>JANUWF010000953.1:0-611014 GCA_026120185.1 Voacanga thouarsii
TCTTGGAAAGATGACATGAATCGTAGAGAGTGTAAATTTTGTGGCCATCTGATATGCACGGAAAAAGGTTGGGAAGAACACAGAAGTAGAAGGGAAATTTCATTCAAGAAGATGTATTACTTCCCTGTACTTTGGGAGCTACAAGGTGTATACTTCTAAAACAACAACTAAACACATGAGATGGCATGGAGAGAAGCCAGAGATCAGAGAAAAGGCACCATGAGTCGCCCTCGTGATGCGGAGAAGCATGGCAACAACTTTGATCAAATGCATCCTGAGTTTGCAAAAGAAGTACGAAATGTCAAACTCGGGTTTATGTGGCCGTATGGATTCTCACCATTTTGGGATGGATGTGATATTCATCACAGTGGGTGATTTCTCACATAGTATAATCTCCCCGTGGATGTGTGTATGAATTCCCCCTTTTCTCTTGTGTTTTCCATCTATTTATGTAGGCTTAATAGGTGCCTAAACTCGTAGGTACAAAGTTCTTGGCCAAGTAGAAGTTGGAAGAGCTGCTAAAACTCTTGATTTCCAAAAATATGTAGAAAGATCATAGACTTGCCTCAGGGGATAGACCACGGCTCGGTGCCGCCTTGGTCCTTGGAGCCAGGCGCCACCTTGGTTCTATTTCTCCACTGCGTCGTGATTTTTCTTTGAATTGTGCACATACGTTCGGAAGTGCGGCCCGGCATTGCCTCTACTGCCTTCGCGATGATTTTGCTTTGTTTTACCCCAAAATCCTAAAGTAATGACCAAATACCTTTCCAAGGGTAAAATCTCAAATATGAAAGAATATGACCGATTATTTCCACAAAATGTATTATAAAACAGACCTCAAATAACTAAGTAAAGTACAACTAATTTAGTTCCTATCAATGATAGATCCAAGCGCAAAGCATATAGAATCTTACTCATGTAATCCCTTTCAACTTGTGTCTTGGGAGACTTCGACTTTGAAAGGCTTACACCATATGACATGGATAAGAATCCCTTTTTGGATTGATCCATGTTAAACCTCTTAGCACTTTATCTATGTATGTAAAGCCGTCGAAAGACCTAGCAACCTTTTAGATCTATTTATATAGATCCTTATTCTAGAATATAGGTTGCTTCACCCAAGGTCTTTCATGGAGAATTGTTTGGACAACCAAACTTTAATCATTTGCAAGAACGGAGTATATTGTTTCCTATTAGCAATATGTCATCTACATAAAGCAATAAGAAAACGATTGCACTTCCATTGGCCTTTTTGTATATACAAGGCTCATCCATGTTTTGAATGAAACCAAACTCTTTGATGTTTCATCAAAAACGGATGTTCAAACTCTAGAAGCTTGCTTAAGTCCATAAATGGACCTTGGCATCTTTCACACCTTTGTGCTATCCTTGGATGTGTGAAACTCTCCAAGTTGTGTCATATACACGTCCTCGGTCGAGATTTCCATTTAGGAAAGTTGTTTTCCACATCCATTTTGCCAAATCTCATAATCATAATGAGCAGCGATAGCTAGGACTATCTTTGATGGATTTTAACATAGCTGCGGCGAGAAGGTGTTGTCATAGTCAATACCATGTTGTTGACGATAACACTTAGCCAGTAGTTGTGTTTTATAGGTAATTTCGTTACCATCCATGTTGGTTTTCTTCTTAAAAATTCATTTGCACCTAATGGTTTGATTCCTTTGGATGGATCAACCAAAATCCATACTTGGTTGCCGTATATATAATCCATCTCTAACTTCATGGCCTCAAGCCATTTGTCAAATTCTGAACTGTTCAAAACTTCCTTGTAGGTAGTAGGCTCATCTTTATCTATGAGCAATATGTTTTTGTGATCAATAATGAGAAATCCATATCTCTCAGATGCCATATATATCTTACTCAATCTACTAGGATCTTATGTAGTAGAAGATTCATTTATTCTCTCAATAGATGTGGGATCAGACGATTGATCCTTGTTTGTTATTCTTGAACTTCACTAAATTCAATTTTACTCACATTGTACCTTTTGAGCATGTGCTCCTTCTCTAAGAAGACAACATGCTTTGAAACAAACATTTTGTTTTGGAGGGGAGATTGAAGTAACACCCGAAAAATTCTTTTGGATAGTCCATAATCAAACACTTGTCAGACTTACTTTCAAGTTTGTCTAACTGTGGCCTTTTGACAAAGATAAGGCAATCCATACTCTCAAGGGAGATAACTTTGGTTTCTTGCCAAAGAACATCTCAAATGGGATGGTATCAACTATTTTTTACAAAACTTTGTTTAGAATATAAACGAAGTCTCTAGTACATACCCCTAAAACGATTTTGGCAAGTTTGAAAAGCCACCATGGTCCGTACGTTATCTAGAAGGGTTCTGTAACACCCTGGCGGGCCGGGGATGTCGCCTCGTCCAAATGACAATGGGTCTTTATATAACTAGGTCACATAAATGAAATAGCAGAATATAAATGATACTTGAACTTAAAATTTATTACATCCCAAAATAAATATCAATCCAAGAATAAATCCCAAAATACCAAAAATAAATCCGTAATAAAATTTATCCACTCTTATCTCCCCAAAACATTACACAAAAATAAATCATCAAAAAATCTTTCGAAGTAGGTATAATCTAGCTACTCATCCCCACTGTAGGATCGACCTGAAATTATGGAAAAATGGTGGTGAGACAGAAATCTCAGTAAGTCCGTGTGTGCTTTGGGTGTTCAGTGAAAACAGTTTATGAATGCAATGTATAAAATTCTTTATAAGGGATCACTGGCAAGCAATAAACATCAATCAAATACAAGAGTGGTGTTTTGGCATTTCCAGTCGCACATAATTTATAAAATCAGCCACTCGAAAGAAAGGATTACGGGTTACCACTTGTTGGGCCCCATAACCAGATGGTCAGCATGCCACACTTTGTGCATACCGCCGGTCAGAATGCTACACTTTGTGCAGACTGACAAAAGTAGGTGATCGGCCTACTGGGCAAGATACTCCTCCTTCTCTAAACCCAAACAACAATCGGGTGTCCATTCCAGTAAAACACAGTCACTTGATTGAAAAAGAACACTGCTAGCTCGGACCAGCATGACTTACTGGATTGTCGTCTTATCTGGGAAGGACTCACCCCTCAGAGGCGGCCACCTACTGAGAGACTTACCCTAACCCCTCAAAGACTAGCCCAGTAGTCCACCCTTATTGAGTACTCAACGTAACATATCCCACTTGGGAAAAAAAATGAACAAAACATAGTTCCACTTGAACATGGCAATTAAGGGTTTCTAAAGTCTTTGTCAAAATCAGTTTTAAAAAGAGTTTTGAGTTTGAATAAATCTACTTATTGCTTTTCAAATAATTTGTTTGATGGAAATAAGATAGGAGACAATCCTCAATTGCCTTTACAAATATGAGTGTCCATGCACTCTACATTTGGCTTGCCATAATTAAATACTTTCATCAATCAGGTTTTATGCAGGAGCTTACCTAATTCTTGCTCACAATAAAAAGGTCTCCAACTACTGACCTAACCCCACATGGGCAAATACAAACCACAATCAAACTCAAGCCAAAATACACTTTCTCAATTTAAACAATTCAACTTACTACTATCATGATCCTAGTGTCCCAAGCTTTAAGGTCAAACAATAAGTAAATAGGTTTATAAGCTAAGGATAATTTGATATTTAAAATAATTAATGTTTTGGGAAATAAGTACTAATAAGTTAAAGGTTTAAATATTGCTAAGAAAATTTAGAGTTTATTTGATGAAGAGTCTTAGGTGGTTTTTAGGAAAAATAATGATTTATTAATAATTTAGCTGTTAGAAAATAATTGATAACTAAAGTTAGTTGAAAATGAATTTTAATGAGCCTTGCTTGGAAAATAATAAATAAGTTTTAATAGGTTTTGATTAAAAGATAATAATTAAATTTTAATAATAAGTATTTTACTAATTATGATTATTTCAAAAAAAAAAGGCTTTAGTTGATTTCATTATTTTTATATAATATCGATATATTTTATTTTATTTTTCTATCAAAACTATTATTTATTTGACTAAAATATCCTTTATATATATAATAATCCAAATCCACCCTTCCTAGGGTTTTTTCGAAATTACTAGCAAAATCATATTATTAAATATTTTATTCATGAAATAAAAATTAGCTTAGGGACAACTAGATCATGATCATATTTCCATGGCTATTCACAATCATGAACATATACAATCCTTCAATTCATCAAATCATCCAAATCATGCATACAAGCATAGATCTCAATTTATCAAGACATGATCTAACCCCTACTAGCATAAATATGATCATGGCTTCAACAATCCAACATGAATATAAATCCTATTCACCAAAGGTGACATAATCTCTAGCATACTTAATCATGGAGGCATGCATTAAACCTCAAATCATCATACAATCAACCAAGATAATCCATCCATGCATAAATCCCATCTCCTTCATATTCATACATATATTCATGCTTTAATCTCAACAATACATACTCAAATCCTATCCACAATCCACCTTCTATCAACATCATCCTAGAGACATGAATCTAGAATTAAAAGAAGGGTTAAAAGAAAGCTTACTTGCTTGATGAATTCCCTTGAAGGAGTTTTGAATAAGTCTTAACTCCTAGATGTCTAAATCCGACTAAAGAAGGTGAAGGAAGCATGACCATTGGAGAAGAAACCATCCGGCCAAGGAGGAGAGAGATTCAGCCAGAGAGAGAGAGAGAGAGAGAGAGAGAGAGAGAGAGAGAGAGAGAGACCATTAGTAGGTTTATTCATATATATATTCATTAGAGATCATGATTAGAGAAAATGAAGTTGTTAGAACAAACCTACCTTGATGGTGTTCTTGAGCCTTCACAAAATTTCTGGTTTTTTATCCAAACTAGCAAGTTGGATTTTGGAGTTTGATGTTAAGAATGGTGTTGATGGACTCTCGGCAGTGAGTAGATGAATTCTGGAGTTTTTAGAAGTAGTTTGAAGTGATTTGGATAGGTATTAGGTGAAAGGAAGAAGTAAGTGTTCTTGGTGTGTTGTGTGTTCTTGAAGGTTGAAGGGAATAGGGAGTTTTTGGATGGAGGCTGCCGAAATTCTGAAGAGATTAGGGCTGGCCGAATTTCTGTAGGGTTTAGGGAGATAATTCTCTGGTTTGGAAGGGAAAAGGAAAGGCTAGTTGTTGGAATCTTTGAAGAATATTTTTAGGAAGCAAATTTGGAAACTAAATATTCAAGAATACCTTTGATTATGGGAGAGCTTTTAGAAGTCTGCCATGGCTGAATTGCTAGGCAGTGTTTCGGCTATATGAATGCTGGTTGAGGGAGGTTTAAGGTGGCCAAAAATACTGAGTGTAATGGTGAAGGGAAGGTCTGGTTGTTTGGGGTATATTTTATGGAAAGCTGTTAAATCATGGTGGTTGGAATTTTGTTATCCTAATCAATGCATGATTGCAGAATTTTTTTGGAAATCTTTTAGGCAGGCATGATTGGATTTTCGTGCAGAAGCTTGAGGAGGATAATGGAGCTCAGTTACTGAAGGTTTAAGGGTGGTTTGTGCAGAAGAAGGATGGAGTTTCAGCTAGGGTAGAATTAGGAAACAAAGTTGGAAAATTCCTGCACAGAATTTCGCTGCTTGCTGGAATTTTCTGGGCAGTTTTCGGCTGCCCTTTTCCAGCCAGTTTCCAGGGAGTTTGAAGGGAGTTTCAGGGGTTTTCAAGGTTGGTTTCCAGCCTTCTTCATGGAAGAAAAACATGGCTAAGGTGCTAAACAAAAACTGGAAGAAAACAGATTGGTTTCGGACCTCCAAAGCTGCGATTTCCCAAGGATTTTTCTGGTTTTGCACCAACTTTGTGCAGTCCGAAAATGGTCAGAGAAATTTAGGTTGCAAGCTAATCCAAAAGGTCATTTTTCTGGCAGCATTTAGGAGGGAATATTAGCTAAGAGTTTCGACAACTTGAAGGTACAAGAAGCTGGAAAATTTCAGTTCATTCCAAGAAGGAAGATGAACCTAGCTAGAATGAATTTTTAGAAAGTTCACTAAAGGGATTTTTCCCCTAGGAATATTTCACATCTCCTCCACATTTTCAGACCATAAAATGTCTTCCACTAAGATATTTTGATTCTACAAAATCACAGCACTTCACTGGAATTTCTAGAAAGAAATTGGCTAGAACAATTTGAACAAATTAATGAATTGAGAAATAGGAAAATTAAGGATCAAAAGGAAATGAATTCCTCTTAGGAATTTTGTGTAGAACAAATGAGTAGGATTTGAAGACTCCTATCATGCCTCTCATAGGACAACATCTCTACCCTACTCCAAACACCACTAAGGCTGAAAATGATACTTCCCAAGCAAAAAGAAATTTTAACAAGCTAAAGCTCCTATGATGGAATTTGAATCCAAGACCTCAAGAATTAATTCTAATGCTTTAACCACTAAACCACAACAACTCTTGTTCTTATTTTCCCTAAAAAAAATATATTTTCTTATTCAATCCTCAAGTTGTCTCTCTTTTTCCACCTCAAGCAAAATTACTATTTTGCCCTTCTCAGGCAATACTCACAACCAAGCCTTCTGACAATAAAACTCAAATCCAAAGCATAGAAAATCATTTAAAAATATATTTAAACATGCAATAAATTATGATATGCATCCCAACCCCCCTCACTCTAAGGTTGGTTTTGACTGGGGTTTCACATCCTCCCCTCCTTAGTGGAATTTCGCCCCGAAATTCAAGCATACCTCTATTGCAACTCGGGATACTTCCGTTTAACCCACTCTTCTAACTCCCATGTGGCATCCTGCTGTGGGGATGAGTAGCTAGATTATACCTTCTTTGGAAGATTTTCTAATGATTTATTCTTGTGTAATGTTTTGGGGAGATGTGAGTGGATAAATTTTATTATGGATTTGTTTTTGGTATTTTGGGATTTATTCTTGGATTGATATTATTTTGGGATGTAATAAATTTTAAGTTCAAGTATCATTTTTATTCTGCTATTTCATTTATGTGACCTAGTTATAAAGACCCCCTGTCCTTTGGACGGGGCGACATCCCTGGCCCTGGCGGGCCTAGGTAGCGGGGGGTTACAGGTTCGATTCCTTCTCTCAGATATACCGTTATGTTGAGGTGTATGTGGTGGAGTCCATTGAGTTAAAATCTCATTATCTCTAAGGTAACCCTGAAACTCTTAACTTAAGTATTCAGCTCCTCGATCCAATCTTAGAGTCTTAATACTTTTTTCAAATTGTTTCTCTATTTTATTCTTGATGGCTTTGAACTTTTCAAAAGCTTTAGATTTGTAGTTCATTAAATACAAATACCTATATCGTGAATAATTATCGATAAAGATTATGAAATAATTATAACCTCTAGTTGCTTGTATGGATATTGGGCCACATACATTAGAATGTATAAGTTCTAATAATTTTTTGGCCCATTTCTCATTTTCTAGAAAAAGGAATTTTAGCCATTTTACCTAGTAAAAAAGACTCACAAGTGTCATATGATTCATAATCAAATAACCCTAAGTCACCAAGCTTGTATAACTTAGAAGCACGATTTTCGTTTATATGGCCTAAACATCAATGCCATAAATAAGAGGTTTTTGGGTTATTAATCTTTAGTTTCTAATTATTTATATTGAGAATTAGATTATGTAAGTCTAAAACATATAAACCATTTACCAATGTTGCAGAACCATAAGGAATATCATTCAATGAAAAAGAACAACATTTATTCTTAAATATCAAACGAAATCTATATAGGTTTAAGCACGCAACTTAGATAATGTTTTTCAATAAAATTGGTACAAAATAACAATTTTGCAGTTCTAAAACTAATACTGAAGGCATGTTTATCTTATATTTTCCCTACGAGAAGCGTAACAACCTTTGCTCCATTTGTAGTACGTAGGTCCACATCGCCTTTCTCTAACATTCTACTACCCTTTAGTCCTTATAAGTTATTACACAAACGAGATCTATATCTGGTATCCAATACCCATATCTCGTTTCTAAAAGCAGCATTTATCTCAATCATAAATATACCAAGAGTAGAAGCAGAAGTGCGCACAAGCTTCTCCTTCTGTTTTTTTTCCTTGGCAGTCTCCAAGTAAGCTTTGCAGTTGCACCTCCAGTGGCCCATTTTACCACAGTGATGACATGGGCCTTTGGTGGCTACTACATCCTTCTTTTTCACAACACATTTAGGCTTAGTGGGAGCCTTCTTCTTCTTCCTTTAAACTTTCTTCTTAGAAGAAGAAGATTCTACCATCAAGATCATATTGGAATCCTTCTTCATAGGGGACTTCGCAGTCTTGAGAAAATTGATCAACTCAGGAATGGTGAACTCAATCTTATTCATCTGATAGTTAATCTCAAATTGTGAAAAACTACTAGACAAAGATTATAGAATTAAGTTAATATTTAATTCATCATCCATAATAAACCCAAGAAATCCAAGCTTCTCAATCAAGCCCAACATCTTTAGCCCATGAATGGTCACAGAAGAACCCTTAGACATTTTACAACGGAACAGTTGCTTTGAGATCTCATATCTCTCTATTTTGGCTTAGGCATCCAACAGCACTCAAAGATAGAGAATAATCGATTGAGCATCTATATGCTCGTGCTAATTTCAGAGAACTGTTCTCTGATTGAATTCAAATTTTTTCCCATTTTCTCGTTTTATAAACTTATTCAATCAGGCAACACAAAACAAATCAAATTTGTTTAGAAAACACAACAGTTTTTGAAACCTTTTGTAACCTTTACAGAAATACCAGACATTGCATCCAGAACCCAAAAAAATAAATGGCTAGAAAACAAAATGCATTCCTAACAATCTTAGAACATAACAGAGTCCTAAAATTCTTGAAACAATTTCGAGAAGCAAGGCGAAACAACTTTCAGACATCATACTCGTGTGAAATAATTTTCACAGAAGAAAACAGAGACTCCAATGAAACATTTTCATGGCAAAATAATGATCTATAAATCACAAACAACCGACTTTGATACCACTATTGGAACCCTTACATATATCAAATATGCATTACGTAGCAGAAATAAAAGGATTCTATGACCAATGGACCACATGTATGTGTAATACACAGATCAAAAAATAGGAAAATATACCTTTCTACGATGTCTCTATTGTTAAAATGTTTTCTTCCCACTGCTGAGAACGTAATCCAACACAAAACCAGAGTTTCTTGTCGCCACCATTGTCGTCTAATTGTGAGACTCCCTCTAACAATATCCACATGAGGTATGCTCTCAACAAAACCAAAAATTCTTTGCTAGGAGAATTTCATGGCATTAAGGGTGACTACAGAGAAAAGAAGAAGAGAGTCTTGTGTGTGTTGTGTGTTTTTCTTCGGTTAAAGCCAAGAGAATAATTCTCATTACATATCAAAATATATTCAGCTTTTTAACTTAGTGTTCTCCCAGAAAAAGCGCAGAAAACACGGTTCTGTGAATTCTAATCAAATTAGAATTCACAAATTACAATTGGAAACTATAAGTTTTAGCAATCACAATTTGGCCTAAAATTATAACTAATAATAATTTGGCCACCATTACTTCTATTTCTCACAATTAACCCCACAATGTTATCAAATAATATCTCGAGTAACTAATCCTCTATTATGTGTGACCTATTAGGTTTCCCAGTCTATTGGTAGAGAATATGAATTAATCCAAACATCTTTTGGGATTAATAATCTTTAATAATTTAGAATTAACCTATTAATTCTAAACATGATTAGTTTATTAATTCATCAATTTATAAACTCATATTTAACAGATCATGAAGGGTATCTAGCAACATATTATGACCACCCAAGAGTTTAAGAACTCAAATTGCTTGAAACGAACCCTTCAATAACAAACTATAGTACAATAAATTCCTTTCACCATACAATATCTCATTCAGTTTAGAGTACAGAATTAGTGCCAACTCCATCAAGAATAGTTATTAATTCTAGCGTAAATATATTAGTACTTATACCAGGAATTTACTACTCTACATGTGTATCAATTGGAAATGTTTCCAATACATAATCATTTTGGCCAAGGATTTCACGAGTAGTAATTCCAACAAGTGGCAGTGAGATATTTGCCCCTACTTTTAGGAGTGGTGAATCCTTTATTGACCTTCTCAACTACTTCTGTTTACCTCATATTATACCCAACATCCATCCCATAGGCGGCCCTCAATCTGTTCCAGAGATTAGAATCAAAGTGCAATACTCGGCAAATACAGTACCTTGGAGATCTCAAGTCTAAGGATACTTGCATGTTTGCTATGGAGAGATTCTATCACTGGCATAAAATAGTTATCCATGTGATTATATTATACTTAGGTAATCCAATTTACTTATTCTATTAACAAGAATCCACGTTTTAACTTTGAGTATCACAATACTCACGGATATGAGAACCACCGCCTCATAGTCCTAACACATTAATGACGTCTTATCTCATTAATACTATGACTATGGATTATTTAAGTACTAGCACTATACAGTGTAGTAGGAATCTCATATCATGATCTCTATCATGATTTTCTTAATACAGTGTTGTACTAGGGACTTTATCTAACAATTATTTTACATGAAATTAAAGAAAACAAACTAAAAGATAAATAATGCCTTCTATTATAAAATAAATGTGTCATATACAAAGTACAAGTGATTGCCTCTAGGGCATAGCACTAATATGTTTTTTTTTTTATTGAATAATATTCATTATGGTTCTGCAACTTTGGTTAGTGGTTTATACATTCTAGACAGGATAATCTAATCCTCAATATAAATAATAAGAAACCAAAGATAAATAATTCAACCTCATCTTATTTATGGCATTGTTGTTTAGGCAATGTAAATGAGAATCACGTTTCTAAGTTATACAAGTTAGGTGACTTAGGGTCATTTGATTATGAATCAAAAGGTACATGCGAATCTTTTTTACTTGGTAAAATGACTAAAACACATTTTTCTAGAAAAGCAGAAAGGGCCAAAGAGTTGTTAGCACTTATACATTCTGATGTATGTAGCCCAATGTTAATACAATTAAAAGGAGGTTATCACTACTTCACAACCTTTATAGATGATAATTCATGATATAAGTATTTGTATTTAATGAAATACAAACCTGAAGCTTTTGAAAAGTTCAAAGACTTCAAGAATGAAGTAGAGAAACAACTTAGGAAAAGCATTAAAACTCTAAGATCTGATCGAGTAGGTGAATACTTAAGCCAAGAGTTTTAGGGTTATCTTAGATGTAATAAGATATTATCTCAATGGACTCCACCACATACACCTCAACATAACGGTGTATCTGAGAGAAGGAATCGAAGCCTTCTAGACATGGTATGGACTATGATAGCTTTTGCAGACTTCCCATAATTAATTTGAGGGTACACACTAGAAACTTCTATTTATATACTAAACAAAGTTTCGTAAAAAATGGTTGTTACCACCCTATTTGAAATGTTCATTGGTAAGAAACCAAAGTTCTCTCACTTGAGAGTATAGGGTTGCCCTGCCTTTGTCAAAAGGCCACAGTCAGACAAACTTGATAGTAAGTGATATGATATTGGGAAGCACCAAACTTGTGGAAAATGCTCCAAACTAAGAACCCTAACAAACTCACACACAGGAACACCAAAATGCTTGGAAATTAACACTCTTGTGGTATTGTGAATCTATCCTACTTCAAAGACACCTTAACATCTAAATCTAACTAGAGATTAGAACACCAAGGACAGGAATTTGAACGCACCTAACTCAATTCTATCAAACACACTAGACAACCTAGCACATAGAATAGAGAAGGAGTTGAGATTATCCCTTAAGGTTTAGAGACAAAATTAAACGTAGGACTAAATCCTTTGATTTAGTCTTGATGTTTAATGGAATCACCCAAGAGGATCGCCCTCAAGAACTTTCTGTCTAGAAAGACAATTTGAATTCTCTTTCCCAAAATGCAATTTTTTTTTTTTTTACAAAGCTATAAGTACATATTTATATCGGCTTTGACCAAAACTACTTAACCAACTAAACCTAAATATTAAATGGTCTTAATACATGTTTTAAGTGAAGGCATAGACAGGGAAAAACACAAGGCACGTAGCAGAAGCGAAAACAAAAAAACTGAAAAAACTGAAGAACAGTGGAACTCCAAACAGAGCCGGCGCTGGCTCCAGTAGCCCTAACCGGCGCCAGTTGCGCTTTGTATAGGTTCCGAGGTTTAAAATTTTTACCTCTTTTCCTTGTTCTAAGAATTAGTTGGACCGGAATATGTTGAACCGATGTAGGTGTGCTAGTGGAAACCTCTGGTGTGATTCCTAAAAGCCTCCTACTCCGTCTTTGCATGTAGGTGAACGCCAAACTCTCGATCTTCTAGTATATGGCCTGCCTGATTCCTTTTGGTGAACAACTAACAAAAACTAAGAGATATTTTCTGGGAGAGAGAGAGAGAGAGACGTGTGTTACTTTTCCACAGCGAAGAGTCTGTAAAAAAAAAAAAAACGTTGTTTACAACCCTCATGTTTAACCTAAATAAAACCCTAGATTAGCTGGACTGGCCCATTGGACTATTAGTTTAGCCTTTTGGACTTAATTAATTATTCTAATTAGAACTAAATAATTGGCCCAATTAATATTTAATTTTCCAGCCCAAATAAACTACTCCAATAAATAAGATTATATTAGTTTAGTCCCAGGTTAATCTTTAATTATTCAAATTGGTCTAAAACCCTGAATAATTAATTAACCCACCAAACTAATTTAATTAATTCTTTCTCTCAATGGATCTTTTTTTTATTCTAGCCCAATAATTAAATCAGACTACTTAAATAAAATAAATTCTATTTAATTTAAGATCAATTCCTTAGCTTGTATTTAATGAGGACTCACGGTCTATACTGAGGACTAAAAGACACATCGCCTTGACTACTAAAATGACCAAAATACCCTTGCAATATAAATAGTTGTATTTTGTATTTTAAATATTTCCTAATATCACCATAAACAAATATTGACTCCAAGGGCAATGCTGCTTTAGCAAAGTCTCTGACCTACAGGTGTAATGACTAAAATACCCCTTTATACATCGCCATACATTAGAGAGGAAGAAATGTACTAACACCTCTCTGAATAATATCTACCATCCTTAGGCTTCTAGTCCAATGATCCATAAGTTCCTGGATTGTTTCCGCCCTCCAAGGGAGCTACCCTAAAGCAGACATCCAAGTCATGTTTCCCAGGGCCCTAAATATTTAGATCATTCAGACAACTACAAGGGGCGAAATAGTATAGAAACTATCTTCTACAAGTCTATCTTAACTAACCAGTCACACATACCTAACAGGCAAATATATTGGTCCTACGATAGAACCTCTACTATAGCACATCAAAGTATATGCTTCCAGCTTCGTCAGACCACCAACTTATACTCAAGTTGTAGAGTACTAGTCCACGATATAGTGGTAGTAGTCTAGGTTTCTACCATATAGTACTTTCAGAAATCACTACTATAAGTCCTATTTTACATATTCGAAATAAGCTTATATCATGAAGTGAGTGGACTAGTCACTGGTTAAAGGTAAGCCATTCCCCATTTGGAATTCATAACATAATAACCTAAACATAACAAGATTCTCATTCTCATCAATCGGTTAAGAACAAATATTTATGTGTTAAGTAACCCGTGATCCATACTTTACTGTGAAAGACCTCCATTCAAATGAACTACTTACTTAAACACAATGGGTGTTTTCCAAACATAATTATGTACAAATAAAATGCAAATTCACAAATGATTTTTGAAAAGAAATTCTTTTATTAAAACATTCAATATTTACATCAGAAAACTAGTCTAAGAGGGTATATTTCCTAACAATCTCCCACTTGCACTCTAAGACTAATTAAGCCTGGAGGTGCCCACTCCTATAGCATCTAAGTATCTCTTGAAGACTCTCTCGGCCAAAGACTTAGTGAATGGATCAGCTAAATTGTTCTCGGAGGCAATCTGTTCCACTACGACTTCTTGTCTCTAGATGAAATCCTGGATCAGGTGATACTTCCTCTCGATGTGCTACCCTTCTTGTGGTTCCTAGGTTCTTTAGATTGTGATACTGCTCTAGTGTTGTCGCAATACATCATAATCAGCCTGTCCATGTGTGGCACGACTCCAAGTTCTAAAAAGAACTTCCGGAGCCAGATTGCTTCCTTAGATGCCTCTGAAGCTGCCACATACTCAACTTCCATGGTTGAGTCAACAATGAAAAATTGCTTGACACTCCTCCTTGAAATGGCTCATCCAAACAAGGTGAAAACATATCCACTAGTGGATTTTCTCTCATCCTTATCTGCCTGGAAGTCTGAGTCTATGTATCCTGTAGGAATCAAGTCATTAGCCCTGTAAACCAACTTGTAATCTCTCGTTCCCTTAAGGTACTTGAGAATATGCTTTACAGCTTGCCAATGAACCTCCCCAGGGTTTGACTGATATCTGCTAACCAAGCCTACGGCAAAGCAGATATCTGGCTTAGTACACAGCATGGCGTACATGAGACTTCCGACAGCCGAAGCATAGGGAATCCTACTCATTCTAACCTTTTCTTCATGGGACTGTTTCTTCTTGAGACTTTGGACAGTCCCATGAAGAAAAAGATAATCCATGTCTGCAAGGAATTAGAGCTCCCTTACATGAGTCCATACTATACCTGGCCAACATCTTGTCAATATATGCCGCTTGGGATAGTCCTAATATTCTCTGCTTTCTATTTCTAAGAAGTCTAATCCTGAGAATATTGATGGCTTCTCCCAAGTCCTTTATACTAAATTGACTAGTTAGCCAAACCTTTGTAGATGATAATGACCCTATATCATTTCCAATTTGTAGAATGTCATCCACATATAAGACAAGAAAAACCACATTAATGCCTTTAAGTTTCCTATATACACATGGTTCATCCTCATTTTGAATAAAACCATAAGACTTTACAGTCTCATCAAAATAAATATTCCATGCTCTCAATGCCTACTTAAGTCCATAAATAGACTTCTTCAGCTTGCAAACCATTTGTTCTTAGTCTTCAGCAATAAAGCCTTCCGGTTGGGACATATAGATATCTTCGCTAAGAAGGCCATATAAAAATGCTGTCTTGACATCCATTTGCCATATCGCATAGTCATAATTACATGCAATGGTAAGGAGGATACGAATGGACTTAAGCATGACTACCGGGGAAAATGTTTCTTCATAGTCGATTCCCTCTTTCTGAGTATACCTTTTTGCCACAAGCCTAGCTTTGAAGGTTTTCACCTTCCCATCTACTCCTCTCTTTCTCTTATATACCCACTTACACCCAATGGGTTTTATCCCTTTAGGTGAAGCTACAAGATCCCAAACCTGATTGAAAATTCACAAACAATTTTTAAAAATAAATTCTTTTATTATAACATTCGATATTTACATAAAAAAATAAGTCTAAGAGGGCATATTTCCCAACATTAAGGCCATATTACATACCTTAAAAATAGGTTAAAATGTAACAAAAGTCATGGGAATTTAATTGGAAATAAAACAGGACAAAACAATAAAATTCAGGAAAATAGGGCACGGCCCGAATGGACCTAGCGCCAGGTGCTTTGGGTGGACCTAGCTTCAAGTGTGCTCTGGAAATAGAACCCTACTCCAGTGTGGACCTAGTGCCAGGTGTGCTAGTGAACCTAGTGCCAGGTGCGTTTTGGTAGCCGTCCCTCTTTTATTGCAGTTCAAAACTTGCTCTTTGGACATCCATTTTATTTCTCCATGTTTTCTAGATCCTTCAAATGATATGTTGATCATCTTGACCTCTTCTTGATACTTCTTTGCCTTAAATTGTTGTGTAAATATTGATTTGATCTTCCACATGGATTATTGCATGTGTTGTGCATCATTTGGCCCTTCCTTTACTATCCATCTTTTCACAATCTTCTTAGCTCTTGGCTTGTATGCTTGGATGGCTTGAAAATCCTCCCAAAACTTCTTGAATGATGAATGTTTCCATGGAGATTTGAAGAAAATGTTGACTTTCCGTCCCCTTTCTTTAGATGTTCCTTGTTACGTGAATAAATTGCTATCATTTCGCCCTTCTTTGAGATGATTCGCCCATAAATTGATGTGCATTGTTGCTTGTGAGGATTTCCCTGCATAAGAATTCAAACAAGAGAATTTTTGTGAAAGTAAAATTTCTGGCTTTTGTTCGACAACTCCTGCCTTGTTTCCTCTCTCAACCCAAATTGTTATTTTCATTTCTCTAAACCCAACTTGGCAGTCTCATTTTACCTTCTGGCTCCATCCTATGTTCTCTCTCCTCCCTTATTATTGCTTGCATTTGGAGCTCTAATATCTCTTTTTCCTCTTTTGTTCTTCTCTTATTTTCTCTTATCTCTTGCTCTTGTTTTTCCCTCTCTTTTTGTTCTCTTCTCTTTTTATCTTCATCCCTCAAAAAGTTTTGATCTGTTACAAACTCACTTGGGGACATAGGGCAAAGTATGAATTTCTTTCCATCCTTGCACAAAGAGTAAGTATTTTTCTTTCCATGTTGAACTACCTCCCTATCATATAGCCAAGAACTTCCCAACAATATATGCCAAACTTACATGGGAAACATATCATACATCACCTCATTTTTATACCTATAATACCCCACTACCTATGTACCCTTTTAGGGCTAGGGATATCTCCCCACCCTTAGGACAAGGGGTCTTTATCACTAGGACTCACAAAAGAATTGAAAGTCATAATCCAAATCAAACTTATAACAACACAAATAATACATGAACAATTCCCAAAAAATAAATAAATGTTTACTAAAGTCTCCTAAATGAAATACAAAGGAAAAGAAATAAGTCATCAAAACAAGAGCAACCTCTAATCAATATCCTTCACAACAGGACCAACTTAAATGCATTGTATAAAAGGTGGTGAGATATATATCTCAGTAAGCCTGTCTATGCTTTGCGTGCTTCAGGTAATATAGTTCATGTATGCCAGTTGAGAAAATTTCATAAAAGAGAGTGCAGTAAGCCTCAAATAAATTTCACAAATAAAGAGTGGTGTATCCCTTTTTAGATCATACATGTATACAATAAATACAACCACTCAAAAGAGGTAGCCATGGCACTACACTTTGTGCACCATGACAAAAGAACATTCAAGATGTCATACTTTATGTATGCTGACACAAGGTAGGTGTATGGCCTACCGGGTAAGATACTCCTTCGTCTCTACCCCTAAACTTATCAATTATCCATTCTGAAAATACACAGTCCACTTGACTGATCTTGTAAGCTTGGACCGGTACGACCTACAAGACTGGCATCCTATCTAAGAATGACTCACCCCTCAGAGGTGGCCAGCTACTAAGAGACTTACCCCAACCCTTCAAAGACTAGTCTTAACTCTACCCTTATTGAGTGCACAACACTGTGTTCATCCCACTTGAGAAAAGAAAGATCATACAATCATTCTCCTTGAAATAGCAATTGTGGTTTCTAAAATTCTTATCAAAGTTAGTTTTTAGGAAAAGTTTAGCATTTTGTATAAAATTACTTGTCCACTTTAAATGGTTTGGTTGACGAAAAAGAGAAATAAAATTGTCCATAATTGCATTTACAGTACAAGATCTCGTATACATGGTGTTTGACTTGCCAAGGTAACTTCAATCCTCAAACAATTTTATGTAGGAACTTACCTGATCTTTTGCTCTTCTTGGGTACAAAAGCCTTCCAAGGTAATTCTAGGCAACCTAACCTCTCCTGGGGTAAATACAGGGTAAAAGTCCAACATCTAGAAAACACTTGCCTTAAATAAATAACTCTTAGGTCAACTAGCGACAATAACATCTAGCTATGACAACAATACCTTAAGCTTTGGCACCTTCTCTACCGACGACTTATTTTGGGACAGTAGGCGTAGTGACCCAAACAGAGAATGAGGACCGAAGTACGATGGTACCTAAACTGTTCTTACCTCCACGGCAACTACCGAGACCCTTTCAGAGACAGCATGCTAATAAGTGACCTACCCACCAACAATGGCATATCCGAGAAAAGTAAGCACTAATAGCACCGACTGGTCCTACACAGAGTCTCCTATCGTGCTGACATTGTGGGAAGAAGGGCCATGTAGAAAAGAACTATTGGCCTAAAGGAGGTAAATGAAAATGCTACAATTGCAGAGATCTTATGCATTTTCGAAACACTTGCCCAAAACTCATTCTAATCGGGCAAGGAAACTCGGCCCAGACTGTGGGAGCCAATCAAGCCGATACTGTGGGAGCCTTCGGAAGTGGAACTCAAAAGCCGTAAATAAAAGCAAAGGTTTTTGCACTTAACCGAGAGGAAGTTGGAGCAGATACAACAGTAGTGGAAGGTACATTTACTATCCAAGGTCGTTCAGTTAATGCACCAATAGACCTTGAATCTACCCAATCCTATCTAAACAAGAATCGTGCATGTCATTTGGGTTGGGATGCAGTAGAACTACCTTTTACCTTGTTAGTAAGTATGTCTTTGGGAAAAATGGTGCAAGCAGATCAGTATGTACAGAGTTGTAAGATTGAAGTGGGGAGAGAGAGCTTAGAGGGAGACTTAATAGTCTTAGCTATTGATGACTACAACCTAATTCTGGGTATAGATTGGCTAGCTAAGTATGGAGCTAAAGTAGACTATAAGAATAAGTCTCTTCAATTCATTAGACTTGGTTATGATGTGCTGGAATTCAACGGTAAGCAAGTAAAAGAGTTGAAGTTTTTAATAGCTAGAACAAAAGCCCAGAAGTTGTTGAAGTAAGGATGCCAAGAATATTTGGCTTAAATGATAAACAAGCTAAAGGATCAGTGCACCCTTAAAAATACTGAAGTGGTAGAAGATTTTCCTGATGTGTTTCTCATAGAACTCACTTCTCTTCCTCCCACCCGAGAAGTTAAGTTCACCATAGATCTAATTCCGAGAGTAGAACCAGTATCCTGAATCCCATAATAGATGGCACCAACAGAATTGAAAAAACTAAAAGAGCAGCTAGAAGAATTGGTGAAGCAAGGTTACATAAGACCTAGCACGTCAACATGGGGAGCTCCAGTGCTAATTGTGAAGAAGATTGATGGGACCTTGAGGTTGTGCATCAACTATCGGGGGTTGACTAATCTAACCATCAAGAATAAATGTCCCCTACTTTTAGTTGATGACCTATTCAACTAATTGAAGGCTTCAGTTGTTATTCCAAACTAGTTTGGGGCAAGGATATTATCAAGAGCAGATAAAGGAGGACAATATTCTCAAAATGGCTTTCAAAACTAAATATGGCCACTTCGGGTTCATGGTGATGCCTTTTGGAATGACTAATGCACCAGCTATGTTTATGGATTTGATGCAACGTGTTTTCCAACCCTACTTAGATAAGTTTATGGTGGTATTCATCGACAATATACTTATATACTCTAAGAGTCCAGAGGATCATGCAGAGCATCTAAAGCTGGTATTGGCAAAGCTAAGAGAGCACAAGCTTTATGTCAAATTTAGCACGTACGAATTTTGACTAGACAATATGTCGTTTCTTGGCCATGTGGTGACCAAGGATGGAATCAAGTAGACTTAGCAAATGTTGAAGAAATTTTGGACTGGAAAGAGTCGGAGAATATTACCAAAATCAGAAGCTTCTTGGGGTTGGGTGGCTATTGGTGGTTTATTAAAGGGTTCTCAATGCTAGCCTCACCTATGGCCCGATTGTTGAGAAAGGATGTTCCTTTTGTCTAGGTGACAAATGCAAGAAGAGTTTCCAAGAACTGACGCAGAGGTTAATGAAGGTTCCAGTGCTAAGTTGGCTAGAAGGAGATAAACCCTACGCTTTGTATATTGATGCTTCTATGGAAAGCTTGGGAGTGATGTTGATGCAGGATAGGAAGGTAATAGCCTATGCCTCTCAGAAGTTGAAGCCTCACGAAGTCAATAATTCAACGCATGATTTGGAGGTAGCTGGCATTGTGTTTACATTGAAGAAATGGCGACATTACCTATATCGAGCCAAGTATGAGGTGTTCACCGACCACAAGAGTCTAAAATATATTTTGACCCAGAAGGACTTGAATTTGAGGTAGCAGAGATGGATGGAATTTTTGGAGAAGTATCGTTATCCTATCAATTACCACCCCGAAAAGGCCAACGTTGTTGCTGATGCCTTGAGTCATAGAGTTAACATGGTCAGACTGAGAATGCAAGAGATTCAAGCAGTTCATGAGGTGCTAGATAGAAGGACAAAAGTGTAAAAAGAAAGGATTATCGTCAGTAACTTCAGATTAGTACCGGATCTAAGGCAAGAAATCATCAAAGCACAATAAAGTAATGTGGAGTTTCAACTTTTCAAGGATAAAGAACTTAAACGAGAAGGTAATGATTTCTAGTAGGACAAGATAAGAGTGATGTGTTTTCAAGATCATTTTTGTGTGCCTGATGAGCAATAGCTAAAGGATAAGATTTTAGAAGAGTCACATAGAAGCAAGTACGTTATTTATCTGAGAGAAGTAAAAAGGTAATAAGATTTGAAAAAATCTTATTCGTGGTCCGAAATGAAGAAGGGCTTGGTGAAGTATATCTCCACGTGCCTAACCTGTCAAAAGGTTAAAGTGGAACACAAATAGTCGACAGGATTGTTGCAACCTTTACAAATATCGGAGTGGAAATGGAAAAAATATGACTATGGACTTTGTTACCAGACTTCCTATGATAAGGACCTAAAAGGATGCCAAATGGGTAGTGGTAGACAAATTGATTAAGTCGGTGGCATTTTATACCAGTGAATATAAAGGATTCAATAGAGAAGTTAGCTCAAACATATGTGCAGGAGATAGTCAAATTGCATGGAGTACCTTCGAGCATCGTGTCCAATCGAGACTCGAGGTTTACATCCCAATTTTGGGCCAAATTTTAAGAATTGATGGGTTCTAATCTAAAGTTCAATATGACGGCACACCCGCAAACCAATAGTCAGCCAAAAACGGTTATTCAGATATTGGAAGACTTGCTAAGAGGTTGCGTATTGGATTTTGGGGATAAGTGGATTGATTGCATACCATATGCAGAATAGGCTTACAATAATAGCTACCAATCTTCGATTTGAATGGCCTCATATGATGCGTTGTATGGATGTAACTGTCAAGTACCTCTATATTGGAGTTGGTCGAAAGACGGCCACAAAACAAGTATAGAGAAGTCTAAATTCAGGAAATGTTAGATAACGTGAAGCTACTCAGAGAAAGGTTGAAAGCGGCTCAAAGACGACAAAAATGTTATTCGAATAATAGGCAAAGGGAGTTAGAATTCCAGGTAAGATATAGTATGTTCTTGAGATTGACTCCAAGTAGGGGAATCTTGAACCATCCGAAAGGCAAAAAGCTGAATCTGAGATATTTAGGACCGTTTTTGATAACGGAAAGAATTGGACCAGTTGTGTATCGACTGGATCTACCGAATGGTTTGACTAGAATACATAATTGATTCCATGTGTTTTAATTGAAGAAGTACAATGCTAACCCAAGATATGTTTTGAATAACGAACTGTTAGTTTTGCAACACAACTTGAGCTACGTGGAGAAACCCGTTAAAATTTTAGATTGAAGTATCAAGACTCTCTAGAATAAGCAGATACCGATGATAAATGTGCAGTGGGAGCATTATGGCACTTAAGATGCCACGTGGGAAACAAAGGAATGGGTGAAGCAGAAATACCCCGACTTGAGATAAAGGTACACCCTGAATTTCCGGACAAAATTCTTCTAAGGATAGAAGGATGTAAAACCCTACCTAAGCCTACTCTAAAGTAAGAGGGATGGGGTGCATATCATATCATCTTGCATAAAATATATTCCTTGAATGATTTTATGTGTCTTAGAATTGTGATTTATGGGTTATACGGTTTATTTATACTTGTTGAGTAGAAAGGGTAGAAAGGTAATTTTACTTAATGTCAAAATAGGAAGATGGCTTGCGGGTTAGATAAGAAGAGAATTTGGTTGGAAAAATAAGAACAAGAGTTGTTGTGGTTAAGTGATTAGAGCTTTGTGATTAATCTCTAAGGTGTTAAGTTCAAATTCCATCACCTAAGTTTTATTCATAATTATCTTAACCAAAGTTTGAATTTTCTTTTTTCTTACATTCTTTAAAGTTAGGAGTGTTATCTTAGGGAAGACACAATGGTAATATTTTAACCAAGTGATCTTGTCCTAAAAGGAATTCTAGAAGAATATTTGTCTCCATTATTTTTACAAGCCTTGTCCTAACCTCTTTCAATTTAAACTACTCCTATTTCTATAATTCATTTTTATATCTATAAAAAGTCTTGAATAATTCCCTACTTGAAGTTCCAAAAATTCTAGCTCTTGTGGGATAGGAGGTTGGCCAAAATTGTGGAGGAAAGATAGGAAGAGGTTTTCAATTAAATCACCATAATTTTTCCTCCAAGAACTTCATCTTCTTCTTGTTCTTATTTCGGTTAAAATCTGGAAAATTTTCCAGATTTTCTTCAGGGCTGGTTTTCAGAATTTGCATCAACCATTCCCGGCCTAATTATTGCTAACAACCAACTATCTTGTCTAAAGATGAAAGCTAAACTCATTGGAATTTCTCAAATTGAAAAAGCTATACGAAACCATAAATGTTTCTAGCAAACAACCAAGCTTTGGACATGAATATTGAGCCACTCATTTGTGCTTAAGAACACTTGAAACTTTCTTCTACAAGATGGTGGCTGGAAAACCACCATTAATGGACCTTCAAACACTCCTAAATTCCAACTGCAAATTCAGTTCAAAGAGCTTCGGAAAATCTACTCAAAATCCTTCCAAAATCACAAGAGTTCTTTAGCTAAAATTCTAAAAATTTTACTGCTTTGCCTATCTCATGTTAGGTCCAATTTCTCCATCAAACTTCTTCATGTTTTTAGCCATAATACAGCCATGGATAGAACCCCTTGGCTTCTCCATCTACCATGGTCATTAGGACTCTAACACTCCTCAAAACAATCATATCTTCACTCCATTCAAAATTATTCAAACTTAAAAATTTAATTCCAGATTTTACTTCCATTAAACACTCACCTAGCTAGATAATAAAACTAGAATTGTATCTTCTCTTGTACAGCATTTTCGGCCAGCCTCAAACCTGAAACAACTTTTCATTCCATGATCAAATCATTGCTTGTTCAGCCATTTACCATTGAAGGACAAGAAACCTTCAAAGAGTAAACACCATTACCCAATCCTCTACCACAAAAATCTCCACATTTATCTCAATTTAAAATTTGAAAAAGCTGAAACTCTATCTCCATTTCTTGGATAAACAAAATCCCTTACCCTAGCTAGGCCATTTGGCTATCATTCACAACACGCACACGAAAACACTCTTTCTCAATTCCACTCCAAAAACACCAAGAACACACACTAAGCTTCTTCAACCTTCAATCACCTCTATTCATCCCAAATCACTCCAAGAACCTTCAAACCAACTAGGAGTCATTCCTTGCTTACTTATAAGCCACTCCATAACACTAAAAACACCAAAGTTGATCATCATTTCAGATAAAACATACCTTTTTGGTTAAGAACAAGAAGAACATCGAGAAGATAACTTAAAACACCTTGAACCATCTTCATCTTATCATCACCATTTCAATATCATCCTAATCTCACACTCTCTTTCTCTCTATTACTCTCTCTCTCTCTCTCTCTCTCTTGGGCGAACCTTGGATGGCCATTCTTGGACAAACTTCAACCAAGGAAGGACTATCAGACATTCGAGAACCTTCATTATGCAAGGCGATATCTTCAACTAACGCTCTTCAAAATAAGTATTTCCTTCTCGATCTTCTCTTTAAATTCTCAAACTCAAGTCTCTTAGATGATGGACTTGATTGGTTGATAGAAGAATGTGGGGTTGGAGATATGTATGTAGGTGAAGGGAATAGATTTAAGGCATGAAGATTGGAATGAATGTTGTAACTTATGGATTATGCTTTAAGATCATTATATGTTCATTATGATTAAGGGTTTTATGGATGTTTTGATGTATGATAGTCATTATGCTACCATTGTTGATTATGCCCTCATGATGTTATTTTTCAATAAATCCCTAGATAATATTATGCCGAGTAGAATATCACCCTTGTTGTGATGTATGTTAATACAGGTCTATCTTTGGATAAATCGACATGTTATTTGTTGGATCCAAGTTGGTATGAATGTGTATAAAGATTTTCTCCAGTAATAAAATTATTGTAAAAGCTAATTTTATTATTTTTAGTATTATTATTACAAACATTATTTTTATTAATATAATTAATAAAATTAGTTTATTTAATTAGCTAATTTCAGTAACCACTAAGTAGCTTTGAAGTTAATAATTGTTTAAAATAATTTATTAGATAAATAAATAGTAATATTTTATTAAATATAAATAATATATTGGAATTAATTAATATCAAATGTCTTTTATATTCATATTATTATTAGTTAGACTTACTAAAACTTTTATTTACACTCAATAATATTATTTATATTAGAATAATTTATTTTTTATTAATATTATATATTTATTTATTTATTATTAAAATTATTTATAATCTATTATTAATATTACTTATTATTTGTAATAATATTATTTATTATTTATTACCAATATTATTTAGGATTTATTATTCATAGTACTCATTATTTATTACAAATTTTATTTATTATCAATATTACTTATTATTTATTATTTGTTAAAAATAAATATTATAATTTATTATTTATTATTTATTTATAACACCTATTTATTTTAACTTGTTAAATTAAATTTATTCTATCAAATATTTTATCAACTAGTGTTAAAGCTTAAGGCATTGTTGTCATAGCTAGATGTTGTTGTATCTAATTGAGCCTAAGAGTTATTTATTTAAGGCAAGTATTATCTGGATGTTAGACTTATACCCTGTATTTACCGCAAGTAGGGTTAGGTTGCCTCAAATTATCTTGGAAGATAATTATACTCAGGAAAAGCAAGAGATCAAGTAAGTTCCTGCATAAAGCTATTTGAAGATCAAAGTTACCTTAGCAAGTCAAACATAATCTATACTAGGAATTGTACTATGCATGCAATTATGGATGATTTTCCTTTTTCTTTTCAGTCAAACAAACCATTTTAAGATGAACAAGCAATTTTATACAAAATGCTAAACTTTTCCTAAGAACTAACTTTGACAAAAATTTTGGAAACCATAAATGCTATTTCCAAGAGAATCATTCTATAATCTTTCTTTTCCCAAGTGGGATGAACATAACATTGAGTACTCAATAAGAATAGACTACTAGGACAAGCCTTTGAAGGACTAGGGTAAGTCTCTTAGTAGGCGGCCGCCTCTGAGGGGTGAGTCCTTCCCGGATAGGATGCCAGTCCTATAGGTTATACCGGTCCGAGCTAGCAAGTACAGCCAAGTGGATTGTATGGTTTTGGAATGGACAACCGGCTAGTTTAGGTGTAGAGATGGAGAAGTATCTTACCAAGTAGGTGTTAGGTATTTCAGGCTCGTATCCTATACGGTGCAATGGAAAATAAGACAAGATACCCTCCCAGGACCTGTCTATGTGTGGAAAATAAGACAAAAAGAGAGTAAAGGTAACAGCTTTTACCTTTGGGTGATCGTTTGAAGAACAAAAATTTTCTTCTTCAAGTCAACGCGCGATCCAGCAATCGTCATGACCAACCTCCACATGAGTTGATCGTCTAACCACTATAATTACAGTGTGTAATTATCTCTAACAGTAATCCATATAGAGGATACACTCAAGCACCAAAATTTCCTGTGCTAGCAAAAACAATAATGGTGGCTAGGGTTCTCTTGTTTTCAGCAAAACGAGAGGGAGAGAGAAGAAGGGAAAAATGTGTGACTTGGTTAGGGATTTCGTGTATCTCATCAAACAAGGGTTTTTTTGTGTTATATCTACTATATATCACACGAAATTCCCTTCCCAAAACTGAGAATTCTAATCCTATTAGAATTCCCTTATTGTAATTGGAAACATCAAGTTCTCACAATTACAACTTGGGTCACAAATTATAACTAATTATAATTTGTCCACAACAACTTCTCTTTCTCTTAATTAACCCTACTATGTTATCAAATAACATCTTGAGTGTATAATCCTCAATTGTGTGTGACCTATTAGGTTTCCCAATTAATTGGTAGAGAACATGAATTAATCCAAACGTCTTTGAGATTAATAATCCATAATTAATTAGAATTAATCCATTTAATTCTATTCAGGATTGGTTTATTAATTCATCAATTAATAAACCCATATTCCCAGATCATGAGCGGTATCTAGCAACACATCATGACCACCTAAGAGTCCAGAAAGTCATGTAGCTTGACATGAACCCTTCAATAACAAACATCAGTACAATTAACTCCTTTCACCATACAATATCTCATTCGGTTTGGAGTACGGAATTAGTGCCAACTCCCTCCAGAAATAATTCTGGCCCGAATACAACAGTACTTGTATCAAAAACCTACTACTCTAGATGTGTATCAATTAGAACTATTTCCAATACACAATTTTCCTTGGCCAAGGACTTTCCAAGTAGTAATTCCTACAAGTGACCGAGAGATATTTGCCATTACTATTAGGAGTGGTGAATCCTTTATTGACCCTCTCAACTACTTTTGTTTACCTCACAATATTCCCAATATCCATCCCATAGGTGGCCCTCGATCGAGCTCCTGATATTGGAATCAAAGTACAAAGCTCAGCAAACAAAGTACCTTGGAGATCTCAAATCTAAGGATATTTGCACATTTTCTATATTAAGATTATATCACTGGCACTAAATAGTTATCCATGTGATTATCTCAAAGCTAGGTTATCCAATGAACTTGTTCCATTAACAAGCATCTATGTGTTAACTTTGAGTATCTCAATACTCACGGTTATGAGAACCACCGCCTGATCAGATCAGGAAGTCTAACACATGCTAGTCTTAACGCATTAATGTTGTCCTGTCTCATTAATACTATGATTAGGGACTATTTAAATACTAACACCATCTAGTGTAGTAGGAATCTCATATCATGATCTCTATCATGATATTCTTAACACAGTGTTGTACTATGGACTTTATCGAACAGTTATATTACTTAAAGTAAACAAAAGAAACTATAAGATAAAAAATGCCTTTTATTAAAATAAAATATGTTATATACAATGTATAAGTGATTCCTCTAGGGTGCAACACTAACAAACTACCACTTGCACTAGAGCCAATCATTCATGTATCTAATACCGAATGACTCAACATGACAATCATGTTTCCTTTGGGATAGTGCTTTCGTAAGTAAGTCAGCTATGTTCTCATCTGTGGGAAATCTCTCTATCTTTATTTCCTTTGCTACTTCAGAAGTGGCTATGTACTCAGCTTTTGTCGTAGAGTTGGCATTAGTTTCTTGTTTGGAACTTTTTCAACTTATTGCCCCTTCACACAATGTAAACACGTAGCCGGATTGTGTTTTGAAATCATCTTTGTCAGATTGAAAATTGGCATCAGTATACCCGTTTATTTTCAATTCACCTTCTCCATATACCAAGAACATATCCTTAGTCCTTCATAAGTACTTTAGAACGTTCTTTATAGCCGCCCAATGACCCTCACCAGGGTCAGATTGGTATCTGCACGTCAAACTAAAAGCACAAGATACATCTAGCCTAGTACATATCATAGCACACATGATAGATCTAATTGCCGAGGCATATGGAATCTTACTCATGTGATCCCTTCCAACTTATCTCTTGGGAGACATCGACTTTGAAAGGCTTACACCATGTGACATAGGTAAGAATCCCTTTTGGATTGATCCATGATAAACCTCTTTAGCACTTTAGCTATGTATGTAGACTGTGAAAGACCAAGCAACCTTTTGGATCTATCTCTATAGATCCTTATTCCAAGAATATAGGTTGCTTCTCCAAGGTCTTTAATGGAGAATTGTTTGGACAACCAAATTTTAACCGTTTGCAAGACAGCTATATCGTTTCCTATTAACAATATATCATCTATATAAAGTAGTAAGAAAATGATTGCACTCCCACTAACCTTCTTATGTACACAAGGCTCATCCATTTTTTGAATGAAACCAAACTCTTTGATTGTTTCATCAAAATGGATATTCCAACTCCTAGAAACTTACTTAAGTCCATAAATAGATCTTTACAGCTTACACACCTTTGTGCCATCATTGGATGTGAAACCCTCAGGTTGTGTCATACACACTTCCTTAGTCAGATTTCCATTTAGGAAAGATGTTTTCACATCCATTTGCCAAATCTCATAATCATAATGAGCAGTAATGGCTAGGAGTATCATGATGGATATTAACATTGCTACTAGCGAGAAGGTTTTATCATAGTCAATACCATGTTGTTGACGATAACCCTTCGCCACTAGTCGTGTTTTATAGGTAACTAAGTTACCATCTATGTCTATTTTCTTCTTGAAAACCCACTTACACCTAATAGGTTTAATTCCTTTGAGTGGATCAACCAAAGTCCATACTTGGTTATTATACATGGAATCCATCTCTGACTTCATGGCCTCTAGCCATTTCCCAAATTCTGAACTGTTCAGAACATCCTTGTTGGTAGTAGGCTCATCTTCATCTATGAGCAATACGTCATTGTGGTCACTAATGAGAAATCTATATCTCTCGGGTGCCATCCGTATCCTACTAGATCTACAAGGTTCTTGTGTATCTGAAGGTTCATCTATTCTCACAATAGATGTGAGGTTAGACGGTTGATCCTCATTTGTTTGATCTTCATGAACTTCACTAAGTTCAATCTTACTCCCACTATCCCCTTTGAGCATGTGCTCATTCTCTAAGAAGATGGCATGCTTTGAAATAAATAATTTGTTTTTGGAGGGTAAAATAGAAGTAATATTTGAAAGATTCTTTCGGATATCTCACAAACAAATATTTGTCAGACTTACTATCAAGTTTGTCTGACTGTGGCCTTTTAATAAAGGCAAGACAACCCCATACTCGCAAGTGAGATAACTTTGGTCTCTTAACAAAGAACATCTCAAATGGGGTAGTATCAACCAATTTTGTCGGAACTCTGTTTAGTATATAAACAAAAGTTTCTAATGCATACCCCCAAAATAATTTTAGTAGGTTTACAGAAGCCATCATGGTCCATACCATGTCCAAAAAGGTTCGATTCCTTCTCTCAGATACACCGTTATGCTGAGGTGTATGTGGTGGAGTCCATTGAGATAATATCCCATTATCTCTAAGATAACTCAGAAACTCCTGGCTCAAGTATTCTCCTCCTCGATCAAATCTTAGAGTCCTTATACTTTTGCCAAGTTGTTTCTCTATTTCATTCTTGAAGTCTTTGAACCTTTCAAAGGCCTCAGATTTGTATTTCATTAAATACAAATACCCGTATCGTGAGAAGTCATCGATAAAGGTTATGAAATAGTTGTAACCTTCTCTTGCTTGTATTGACATTGGGCTACATACATCAGAATGTATGAGTTCTAATAACTCCTTAGCCCGTTCTCCTTTTCCTGGAAAAGGAGTTTTAGTCATTTTGCCTAGTAAATAAGATTCGCATGTGCCATATGATTTATAATCAAATGATCCTAAGTCACCAAGCTTGTGTAACTTAGAAACACGATTTTCATTTACATGACCCAAATGACAATCCCATAAGTAAGAGGTGTTAGAGTTATCCATTTTAGGTTTCTTATTGTTTATAATGAGAACTGAATTATCCAAGTCTAGAACATATAAATCATTAACCAAAGTTGCTGAACCATAGTGAATATCATTCAAAGAAAAAGAACATTTATTCTTAAATATTAATTGAAATCCACATAAGTCTAAACACGCAACTGAGATAATATTTTTCATTAAAATTGGTACATAATAACAGTTTTCCAGTTCTAGAATCAATCCCGAAGGCAGGTTCAGCTCGTATGTCCCCACAGCAAGTGTAGCAACCTTTGCCCCATTTGCAATATGTAGGTCCACGTCGCCTTTCTCTAGCCTTCTACTGCTCTTTAGTCCCTATAAGTTATTTCACAAATGAGATCTACATCCGGTATCTAATACCCATATCTCATTTCTAAAGGCAGTATTTATCTCAATAAAAAATATACCTGGAAAAGAAGTAGAAGTGCATATAAGCTTCTCCTTCTGGTTCTTGTCCTTAATGGTCTCCAAGTAGGCTTTGCAGTTGAGTCTCCAGTGGCCCATCTTCCCATAATGATGTCATGGGCCCTTGGTAGCTGCATCCTTCTTGTTCACACCACATTTGGGCTTCATGGGAGCCTTTTTCTTCTTCTTTTGAACTTTCTTCTTAGAAGAGGAAGATTCTACCATTAAAACTGCATTGGAATCCTTCTTCATGGAGGACTCCGCAGTTTTGAGAAGATTGATCAACTCAGGAATGGTGGACTCAATCGTATTCATCTGATAGTTAATCACAAATTGTGAGAAACTATTAGGCAAAGACTGTAGAATTAAGTCAACACTTAAGTCATGATCCATTGCAAACCCGAGAGATCCAAGCGTCTCTATTAAGCCCAGCATCTTCAGCCCATGAGTGGCCATAGAAGAACCTTCTGCCATTTTGCAACGAAACAGTTGCTTCGAGATCTCATATCTCTCAATTCTGGCTTGGGCATCAAATAGCTCTCGAAGATGAAAAATGATCGATTGAGCATCTATATGCTCATGCTGTTTTTGCAACTCAAGAGTCATGGATGCCAGCATAATACATTATGCTGTATCACTATCCTCCTTGTGCCTCTTGTGGATAGCTCATCAGCATGAGCATCTTGGGCTGGTGGTTGTGGAATCAGAGCATCTAGCACGTAGAGCAACTTTTTCGATTTGAGAATGATTCTCAAATTTCTATACCAGTCGAGATAGTTTGATTAGGTTAACTTGTTGGTTTCCAAAATGTTACATTAGTTTAGGTTTGTTGACATGATGTAAGTGACATAGATATAAAGATAGAGAGCATTAGCTACTTGTATATGCACATGATATGAAAATAATTAGGACTTTAGTTAAGTGCATGTTTACTCCACTATTTTACTCAAACCAATAGCCCCCACTACTGATTCGGGAAAGCCCGTTGGAAGCTTTCCTAGTGGACCGGTATCCAAATTCCTCAAGAATAACCTTAGGTTTACCCAACAAGCTACCCTTGAGTTCATTGGTAGGTATCCAATACTAATTACATCGTATGTAACTATCGGATCATTGGGTGATTAATAGCTTTTAATCTTAAAGCCTTTTGGGCTACCCTAACTTTTCCTCTGAATTTCCCTATGCTTGAGTTTGCCCAACCGGGATAAAGAATTTAGTTAAACCCGACCCATTAATCAGGAATTTAATTCCATAGCTGGAACATGCCCAATGTCAAGTAGGCTTGGGTTTGCCCAACAACTTGGTCTCGAAATATGACTCTCACTCTTACTTTATTAACAGAAGGAATTAGGTTTAATATTAATTGAGAGATTTGTTCCTTTGGGTGATTTCGTTGAATGACATACATAAAAATCAATAAATCGCATAATTGATAATCATGGTAATAAAACGATTAAGTGATATGGTTATGGACTTTTCCTAAATTAATTTGTTTTAGCCATAAAAGAAATTAATATAGTTAACCCTATGTGTTCATGCATAATTTAAGTAGAAGGTCTTACCTTCTCGCCTTGTTTTGGTCGCCATCTCCAGAATAGAATAATTCTACTCATATCTAACATATGTAAACTAATTACATAATTTCCTAAAGAGAGAAAACCTCAAGTTACATTCCAGGGGAGTTAGATGTGAAGAGAATTACATAAGAATTCTAGAGAAGGCAGGACACGTAGGCCCTATTTCATAAAAACCAAAACTGTAAAATGCTTAAACAGATATAATTAGTTTTAGTCCATAACCATCCACCATGCTATTAACTATGCTTAACGAAAATAAACATATACTTTTGTCATTCCAAAATCACTATTTTGGAAAGATAAAACAAATTCTAAAATCACCATTTTAGAAAGATATACTAATTTTAGATTTTCAAAATCATTATTTTGAAAAACAAAATTGTTTGTCTCAAAACTAATTTTCAGAAAATGCTTTTGGGTCTCGTTTCTCATCAAATGAGATTTTTTCCTTTCAAAATTTTGTTCTAGATTTTTTTTTTTAAATACCTGGAAGTCGCAAACAGAGCAGAACCAGCACCGGTTTGGAAGCCGAAGCCGGCACCGGCTCTGTTCTAGTTTTTTAAAAAAATTTCCTTTCCATAACTGATTTCTGGACATTACAAACAGAATAGAACAGGCATCAGCTTGGAGGCCGGAGCCGTTGCCGCCTGTGTTCTGAAACAATGGTGGCAATTTTTTCAAAAAATTCCAGAAACAATTTTTGGTGCTTTGTTCTTCTGCAAATTTACAGTGAGAACAATTCTCAGCAGTATTTTTTGTTTTGAAGCTCTAAAAAACAATCAATTTGTTCGTTTAAATAAAATTAAAACAGAAAATTAAGATGAAACGGAGGGCAACATCCATGTTGCAAGAAAACGTTTTTCCTGCAGAAATTTTCAGTACCAAAGAAAGCATCTTTTCGAAATACACTATGACTTTTACACAATCATATTATGCTACGGACCCAATCCATAATGATTGAAATGATTTCGACTCGAGTGAAAATGATTTTAACAATAAACAAAGATAAACACAAAAACAGTTTTTCATGCTAAAATAATGTCCATAGACCACACATAGCATGGCTCTGATACCACAGCTGGGTATCTCAGGCTCGTATCCTATATGGTGCAGCGAAAAATAAAACGAGATATCCTCTGAGGACCCGTCTATGTGTGGAAAACAAGTCATAAAAAGAGTAAAGGTAACAACTTTTACCTTTAGGTGATCATCTGAAGAACAAAAATTTTCTTCTTCAAGTCGAGGCGTGATCCAGCAATCCTCGTGATCAACCTCCACGTTAGTTGAACGTCTAACCACTATAATCACAGTGTGTGATTATTTGTAACAGTAATCCACACAGAGGATACACTCAAGCACCAAAATTTCCTGTGCTAGCAAAAACAATAATGGCAGCTTGGGTTCTCTTATTTTCAGCAAAACAAGAGGAAGAGAGAAGAAGGGAAAAATGTGTAACTTCGCTGGGGATTTCGTGTATCTTATTAGCTAGGGTTTTCATGTCTTATATCTACTATATATCACACGAAATTCCCTTCCCAAAACTGAAAATTCTAATCCTATTAAAATTCCCTAATTGTAATTGGAAACATCAAGTTCTCACAATTACAACTTGGGCCACAAATTATAACTAATTATAATTTGTCCACAACAACTTCTCTTTCTCCCAATTAACCCCACTATATTATCAAACAACATCTTGAGTATATAATCCTCCATTGTGTGTGACCTATTAGGTTTCCCAGTCAATTGGTAGAGAACATGAATTAATCCAAACGTCTTTGAGATTAATAATCTATAATTAATTAGAATTAATCCATTTAATTCTATTCAGGATTGGTTTATTAATTTATCAATTAATAAACTCATATTCCCAGATCATGAGCGGTATCTAGCAACACATCATGACCACCCTAGAGTCCAGGAAGTCAAGTGGCTTGACATGAACCCTTCAATAACAAACTTCAGTGCAATTAACTCCTTTCACCATACAATATCTCATTCGGTTTGGAGTATGGAATTAGTGCCAACTCCCTCTAGAAATAATTCTATCCTGAATACAATAAAACTTGTACCAGGAACCCACTACTCTAGATGTTTATCAATTGGAACTATTTCCAATACACAATTTGCCTTGGCCAAGGACTTTCTAAGTAGTAATTCCTACAAATGGCCGTGAGATATTAGCCCCTACTATTAGGAGTGGTGAATCCTTTATTAACCTTCTTAACTACTTTCGTTTACCTCACAATGTACCCAATATCCATCCCATAGGTGACCATCGATCAAGCTCCGGAGATTGGAATCAAAGCACAAAGCTCAGCAAACAAAGTACCTTGGAGATCTCAAGTCTAAGGATATTTGCACATTTGCTATATTAAGATTATATCACTGGCACTAAATAGTTATCCATGTGATTATCTCAAAGTTAGGTCATCCAATGAACTTGTTCCATTAACAAGCATCCATGTGTTAACTTTGAGTATCTCAATACTCGTAGTTATGAGAACCACCGCCTGATCAGATCAGGAAGTCTAACACATGCTAGTGTTAATGCATTAATGATGTCATGTCTCATTAATACTATGACTAGACTATTTAAATACTAACTATTGGGGATATGCCCTAGAGTCAATTTGTACTTATACATTTGTCATTATGTTTTATATAATAATATGAGGCTTTCCTTTCCGTGAATAGTGAGTTTTGTTTTGTTGGTCATCAAGTACGTGACTTGATAGTAAAACCCTACAATGAATACAATGACTATTCTAAAACTGTCCCTGATCGATTATTATTATTGGAATAATAATAAATTAAGATTAGTATGTTTGTGACTTGATGGCTATGTTTTACTGGCCATGGATATTTGTGATATCGAGTCAAGACATAAATAAATGTTAGAGAACATTGTATTGGACATGACCCACTGTGAGAGTACTTGATGAAATATGTCATAAGTACTTTCTAGCCATAATAATATTGAAAGTCATTCGACCTAAATTCATCATAGTTTCCTACTTGATAAATTCTATATTTTGACATTGTCTAAAGTTGTCTTTAACCAGATAATAAATTAGACTACTATTGGATATAGAATAAATCAAGGAGAGGAACATGATTGATTGTGAAGGAATTTGTCTCTCTCAGTTATGGGAGAGATATCCATGGGCCCCTTGATAAGTTAGACTGTTAAAAATGCATTGCCGTGCTCAAATATATCAATCTAAGATATTGATATCATTTGTTTGAACAGTCTACTATGAATTCAAGAAATAATTGATTAAGCTTAATAAGGATGACGTGCTCCGTGCCTTATGCTTAATCTGGATATCGTGTGACAAAATGACTAAATATAAAATTATGGTTTGGTTCAAAGAGATCACCGATCTTCATTTAACCTGGATATTTATAATGTTTTGCTAGAAACCGCTTATAACTTGTGGGCCATTTAAATATGATTTAGGCACACTGCCAGTGTTAAATGAACCTATAGGGTCACACAATAAGCGAACTTGTTAGGTTATTTTTCTGGTGACCAGGTTCGATGAATCTGGATGATATCCAGATTATAAGAATCTGACTCGGTAAATTAATTAGTTAAATTGCCGAGATAATGGCAGAATCTTATCATATCAGTTTTAATTTAATTTGAATTTAAATTAAAATATGATAAGATATTATTAGGGTTGGACTCTAAGAGGTTTGGGGGTTTTTTAAGAAAACTCTAGCCGTCTTTTCAAATGTCCAATTTTTCGGTTGAGAACATTCGTGCCATTCTCTACCAGAAAAGAGGAAAAAAATCCTCTCAAACCCTAGGCGCTAGCACTCCCCGGGTATCGAGTGAATTCGCGGTGTATATCCGATAGAGGACGTTCGCATACTGCAGCGTCTGGTGATTGTTCGGGTTGAACGTATAACAGCGCAACCAGAATCGAATGATTTCGATTACAGCAACCAGAGGTAATTCTTAAACCTTAGATCATCTTAATCGTTTACTTGGGTCCTCGGGAGGGATTCGTGGATGTTTTCCGCGTTTAGGAGTCCACGAATTCTAACAGTGGTATCAGAGCAACTTGCTAAACAATTAGGTTGATTCATCTGTATTAATCGTATTGTTGAAAACATGTATAATATGTATATATGAATTTAACTGGTATGTATCAGCATGTTCGCATGATTATGATTTTAGAATACTTAGCATGCAGACTGCCTGAATTAGGTTTAATGTGTGCATCTTAGTCGCCTGATTAGACCAGATTAGTTGCAGATTGTCTGTAAATTGGTCTGTTTTAATATGATATGGTATCGTAAGCATGCTATCCGTCGTTCTATATTTGCGAATTGCTTTTATTAATCGGCCATGATAATATTTTATCTGTATAAATATGATTAAAAGAACGCATATTGTATGTAATATGAATTTTCACGGCGATGGTTACTAAGGGGTCCGAACGTTAATTTGATTAATTTTTGGAAATCGGAAGGTAAAATCTCATTCAATGAGAGTAGGAAAAATTGTTTTTCCTTCCGGGGGCAGCGACCTCCGCTAGGGGCGCTGCCCCTTGGAACCCCAACTAACTGTTCGTTGTGTGTTATTCGTCAATGTTTTTTATTGTAGTTGTGGATTATTTTGAATAGTGCATAGCATGGCCTGTTTCATCCCAATGTGATTGGCTGGTTACATTATAGTTGTTTTAAGTTGTAATTTTTTTTTAAATACGGCATGCGTGTCGTTATTCATTGTTGTAAAATTGTACTGCTTTCCTAGAATATGAATTATTTTAATTTTACTATCCAATGTAAAAGAAGACGGCAGCCGACATTTACAACTAAGGAGGAGTATGCTCAAGGCATTAGAAAATGCTTAAGGAGTTCATATACCTAGATTGACCACCTTGATCTTCACTTTGCTCGTGATGATCAACATAGGTTTTGGGCCATGCTATGTCACTTTTATTTATGTCTTGCATGCATATTTCATATGTTTATTTCCTGCTTACTACAATCCAATCAATTTTTTTTTAAAGAAAAAAATTTAAGTGTTAAATGCCTTCCAAAATCAAACACATGTTATTACTTGGATCATCATATGGTCATTCCTACCAAAGTAGGATGCTTTTGATTATCTGAGTGAGATAAGATGGAAAATGGTTTTCCATATGTTTGATATGGTTTGACTTAATTGGGCTATCAAAATGGTTTTGGGCCTAGGGCATTTTATGAGATATTTTTAGCCGGGACATTTGATGTCTATCTCATTTAAAATTAGAGTTTTATTTAATTATAAGATTAAAGCCAAAGCTTACTTATGATTAAAACAAAATATTTTTCCCCACTACGAAACATGAAAATGTTGAAATTTCAAAAAGTTTAAATGCTTTTAGTGGGAGTTTTTCGTTAGAGTCTCAAAAATTAAGTACTTTGCATATTTTTGTATGTAGATAATGGCAACAAACAGTTGGAATAATTCATTGCGATCTGTGCTTGAGAAAGACAAGCTTAGTGGGGACTAACTTTCTTGATTGGGCACGAAACTTAAGAATTGTTCTTAAGCAAGAAAAAAGGCTCTATGTTCTTGAAAATCCTATTCCCCCTGCTCCAGCAAATAACGCCTCAAAAGCTGAAAAATATGCTTATAGTAAGCACAAAGATGACTCCAACGATGTTACTTGCCTCATGCTAGTAACCATGAACTCTGAACTTCAAAAATAGTTTGAAGAAGCAGAGGCATATGACATGATTGTGCATCTCAAGGAAATGTTCCAAGAGCAAGCACAACAAGAGAGATTTGAAACTCACAAGGCGTTAAATGCATGTAAGATGGTTTCTGGCACCTCGGTAAGTGCTCATGTCCTTAAAATGAAGGGCTATCTAGATCATCTTGATAAGCTTGGTGCTCCTGTTAATCATGACATGGCCACGGATTTGATCTTGGGCTCTTTGCCTGTTGAGTATGACCAGTTTGTCATGAATTTTAACATGCATAATATGGAGAAATCCATTACTGAATTGCATGAGATGCTAAAACAAGCTGAACTGAACATTAAGAAGAATACTCCTAGTGTTCTAATGGTTCAAAAGGGGAAAGGCAAAAAGAACAACCAAAAGGGCAAGGTCATGGCTAGTAAGGGTAAGGACAAGGCAAAGTCCAAGTTCAAGCCCAAACCTAGGGCCAAGACACCAAAGGAGGGAGCTTGCCACCATTGTGGAGAACAAGGACATTGGTTAAGAAATTGCAAGCTCTATTTGGAAGCAAAGAAAAAGAAGGACAGTGAGACTGCCGCTTCAGGTATTTATGTTATTGAAATTAATTTATCTACTTCTGATTCATGGGTATTGGATACCCGTTGTGGATCTCACATTTGTGTAAATGTGCAGGGTCTAAAAAGGAGTAGAGGCTTGGCAAAAGGCGAGGTGAACCTACGAGTTGCGAATGGTGCAAAAGTTGCTGCAGTAGCTGTAGGAACTTTTAAATTAATTTTGCCCAGTGGGCTTGTTTTAGAACTGAACAATTGTTTTTATGTTCCTGCTATGAGTAGGAATATTATTTCAGTTTCTTCTTTGGATTTAGAAGGTTTTGAATTTGTTATTAGGAATAACATTTGCTCCATTAATAAAAACGGCATTTTTTATGGAGATGCTTCATTATCGAATGGGCTTTATATTCTAAATCTTCGTGGATCTTCAGACATGTCTATCTATAATAGAAATACTAAGAGATTGAAATCCAATGATTTAAATCAGACTTACTTCTGGCATTGTCGTTTAGGCCATATAAATGAGAAACGCATAACAAAGCTTCATAATGATGGGCTTCTAAAATCGTTTGATTTAGAATCTTACAAAACATGTGATTCTTGTTTATTAGGCAAAATGACTAAAGCACCTTTCAAGAGACAAAATGAAATGGCAACTGATTTATTGGGCCTAATACATACTGATGTATGTGGACCAATGAATTCACTCGCTAGAGGAGGATTTCAGTACTTCATTACATTTACAGATGATTTCAGCAGATATGGCTACCTGCATATGATGAAACAAAAATCTGAATCGTTCCAGAAATTCAAAGAATTTCAAAATGAAGTACAAAATCAACTTGGCAAAAGTATCAAAACACTTTGATCGGATCGAGGTGGTGAATACTTTAGTCACGAGTTTGACGAGCATCTTAAAAATTGTGGAATTATTTCCCAATTAACTCCACCAGGAACACCTCAATGGAATGGTGTATCTGAACAGAGAAATCGGACTTTTTTAGATATGGTTCGATCAATGATGAGTCAAACTGATCTTCCAATCTCCTTTTGGGGTTATGCCTTGGAGACTGCTGCATTCATACTAAATCGAGTTCCATCTAAATCGGTTCAGAAAACGCCATATGAGATATGGACTGGGAGACAACCTAGTTTGTTATTTCTAAAGATTTGGGGTTGTGAAGTTTATGTAAAGCGTTTATTATCTGATAAACTTGCACCTAAATCGGATAAATGCATATTTGTGGGGTATCCTAAAGAAACTAAAGGATATCAATTTTATCTCCCAAAAGAAAATAGAGTAATTGTTGCTCGAAATGGATTCTTTCTTGAAAAGGAATTTATTTCCAAAAGAATCAGTGGGAGTAAAATACATCTTGATGAGATTCAAGGACCACAATTAGTGCCTGAACCTCATCAAGATGAGATTCAAGAGCCACAATTAGTGCCTGAACCGAATAATGAATCTCAATTAGATGGCTCACAAGTCCAAGATGAGCCTACATCTATAGAACAAGGACCTCGAAGATCTGATAGGGTTCGTCAACAACCTGAGAGATATGGATTTCTCATCACTGACGATCATAATGTGGAGCTTATGGTTAATGATGAGCCCACTTCCTATCAAGAAGCCATTAAGAATTCTGACTCTGGAAAATGGTTAGAGGCTATGAAGTCTGAGATGCAATTCATGTATGATAACCAAGTTTGGACTTTGGTTAACCCACCTAAAGGTTCAAAAACCATTGGGTGTAAGTGGGTTTTCAAAAAGAAAACAAACATGGAGGGAAATGTGCATACTTACAAAGTACGACTGGTAGCAAAAGGTTATAGACAAACTCATGGTATAGACTATGATGAAGCCTTTTCACCAGTTGTAATGCTTAAATCTATCAGAATTCTTCTTGCCATAGCAGCATATTATGACTATGAAATTTGGGCAAATGGATGTCAAAACCGCGTTTCTTAATGGAAACTTACTCGAAGATGTGTACATAACACAACTTGAGGGTTTTGATGATCCTTTGAATTCTAATAAAGTGTGCAAGCTTCAAAGATCCATTTATGGATTGAAGCAAGCATCTCGAAGCTGGAATCTTCGTTTTAATGAAGCAATTAAAGAATTTAACTTTATCAAAAATGAAGATAAGCCTTGTGTCTATAAGAAAACAAGTGGGAATGCAATAGTCTTTTTGGTACTTTATGTTGATGATATCTTACTCATTGGAAATGACATCCCAACTCTACAAAGTGTAAAGACATGGTTGGAAAATTGTTTCTCAATGAAAGACTTGGGTGAAGCTGCCTATATTCTAGGTATAAGGATCTATAGAGATAGATCTAGAAAGCTAATTGGACTAAGTCAAAGTGCATACGTTGACAAGGTACTGAAAAGGTTCAGTATGCAAGACTCTAAGAGAGGATTCTTGCCAATGTCACATGGCATTAAGCTCAGCAAAACTCAAAGTCCTTTTACGAAGGATGAAGAAGAGCGCATGAACAAGATACCATACGCTTCCACTATAGGGTCTATCATGTATGCCATGTTATGTACTCGACCCGATGTATCATATGCATTAAGCATGACAAGCAGGTTCCAGTCAAATCCTGGAGAGGCACACTGGACTGCTGTCAAGAACATACTAAAGTACTTAAGAAGAACTAAATATATGTTCTTAGTTTATGGAGGACAAGAAGGCGAGCTAGTTGTAAATGGTTACACTGATGCTAGTTTTCAGTCCGACATAGATGATTATAGATCGCAATCAGGTTTTCTATTTTGTTTTGAATGGTGGTGCTGTAAGCTGGAAAAGTTCAAAGCAAGACACCGTGGCCGATTCTACTACAGAAGCTGAGTATGTAGTCGCCTCACTGCAGCTAAAGAAGCAGCTTTGGATTAAAAAGTTCATTACGTAACTAGATGTAGTTCCTAGTATTGTGAACCCAGTGGATCTCTATTGTGACAACAATGGAGCCATTGCACAAGCTAAGGAACCAAGATCACATCAGCGATCCAAACATATACTTAGGCGTTTTCATCTCATTCGAGAAATTGTTGATAGAGGAGATGTCAATGTATGCAAGGTGCCAACCGATGACAATGTTGCAGATCCATCGACAAAGCCTCTCCCATCGTCTAAACATGATAGTCATACCAGATCAATGGGATTACTGCTTATGCCAAATTGGTCTTAGTGCAAGTGGGAGACTCGTTAGGGATATGCCCTAGAGTCAATTTGTACTTATACAATTGTCATTATGTTTTATATAATAATATGAGGCTTTCCTTTCCATGAATAGTGGGTTTTGTTTTGTTGGTCATCAAGTACGTGACTTGATAGTAAAACCCTACAATGAATATAATGACTATTCTAAAACTGTCCCTGATCGATTATTATTATTGGAATAATAATAAATTAATATTAGTATGTTTGTGACTTGATGGCTATGTTTTACTGGCCATGGATATTTGTGATATCGAGTCAAGACATAAATAAATGTTAGAGAACATTGTATTGGACATGACCCACTGTGAGAGTACTTCATGGAATATGTCATAAGTACTTTCTAGCCATAATAATATTGAAAGTCATTCGACCTAAATTCATCATAATTTCCTACTTGATAAATTCTATATTTTGACATTGTCTAAAGTTGTCTTTAACCAGATAATAAATTAGACTATCGTTGGATATAGAATAAATCAAGGAGAGGAATATGATTGATTGTGAAGGAATTTGTCCCTCTCAGTTATGGGAGAGATATCCATGGGCCCCTTGATAAGTTAGACTGTTAAAAATGCATTGTCGTGCTCAAATATATCAATCTAAGATATTGATATCATTTGTTTGAACAGTCTACTATGAAATCAAGAAATAATTGATTAAGCTTAATAAGGATGACGTGCTCCGTGCCTTATGCTTAATCTGGATATCGTGTGACAAAATGACTAAATATAAAATTATGGTTTGGTTCAAAGAGATCACCGATCTTCATTTAACCTGGATAGTTATAATATTTTGCTAGAAACCGCTTATAACTTGTGGGCCATTTAAATATAATTTAGGCACACTGCCAGTGTTAAATGAATCTATAGGGTCACACAATAAGCGAACTTGTTAGGTTATTTTTCTGGTGACCAGGTTCGATGAATCTGGATGATATCCAGATTATAAGAATCTGACTCGGTAAATTAATTAGTTAAATTACCGAGATAATGGCAGAATCTTATCATATCAGTTTTAATTTAATTTGAATTTAAATTAGAATATGATAAGATATTATTAGGGTTGGACTATAAGAGGTTCGAGGGTTTTTTAAGAAAACCCTAGCCGTCTTTTCAAAAGTCCAATTTTTCGGTTGAGAACATTCGTGCCATTCTCTAGCAGAAAAGAGGAAAAAAACCCTCTCAAACCCTAGGCGCTAGCACTCCTCGGGTATCGAGTGAGTTCGCGGTGTGTATCCGATAGAGGACGTTCGCATACTGCAGCGTCTGGTGATTGTTCGGGTTGAACGTACAACAGCGCAACCAGAATTGAAGGATTTCGATTACAGCAACCAGAGGTAATTCTTAAACCTTAGATCATCTTAATCGTTTACTTGGGTCCTCGGGAGGGATTCGTGGATGTTTTCCGCGTTTAGGAGTCCACGAATTGTAACACTAACACCATCCTGTGTAGTAGAAATCTCATATCATGATCTCTATCATGATTTCCTTAACACAACGTTGTACTATAGACTTTATCAAATAGTTATATTACTTAAAGTAAACAAGAGAAACTATAAGATAAATAATGACTTTTATTAAAATAAAATGTGTCATATACAATGTACAAGTGATTGCCTCTAGGGCACAACACTAACAGTACGTCGTACACCTACCTTGTGTCAGTGTGCACAAAGTGTGACATCCTGAACGTTTTTTTTTTTTCATGGTGTACAAAGTGTTGTGCTATGGTTACCTCTTTTGAGTGGTTCCTTTTATTGTACACATGTATGGTTTGAAAGAAAAACACCACTCTTTCTTTGTAAAATTTATTTGAGACTTGCCAACATTTTCTTTCATGAAAATATCTCAACTAGCATACATGAACTGTTTTACTTGAAGCACTCAAAGCACACATGCGCTTACTGAGATTTATTTCTCACCACCTTTTATACTATGCTTTCAGGTCGGTCCTGCAATGGAGGTTATTGGTTAGAGATTACCTTTGTTTTGAAGACTTATGTTTTTCCTATGTATTTCATTCTGAGAGACTCTAGCAGATATTTATTTATTTTTGGAATTGTTCATGTATTATTTGAGTTGTAATAAGTTTTGATTTAGATTATTTCTTTCCTTTTTTTATTGCGAGTCCTAGTTGTAAAGACCCTTTGTCCTATGCACGGGGTGACATCCCCAACCCTAATTAGGTACGCAGGTAGTGGGGTGTTACATGGGAGGTTATTTACTCTCGCATCTCCGCTAAAGTCCTCAAATTCCCCTTGGTCATTATGTGTATCTTGCAAGACTTTGGAGTGAGTTTAGATGGAAAAATCAGTGAGCCGACTATTGACCAGGACTTAGTGACCAAGTATACTTTAGTTCAATGTGGCTATCGTTATGATGTGTGACAAAAGTGGTGGAGGAGCAACTTACTCAACCTCGCACCCCATGCCAATAGTTCTCATTCTAGTGCTGATTTTGTGGCATGCATGGAGGCCAACTGGAGAGACAAATTACCATCCTTCTCCAGTTGCAAGATTCCATTGCTGACCTCTATCGATGGTAGAATGTTCACGAGCAGAATTTGGCAACTTTGATCTAGCAGTCCACTAGGGCATCCACTAGTGGAGTCGCCAGAAATCCTGATGACGATGATGATGATGAGTCTTAGGACTCTTGATTTACTCCTTACTCACTTGTATTTTATTTCATTTTTTTTATTTTTCGTTTATTTCTTTTTCATTGAATTTTGATGACTTTTGTTAGTTTTAGTTGTTTTTTCCTTTATTTTGCTTTTCTTTTTTCTTTTTCTAGATTTATGTTTTTTGTTTTTGTTTTTTTTTTTGTTTTGTTTTGTTTTTTGTTTTTTTTTTTTTTTTTTGAGTTAGGTACCCTTCTCTAACGACTCCCTGTGGTGGATTCACACGTGTTGGAACTAATTCGCAATGGAAGTATTTTCTTTTCTCTATTCTTTCCTTTTTTTTTTAATTTGGACCTTTAGCTTTTCTTTTCTTGTTATATTTTTTTCCATTGAGGACAATGTCCAATTTAAGTGGGGGATGAGAGTTTAGTATTGAAGATATTTTTCATTTACATTATGTACCCTATGGCATTTATGTGGCTAAATTTTTCAAAGTTGTTGTGGTTTTCATTGTTTTAGCAAGGTTGTAATTATCTTTCCAACTTAGATATGAATTCTATCATTCACTTGATAGATTTTTATTGCCAATAAAATGGTTTATTATATGAGACATGTTAAAACTTGAGAATTTGGGTTAATCTTGTTTACGCGTGTAGTTCGAATATGGAGTATATGTTGAATGTGGGGAAAGCTGTTGACTAACTCTTGTATTAGTATTTAAACTTTGCTTAACTTTGAATTGTGATAAGGAATGTAAGGAAAACATTGTTTGAGTGAAAAAATTATGGAAAAACACATTTATTGTGAGTTGAAGATTGAGAAAAATGAGTTCATTGTTGTTGGTGAAAAAAAAAATACTTTTGCTTAAATATGGGGTCTAATACAGATAGTGAAAATAAATCAATTTTCTTGAGGCTATTAATTACCAAAAGCAAAAGAGAGGAAAAAATGTTGAAAAAAATAATCTGGGATGACCAAAAAGGGGCTAATACAGTCTGTGAAGAGAAATCCGTTCACTTGAGGCTATCAATTCCAGAAGTTATTGAAAAAAATTGAGGAAAACATGGAGTGTTTTCCTTAAATCACTACTTGAGTTGTGCAATTTTTGAAATTATAATGCTTGAGTTAGTAGATAGCTTGACTTGTATAATTCATGTTATCTATGTTTTTATTTGAAGAGTGAACAAATTTTCTTAGGCTAAGGTATAAACGTGATTAATTTGATTTCAAGAGTTTGACTATGTCTTATCAAATGCTTCAAATTGTGATTGTTTTCAAAAGGTTGAATGAATGGCAAAAGATCTATCTAGAGTTTGAAATGAAGTTATAAGCCTTGTTATGATTTAATTTTTGGAATGATAAAAGCTTATGTTTTCTTGATTATTTTCTTGTCTTAAGTGTTTTGCTTGATAACAAGCAAAGGCTCGATTGTGGGGGAATGTGATAGGGGCTAAATTCATCACTATTTTTATAGTCATTTAAGGCTAATTTGAGATACTTTTGATGTAATAACTAGGCATATTCCTTCCTATTTGATATTTTTCTTATGGAAACTATTTTTGATAAATTTGTGTAGGATTCAAGAGAATTCAAGAAGAAAGAGAAAATTTCCAGCATGCACTTGGTGCCAGGTCTGGCTACTGCACCAGGTGCAAGGTCCACTATGGAAAAATAGAGAAAAACAGAACACAAGTGAGGGGCAAACCAGAATGCACCTAGCACCAGGTCCACTCTAGAAAAATAAAGAAAAATAGAGAACGAGGGGTGAACTAGAATGCACCTGGCGCCAAGTGGGTCGAAGTGACCTGGTGCCAAGTCCGGCCTATTTTGTGACGAATTTAGTGCATGAATTTGGTGACTTCCAAAAGATTTTGGTATTTTCCAAATTTTAATAGGCCAAGACTTCTCCAGCTATGAATTTTTGTATCAGGGGAACTTATAAAGACAAGAAAACACAAGAGAAAGTAGTGAATCTAAGGATCAAAATTGCCAATCACTCAAAGAAAGAGAGATTCATCATTCAAGGAGGATTATTCGAGACGGTTTCCAAAGATAAGAAGGGCTTGTCTATGAGTTTGTTCTTTTACCTTTGTTTTCTTTTACTAGAATAATGATGTAATTAATATTTTCATTGTAATTTAACATTAATTTGATATTATTTTGGGATTCATGGTTTTTGGATTAATTTAGTTATTTGATAAATTTTGTATCATTCTTGGTGTTTGATTACTTGATTTTATTTGATAGGTTGATGGAATTAAATTTATATCTAATGGACTTGGGAAACGAAGTTAGATTGAGTTTAATTTGGTCAATGATGCATATTTATTAATTCTTGATAGAAGAAAAATTCATCTATATTTTCTTTGATAGTGTTTTGTAATACATTTGTTGTATTAACTAGGCATATTTCTTCATATTTGATATTTTTTGTTTAAAAAGGTGTTTTGGACTTTTATTGTGGAAAATGATGGGAAAAAACATCAAACTGTCACCGTCAGAGCACGACCGGTGCCAGTCGTGATCAACGGAACCGGCACCAGCCCCATTCTGGAAACAAGGAAAATTTTGTTGAAAACACAAAACACGAATGGGCCGATCGAAGCACGGTCGGCACCGGCCGTGACCCACAGAGCTAGCATCGGCTCCATTCTGTCCAATGTCGGCAAGCTTTTCAATTTTACTCGAATTTGGTAATTTCTCAAGAGTTTTGGTATTTTCCAATCTCTACTTGGCCCAGAACTCTTAGGGGTCAAGTTTTAGCCTCTTGGAAGCCTATTTAAACAATAGAAACACCAGATAAAAGTATGAATGCAAGGATGAAATCAAAAAATCACTTAATAGAGAAGGAATTCATCAAATTAATGAGGGTTGTTCAAGAAAGTCTTCAAGGGAAAAGAAGGAGGCTTGTCTATGAGTGCTTTCTTTTACCTTTATTTTCTTTTCTTAAACAATTATGTTATTAATATTTCTATTGTGATTTGACATTTTTTGGGGATTAATGATTTCTTAAGTTAATTTAGTGTTTTGATCAATTAATTATGTATCTTGGAATTTGATTACTTATTTTTATTACGGAGTTGGTTGATTGATTCTTTTATTAACTTGCTTGAAAAATGAGTTGGTGATGACTTCGATTAATTAGTTTCATCTTTGTTATCTCTTAACTTGCATGAAAATTGGGTTAATTGTTAAGAACTTAGGTAATCAAAGATTGGTTGATGATTCCTAGAATATGGATTCATTGACTAATGTCATATTTTAAATCACCTAGAATATAGGGATTTGTATGAGGATTGATTTTAATGAAACTTTTGGATAAATTGGTTGAGACAAAATATGTTTACTAATTTAACTATAAGATAGTGATTCCATGGATTGCAAACGAAATGGGTTTGTTTTAAATCCTTCATGAGACCAAGATAAGAATTGATTGTGGTATGTGCTAAGTGATTTATTGTCATGTTTTCAAAAGATTTTGTCTAAATTGCATAGTTTCACATCTTTGAATTGTATATATTTCTTTATTTTTATTTTTCTTATTTTCTCATTCTATTTGGTCGATTAAATAATGAATGAAAAATGATTAATGTGTACTTATTCCTCTGAGGATTGATACTCGTTAATTCCCTATACTATGCTTGAGATAAGTATACATGCTCGTACGTGTAATTTGGAATTAATATTTTCATTAAAACTTAACAAATGGATGGATTTAAATTTGATGATTTTTATACACCCAAAATTTACACATCAAGTTTTTGGCGCCGTTGCTGGGGAACAATATCATAAATGGTTAGATTTCATTGATTTAACCATATTTATATGTTTATATCTCTATATGTGATTATGTGAATATGTTCCTTGCATGAATAAGTACCATAGCTTATTGTGTGTCTACTTGTACCTTAACTAGCTAACTTGATTTAATATTGCACTGTATATATATAATACTAACAATTTACCTTATGTAAGTAAGATGACCAGTTGGAACATAGGACGGTAATCTAACATGTCTCAATAAATGACATCTTGACTATCCAACTCCACTACCCTAAAAGGTGTATTAGGAAAATTTGTCACCCATATAACCAAATGCTTTCATGAGATAGATGAGACATTGGTAAAATTTAAGGAAATGATTAGAAATATGGAAAGACAAATTTGGTTTTTAATAGATCTAGTGATAAAGTCGCCATCAGGGGTGGAAACACAACATGATTTAGCTGCCATTACATTACAAAGTGGTAATGAGCTACCCAATCCTAGGATGGAACTAGTACCATCTAAAGAAGATGGGCCAGAATTGACCCCTCTTAGTGAACCTTTTGAAAAACAATGTAAAAAAACCAAATTTTTAGCCACCGGTACCTTACCTCACTCGTATGCAAAAAGCAAGAAAAGATGCACAATTTGACAAGTTTTTAGAAATATTCAAACAACGACACATAAGCATTCCACTTAGTGAGGCATTGATATATATTTCCAAATATGCAAAATTACTCAAAAACATGCTTGTTAACAAAAAAAAAAAAATGTTGGAGGAATTATCTACTGTGATTCTAAATGAAGAATGCTCAGCTATCTTGCAAGACTAACGAACTTTGCCATGAAAAGAAAGTGATCCAAGGAGTTTTTCTATTCCTTGTCTTATTAGTACTCTTACATTTTGTAATTCATTAGTAGACTTAGGTGCTAGCATTAATCTTTTGCCATATAAAACTTTCAAAAAGCTACACCTAGGTGAACCCAAGCCCACTTAATGAGTATTTATCTTGCAGATAGATCTATTAAATATCTTAGGGGAACAGTAGAAGATGTACTGGTTAAAGTGGATAGATTCATATTTCTAGTGGATTTTGTTATTCTTGATATGGATGAAAATTCTAAAGTTCCTTTAATCTGAAGTCAACATTTCCCAGCAATTGCCAAAGCATTAATTGATGTTCATGGAAAAAAATTGACACTTAGAGTTGGGGATGAAAAAGTCATTATCAAAATCTATAAAAGCATGCAACATCCTATTTCTTATGATAATTCTTGCTTAAGAATTGATGTTCTTGATAAATCTATCTTTGATTTTGTGCAAGAATCATTTGTCAAATGCTCTATGGACTTAAGGGAACAATTCATTACATATTTGGAGAATTCAAATAAAAGCTATAAGTTGGGAGAATTTGAGGAAAATGAAAAAAGCAGTTTGAGAAGGATGAAGTCAACCATTGAGGAACCACTGGAATTGGACCTAAAAGACCTCCCCGAGCACTTGGAATATGCATTTTTAACTAGCAGAGAAAAATTACAGGCCATCATAGCAAAAGACCTTACTTATGATCAAAAGACCAAATTGGTAAGTGTATTGGAAAATTTTAAGGGAGTCATTGCATGGAAAATCATAGACATTATGGGAATTAGACCTTCCTTTTGCACTTACAAAATCTTGTTAGAAGAAGAAGCCAAACCTGTGGTACAACCCCAATGTAGGTTGAACCCATATATGAGTGATGTGGTAAAATGTGAGGTGATTAAACTTTTAGATTTCAGCATCATTTACCCTATTTCTGATAGTATTTGGGTGATTCCAACATAAGTGGTACCAAAAAAGGGGAGGAATGACTATAAGCCCAAAAACAAAAAAAAAAAATTGAATTTATCCTACTGAGATTGGAAACCGGTTGGAGAGTGTGCACTGATTATAGGAAATTAAATGAGGCAACTAGAAAGGACCATTTCCTTCTCCCTTTTATTATCAAATGCTAGAAAGATTAGCTAGACATGAGTTTTATTGCTTTTTAGATGATTTTTCCTGTTGCTTTCAAATTCCCATAGCACTAGGGGATCAAGAGAAGACCACATTTACATACCCTTTTTGCTACTTTTGCATGTTGATGTATGCCTTTTAGTCTTTTCAATGGTCCCAAAACTTTCTAAAGATGTATGATCATTATTTTCAAAAGACATGTGGGAGACATCATGGAGGTATTTATAGATGAATTTTCTATTTTTGGTGATTCTTTTGACTTGTATTTGGCCAATTCGGAAAAGGTGCTTCAAAGGTGTGAAGAGACCAACCTCATGCTTAATTTGGAAAAATGCCACTTCATGGTGCAAGAAGGTATTGTATTGGGACATAAGATTTGAAGGAAATGTATTGGGGTTGATAGAGAAAAAATTGAGGCAATTGAAAAACTCCCTCCTCCAATTTTCGTGAAGGCTATTTAAAGCTTTCTTGATCATGCAGGTTTTTATAGGCGGTTTATCTTGGATTTCTCAAAAATTTCTAAACGTCTTACTTCTTTAGTTGAAAAAGATGTTTTTTATTTTGATGAAAAATGTCTCCATGCCTTCAATGTACTTTAAAAGAAATAGATTAACTCTCCTATTTTAATTGCACCGAATTGGTCTCTTCCGTTTGAATTAATGAGTAATGCAAGTGATTATGTAGTGGGTGCAGCGCTTGGACAAAGAAGGAATAAGCATTTTCAACCTATCTACTATGCAAGCAAAACTCTTACGGAACACAAGAGAATTACACCACAACGGAGAAATAATTGCTTGCAATAGTATTTGCTTTTGATAAATTCCATTCTTATCTTGTTTTATCCAAAATCATTATGTATACGGATCATTCTGCCCTTAAGTACCTACTAACCAAGCATGATTCTAAATCAAGATTGATAAGATGGGTTTTATTGTTGCAGGAATTTGACTTAAAGATTAGAGACAAAAAGGGAGCAAAAAATTTAGTTGCGAATCACTTATCTAGGTTGGAAAATCCCAACCTAGAACCGTTGTCTGAATGAGACATCAATGACACCTTCCTGGATGAACAATTTTTACTCGTCAATGGTGAGATTTCTCAAACACCTTGGTATGAGAATTTTGCTAACTACTTGGTTGCAGGAATAATTCTGAAATATTTTACTGCACAACAAAAGAAGAAATTCTTCTCCGAAGTAAAGCATTGCTTTTGGGAAGATCCTTACTTGTTTCGGTGTTGTGCGGATCAAATCATTCATAGATGTGTGGATTTCGTGAAAAGTGCAAACATCTTGAAACATTGTCATGAAGGACCCGCGGGAGGCCACTACAAAGTCAACAACACCATAAGAAATGTGCTTAAGTCTGGATTTTATTAGCCAATACTTTTTAAGGACTCTCATAGGTTTGTTCCAAATTGTGATAGGTTTCAATGTACAGGTAACATTTCTAAATCTAATGAGTTGCCATCGCAAAATTTTCAAGCTTATGAAATATTTTATTGTTGGGGAATTGATTTCATGGGCCCTTTTCCTAGTTCTTTGGGTAAAAAACATATCTTGGTTGCAATTCAGTATGTATCTAAGTAGGTTAAGGGGCAAGCCTTACCTACTAATGATGCTCGGGTTGTAGTTAAATTTCTTAAAATACTTTTTACCTATTTTTGTGTACCTAAGGTACTCATTAGTGATAAGGAAATCCACTTTTGTAATACCCAATTGGACAAAGTTCTCAAGCATTTATGGGTTACTCATAAGTTTGCTACCACCTATCACCCCCATACAAGTTGCCAAGTTGAGGTGGTGAATAGAGAACTAAAAAGAATTTTGGAAAAAGTGATTAATCATACTAGAAAAGATTGGAGTTTGAAGCTTGATGATACGCTTTGGGCCTATGGGACTGCTTTCAAAACTCCCCTTGGTACTACGCCTTATCGATTGGTCTATGGAAAATCTTGTCATTTAGCTGTAGAAATTGAACACAAGGCTTATTGGGCTCTCAAACTTAACTTCGATCTTGAGCTTGCTGGACATCTAGGTTACTCCACTTGAATGTATTGGACGAATAGCGCATGGCCGCGTATGATAATTCTTTACTCTACAAAGAGCAGGTAAAACGGTGGCATGATTAACATATTACTCAATCTGGATAGTTTAAAGAAGGTGATCAAGTGTTGTTGTTTAATTCTCACTTACGCCTCTTTCTGAGTAAATTGAAATCAAGATGGTCGGGGCTATATGTGGTGACTAGGGTTTTTCCTTTTGGTACTCTTAAGGTCTCTCACCAGGTTAACAGTAATTTCAAAGTCAATGAAAATAGGTTGAAGCATTATTTTGGTAAGACTTTTGACACCTTGGATCATGTGGATATTTTCCTCTATGACCCATGATTTTTCTTCCGAATTTCTTTTCAATTCTTGTCATTTTTTTTTCTTTCTTGAGTTTGATTATTTTTCCTGTTCTTTTTCTAGATTTATGTTTTTTGTTTCTGTTTCTTTTGTTTTTATTTAGGTACAATTTCCCTTATGCTTCCTTGTGATGAATTCAAACATGTTGCAGTTAATTTGCAATCGGAGTATTTTTTGTTCTCACTTCTTGCTCTTTAATTCTTTTGGTACCTTGGCTTTGCTTTCTTTCTCATACACTGCAATAAAAAATGGCTTTTGTGACATAGTTTTAATGACACATTTTTTTTGAAAGTTAAAATAAAGATTTATTATGACATTTACTATTCAACACACATTACAAATATAGTTCAATAATGTAATTTCAAAATAATATGAAATTAAATGTAACAAAAATATATATAATAACACTTATTATATGTCATAATTATAATATAATATTTTTCCAAAAAAAACCTTAATTTGTAATATTATTTAGAGGCAGAAGACTTAGCCAAAATTTACAGTTATAAGCCAGGAAATTTTGACAAAAAAAACTTTCCTGACAAAAAAAAAAAAAAAAAAAACTTAGGCAAAATTTTAACACAACTAGGAAAAAATGTGCTAAAATTATACAATATGCCAAAATTTAGCCAAAATTTTCCTAATTGTTTTTTGCACCAAAACTCCCTTATGTTCCTTCTTCTGCCCGATCATCGTTCTTCTGCTGCTGCTGCCCGATTCTAACCTTAAACCACCGACGGCCTCTCTATTTGTCTATTTTTTTTTCACACCAAAACTCCATTCCCTTTCTTCTTCACTGCATTATTCTTCTGTTGCCCTATTCCAGCCTTAAACCACCGGGCGACTTCTTTGTTTAGGCTCAGAGTCTAGTTAAGGTGCGCGTGCGTCTAGTGGCGTTCGGGTTGGTAGCAGAATTCTGCTTCGGCAAGGTCAATGTGTTCAAGGTTTGGGTTCTCTTCTCTATCCTCTTCTATGTTTTTCAAGGGTTGGAAGTGGTCTCTACTTTCCCTGATTCAGCATTGTCATTTTGTACTAGCCCATTGTATTGCTGCCCGATTGTATTGCTGCGATTTAAAATCAGCCATATGGGAAAATCTACTTTGTACTTTCCCCGATTCTGCGTTCTAATACACACACACACACACACACACACAATTAATCCTTATGGATTTTGGAAATTGAAGTGCGATTTTGTGCAAGGAAACCCGTTTAGTGTTACTGATAATGTGTTTTGTTTCCCCCCTTGATTCTCATTGCCCCATCTTTTCAACATAATTGGCATGGTAGAATTGTAGATTGTAAGGTTGTTGATTAGTCTTTCTCTATTAATTCTGATAGGTTAGTTTGTCTAACGACAGTTTTTTCTATAATAACTTTGAATTGAAAAAGTTTTGGGACATTTGTATGTGCTTTGTGTATGTTTTTCATGTTATGTGGAGTTGTTGAAGGTAAAGGAATTGGGTTCCTTTTGGTATTACTGCCGTACTTTGGGAAAAATAAGCTCTTTATTAAAGTTGTAGCACGTGCTGTATGAATTTTCTATAATAGCATGTGCTATTGGAATTTTCTGTGTATGAATGGCTTTACAGCTTCGTATCTAGGCACTAATATATCCTTATGCTGTTTCTTTACAATGATTGGCAAGTAATATTGTGTTATTTGACTTTAAATGGAGCTTCTTGTTATAGGAATGTAGAGCTTTATCACTTCAGTTTGCATTTCCGCCATTCATGCTAACTAGAATAGACATTTTTGCCTAGCTCTTGAGTCTTGAATTTCTAAAGAAAAGTCCTAATTTACTGCTATAGCAATCAACCATTTTTCCTATATCAAACCATCCAAGTCAATAGTTACCTTATTTTGCATTGTAAAAATACTGAGTTTAGACTTATACAACTAGTTCTTAGTAGGTTCTTCATCTTGTCTTTTGAACTTGTGACCTAACTTATGGTTGAATGAGTCTTTGGACTGGATTTTCAGCTTTTGCTTCCCTACCATAAGCAATTTCTTACTAAGCTAGGATAATGTTTTATCATTTTGTAGTTGATGGCATGTGTTTATTTGTCATGTTTTTGTTTTACTTGCTTCAATGCTCTGACCAAGACACAATAGTATTGCTATGTATGTGAAGATTAACAACCTATTAAGTTTGTATAACTAGTTTCTATGGTTTCTTCATTGTTTTTAATAGGTTACCTTACTGTTTTGCAAGGATTTGTGAAATTTTATTTGTTTAAGGTTGAATAAATTTTCTTCTTTTGGGGTTGTTAGAGCAATTAATTCTGAAACCCTTTTGATATAGTATTTGATTCACCTTTCTATTGAAATGGTAGTAAAAATAAAAAATACAAAACATTTCTCTTACATAATGTTTGTTCTTTGTTCATCTCCTTTCTTTTTTAAAAAAAGTCATCCTCTTGTGTAATTTCCTAAATTTAAACTGTCAACTACAGTAGTAGATAGGAATTATTTAACATTTTTTAGCAATTTTAAAGATGAAGTAATGTGTTTGTTCTTTTTTTTTTTTTTTGCATGTTTGCTTGTATTTGGTTTTCAGCTTTCTATAATGGATAGACAATGGATGAATCTGCCAAGAAATAATCCTAAGTATGAAAAAGGAGTTGAATACTTCTTGAGCTTTGCCTTTGCCAATTCAGCTACAAATGGGAGGATTTCATGCCCATGTAGAGATTGCAAAATGGGAATAGTGGTTTCTAGGTAGGAAGCCAAAGAACACTTAATTGTTAGAGGTTTTATAAAAAGGTACACACACTGGGTTGCGCATGGTGAACTTACTTATACTGATCCATCAACAATTAATTTACATTTGAATATAGATAGTCGGTCTAACAACGTTAACAATATTAAAGGGTCAGATGAGATAGGAGGGTTGGATGACATGGAAGGATTGCTGCATGACACATTTGGAGTCCCAAGAACAGATCATGTGGAAGGTGATAACATAGATTTTAGAGATGAATTGCCTGACAAGGAGGCTGAAAGGTTTTATAAACTTTTAGTTGATTCTCAACAAGATTTGAATTCGGGATGTAAAAAAATCTCAAAACTTTCTTTCATTATTCATTTGCTTTATCTCAAGTGTAGTGGTAAGTGGAGTGATAAATCCTTTAACATGCTTCTTGACTTGTTGCAAGAAGCATTCCCTGAGGCATTTTCAAACTTACCTAAAAATATGTATGAAGCTAATAGATTGATGAAGCAATTAGGCATTGGCTATGAGAAAATAGATGCATGTCCCAATGATTGCATTATTTATTGGAGGGATAAAGAGAGTTGGAAGGAATGCAAGATATGTAGTCATCTTAGATGGCAGCTATCTAAAAAAGATCCCATAGGTGAGAAGAGAAAAATTCCTTACAAGGTATTGTGGCATTTTCCACTAAAGCCAAGATTACAAAGGTTATTTATGTCACAAAAAATTACTGCCAATATGAAATGGCATAGTAAATGCCGCACAAAATATGGATGCATGAAACACCCAGCTAATTTCCCTTCTTGGAAGTCTTTTGATCATCAATATCCTGAATTCAGTGAAGAGCCTAGAAATGTTAGATTAGGTTTGGCATCTAATGGATTTAATCCATTTTAGAATATGAGTGTATCTCATAGTACATGGCTTGTTGTATTAATACCTTATAATTTGCGACAATGGATGTGTATGAAGCAATCGTATTTCATGTTATCATTGTTGATACCTGGCCCTTTTGCCCCTGGAAACAACATTAATGTCTACTTGCAGCCTTTAATTGCTGAATTGAAAGAGCTATGGGATGTTGAGGTGAAGACCTATGATGCATCCATAAATCAAAACTTCTAAATGCGTGTAGCATTACTTTGGACGATTAGCGATTTTCCTGGTTATGCCACTTTGTCAGGATGGAGTACAAAAGGGGAACTTGCATGTCTAATTTGTCACAAACACACCCATTCTCAGTGGTTAAAAAAATGGTGCAAAGCATTGTTACATGGGACATCGAAAGTTTTTAGACCGTAATCATCCTTATCGAAGAGATGGTAGATCTTTTGATGGTAAGGTATTGCATGGGAGACCTCTACATATACTTACTAGTTCAATGGTGGTAGAGGAGCTGCAAAATTTTTCCATAAAGTTCGGAAAATTAGTCAAGGACAATGAAAAGTTGCCTTTTAATTGGAAGAAGAAAAGTATTTTCTTTGATTTACCATATTGGGAATGGAACATTATACGCCACAATCTTAATCCGATGCATATTGAGAAGAATGTTTGTGACAATATCATTAATACTTTGTTAGATAGGGATAAATCAAAGGATAATGCTAAGTATAGACTTGACTTGGTTGAAATAGGTATAAGACCAGATTTACATCCTATTCAAAGGGGAAATCGAAAAGTTTTCTTTCCGCCTGCTTCATTTACATTGAACAAGAAAGAGAAGTATAATTTCCGTAAAGTGCTAAAAAAAGTGAAAGTTCCAGATGGATACTCTTCTAATGTTTCACATTGTATGCAACTTAAGCCACCAAAGATATCTGGCCTCAAAAGTCATGACAATCATATTTTAATGCAATAATTGGTGACAATAGCTTTGAGGAAATCTTTACGTAGATCTGTGCGGTCTCCACTTATTAGATTAAGTCATTTTTTTTTTACGAATGTTGTGCTCTAAAGTGATTTTTCCTCAAGATGTAATTCAACTTGAAAAGGACATCATTATTATACTATGCCAACTAGAAATGGTTTTGCCTCCTTCTTTTTTTGATGTGATGGTGCATTTAACTGTACATCTAGCAAGAGAGGTGAAATTAGGCGGGCCTGTTCATTATCATTGGATGTATCCTATTGAAAGGTAATTATTTTAAATTACCTCAAATAGTAATTAATAAGTACTCGATAAATTTATAAATTTGTATATTTCTAACACTTTTTTTATGTTTACAAAATAGATATTTGGGTACATTGAAATCTTATGTTTGCAATAGAAGCCGAGTAGATGGGTGTATTGCTGAAGGATATGTAGCAGAGCAATGCTTGTCATTTTGTTCATTGTACCTAAGTGATTATGTCGAGACTAGATTCAACCGATCCAATAGAAATGAAGATTCTTCTGATAATCCAAGTTATATTAGACTGGATGTATTCTCAGAAATAGGCCGTCCTTTGGGAGCTACAATTCCAACTAAGTTTGATGATGACATACTTAAAAAAGCACACCGGTATCTACTTTTCAATTGTGATAGCCTTAGGCCATTCATTGAGTAAGTCTATACAAGTCTAACTATTATTTTACCATAGGAAAATTCTACATGATTTAAAACTTGTAATTTAATTTAATTATGCAGTAAACATCTTAAGTTGGTTGAAGAGTAGCATCCTCGTACTTCAAAGCATGTAATTAAGCGCGTTCATAGTGAAAATTTCACATTATGGTTGGCGAAACATATAAGTTTATTTGATTTATTCCATTCAACATGGACCTATAAAGATACCCCTAATTTATTGGTGATTTGTAGGTTGAGGAAGAGGAACTTTCTAGTTGTGATTCATTCATAGAAGACATCAAATGTCTAGCCAGATGACCGAATTGTATAGGGTTGCAGCACGACAAATATGTTATGAATTGCTTTCGATTCCATGTAAGAGAAGTGGAGCGTAAAAGGAAAACATAAAATAGTGGGGTTGGTGTGCAAGCAACAACCTCAAGTTTTGCAAGCACAAGAGAGCAACATCTAATTTTGGGAGATGTAGATTATTATTAAACTTTGACAAGGTTTGTTGAGCTAATTTATGGAGGTGATCAGCGAGTCATGTTGTTTGACTGTGAGTGGGTTTCAAGAGGTAAAAGACTTAAACAAGATGAAGATGGATTCGTTTTGGCTAATTTTTCGGGTGTGCAACCCCATAACAAACTTTTTATTCTTGGATTGCAAGCATCACAAGTTTTTTATGTGGAAGATCCAGATGAAAGTGGATGGTACATTGTTGTTACTACAAATCCTACAGCTGCTTATAAAGTGCAAGAAATGGTTGATACTAAGATGTATTTGCAAAGTGAGTTAGGGAATCACCAAGCTCATGACGGAGATAAAGAACACAATTGGGTCCAAATGGATGCTGAAGGAGTTGAAGTTGACAATCCAAATATTTGATGTTTTCAACTTATTAGTCAATTTTGAATATTTTGAACACTTGTTTCTATAGTATTTCTCTCATTTTGTAATTTTTTTATGAAAACTAATGTTCTAGAGCTACGAAATTAATGTTGTTCATTTTACTAGTATTTCTTTTTTTGGTATTTTAATCTTTCAATTTGATATTATGATTTGATAAGTTTATGAATTTCTAATGTTCTATAAATGCTAATATTTTCTGTTCACTTGTATTGTAGGTATGGCCCCTAGAACTCAAGGAGGTATGGCTGCAACACCCCACTACCTAGGCCCGCCCCGGGGCCGGGGATGTCGCCCCGGCCAAAAGACAAGGGGTCTTTATAACTAGGTCACACGAATAAAATAGCGGAATAAAAATAATACTTTAACTTAAAATTTATTACATCCTAAGAATAAATCCGTAAACAAAATTATCGACTCTCAACTCCCCAAAGCAATACATAAAAAAATAATAAATAAATGACAACATTCTCTTCCAAGGTAGATAACACTAGCTACTCATCCCCACAGCAAGATCGACCTGAAATCATGGTAAAAAGGTGATGAGATAGAAATCTCAGTAAGTCCGTGTGTGCTTTGGGTATTCAGTGAAAATAGTTCGTGGATGCAAAGTGTGAAATCTTTATAAGAGAAATATTAGCAAGCAATAAACATTAGTCAAAAGCAAGAATGGTGTTTTCCTCTTTTTGAAACCATACAAGTGCATAATAAAATCAACCGCTCAAAAAGGGTGGTTATGGGTTAGCACACGTTAGGCCCCATGTCCACATGGTCAGTATGCCACACTTTGTGCATACTGCCGGTCAGAATACCACACTTTGTGCAAATTGACAAAATGTAGGTGATCAGCCTACCGGGCAAGATACTCCTCCTTCTCTATACCCAAACAACAATCGGGTGTCCATTCCAGCAAAACACAGTCACTTGACTGAAATAAAAACTGCTAGCTCGGACCGGCATGACTAAGTAGTACTGATGTTTCTCTAAGTTGAGCTTATCTTCTGGAGGTGGCCTCCTGCCAGAAGACTCACTCTTGCTCTTCAAAACTAGTACTACTAGCCTACCCTTATTGAGTACTCAACGTAACATATCCCACCTGGGAAAAATGAACAAAACATAGTTTCACTTGAAAATGGCAATTGAGTTTTTCCAATGTTTAGGGCAAAACTGGTTTTAGAATGAGTTTTAGGTTTTGAGTAAAACCGCCCCTTGATTTGCAAATAATTTATTTGTCTGAAATGAGAATGGAAATATTCCTCAATTGCCTTTACAGAAATGAGTGACCATGCACTCTACATTTGGCTTGCCATAAAAAAAAAATCATTTTTCATCAAACGGGTTTTATGCAGGAGCTTACCTGATCCTTGCTCAACTGACCTAACCCCGCATGGGGTAAATACAAACCACAATCAAACTCAAGCCAAAATCCACTTTCACTAATAAACTAACTCAACTCACTACTACAACCATGATCCTAGTGTCCGAAGCTTTAAGGCCAAATAATAAATAAAAAGGTTTATAAGCCAAGGCTAATTTTGATATTTAAAATAATTAGAGTTTTGGGAAATAGGTACTAATAAGTTGAAGGTTTAAATCTTGCTAAAATAATTTAGAGTTTATTTGATGAAAAGTCCTAGGTGGTATTAGGTAAAATAATGATTTATTAATAATTTAGTTGTTAGAAATTAATTGATAACTAAAATTAGTTGAAGATAAATTTAATGAATCTTGCTTGAAAAATAATAAATAATTCTTTAATGGGTTTTGATTAAAAGATAATAATTAAATTTTTAGTAAATATTTTACTTATTATGATTATTTTCATAAAAGGGTTTATTTGATATTATCATTTTATATATAATATCTATATATTTTATTTTTCTAGCAAAAGCTATAATTTATTTGACTAAAATATCCTTGTTATATATAATAATCCAAATTTACCGCTCCTAGGGTTTTTGGAAATTACTAGCAAAATCATATTATGAAATATTTTATTCATGAAATAAAAATTAGCTTAGGGACAACTAAATCATGATCATACTTCTATGGCTAACCACAATCATGGACATATACAATCCTTCAATTCATCAAATCATCCAAATCATGCATATAAGCATAGATCTAACGATATCAAGACATGATCTAACCTTTTCTATTATAAATATAACCATGGCTTTAATAATCCAACATGAGTATAAATCCTATTCACCAAATGTGACATAATCTCTAGCATACTTCATCACAAATACTACCTATGGCTTGAAGACATGCATTAAACCTCAAATCATCATACAATCAACCAAGATAATCCATCCATGCATAAATCCCATCTCCTTCATATTCATACATACATTCATGCTTCAACCTCAACAATATATACTCAAACCTTATCCACAATCCATCTTCTATCAACATCATCCTAGAGACAAGAATCTAGAATTTAAAAGAAGGGTTGAAGGGACTTACTTGATTGATGAATACCTTGAAGGAGTTTCAAATGGATCTCAACTCCTAGAGGTCTAAATTCGTCCAAGGAAGATAAAGAAAGTATAGCTGTTGGTGAAGAAGTCATTTGGCCAAAGGAGAGAGAGAGAGAGAGAGAGAGAGAGAGAGAGAGAGAGAGAGAGAGAGAGAGAGAGAGAGAGAGAGGGTCCATTAGCATATTTATTCATATATATATTCATTAGAGATCAAGATTGGAGAAGATGAAGTTGTTAGAACAAACCTACCTTGAAGATGTTCTTGAGTCTTCCCAAAAATTCTGGTTTTTTATCCAAACTAGCAAGTTGGATTTTGGAGTTTGATATTAAGAATGGTGTGGATGGACTCACGACAGTGAGTAGATGAATTCTAAAGTTTTTAGCAGTGGTTTGAAGTGATTTGGAGAGGTATTAGGTGAAAGGAATGAGTAGGTGTTCTTGGTATGCTATGTGTTCTTGAATATTGAAGGGAATTAAGAGGTTTTGATTTGCAGCTACCGAAATTCTGGAGGATTAGGGCTGGTTGAATTGGTTGTAGGGTTTAGGAAGATGATTCTCTAGTTTTGAAGGGAAAAGGAAAGGCTAGTTGTTGAAATCTTTGAAGAATATTTTTAGGAAACAGATTTGGAAACTAAATATTCAAGAATATCTTTGATTATTGGAGAGCTTTTGGAAGTCTGCCACGGTCGAATTGTTGGGCAGTGTTTCAGCTAGAGGAATGCTGGTTGAGGGAGGCTAAGGGTGGTTGAAAATAAGGAGTGTAATGGTGAAGGGAATGTCTAGTTGTTTGAGGTATATTTTATGGAAAGTTGTTAAATCATGGTGGCTGGAATTTTGGTATCCAAATCAAGCCATGATTGTAGAATTTTTTTTTTTTTGGAAATCTTTTAGGCAGCCATGATGGGATTTTCGTGCAGAAGCTTGGGGAGGACAATGGAGTTTAGTTATTGGAGGTTTAAGGGTGGTTTGTGCAAAAGAAGGATGGAGTTTTGGTTAGGGTAGAATTAGGAAACAAAGCTGAAAAATTACTGCACATAATTTTCGCAAGGCTGGAATTTCTGGGCAGTTTTCGGCTGCCATTTTCCAGCCAGCTTGCAGAGAGTTTGAAGGAGGTTTTAGGGGTCTTTCAAGGCTGGTTTCCAGCCTTCTTTAGGGAGGAAAAATGTGGCTAAGGTGCTGAGCAAAAACTGAAAGAAAATAGCTTGATTTTGGACCTCCAAATCTGCAAATTTGCCCAGGTATTTTCCTGGTTTTGCACCACCTTTATGCAGTTCGAAAATGGCCAGAAAAATTCAGGTTGCAAGCTGATCCACAAGGCCATTTTCTGGCAGCATTTGGGAGGGAATAATGGCTAAGAATTTTGACACCTTGAAAGCACAGGAAGCTGGAAAATTTCAGTTCATTCCAAGAAGGAAGATGAACCTAGCTAGAGGGAATTTTTAGAAAGTTCACTAGAGGAATTTAATTCACTTGAAATCCTTCCCCCTCTTCCATTGCTTCGGTCCATAAGATGTCTTTTACTAAGACATTTTGAACCTTCAAAGCCACAGCACCTTGCTAGAATTTTTGGAAAGAAAATGGCTAGAACAATTTGATCAAACTAATGAGTTGAGAAATAGGAAAAATTAAGGATCAAGAGGAAATGAATTCCCCTTAGGAATTTTGTGTAGGGCAAAAGAGTAGGATGAGGATACTCCTATTATGTCTCTCTTAGGACAACATTTCTACCCTACTCGAAGCACATAAGGCCGAAAATAATACTTCCCAAGCAAAAATAAAATTTAACCAAACTAAAGCTCCTATGATGGAATTTGAATCCAAGACCTCAAGAATTAATTCCAAAGCTCCAACCACTAAACCACAACAACTCTTATTCTTATTTTCCCCCTAAAAATATTTTCCTATTCAATCCTCAAGCTATCTCCCTTTTTCCACCTCAAGCAAAAACTACCATTTTGCCCTTCTCACTCAATAATCATAATCAAGCCCTCTAGACTATAAAACACAAATTCAATGCACATAAAATCATATAAAAATATATTTAAACATGCAATAAAATATGATATGCATCCCAACCCCCTTACTCTAAGGTTGGTTTTGACTGGGGTTTCACAATGGCTCCCAGAACTCGAGGAAGAAGACAAAAAAGAAATTACAACATAAGATATGAGATCTTACTTAATGAAAATAGAAATGTAGATGGGGTAAACGAATGGGCCAATGAAGAGGTAGATGAAGACATGCAACTTAACACTGATAATGTAATAGTCTTTGCATATTTATATCTATGGTTCATGAATATGTTCAAAAATTTAGTGGTGCAAAAGTTGAATGTTGATGTATATGCATGGCAATAAATTTTGTTTACTTGCATATAGGTATGACTCCTACAATTCAAATAGGAAGAAGGCAAGAAAGGAATGACGTGATAAGAGATATCTCTAATGTTGAAAATCAAAATGATGATGGGATAAATGAAGGGAGCAGTCAGGAGGTGCAGGTGGAAATGCAACTTGACAGTGATGATGGTAATAAGAATTTGCATCTTTATGTGTATGTTACTGTTTAGAACATCACAGTTAACTTTGCATTTATTTGCTATAGATTTCAGACATTGAGTAGTGATTTTCTATTTTCAATATGGGTTAGTTGACATTTTTGACAATTTTCTTGAAAACTTCTAATGTTTAACACAAGTGCTTCCCTCTACATACTTGGGGTGGAATGGACTGTAAATTTAATTGATGGGATTGAGGGTAATTAAAGAGCATATTGTTTAATATGTAACCTTACAAAGGATGAATGCGCCTTGGGAAAAAAATGTACTAATCTATTGAATGTTTACATATTTTCACTCACAATAGGATGACTTTTTTCCCCTATTGTTTACCTTTTACAAGCCCTTGTATCTAACCATGATAAAATATGCAATGATGGTCATTCACACTAAGGAGCTAGCTGCCCAGTATTGCTGCATTTTCTTTTGATCCTTTTTCATTGTTCTTAAGAAGCAAGCTGAAAGTAGTTTCTCCTATATAGATAATATATATTTGATTCACTTTGTGTATCTGGTTATCAATGTTATGGATGTGCGGGCTGTTTCCATTGTGGTTATCTGGTTATCTATACTATGTTGTTTTGAATATTATTCACTTTAGTTTTTTCACTATTGTTTTCACTTCAGCTTTTTCACTATTGTTCCATCTGTTTTGAAGCTGTGGTTGTAATGCCATCTTTTCTTTCTTGTTTTCTTTGATCTTTTCAACAGCAGCTATTGCTTTCATTCATAAAATAGTTTAGATTGCTTAGTTGTAGCTGTAGTATTGAAAAGTGATGAAGCTTAGTAACAGCTGCTACAAATCTTGTTTGTTTATGTGATTACTTTGATGTAGTGGTGGTGAACTGTTGATAAAGAAAGGTGTAGATAATTGGGGGTGGAGGGGAATTCTCTCTCTCTCTCTCTCTCTCTCTCTCTCTCTCTCTCTCATATTTTTCACACACAAAGATGTGAAGGAAAGGAGCTGTCTATCAAGAAAAGAAAAGTCTTGTTGCAAGGTTGTATTTGGAATGGTGCTTTGTCATTAGCTTCTGGTGGGCTATTTTCATTAGTCTCAATAGAATACAAGTTGGCTTTTTTCTCCTCTTTTTCTCAATGTGAATACTGAATAAATACTCTAAAACACACACACAGTGAGTTGACAAAGGTAGGTTATTGAAAAGGGTGCTCTCTCATTTGCTATCAGTTTCTTCCATGTGTCCTATGTCTACTTCACAGATACTATATCAAAATCCTTCATAGATACTATACCCACAAGGAGAGGGGTGGTTGGTGTAGCTCTTCCCCTTGAGTTTCACTATAGGAACCTTTCCCCACCATATATTCATCTTTCAGAAACATGTCCTATTACCATCTCCTACAATTACATGGTCACATGGATTTCAAACTGCTTGCATACGACATCCTCATTTCCCTATTTGCAGCCCTACCCCATTTATGATGTGCTTCTCATGTGTCCAGTAATTTCGCGGCTTTGTGCCAAAAATATATGTTTCACTTATCAAATTCCTTCAAATAGCACCTCTACACTAACTTGCCTTCTCAATCTTTTATATAAATTTTTTTTCTATCTAGTCTCAACCCTCCTTTTTGTGTATAGGCTTCAGCAGTCTCTTCCAGGCATCATGGTGTGCCTTCCTTTCCAAATCTAGTTCTTCCATAGAAATTCATAGGTTTGCAACTTTACTATTCTATGTCCACAGGTATTAATGGAGACATATCATATAGGCTTAGTGGTAGCAAACTTATAGTTACTGCCTGCTTATCTCCTTTTGAGCAATAAATTTGTCTTCTAAATTAGATGAAGTGCATCTAGTTACTGCTTACTTTTCTCCTCTGAGAAAAAAATTTAACTTCTAATTGGATGAAGCACTTTTTGTTACTGCTTGCTTATTTCCTTCAGTGTAATAAATTGTCTTCTAATCAGCTAAGTCTTTTCTCATTTCTAGAACAGGTTTCCATGTGTTTCTGTCTTTGTACCTTACCTTTAGGGAATATAATGATGGTAGCTTGCATACTCTACGTCCAAAATATGGTCTAGCTTCTCTGACTTCTAAACATTTCCAATAAATACTAATTTCCAATAAATACTGAGTCTAGACTGCCATGAGTTAGCTTCGAATCATATTAAAAGACTGCCACAAGTTAGCTTGGAATCACATTAAAATTACTCTTAAATACCCATGAATGGGAATTCATATCACTATGAAGAGAAAAGGACAGATTTTTAGGCTCTCTGCTTTGCGGAGAGATTTTTAAGTTCTCTATTCTTAGTATATGATTAGTTTTAAATCTCATTGACTCATACCGCTGAAAGCTTACTTGAGGGGAAAATATATCCCTGGTTCTTATCCCTGTACGTCAAAGAATCCAGATGGAGAACAATTTACTAAAATGGAAAATGCAACAAAGTTGAACATTTACTCCTCCCTAAACTGATGCTTTGCATGGACTCCAAAGAGGCTTAAGCATCCTCTATGTCCAACTTGCGTACCACCCATTTCTAGTCTTCCTCTGCTTGCTAAGAATTCATTTGACATTAATGTTGAATCTAATATCTGACTTCATCTTCCAAGTCCATTCTTTGTTTTTTGACAAGTAATTTGCATGGCTATCTTCAACCAGTTGGATAAGATTTTGTACAAACTCCTATTCGACTTATTGCTTAGTCTTTGATACATACTTCCGCCAAACCCATTAGTTTAAAAGTCTTTGATATCTTATCTACTATATGGCCTATTAAAACAAATTTTCTCATTCTCTTTTTCCTTTCCTAACTCTCATTACTGCAAGACAAACTGAGAGATGAGGTTTTTCTTTGTGTTGGATTTAAAATTGAGGTCTTAGTGCTCCTCTATTTTGTTTTATTAACCTGGTTTGTTTAGCACATTCCTATATAACATGCCAATACATTCATGATGGCTATATATATACATAGAAAAACAATGGCAGATAACATCATTTTTCCTAGACATCGTAAATCACACTTAGAACCTATTTGCTTGATAAGAGGTGTTTTTAACCAATTGATAAGTTATGTTGTCACATAAATAGCATCGTTTTGTTAGCTTTTATACAGGAGTGTTACAATCAAAATTCAGTGTAAGTATGATTATCTAACAAGTTTGCTCGCTATGATCAGCATACAAAACATACACGAATGCATAATGTAAACTGATATCAAAATTTCCTAGTTTATTCTATCACACCTCCTGCATTTGTTGATCATCTACTGCTACTGTTGAAGTAAAGAATTAATGAGATGGCTAAACTTACTCTAGATTTGGAGGAAAGAAGTTTATCTCCAATTGATTGATCAAATATTTGACCCTTTTCCAATGAGTTTTAACTGATCTTGTTACATGAGTGTAAGAATCTTGTAGCATCTGTTTGGCATATGGTTCTCTTCCTTCCCTGTTTTGGACATTGTTCTATTCATCTTCCTCTACAGACAAGGTTTCAAGGGATAACAACAAAAGTGAAAAACTAAATACTATGATCAATTTATGCATTTTTCTTTGAAATTATAGGATTATAGTTTTCTTAACTTGGAAAAATCTAAAATTTGTTTACACTTAAAGAGGGTTTGAGGTTTGAACCAGATTTGCAGCTGCTCAAATATGGTTACATTTTAAACACCATTAGAATTTGCAACAACATACTATGTACATGGTTTTGCTACTGAACATGTCGAACCATAAAAACAAGCTTGTCAAACCATGAAACTATTTTTGGGCAATTCATACCAGCTTTATGCTAGAAATATGTAGAATTTGGAGCCAAAATTTATGTGTTGAAGCAAAACTTGCAACTAGCATTTGGAAGCCAAATTTATATGTTTAAGCCAAATTTAGACATGCATAGAATTATGTGTTGAAGCCGAATTTGCCATTCTGTCTGGGGATAAATCTAGAAACCATATAGTGGGAAATGACTCATAATGAATCTTGCTGTCACATTATTCTTCAACAATGAAAAGGACTTTTTCAGATATTGTCACTACTTAAAATTCTAGACTGCACTTTGCTTATAGATATGGTTACATTTTGAACACCATTAGAATTTGCAACAACATACCATGTAACGGTTTTGCTGCTAAGTATGCCAAACCATGAAACTGTTTTTGGGCAATTCATACTAGCTTTATGTTAGAAATATGCAAAATTTGGAACCAGAATTTATGTGTTGAAGTAGAATTTGGAACCAGCATTTGGAAGCAGAATTTATGTGTTTAAGCTGAATTTAGGCATGCATAGACTTATGTGTTAAAGCCAAATTTGCCATTCTATCTGGGGATAAATCTAGAAACCATATAGTGGAAAATGACTCATAATGAATCTTATTGCCACATTATTCTTCAATAATGAAAATAACATTTTTAGATATTGTCACTGCTTAAAATTCTTGACTGCACTTTGCTTATAAATATAGTTACATTTTGAACACCATTAGAATTTGCAACGCATACCATGTACACGATTTTGCTACTGAGTATGTCAAACCATGAAAACAGGCTTGTCAAACCATGAAACTGTTTTGCTACTGAACACCGTTTTTCAGTTTGACTGCACTCTACACTCTGCACATTTTTATTGCTGGTGATATAAAGAGATATATTAATTGGTCAGTTAGTTTTCTGATAGTAGTGACTTGAACCTGGCAGCACAGAAGCTTGGGAAGTGAGGAACAACAGACATAACATGCAAACATAACATGCTTTTTATCATACATTACATCTTTTTTGTCAGAAATTCAGTGCTCACATGCCATTTGTTTACTGATTATGGTTTTCAGTTTATGTAAATTCTATGATAATCTTTTCCATCCATAATGTTTCAAGATTTATGGAAGTGATTTCTAAGGATTTCATTATGTAAATAATGTTCCACTTGTTAAGAAAAATATTGAATGTATAATTATGTATTGTTGTTGGAGTAAGGAAGTTCCCTAGTGCAGGAGTACCTAATTTGTTGGGTGTTTGGCCATAAGAAACTTGGTATAACTTGGGATTGATCTACTAGGTGTTCTCTAGTAAGGCTTCATCCTTCACAGATACTATATCAAAATCCTTCACATATACTATATCAAAATCCTTCACGGAATTGAATGCATTCACTCAGTGTCTATAATTATTAGGACCAAAATTGAATGCCACCAATAGAGTCTTGTACATACACCAAAAGTTGGAAAATTAGAAGAATGAATGATACAAATAGAATTGACAAGAGAAATAAACAGTTGTAATATTTCATAGGCAATTTGTTGTAGGACTTTATAGCGTCGGTAGCATCATGATGTTGAAAATGGAGAAATGCTCTTCTTGGATTTTTGATCCCTAGAAATGGGGTTCGGGTTAACTAAAGTTACCTTTTAAATGGTAATTGTATTTTACTTGTCTTTTTATGTATAACAATTGTCAATGGGATTGATAAAGATAACAACGGCCATAATGGAGTGGCAAAGAAAAAAAGAGGCCCTACATTCATGACTGGACTTTGGGGTAGGCCAAAATGTTTGAACCGCATAGAAGTTGAGTTTGATGAGATAGGTGTACCTATTGGAGACAATGCTGCAAAATTAAATGAGTTTTTGGGAACAGTTGTCAAAAATGGCAAGGATGCTCCTATAGACATCATAGATTGGCATTTGGTACCAGCAGAGAACAAATTGAGAATGATAAATATGGTGAAGGTATCAAAAGATGAGTTTCAATAATTGTATAACTTGTCTATTTTTATAAATCTTATAGTTAAAGAACTTATGTCTACATACTCGATTCTAATTATTGAAATTAATTGTTTCCTGATTTTACATATAATATACTTTAATTGTTTCTTTCAATTACAGAACATATTTAACCTTCCTCCTGGTACTGAAGATTGGGTCTACAAATCTATGGGTAAGAAATGGAGAATCTTTAAGGCATATTTGAAGGATAAATATTTTGATCTAAATCAACCTCTGTTAGCTCAACTTGCTTCTAGGGATGAGTGTCTCATACAAGACCAATTTGTCAAACTTTTAGAGTATTGGAGCACAGAAAAAGGCCAGGTATAATATATGTGATTTTTTTTTATTTATAAAAAACTAATAGTAATTGCATCTTAACCTTTTTTTATTATTATTCATTTTCACTGTAGAAGTGTAAAGAATAAGAAAGCTAGGGCATGCAACAAGATTAATCATTGCATTGGAAAGAAATCGTATGGCCGAATTCGCAATGAATTGGTAAAGTTACCCAATATACATTTATATTTGACAAATTTAATATAACATAATACATTGAGAATCAAATACCTTAATTTGTATTTAGGAAAAGAAATTTGGACGTCTTGCATCCCGGGTTGAACTGTTCAAAAAGTGCAATACACATGCTAATGGTGAACCTTCTGGAAACGAAGTTGCTATTAGTGTTGTGCCCTGGAGGCAATCACTTGTACGTTGTATATGATACATTTTATATTAATAAAAGGCATTATTTATCTTATAGTTTCTTTTGTTTACTTTTGTATAAAATAGTTGTTAGATAAAGTCCCTAGTATAACACTGTGTTAGAGAAATCATGATAGAGATCATGATATGAGATTCCTACTACACTGTATAGTGTTAGTACTTAAATAGTCCTAGTCGTAGTATTAATGAGACAAGACATTATTAATGCGTTAAGACTAGAATGTGTTAGACTTCCTGATTTGATCAGGTGGTGGTTCTCATATCCGTAAGTATTGAGATACTCAAAGTTAACGTATAGATGCTTGTTAATAGAACAAGTTCATTGGATGACCTAGCTTTGAGATAATCACAAAGATAACTATTTAGTGCCAATGATATAATCTCAATATAACAAACGTGCAAGTATCCTTAGGCTTGAGATCTCCAAGGTACTTTGTTTGTTGAGCAGTGTGCTTTGATTCCAATCTCTGGAGCTAGATTGAGGGTCGCCTATGGGATGGATATTGGGTACATTGTGAGGTAAACGAAAGTAGTTGAGAGAGTCAATAAAGCATTCACCACTCCTAATATAGTAGGGGCGAATATCTCGCGGCCACTTGTAGGAATTACTACTCAAGAAGTTCTTGACCAAGGCGATTGTGTATTGGAAACAGTTCCAATTGATATACATCTAGAGTAGTAGGTTTCTGGTACAATTACTATTATATTCGGGCCAGAATTAATATATTCTGGAGGGAGTTTGCCCTAATTCCGTACTCCAAACCGAATGAGTATTGTATAGTGAAAGGAGTTAATTGCACTGTAGTTTGTTATTGAAGGGTTTATGTCAAGCCACTTGACTTACTGGACTCTTGGGTGGTTATGATATGTTGCTAGATACCGCTCATGATCTGGGAATATGGGTTTATTAATTGATGAATTAATAAACTAATCCTGATTAGAATCAATATGATTAATTCTAATTAATTATGGATTATTAATCTAAAATACGTTTAGATTAATTCATGTTTGCTACCAATTGACTAGGAAACCTAATAGGTCACACACAATAGAGGATTATATACTCAAAATGTTATTTGATAATATAGTGGGGTTAATTGAGAGGAAGAGAAGGAGTTGTGGTCAAATTATAATTAGTTTTAATTTATGGTCCAAATTGTAATTGTAAAAATTTGATGTTTCCAATTACAATTAGGGAATTCTAATTGTTTTAGAATTCTAGATTTTCAGTGGATTTTCGTGACATATAATACATATATGCACAAAACCGTAATGTAGAGGATTCACACGAAAACAACAGCCATAAAAACTCCAACCCTAGCAACACAACCTCCTCTCTCTCTCTCTCTCTCTCTCTCTCTCTCTCTCTCTCTCTCTCTCTCTCTCTCTCTCTCTCTCTCTCTCTCTCTCTCTCTCTCTCTCTCTCGTTTTTGCTAAAAAAACAAGAAAAAACCTAGCCGCCATTATTGTTAATGCTAGCACATAAACATCTTGGTGGTTGAGTGTGATCTTCCGTGTAGATTTCTGTTAGAGATAATCACACACTGTGATTATAGTGGTTGGATATTCAACTCACATGGTGTTTGATCAAGAGAATTGCTAGATTGCACCTCGACTTGAAGAAGAAAAATTTTGTTCTTCAAACGATCAAAGAAAGGTAAAAAGCTATTACCTTTGTTCTCGTTATGTCTTGTTTTCCACACACATGCGGATCCTGGGATGATATCTCGTTTATTCTTTCGCTGCGCCATATATGATATGTTTGAGATACCCAACAATTGCTATTACTTTGGTAAGGATTTTCTTCCCTCTTTCCTTAATTCCATTTAGTTCTATGATGTATTGTATACGTTCAATCCATGTTATTGAATTTCAATAGACTTACATTTTAATTCACTAATACGGGGAGATGACAAAACGTACTACCCAACTTCCTCCAGATATTGTTGATAATATTAGTCCAAATGACATATTTGGACAAGTTTTAGGTAAAGAAAAACGTGGTAGGGTGCGCATGTTTGGATCGAATGTTCCTACAACGGACGAATGGGGTCAATTACCAAGTAAAAGTGCATCTTACCGCATAATCCATGAACAACGCCAGGAATTGTTAAGGGTGAACGAAATATTAAAGGAGCAAGAAAACAGATTTTAGGAACAAGGCAACCTTATACAACAACTGAATGCTGCAGTTACACAGCTAGGAGTTGCCTCACCAGTGGGATTTCCTTCCTCTTCAACTGCCAATATTCCTAATTCTTCTTATGGTCAAGTTATAAGTTCAACTACTCTTCTAAGACGTTTGACGGTATATTTTACTCTTTTTACTTTTATACATTCAGGGATTTTTTCATTAATAAAAATTATGAACAATATTGAATTTCTTTTGGTTTTTCTCTTTTTTCTTATTTAGGTTCATGCTTTTGTGTCACTTAAAAGTCTAAATGACCCAAATAAGATTGTTGTAAAAGGCTATATTGTGGACATGAATCCACAAAAAAAATTCGCGTGGACATATTTTAGGTCCTAATTGGTGTGAGGTTAACATACAAGTTGTTATTGAGCGTGAAGAATATTTGGTTAGATCTTACTCATTATTGGAGACCATTGGAGATGCTCTTGGCACTAATATTGCTTGGCCAAACTCTTTGGTATATTACCAATTCACTTGCACTCTCTGTCAAAATCATTTTTTTTTTTCAATTAATTGGTACAGAATTTTTTGTTATGTAGGTGGAAAGAAATGTAGATTGAAGCAGGCTTGCTGACTTGGAGCAGACATTAGCCTACAGCTCTTTTCGGATACATAATTTTATGATTTTTGTGCAAACTTATAGAAAGTAATGAATTTAGGATTTTTACAGCTTAAGTACTCTTACATTTGATGTTTATTTAGTTGATTCCAGGATATTTCATAATAAATGTATTTTGGTGGTATATTGAACTTAAATTAAATTTATGGATATTTTCCTTTCTTTCAATATAAATTGTTGTCGCAGGGATTAATTAAAATTGGTCTAACATATTAAATTGTTATAATATTCAAAATATAGTGACATTTATATATCAGGGTTGTCAGAATAAGAGAACATATATAAATGTTATCATATTAGGGATAATATATCACACACAAGTATTATGAAATGTATGATTACCGACATAAAAATTTGTCACATTAGAATAGATATGTTCTATACTAAATGTTAGAAAATAATAATTATTTTGACAATTGTTTATGTTATATTTGGAACAATTATTAACATTATAAAAGGTCATAAAATACATAAATACTAATGTATGTAGATCTCAACATAGCTGCATAATGTCACAATATTATGTATTAAAAAAGATTTAAATATTTATTCTGTCTTAACTTTCTTATAACACTAACAAATGTCACAAGACGAATTTATAAGCATATTTACATATGTTATCATAAGTTCTTATGGTAACATTTGTTTATGATATTTATATATGTCACAGACTTTTCCTGACATCACTTTAGATGACACTCTTTTTATGTGTCATAATAGATTAAATTTCAGAAAAAAAATCCTCTATAGTGACACATAAAAATGTCATTAAAAGGAAAAAAATGTTGTAGTGATATTTTTTGCCATTGAGGACAATGTCCAATTTAATTGTCGGGGAAATTTTTCCAACTTTTTGTGGTTTCATTACCTTAGCATGGTTGTGATTATCTTTTTTCTTTATTTATAAGACGTGTCATTCATTGGTGGATTTTTATTGACACTAAAATGGTTTGTTGGATAGGATGTGTTAAGATTTTAGAATTTAGGCTAATCTTGTTTATGCATTAGTGCCAAAGTATTATTTTATTAATCTAGTTTAAATGTGGATAGTGTGAGGAATATGGGAAAGGTTGTTAGCTAACTCTTGTATTATGGGATTAAGCTTTGCTTGACTTTGAGTTATGATGAGGAATGTGAGGAGATAAAATCTTTGAGTGGAAACATTGTGAAAATACTGTGGAAAATTTCTATGAAGCTGATAGTTGAGAAAAAAAATAAGTTAATTATTGTTGTTGAGAAACATGTTTTTGCTTAATTATGGGGCCAACACGGATAGAGAAAAGAAATCCACTTTCTTGAGGCTATTAATTCCCAAAAACAAAAGAAATAAAGAAGGATTGTTGAGAAAACAATGATGAGTGATGACTATATGGAGGCCAATACGGTGTGTAAAGAGAAATCCATACACCTAAGGCTATCAATTCCCTAAGTCATTGAGAAAATTGAAAATCTGGTTTGTTTTCCTCAAAACATGGCTTGAGTTATGAATTTTTGGACTTATAATGCTTGAATTAGTAGATAGCTTGATTTTTATGTTTTATGCTATCCATGTTTTTACTCGAATGGTAAAATAATGTTCTTAGACTAGTGTATAAACTTGTTTAAATTCAACTTCAAGGGCCTTGATATGTCTTGTTTAGTACTTTATTTTGTGAATGATTTGAAAGGGTTGAAAGAATAACGAGAACATATCTTAAGTTTGAAAGGTAATTGTGACTTTGTTTAAAGTAAACATTTTGAAATTATGTCATGCTTCTCTTTGTTGAAGGGCTTTGCTTAAGGATAAGTAAAGGTTCAAGGGTGGGGGAATGTGATAGGGGCAAAATTCATCTATATTTTCCTAGTTATTTAAAGGTGTTTTGTGATACATTTATTATAATGACTAAGCATATTCCTTCATATTTGATATTTTACCCTTGAAAAGGTGTTCTAGACTTTTATTCAAGAAAACGATGAAAAAAGGTCAAATCGTCATGTCAAAGCACAGCCGACGTCGGTCATGACCAACGGAATAGGTGCCGGCCCCATTCTGAAAACAAGGAAAATTTTGTTGAAAAAACAAAGCAAAACTGGGCCGACCAGAGTATGGCCAGCACTAGCTCCACTCTATCCAATATTGGTGAGCTTTTCAATTTTACGAAGATTTGGTAATTTTCCAAAAGTTATGGTATTTTCCAATCTCTACTTGGTCCAAAACTCTTAGGGGTCAAATTTTAGCCTCTTGGAAGCCATTTAAAAAATAAAAATACAAGACAACAGTATGAATTCAAGGATTAAATAAAAAAATATGTATACTCACTAGAGAGTCTTTAAGGGAGAAGGAGACTTGTCTATGAGTGCTTTCTTTTACCTTTCTTTTCTTTTTCTTAAACAATTATGTAATTAATATTTCCATGGTAATTTGACATTGTTTTTTGCATTCATGATTTCTTGAGTTAATTTCGTATTTTGATCATTTAATTATTTATCTTGGAATTTGATTACTTATTTTTATTATGAAGTTAGTTGATTGATTCATGTAATTAATTTGCTTGAAAAAAGGGTTGCTAATGACTTCAATTAATTAATTTTGTCTTTCTTATCTCCTAACTTGTTTGAAAAGGGGGTTAATTATTACGAACATGGATAATCAAAGGTCGGTTGATGATTGTTAGAATGTAGATTCATTGACTAATTTTATATTTTAAATCACCTATAATATAAGGTTTTAATGAGGATTGAATTTAATGCATCTTTTGGATAAACTGGTTGAGATTGAATGTGTTCACTAATTTAACTAGAAGATAGTGATTCCACAGATTGCAAACGAAATAGGTCAGTTTTAAATCCTTCATGAGACCAAGATAATAATTGATTGTGATATGTGCTAAGTGATTTGTTGTCATGTTTTCAAAAGTTTTTTTTGTCTAAATTGCATATTTTCACATCCTTGAGTTATATATGTTTTTTTATTTTTCTTTTTCTTATTTTCTCAATTTATTTAGTTGGTAAAATAATGAATGAAAAGTAGTTACTATGTACTTGTTCCTTTAAGGATCGATACTCATTAATTTCCTATACTATGCTTGCGATAAATATACTTGCCATTATATGTAATTTGGGATAAATGTTTTACTTAAAACTTAACAAATGGATGAATTTAAATTTGATGATTTTTATACGCCAAAAATTTACACATCAACTCTTAACGGACTTGGGAAACGAAGTTAACATCAATAACTAAATTAGTCAAAGATTAGTTGATTTTGCCTAGAGTATAGGATTATTGGCTAATTGTATGTTCATTATCACCTAGATTTTAGGGATAATTGTTGGTGGATGAATTTTATGCATCTTTTTTATTATGTTGGTTTGATTAAAAAATCTGCTAATTGAATCATGACATAATGAGTTTATGACTTGGGAAACGATTGAACTCCATTTTAACTCCTTCATTGTAATACCCCATGTTAGACTACCTTTAGTAAGTGGGGAAAAGTCATGCATGTCATATTGAGTTATACCACATTTGATGATTTGAATTATTTTCATGAAAATATTAATTTGTTGTTGCAAAAATTAATTTGCTATTGAAGTGGTTGTGGTAGTGGAGGTAGTTGAGTTCTATTTTATTGAAGGGGATTTATTAGGAAAAGGGGTGGAGTAAGTGAATAAGCATTAAAGTAATTTATTAAGAGAATATATGTTGATAGAAGAAAGTGGCGATAGAGGATTCTTGTGGATGACCACACGTTGACTGACGTTGGTTCATGTAGCCAACCCCAAGTTACTTGGGATTAAGGCTTTGTTGTTGTTGTATTAAGAGAATATATGCCAAGAATTAAGGTGGTTTAGTGGATAGAGCTTGGTGTGTGTTCTTTGGTGGGCTTGAGTACGAATCCTAACTATCTCAATTTCTTTCCTTTCTTTTATTTTCCTTCTACCCTAGTTTTCCCTAGCCTTAGACGAAATTCTTAAGGTTTTGGAAATCAATTTCTTAAAAATTAGGGGTGTGCTTTATCCTGAAAATTATTTTATAAATTAGTAAATTAAAATTCTGATTCTAATATCCTAGCATAATCTTTTTTTTTTTTCTTTAAGGCCAAGAGCTAATTTAAATGAGATGTTGGCCCTTGGATTAAGCAAGGGTTTCGAAATATTGAAGGGGGAAAAGGAAGGGGAAAATTCAGTAGTTTCAAGGATTAGGAAACCAGAAATTGTCATACCAAATAGCTATTTAAGGGCTGTTTAAAAAGTACTCAAGTTAATGTAGGGGATTAATTAATCTATTCTCTAAATAGATAACCTAATTCCTCTCTAGGGTTTTTTGGAAAACTCCCTCCTTGCAGCTGCCACTTAGGGTAAACACAACTTACCTAAAACACTCCCAAAACCTAACTAGGATTGGCCAAGAAAACCCTAACCAATTAGGACTTATTTTTAGCCAAAAGAAAACCAGAATTTCAGCTCCTTAGAATTTTCGTCACTGTTCACATATCCATTCTGCCTGAAATTTCCAACCACAAAACCTGCATAAAAAACCCCTCCAGTAGTCCAACAAAAACAACTGCACAAACCCTAATATTTCCTTTCCTAATCTCGTCCAAGAAGCATCTAGAGAATCAGCATCTTTCTTTTTCCTTTTCCTCTAGATTTTCGGCCACCTTCAGCCCTAATTCACCCATAAATTCTAGCATAAAATCTGCACAAAAGTTCCCTAGCTATCAAGCAAAAAAACAGCTGCACAAAGGCCCATTCTTCCTTTCCTATTTTCGCTATTATAGGGACCCAAAACCAATCAGATTTTTCTTCCTTTTATGTCCAGAATCTCGGCACCCTCAACTTCTCAAAAATAGCAGCAATCAACCCTAATTCCCCTCCTTTATTTCGGTAGCCATAGGGAACACCAAAGCTGAGCACTTGTCTCTTGTGATCAAGGAACCCTAGCAAGACCAAAACTTCTAAAAAACACCTAAACCCTAAAGCACCTTAGCTTAACCTATCTCCTTCATTAAATAGCCTCAAACAAACCCTAAACATCCTCTTCTACTTAGAAATTTTAGCCGCCAACCCTCCTCCACATCTAGGCCAAAACAGCACCAAAACTCCGTCAAAGCTGAAAACCAACTCTAAGGTAAGCAACTTCTCAACTCTTCATCAACTCCTCTTCAAATCTTCTCATCTTCTTCTAAAAAATCTGGATTAAAAGGGACTGATTTACCCTATCACTAGTGACCTTCGAACCAAGGAAGCCAAAAGGGGAGCAATCGACTCTCTCCCTCAAGCGAACCCAAGCAAGCACCAAAGGCGCCACCTTTGCTCTTGTTGTGCCACCTAAGAGGTAATTGAGGCTTAACCCCTCTGAATTAGATTAGGATGGAATGTATGGAGGGAATAATATGCATGAAGCCTAGCATGGAAGCATGATTTGATTAGATTGCTGAGTTTAATAGTGCAATATGATGAACTAGGCATATATAGCATTGAACATGGATAAATATTGTCATGATGGTCTAGATCTCGTGTATGTGGAACAAAGATGAGATCTTTTGATGTAATTAGGACACATAAAGGAAGTTAATGGTAATTGAGTATGGAAGTCGTTATATAGATGGTTTGATTTGTCTATAAGCATGCATAATGATGAGATGTATGATCATGGGTAGCTATGGTGATGATTTAATGAAATAGTCTATCTAGTTGCCATAAATGACTTAGAGGGTTAATATGATCATTCGGATTCATGATGCATGATGATAGTGCAATAACCTTTGGGTCCTAATTATAGAATTGTTTATTCTAGATAAGGAAAAAAGTGAAAGAGAGGACGAACATTGCTGTGGTTAATTGCTGTGTATATTCAAGTAAGTCCCTGCATAACCGTTTTGATAAATGTTACATGTTTGCAAGCAATTTTTACAATGTTATTTGAAATTGATGTTAATATGATGTTTTGACACAATGATTGAGCCTTGACTAAAACTGATGAGTTATACTGGATTGTTGTGAGACTTGGATTGGAAGCGTGAATATTTTATGTTCAAAACGAATTTAGTAAATTTTAATTGTTCAACTTTGAAAATAATTTCTTAAACCATTGTCAAACGATTTGAAAACACTATTACGAAAAACCACGTTTTGCAATCAAATTAATTAAAGACTTTCGGAAAAGGGAAAATGATTATGCCCCTAATTGGGGAGCGTTAAGTACTCAGCAGGGGTAGGCTAGTAGTACTAGTCTTGAAGAGCAAGAATGAGTCTTCTGGTAGGTGGCCACCTCCAGAAGATGAACTCAGCTTGGAGAGGCAATAGTACTACTTAGTCAGGCCGGTCCGAGCTAGCATATTAGTCCATGTGAATATTGTTGATCCGAATTGGACAACCGAAATGTTGGGTGTAGGGATGGAGGAGTATCTCACCTAGTGGGTAAATTCTCCATTGCCCTTTGTTGAAAGAATACATTGGGAAGCTATCATGGTGGTAACCATGATATGGATTGTGTTACTATATTGTTGTATCATTTACTAATCCCTATTTAATGAATTGTGAATGTGATGAAATAGTGATTTATTGTGAACTGTTTTGGATTGATTGAGCAAGGCTCCTTTGTATAACTGTTATTGATGAAATTGACTTGCAAACACGAATTTTGTGGTTTTGATAAATCTGCATACATGAAATGGTTCTAACTGACATTTGTACCCACGGGACTTACTGAGATGTCAATCTCACACCTTTTATATCATGATTTCAGGGGATTGCTTTCAGTGAGCGGGGCGAAGCTAGGGTTGAGCTCCAATTTATTTCTTTAGTTGTGCTTTGAATTTATTTCAAGAGACGCTTGTTAGTTTTGATTTTTCAGACTTGTATAAGTTTTGCTTTCGGATGTAAGGAAATTATTCATTTAATTTTACTTAGTAGTTTTCGTTTTATTTTGTACTTCGTTATGAAGACCCCTGGTCCTTTGGATGGGGCGACATCCTGCCCTATCTAGGTACCTAGGGTGTGGGGTGTTACATTCATGATGCCAAGATTATAATTAATTGAGATAATTGTTAAATGATTCATTGTCATGTATTCTAGGATAGTTGCCTAAATTACATATTTCTACATCCTTGAGTTGTATATATTTTTCTTTACTTTCTTTTTATTATGTCATCACTTTATTTGGGCCGATTAAACAATGAATGAAAAGTGATTAGTGTTTACTAGTTTTTTTTAGGATTGATACTGTTGATTCCCTACGCTATGCTTGTGATGAGTATACTTGCTTGTTTGTGTAATTTGAGATTAATATTTTAATTAAAACTTGGCTAGAGATGGATTTAAATTTAATAATTTTTATACACCCAAAATATACGCATCAGGGATGTACACCCTACCCATTACACTATCTCAGTATGGATTATATCAGGGTTATATTTGTAAATTATTGTAGATATGAAATCTTGATACATAATATGGCTTCTTGATGATGGCTTCAAGATTTTACCTACATGATCATTCGCTTCAATTCGTGATTGGAAATAATTTACCCGACAAAATTCTTTTCTAAGCATCATACCTATTCTTACTTGTTGAATTTTCTCTCCAAATATTTGTTAATGAAATTTGAGATGTAATGTTCGAATTTTTCTTACTGTTACAACCATTTGAATTATGGCATTCATGCATTGTACCTTTAATTTTTTTTATTACCATTTTCACGCAATGTACTTGTTGAGATTATCTAAAATATCACACAATTTTCTAACCAAGATTTTCAGGGTAGTCTAAGATTATCAAGACCGAGTGCTAAAGATCTTTTTGTAATATAATTAGATCTTAATACTTTATCATTTCTACCCTTCCTTGTTATATTTTATTTTTGCCAGTGAGGCTCAACTGTGGTGTGCCAAGTACTAAGGATTTATCTAGATAGTAACTTTAAATTTCAACTTTGAGGTCCATTCGTGTATTTAGTTTATCTTGTTTTCTTTTACTTTTTAGTGGAGTGACATCTCTAGCTATATAGGCCACTTAATAGGGGGTGTTACAATTGGTCTTAGAGCCTAGGATTAGATTATGTCTATGTGTGAATTAAAAACATAGGATTGGATTAAAATCTTGGACAGAGTTAAGTTTAAGTCCGAATTAGCATAAGCTTGGAACACTCTTACTTGGGAATCCTAAACAGGAATTTCTAGGTTTACACTAATCTTGACTTATTCAGTGATTTATTTTAGTAAACCTTGTAGGACTAAAAGCATGATCATTATTGTAGGATAGCAAGGTGTTGCGCTCCGCTCGTAAGATTACGAACCTGTACCATTTGCGACCACTACCACTGGAGGTTGTAGACCCAATCTCTTTGAATTCCTTTACTTCATTATCTGAAAAAGAGGATGTGATTGAGATCATAGAGGTGTCTTCTAAGAGTGAATGTGAGGTAGCTCTTGCATCTGAGGTAGAGCAGGCTAAAGAACCCCCAGGATGAGGGAGCGAGGGTCTTAGAGAGATGGAGTACGAGGAGCCCAAAGAGGAGACTGAAGATGACTTCGAGAAGGGTAGGACCACAAGGAGAGCTTGAATTAAAAAGGACTCTAATGTTGAAGAGAATACTAATAGTGACTCCAAGGAGTACTAGGCTACTCACTAGGGAGGAAACTAAAAATAGGAAATTAACATATTTAGTGATGTATAAAATATCTATTTTTGGATTCCTGATCTATGTGTCTAATTGCTAACCTAAATAGTTAGGAATTACCTGTTGTGGGCTCGTATATGTATGGATGTTTTAATTACCACTACTCTTTTGGTTTGTATAAGGGATGTATAACCACATACTTGAGGGTGGTCAATTATGAAATAATAATGGTTTTTGTGCTTATTTACTTATTACACTTTAATACTTTTCCGCACACATCGTATCATGTATGCACTACCTTTAGCCATACAAAATTTTTTCAAACCCTATTAACAACACTATTTGTGTAATAATGCACTATCATGCTGCCATAACGAAGAGTGATGATTCTTCTTATGGGTGATGTGGTTAGAAAACCACCACCCCATGACAACAACCCTGCACCAAAAGCCCCTATCGGGTGAACAAAATGAGGGGCCAAGAGTTGAAGAAGTGGGATTGGAAAATAAGGTGACTGAGGAGGTCATTGTTGCTCAAGCCTTTGGTCGGATGACTGAAATTCTATAAAATTTGACGAAACAAAGGGCCCCACAAGGCGACAAGGAGGCGTTTGAAAGTTTCCTCAACTTTCAACCACCACTATATTTTGGAAAGATAGAACATGAGCAGAAAGTTGAAATGTGGATCGATCAAATGGAAGACATTTTTTGCACTCTATAACACATGGAGGAAAGGATGGTGAGGTGTGCAATATTCTGCTTGAGAGGGCTATCCTGAGATTGGTGAGTGTGGGTTCAAGAGGTTTGGGAGCAAACTGAGTAGGAATGGAGTTGAGATTATTTCTTGAAAATCATCCAAGCAAAATTCATCCCGCAATGGATCATTGAGAAAAAGAAGATGAATTTGAGAACTTGAAACAAGGTAACATATTAGTGGCATAGTATGCAGCATAGTTTAGTAAACTATCAAAGTATTATCGTCGCTTGGTAGACACAAAGTAGATCCGAACTCGCTAATGTATCAAGGGCTTGAGACAAGAGCTAAGAAGAGCCCTAGCATCATGTCCACAAAACTCTTATACTGCTATTGTGAACACCGCCACCAGAACCTAAAACGAGGATAAAAGTTGACTTGTTGTGAGGACCTTCCTACCCAAAAAAGTAGTTTCCCATGAAAAGGCTAGCGGGGCCATATGAGAGAAACAAAGGAAAGTAAGTGAGGACCAGCCCTACCAGGATTTGGAAAAATGATGTAATTTGCCATTGCTGTAAAAAGAGGACACAAGGACAAAGATTGTTGGCATAAGAATACAACTAAAAGATGCTTTAACTGTGGGCACCCCAATCATTTTTTTAGACAAGGGTCCAAAATTACAGTTCAACACTCGTGGCAATCCTACTTCCCAATGAACCAAGCAAATCATGGTAATATTGCAATTGACGGAAGGAACAACCAGAAGCCACAAATGAAAGCTAAACTGTTTGCACTAAATCGGCGAAGAAATAGGAGCTGACTCTGTGGTAGTTGTAGGTATATTTTCTATTTAGAATTGCAAAGTAAATAGGTTGGTAGATCCTGTTCCACCCATTCATATATGAATAACTCTTATGCATGTATGACGGGATTTGTTTGCTTAGAGTTGTCGTATACTCTTTTGGTTAGCACGTATTTAGGGAAATCAATAGAAGTCAAAGAAATTATTAAGGGGAGTAAGATTGAAGTGGGAGAGGGAGAAATTACATAGGGATCTCATTATTATACTTTTTGTGGATTACGAAATCATTCTAGGCATAGATTGGTTAGAAAAGCACAATGCTCGGGTAGATTGCAAAAATATGTTGATACAATTCCTTAGACCGGGAAAGGATATCTTAGAATTTTGGGCAATTAAGGTAAAAAAAAACTAAAGTACTTAGTCTCAGGGACTAAAGCAAGGAGAATGCTTAGGAAGAGGTGTTAAGGTTACCTAGCCTACCGGATCAATCAACCCACAAAAGAGAATACCATGGAGAGCACTTCTGTAGTAAGAGAATTCACTGATATCTTCCCTGAAGAATTGTCAGCCCTACCCCTATCTCAGGAGGTAGAGTTTATCATTGACTTAGTGCTTGGAGCTGAACCAATTTCCAAAACCCCATACCCTATGGCCTAGATGAAACTCAAGGAGTTGAAGGAACAGTTGGAGTAGTTGTTGGGCCAAGGATATATTAGGCCAAGTACTTTGTCATGGGGAGCACCGGTGTTATTTGTGAAAAAAAGAAGGATGGGACCTGCATCTGTACATTGATTATCGTAGTTTAAATAATTTGACAATTAAGAATAAATACCTACTTCCACTTTGCTAATGAGTTATTTGATCAATTAAGAGGGTCTACTTGTTATTCTAAGCTTGACCTGAGCCAATGTTATTACCAAGTGAGAATTTGGGAGGAAGATATCCCTAATACTGTATTTAACACCTTGTACGGGCATTATAAGTTTGTTGTGATGCCCTTGAATTGACTAATGCCCTCACAACTTTTATGGATTTGATGCACTAAATATTCCGACTTTATTTGGACAAATTCATTGTAATATTTATTGATGATATGTTGATTTACTCCAAGAACCTGGAGGAGTATGCAGAACACCTTAAATTAGTTTTGGAAAAGTGGTGGGAGCATCAACTGTACACTATGTTTAGTAGGTATGAATTTTGGCTGGATACAGTCTCGTTTTTAGGGCACATGTTAACTAAAGAGGGAATTAAGGTAGACCCTGCTAAGATGGGGGCTATTGAGAATTAGAAACAACTTGAAACCATTACAAAAATTAGGAGTTTCCTGGGATTACCTGAATAATATAAGTGATTCATATATTATGGAACGAGAAGCATAAGAAGTGCTTTCAATAGTTGAAGAAGATGTTGATGACAGCACCAATACTAACCTTGGTAGAAGAAAGAAAGCCCTATACTTTATATATAGACGCACCAAAGGAAGGATTGGGTACAGTGTTGATGCAGGAGAAGAAAGCCGTGACCTTTACCTCGAGAAAGCTTAAGCCTCATAAGATGAATTATCCCACGTAAGACCTAGAGCTAGCAGCAATTGTAGTTGCTCTAAAGAATTTGTATGGAGCTGAATATGAGATATTCATCGACCAGAAAAGTTTGAAGTACATATTCACACAAAAGGATTTGAATTTAAGACAAAGGAGATAGATGGAATTCTTGGAGGAGTATCGCTGTCTAATTAATTATCACCCGAGAAGGGCTAATGTACTTGCAGATACGTTAAGTAGAAATATGAGGTTAGCAAGACTGTGAGCTCAAGAAGTAAATGAGATACAAGAAGTGTTGACAGATGAAGCTGTAGTGAGTAAGGATAAGATTTGGATAAGGAATTTAACAGTAGTCCCCGAGCTAAAGCAGGAAAGAAAACAACCTAGACTTTTAGAGTTTTAAGAAGAAAGAAATAGGAAGAAATAACTCAAACTTTAGAATAGGCAATCAAGGAATAATGTATTTCAAGGATTGGTTATGTGTGTCAAATGTAGAGGAGCTAAAGAAGAAAAATTTAGGAGAAGTGCATAAGAGCCGGTACACCATACACCCCGAGATGACCAAGATCTATCAAGATCAGAAGCGAACATTTTAGTGGTCGGGCATAAAGAGAGATGTGCCGCAATATGTGTCTATATGCCTCACTTGTTAGAAGGTGAAGGTAGAACATAAGAAAGCTGTTAGATTATTACAACCTCTACATGTACCAGAATGGAAATGGGAATGCATCATGAGGGACTTTGTCACCGGACTACCAATGAGCAGGACTCAGAAATATGCCATTTGGGTAGTGGTAGACCGACTACTAAAGACGACAAACTTTATTCTGGTGAACGTGAGATATTCAATGAAGAAGTTGGTGCAGGTTTATGTTCAAGAGGTCGTGAGTTTGCATGGAGTACCAACAAGTATAGTATTAGATAGGGACCCGCGATTCACCTCCAAATTTTGGGTGAAATTTCAAGAATCAATGGGGACTACTCTAAAGTTCAGCTCCTCCGCTCACCCTCAGACAGATGGACAATCGAAGTGCGTAATCCAAATCCTTGAGGATATGTTAAGTGTATGCACGCTAGATATTGGGAACAAATAGATCAAAAGTATTCTTTATGCTGAACTGGTTTACAATAATAGTTATCAAGCATTTATTAGCATGGCACCATACGAGGCCGTATATGGGAGGAAATGTCAAACACGATTATTTTGTGGTTGGAACGAAGATGGTCAGATTAATAAAGAGGGGGAATAAATATCCAAGAAATGTCTGAAAAAAGTCAAGATGATGCAAGATGGACTAAAAGTGGCTCAGAGTTGATAGAAAAGCTACGCGAACAATTGTAAGAGAGAATTGGAGTTTCAAGTAGGCGAGAAAGTATTTTTGGAGCTAATGCCAAGCTAAGGAATTCTGAATTATCTGAAAGGGGGAAAGCTTAGCGCTAGATATATTAGGCCATTTCTAATCTCTTAAAGGATCGGAATCGTAGCATATAGGTTAGAAGTTCCAGATGGATTAACAGGTATCCACGACATATTTCATGTATCCTAACTGAAGAAGTACAAAGTAGATCCAGAGCATGTTTTCAATGATGAGCCCTTGCAACTGCAACCGAACTTGACCTATATGGAGAAGCCAATCAAGCTATTTAAGTGACACGTGAAAGAACTAAGGAACAAGAAAATCCCGATGGTCATGGTATTGTGGGAACATCATGGAGCTCGGGATGCTACCTGGTAGACCGAGGAATGGAAGAAAAGGAAGTACCCTTACATGATGAGAGGTATGACATAGTTAATTTTGAGGACGAAACTTTTTTAAGTAGGGAAGAATGTAACACCCTACTAAATTGAGAGATAGAGAACTAACTATTTGATTGAGTTAACCCCACTTCATAAATTAAATTCATTACATGCGTTTATTTTACGTGCTCCTTATGAGAATTCTTTTGGAAAAAGTAAGTGTATTAGGTCAATTATTTGTATGATTCATAGCAGGTGATTTATACATAAGTAATTCTATATTTTTGTGTGTGTGTGTGTGTGTGTTATGTGTAGTAGCCAATTTAGTCAAATTAATTGTTGTATCATATTTGAAATAACATTGTAGCAATGAACCTTCCTTTGTGGAAAATGCCCTCTTGAGTGAATTTAATTTTAAGAGGGAGTTTGACCTTGTTTGCAAATTAAAAAGTCTTGGTCAAAATTCATATCAAATCCAATTTTGACTACATGACCCAAATTCATTATTTGACCCAATCCATAACCCATCTTAATCTATTATAACACTTTGCATCCCAACCCTTGACTTTAGGGTGAATTTCTATTGCTTTGTTTCAACCCTTAGATTAACAAAACCCTAGCATAAAATCACTTTTCCTCCCCATTTCTCTACCATAACTATCCACCCTCTCCCTCTATCTCTAAATTTTTCTCCAACTTTTCTATAGAAGAGAAGCTTCATTCCATTGCTACCAAGCTCCTGCCATTTTCGGTAGCTCATACTCAAACAAGAATACAAGCTCACATACTCACTCTTAGACTTGTAATCCTCCTTCCTCAATCTAGCATCACTCATTGGAGGTTGAAGAAACAATTTTTCTAAAGTTCTTGAGCTGAAAATTGATGCAACACGATCACATTCCCGTCCATTTCCCCGTTCTTGTGTTCGAAAATGTTCTTGCTGGATAGCTTGACGTTTTTCTTGTTTTATGCAATATGGGTGGATGTATGTGATGAAAAACTGCTACATTTATGTTAGGGAATGGTTTATGATGTGAGAAATGAAGTCTTTCATGCTAAGAAATCATTTTTACCCCCTTAACAAACCTAAAAATAAAAATGCATGTAAGCTGCCAGTTTTCAAACATGATGGCTTGGAGGCCCTTTTTGTGTGATTTCTCCTTAAGGACTCGATAAATGAAGTCTAGGAAGATGTAGAACCACTTGAGGGTTGATGTTGTGTGATTGGAATGCATGTCTTGTTGCATTTTCTGCTCAAAACTAAAAAATGGTCCGATTTTTACCGAAATTCTGTTCATATATATTACTCCCTGACTTCATGCTTTGAGTGCTAAAAATTTGGTGAATGAAATTGTGTTTTTGTTGCTGAAACGAGGCCCTATGTGTGTGGTGTTTTATATTGTCTACTTGAGAAAGTTTTGGTGTTCTTTATGCCTTAAGATGATGGTTGAAGAAAACAGAGTGCTCACTAGAATTTTGGATTTTGATTTGGGTTATTGTTTTCTTTAAGCTAGATTATGATCATAGGTCTTGTGTCAATGTTTTATAGGATCTTGGGTGAGTTGGGAACTTATTTGAGGATTTACAAGAGTTTGGTGATTGGAAATTGTGGTGTGTTGTTGAATGTAACTAAGCTGCTAGAAAACCTCTATACATAACACAAATTTTAACCCCCCAAGAAAATGGTTCTTGTAGAAAATTTTAATTCAAGAATCACTGAAAAATTCCTTATAGATTGAAAGTTATGAATTTTTTAAAATCACTGCTCTAGTACAATTACTGTTCCGATGAAATTGATTGACCTATTTTTCAAAATTGTTTTAGGAAAAGGATTATATGATAATTTATCTAACACCTAGGAGTGTCAAATTGGAAATTTTCACTAAGAAAAAAGATGTTTTGCTTAGAAAATTAAGTGATCTTTGAAATCCCTGATTTGCTTTGAAAACAGAGTTTTAGTCTAGATGCAAAGAATATGAATTTTGCCTTGAAAATTGCCACCACTAAATTTCAAATAAACTTATAGAAATCTTATGAAACCTCTTGACTCATTATAAAAATATTATATTCCTTTATATATCCCCAATCATTATTTGATTATTATTAGGAAATAAAACCCTAATGACTTATGTATATAAAGCTCAAGGGTATTTCTAATCTATGTCAAACACCTTCCTTTCCTAACTTACTTGTGGTTTAAGGGGTGTTGAGGTTGGTTTAGCTAAGTAAAGGTCTAGGTTTATTTGTATTAGCATTAGCAAATAATGAATTACTTAAAGTATAAGTAATCTTTTTCCCTTTAGGAATTTATTTGTATTGCTCTGATGGACTTGTGGACAAGTGGTTAACTCTTGTGAAATGTGCATTAGATTTAGAGTTGGATTCAGGATAAGGAAGTGCCTAAGATATTTTGAAGTTAATTTGCTAAGATTTTGGACAAGAGGTAAGTCCTTTCATCTCATGACTCGTTTGTGCAAAGTAATTTCAAATGAAATTCTATGATCATGCATACACGATGATAGGATCATCATACTATTTATTCAAATAATATTTTTGGATTAGTTCGGTTTCTCACATTTGGTATTACCCTTATTTACATCATGACTCCTATACAAAAAGATTTTAGCATGATCATCCTTTGAGAATTTCTATATGAAATACTATGTTTGATTCGGACTTATGCATCATTGTATATACCTAATTCCAAGATTTCATCCATGTACATAATTACAAAATTCATAGCATGACATGTGGCTTCTGTTAATATTTCTTTCAAGGCAAATTATGAAATTGCATAATTTATCACACTTTGGACAGGTATTATTAGTTGATGAAGGAATTTTTTTACCTTTGGGAAATTTTGGAAGGAAAGTATGAACATTTGTTTTCTGGTTGGGATAAATTTTGAAAACACTGAGTTTTGGAATTTAGATCAATAATTTTGGTACTGAAATTATATATTCTACATTAGAATGGGAATTTCTTGAACCGCACCTAATTTAAGACTTGAATACTCAAGGGATGAGACTATAGGACTAGCCCTAGTTAAATTAGGAGAGAATTTCGGTTGATTGGCCGTATTCGGAAAACTGCCTTTTTCAAACGGAGTGTTAGTCCTAATAGTTGAGTCGGGTCTATAGCAAGCAACACGGTATCCAAGGGGAATCGGAGGACAGACGTGGAACATTTGATTTGTTTATATGTGAGAGGGATGTCGAGGTATCCTCTCAAGAGAGATGTACACCCTACCTATTATACTATCTTAGTATAGATTATGCCAGGGTCATATTTGTAAATTATCATAAATGTGAAATCTCGATACACAATATGGCTTGTTGGTGATGGGTTCAAGAATTTACCTAAATGATCATTTGCATCACTTTGTGATTTGAAATAATTTACGTGATAAAATTTTTTTCTAAACATCGTATCTGATCTTACTTGTTGAATTTTCTCTCCAAATATTTTGCAATGAAATTTGGGATAAAATGTTGGAATTTTTTTACCATTACAACCATTTGAATTATTACATTCATGTATCATACCCTTGATTTTCTAATTATCATTTGCACACGATGGACTTGCTGAGATTATTTATAATCTCACACGATTTTCTAACTATGATTTTTAGGATAGTCTAAGATTATCCAGACCGAGTGCTGAAGATCATTTTGTAATAAAATTAGGTTTTAATACTTTATCATTTCTACCCTTCGTGATTATATTTTATTTCAGCTAGTGAGGCTCAACTGTATTGTGTCAAGTACTAACGATTTATCTAGATAATAAATTTAAATTTTAACTTTTAGGTCCATTTGAGTATTTAATTTATTTTGTTTTCTTTTACTTTTTTATTTTTCTGTTATAAAGTTCTTTAGTCCATAGGATGAGCCGACATTTAAGCCACTCAATAGGGGGTAAAACATATCCATATTACCTCAATTAATTCTTTCATAAAATAAGAACTTAGGGAGGGTGTTATAGCGGCAATGCATATCCGGTTGAAATTGGGGAGAATTGAGAATATGGAAGAAGCCACAAATGATAGCGGAATGTAGGCTTGGGGATGATTACTATCTCGTTTTCATTTTTTTTTTTCTTTCAAGTTTTTAAAAGCGATTGCTAATTGGATGCTAATCAGCATTCAACTTAGCTACTATCATATTAAAAAAAACATTTCACTAATTAGTCACTAATTAGTAATTGATTTGTGACTTAAAAAAATATTATTTAAAAATTTTAAAAATATATATGGATGGTACTCTATCGCTATTCGGTTCGAATATTTCCACAAAAATTGGTGGCAACCATAGCGTTTGATTTGAGACCCAATCAGTGACAGAAATCCAGATCAATTTGAAATTAGCTAATAATAACGATTGGAGCGATTGTTCGCTTAAAATAAATAAATATATATATATATATATATATATATATATTAATAAAGATAATATAATTTTTAGCTAATAAAGATTGGAGCGATTGTTAGCTAATATATAATTTTTTTTTCCTCCATTAATAAAGATTGGAGCGATTGTTCGCTTAAAATAATAAAAAATATATTATTTACTTTATTTAATTTTGAACACACATGTATATATATATATATATATATATATATATATATATATATATATATATATCAATCAGATAAGATAGGAATGAGGTATTAATTTTTTTTTAAAAGGAAGAGTCCAAAAATTAATTGAATCCCAGCATGGTACTCTTAATAAATTTGTTTCTAGAATTTTATATCTCAAAAAGTTAGAAAAATAAAATAAAATAAGTTAAAAGATGAGGCCTCTAAAAATTTTCCGCTTAGAGCCTCCAAATCTCTAGACACGACTGCTCCTCGCCAATTGTCCTGTTCTTTCAAAATAGAAGCAACAACCAGGAGTTTCAAGGCTGCTAATAATGTAACTCTTAAACTCTTATTCTCTGATAGGTACAAAAGTCGAACCCAAACTTTATTTTGATAAATCAATTTGAAAGGAAACGCACATTGAACAGCTATAATTAAATTGTAACAGCGCTCCACTCCAGCACAGAATGATAATAAAACAAACAAAAAGTTTTCTTTCCCACATTCTCTGACATCTGACATTTTGAATAATCTGTCGTCCAAAAATAACGAGGAAAATAGTAATTTTTGGCTTCTCATACTGAATCGTGAATTATGAATATTCTCAGATCTGAGAGAGCAACATATATAACATATTTCCTTTATTTTTTTCTTTTCACCAGTCGTGATGAAAGAAGAGGAAAAATTTGAGAATGGATATCCTGCCTATCATTGCATCTGGGAGCTTGATGGTTGATCATTTGCCACTTTCTCCATTTCAACACCACACATAAACAAGACAAAAAGGAAAAATTAAAAAAAAAAAAATACAATATACTCTCTGTTCGAATGATAAATTATTCCACCACACAATTTTATCGCAGCTTCCTATCCTACAGAAACACAACACTGCAGAATATGGGCAATCCTATCTCAAAGGTCCAGAACTCAATCAGAAAACTTCAATTTCGCATGTAGAAGACATTCTACCAAATTCTAATATTCTCTTAATCAACTCCTCGTACCTTTTTGTAACAGCAAGAGCGCTTGCAGGGTGTAGCTGTAATTTTTTCAGGACCAAACCATGCTTTAGAATATACCTTATCATCTCAAGCTCATAATCAAAACCACTAAAATCTAGAATTGATATTTCTTGGAGACTTGACAGCAAGCATCTGGGAACTCCATTAGGTTTCCTCCAGAACATCCTATGATTGCCTCGGACAGAAGCAATCTAATAACAACAAATGCATTCATTCGTAATGTTGCCTGTCACAAATAGCACACAAGCATATAAATGGCACTCTAGATTAGTTGTAAACTTACCTTTCTGAGTTCAAGAACTATTAAATTGTCGGAGCTTTCAAGTAAGTCCCCCAGAGTTTTCCATCCACAGCATTCAGAGTCCAGAATAAGTTTTGTTAATCTCAGAAACTTTGTTGACAGCTGAGAAGTTGCGTTAGAAAGAACCTACAATATCAATTGTGGTTTAGCAAGCATATGCCATGAAGAATCATAACAAACTGACATCAATGTGCAATTTACGTCAACAAGATTGTCATCACTCGACAGAAAGTTTTATGTTAAATGCCAAAACTACTTTGTCATTCGTGCAATTTTGTTCTTTGGAACCCTGAAACACTCTCCTCAAAAAAAAAAAAAAAAAAACAAAACAAAACAAAACAAAAACAAAAACAAAAAAAAAAAGGATCCCTAAAACACTACGTGGATGAAATTTATCTCTTGACCTTGTTAACACAAAACACAACAAAAGAAACATGTATCATGATCAAATAGAACCGTCCTTTCTGTTGGTAATACTGATTCTGGTCTGCTATAATCCTTCCAATGATCTCGCATGATAACGCATATCCTCAATAGTTACAATATGCTAAATGGTCTCCCGCAAAAAACCTGCTATCATTTTAGATATTACTTTTATGGTTGCCGTGTCACAATCGCGGTTTATATAGCCTCTAATAAAGAAAATGGTTTTTATACCTTTTGTGAACAATGTAGTAATAAGGGAGCACAACCCTCGAGCAAAAAATGTGGCAATACTGCTAAAATATTACTTGACAAAAGGGGTCATTTTCAATTACTTCAATACTAGTTCATATCGAACAACAGTATGTAGTAGCGACATTTTCTCTACCCTAATATCTGGGATTGGAACCTATAGGCTGGATATGAAAAACCCAAAGCATGGTAAAGTCACAGGGGGTTATAGGTATTGTTTTTGTGTTCTTTCTTGTGTTCCTTGACTTGTAGATTTGCCATCGTTAATCTTATACATTTATTTTGCAACTTTGATCTTTGCCTCCACAAACAGGGAAATTGTACAACCCATACCAAAATAAGCCTGAAGATATATGTTTTATATAGATATGATGAAGGTTCTAAAACATACTCGTTGGGCGTTGTAATAATCATTTGATATAGTTTCTTCAATCAAATATTCAGTAATTCTTGTTTGTTGTGAATCCTATATTAGATAGTGTGGAATACAAATATTGGTCAGTTAACACGACCCTTCAATAACAATATTTACATTGCTTTAAGAGTAATGATAACCAAATAAAAGTTGCACAAATAATCTAGAGCAGATAGAATCTACTGGAGAAACCATAATCAGTTAGACGCAAATCCCTGCAAAGCCAATGTCAAAACATGTAAAATAAGTAATGCTGGTATAAATTGTTAACTACGCATGTAAAATAAAGACAAGACAAATCTGGGATCAAATCTTCCGAACTTGAAACAATATGAAAGAAGTCGTAACCCTACCTTAAGTGTGGTGTTAGATAAAGTAAGAATCTTCACGCAATGGAGTGCCTGAACTAGTTGGACCACCGAATTGCAATAGTCTTGCTGATCATCATCAGGACGAAAAACTTCAACATCGGCCTTAACTAAAGATATTACGTTCTGGAAACTGAAGTCCTTCGATACATGATCACAAAGATCAAGGTACTCAAGTGAAGGGGCATTTATCTCAAGCTTGCAATTAACATCTTCCTGAAATTCCATGCCGTCAACAGCATATAGTTTGAGACAAGTCAGTTTAGGTGAAGAAATTGTAAATACCATCACATTGTCATATCTTTTCCTTGAAATTTCTAGAGATTTTAGAACTGGGCAGCCATGTATAAACTTTCGAACAGATTCGTCACTTTCATATTGAACCATCCGAAGCTTTATGTGTTCAAGTCTTGGAAGAGAAACCAAACTGGGGCCCTTCACCAACATATCGCCAGACAATTCCAGAGACTCCAATGTATTGCTTGTGAAAAGGCTACCGGGCAATTCAATGAATTCGGTTGTTATATCTTCGAAGAGAACACATACGTCAAGCACTCGAACATTCCTCATAATTGCAGTGCTGATCCATGCAACGACATAGAATGGAACAGGATTTTCATCCCACGTGAGACAGAACCTGTTTAGCGACCGAGCTTTATGAAGAAGCAGAACCATGTTAACAAATTGTTCGAAACTTGTAGTCTCATCTTCTTCATGGAGATCGGACCTGAATTCAAGACTTTGGACATCAGTCCAGTGAGATTTCCACCCCTTGGATAAAACGCTGGTCTGCGCACCATATCTGGTGGGAAGAAAAGATAGAATCAAGCAAATAATCGCTTCTGGTAGACTGCTTATCCTATCATCCGAAGCCTCAGTATCATTGGAGAGATTTTCCCGTTTCTGATCTGAATTGCCAGCGGAATTGGTTGGCGAATTTGTTTGCACCATTGCAACTAAACAAAAGTGAGGAGAATCTTTTAGTAGAAGTGGTTGGTATTATCACAAAGGCAGGAAAGTGTTTTGTTTTGAGAAAAAAACAACAGAGACAGATAAGGGAGAAACCTTTCAGTGGTCCGATGATGAATAGATTCTCTGCATTTCACTTTGTTTTCTAGATTCGAAGCCTTTACAGAGTTCAAAGAGAGAATCGGGCAATGGGCAACCCGTGGAGTGAAGTTAGATTCTAGAATAATCACAAGAGCTAGCTACAATCTTACTCATCTATAAGAGAATTTTGAAGGATATTTCAAATCTAAAATGAAAATCATCGAGTATTTTAGACAACTAACTTAGCTGTTTCACAGAGAAGAGGTAGTCAGTATTCTACGAAAACCAAGCATATCTTCCAAAACTGCGAATACAATGTATGGCAGAGCACCCCCAGCCTTGTATAAGATACTATTGAACTACCAATTTTCTAAAAATATTTTCAAAATAAGTAATATTTTATAAACTATTGGTAAATTTTGTGGAAAAAAAATGGTAAATAAATTTCTGTTCATGGTAAGTATTTTTTGCTATCGGATAATTTGGTAAAAATAGAAACTTACAATTTACATTGAAATCCTAACAGATTTAGTTCAAATATTACCTCTAATAAAACTGTAATGCTGGCTCCTCCAAAAACAGTAATTTATGCACTAAAGAGGTAAGTTAATAACCCAGTCATTTATAATGTGAATCTTACCACCTCCGATACAAATCTTATCATCTAATATTTTAGGCTGGCAATATTGCCCGAACAATTTTCCTCGGAAATATTTTTTGCATAGATGACACATCTATCCTTCTAATCAAAATTACTCTAAATATTTGTGTTTCTTCTCCCACAATCCCTTGTTACCTTTGAGGTCTTCTCTCCTCCTCTCTCCGTTTTTCTCTGCCCTCTTTCTGTAAAGAAAAAATAGAGAAAGTTTCAGACTCGCAAATGAAATATCAAATTCCTACAGATGATATTATCATTAGGCCGCAAATTCTGCAAGACATGGAGGTGTTCAAAAGATATATATCCGACTCTTCTTCTCCCATCAGATCGTTGCGGCCTAACTTAATTCAAGATTGAGCTCTCAAAGTAACTTAGTCAACCGCGAAAGAGTAAAGATTGTAAGAAGAATGCAACAACTTCACTTTCAGATTTGCTTGTGGACTTTGTGGGTTTTTTTGGAAATGAATATGATCTAGATGATTGTGTAGCACACGAAAGGGGAAAAAAACACAAAGGAAGAAACAAACCTCACCCTATCATGGAATGATTACAAGACAAAAAGTTAGGGGATTTCACATTCCATTGATCACATACAGTATATGTATTTATTTAATTTATTCGAACAAAATTTATGACACTCTTTGTGGTTAAAAAAATGAAATATCAAATTGCATTCTTGAGAATCTGTTGTCATGTAACAATTTGCATACATAGAAGAGATAGCAAGCAGCAGCCACGCCAGTTGCTATTACAACGTGAAATTTTGCGATTTGTGATAGTTACAGTGCCATCGCAAAATTTTTGATGGATTAGCAACGGCAATTCAATGATGTCCACACATGACCTAGCCCATTGCATCACCCTCGCTAATTGAGAGGGCTTTGTGATGGACAAAAATAGCAACTGCAAACCGTCGCAAAATCCTCACAATTAGTGAGAGTTTTGTGACGGGAGTTTATATTTAAAAAAGAGAGTTCAAAAAAAAAAAAAAATCATGGGCAAAGACTGTCACAAAACCTTGCCAATTGCGAGGGTTTTGTGACAGAAAAAAAAAATAGTGGTAGAATACCGTCACAAAATCCTAGCTAATTAAGGAGGGTTTTGCAACGGTAAAATCATGTTTAAAAAAGAGATTTAAAAAGGAAAATTTGAATTCAAAGTCTGGCATAGAATCTTTGCAATTACCAATGATTTTGTAATGGAAGTTCAAATTTAAAAAAGAGAGTTAAAAGAAAAAAATCGTGTGCCATACCATCGCCAAACCTTTCCCAATTGCAAGGGTTTTACGATGGAAAAAACAGCAATCGAATACTGCACCAAAATCATATTTAAAAAAGAGATTTTAAAAGGAAAAATTGTTTGGAAAGACCATCGCAAAGTTCTTGCAATTAGTGAGGGTTTTGTGACTGATGTTCATATTTAAAAAAAAGAGAGTTAGAAAAAATTGTGTGTGAAAACCATCATACCAATACTCTTTCCAATTGCAAGGATTTTGTGACAAAACAAGCATCTATCAAGTGCTGTCGCGAAATCCTCGCAAAATAGCAGGGTTTTTGGACGGCAAAATCATATTTAAAAAAGAGATTTAAAAAGGAAAAATTCTATGTGAAAATTGTAAAAAAAAAAAAAAACTTGCAATTAGCAAGGGTTTTGCGACAAAAGTTCATATTAAAAAAGTGAGTTAAAAGAAAAAAATCGTATGCAAAGACTATCGCAAAACCCTTGCAAAGTGCAAGGGGTTTGCGATGAAAAAAACAATCGTCAAAATCCTCCTTAAATAGCGAGGGTTTTGTAATAGCAAAACCATATTTAAAAAAAGAGATTCAAAAAATAAATACTGTATGCGAAGACTGTAGCAAATTCTTCATAATTAGCAAGGGTTTTGTGAAGGATGTTCATATTTAAAAATGAGAGTTAAAAGAAAAAATTTTGTGTGAAGACCTTTGCAAAACCCTCGCAATTTGTGAGGGTTTTGCAACGGAAGAAAATTAACATCCATCAAATACCGTCACAAAAGTCTCACTAATTAGCAAGAGTTTTGTGACGTTGATATCATATTTAAAAAAGCTATTTAAAAAGGAATACTTGTATGTGAAGACCGTCACAAAATCCTTGCAAGAAGCAAGGGTTTTGTGATGGACAATCATATTTATAAAAGAGAGTTAAAAAGAAAAAAATTGTCGTTGGGCCATCCCGAAGTTGCTACAGCATTTCAAATTTTGAAAAATCGCCTTTTCTTCAAGTAATATTTTTGGTAGCCAAAACGCCATTTTGTTGTAAAGCCATAGTTGTTAGTGAGAGTTTTGCAAGGGTTTTTGAATTTTGGTGTTTTTAGAAAATTTGGGGAATTGAATACCTCTATTTGTTGCATATACTGTGACGACCTACCTAGGGTATTACTTTAACCCTCGCTAAATTGTCGCTAATAGGGATAAATTTGCAACGGGTTCATTTAATTTATATTTTCCTTTTGATGTTTTTTATCTATTTATTGTCGTCTTTCTGTGGAGGTATACTTTGATGAATTTAGGACTAGGGGTCTTTATAATAGGACATGAATATTTACATAGACAAATGTTAATAAATTCTGGAACTAGAATTAAACATAGAAATATTAATCTATTACAGCCGAAAAACCTCTAAATCCAAAATAGGGATTTCTAAACATCTAAAAATTAAGGGATAAAATAAGTGTTTGTAGGAGAATAGTTCAATACGGAAAAGATAAAATCTTAATATCTTGTAGACTTTCGACTCCAATTGTCGTTAAAATATGATAAGGAAAAATTCATGTGAGATTTTAAATAATCTCAATAAGTCCATAGTGTGCTCATATCATAGTTATAAAATCAATGTCATGATGCATGAAAATGATTTGAACACATATAGTCATAGTTTGTATGCATTTCTGCATTTCAAAGTAACTATAATTTTTGGGGGAAAATTCTAGCAAGTAGAGTTTCAATACTAAGCATAAATATGTTTCCTTTGGGTAAATTATTGAAAACATATTTCAGGAACACAATATTCATTTATTTAAAAGTCTTTAACCCAATTTTCATATTATATATGCTTAAGAAACTACAGTACCATAACTATAATTTTCACTGTTCATCCTTGACATTCATGGCATATATAAATACCAATTTATCTTGTACAATGTACATCCCTACCCAAGAGAATCTCCCAAACATCTCCCTCATATATCCATCAAGTGGGTGTCCCGCATCCCTTTCTTGTAGTTTTATCTATGGTATAACTGACGTGTTAGCCTAGGACAAGGCTTAGCCATCTAGAGTTGTTGCTCTATTTAACAAAAGTCAGACTTTCGGATACAGCCAATCTAGTAGAAAATTTTCCTAATCTAATGTAAACTAGGCCTAGATCCTCATCTATCGATGTGTCAATGTCTAATTAGTTCAAGTGGTTCAAGAATTACTATTGCAAAATGGAATATTCAAATTTCATTACTTGACCAAAAACCAAAACTATATTTCTTTTTCTAAAATTCCTATATTTGTTCTAAAAAATCATTCAAGCATAAGAATTCATTATTCATAATTAGTCTTTTAAAAAAATAATACTTGGAGGCACTATATACAAAATTAATGCTATGACTTTCATAATATTTTTCCTGCATGAAATGCTCAAATTCAATATTCATTTGTTTTTTATAACATTTGATGCATAGCTCTATTCATAAATATAATGCCCATAAGAAGATTTTACAAAACTAGTTATGCGTGAGTATATTATGTATATATAAATGGACATAATTTTCATGCATAAGTATTTCTCAAAATGACATGTTCATAATCCAATTTATAGTATACATGTTGTGGTAAAAAATCGTCCCATAAAATTTTCACATTAGATGTATGCATATAAATACAAATCTTATACGAATTTATCTTGGTGTAATGCATGGACTTACAAGTCTGAAAAACACATTTATTCGAAAATGGATGCAAGAGAAGCAAGGACATATCTCAGTATTCAATAACCCTGGGTTTATTGTCTTGAGCCCAATCTTTTAATCCCACAAGTTCAAAAATCTACATAATCCACGAACCAATTACCTTATTCACTTCCATTTAGAATACTCTAATTTATCCATATTTCCTAAGCCACTAATTTCCTTATTGTGCTTATCACTTACTATCCCTAATTATGTTCTTTCTAAGCATATTAATGCACTTAAAACCAATAAACATAGTCAAACAATCAAGCATATCATCATTTAGCTACCTTAGCAACTTTCAAGTTATTACTTGACCAAGAATTTACACGTGAATGCGTGGCTTGCTGCATGGCCATGCATCAAGCCATTCAAAATAGAAGAGCTTCTAAAAAACTTGCACATGATGCATGCTTGTGTGTCAGCATGTGTATAACATAGGAAAGCTTTTAGTCCCAGAAGTTTGCAGAGTTTGAGGAAAAATTGTGGTCTGCAGAATGCATGGCCAAGTTCATAACCGTGCATAATCCTGCACATGTTGCATGGCTAGGCACACAATAGTGCCGGTACCCATGCCACCATCGAGAGTTTTTGTTCTAAAATTATGCACAACTTATATGTACTCCTATTCTTACTAGCTGTGCAAGCATCCTAAAGGTTTTAGAAAGTTCTAAACAAGTTTAATTGTGGTTTAAACTTTCTAAATTCAATCAAAGATAGTTTAAGGACTTTATATAATGGTGATGGAAATCCTGATTAAGAATATAATTCACCGATTCACCAGTAAACATAATTCCTTTGGAGAAAAGTATCAAAGAAAGCCAAGAAGAGGAGAAGAAGTTAAGGAGGCAAAAAAACTAGAGATTATGGGCTTTCCAAGTTCTATTTAAAAATCTTTCTATTGTTCTTTCATGTTTCCAACCATTTATGTTCTTAGTTTCTTTGTATTCAAAAAATTGAGATCTTATTCGTGTTTTTTAGGCTATATTTTGTTGTTAAGTTTGTTGTTTTGAGATTTGTGTATTAAAGAATTCATCTTTGATCTAATTAAGACTACTTCTTGAGTCCTTATGCAATTCCAAGTATTATGCTTATCAATTATATTGAGTTAATTGTGTATGGTTAACAACATTTTGCTTCACATAATTATATTTCTATGGATAATTGATTTTTTAAGTTAATTATCTAAGTAGCAATTCTTAACTTAGTCTAGTTTCTGGGTTGAGTGGATAAATTAACTTAGTAGAGAATTGTATAAGGTTCAAAATGCATATTTTCAAGGTTAAGTTGGGATGTTGCTTAATATTGGTTATACCTTATGTGTTTTTCAAATTTATTGATAATCTATAACAATTGATTACTTGAAGTACTAATGTCTTTAAAAAAAGATTAATCAATTTAGCTTAGGTTAAGGATAAAGTTACTTATAGGTTAACTACTAGTTAGTCATTGTTGCATGGATAAGGGATTTAATTCATTAAGAAAGGTCCCCAAAACTAATTGGTCAAGGTAATCAATTCAATGATAAGTGTTGTAACTTGATTTCATTGCATATGCCTAAGAAATTGATGACTTCTTAATTGGTCTTGAAGTTTCATGTTTTTTACTGGCATTCTATTTTGATTATTTATTTCTCAATTTTTTAGGAGTAGTTGTAGGTAGTTTCTTAATTTGATTTCCCCCTATCTATGTGTTGTATGTTAAAAATAGACTATATATTTCTATATTTTGGAAAGTAATAAAAATTTTAATTCATTAATGGTTGTTTGTTTATATTTATTTGCACATAAAGGTCTAAGTGTGTTAGTAAGTGATCTACATGATTGAGTTGTGCATTCACATTAAGGTATAGATCATATGCTACAAAAATATAAGCTAAAATGTTCCTGATCAATTGATAAAGTTGGACACTTCATCATAGTTTAGATTGTTGCACTATGGTTTCTAAATGGAGAATTGTTTACCTTTAACCAGTAAATTGTCCTCTCACACCAATAGTGTAAGTGTATTTGAAATACGTAGACTTAGACCATGCGATAGTAATCTTTATAAAGTACTATAATAAATAAAGATTAGTTTATCGTCGCCACTGTGTGAATGAGTAACCTAAGACTCAAGCATAAGTTAGTGGTTTGTTGAAGCTAATTTTATAAACTTTGATGTATGATGTGTGATGTCTTAACACTAGGCTAATAATCTTATATTTTGGGTGTATAACTCTAGTTAATTAAAATAGATTTATATGATAAAGTTTCTGTGCTTCACTAAGTGAAGCTAACACCCATTTGTGATTGTCTAGGATAATCAAAATAATTCAAGGCCTTTGGAAATATAGCTAGGTATGTATGCTTTTGGGTAGCTCCCCGAGATAAATGTGTACATATTAGAAGTCGTAGATTATCAGGTTAGATATCAAAGGAATGTAGATATTATTAAGAAATATGTTAGTACATTTTATCTATCTTAATAATGGGTGTTACATAGATGGGTGTTTTCATCATCACCCCTTTAGATTGAAGACACATCACTTGCAATATTATTTTAGGAGTTGATATTTTCATACGGTGGTAAATGAAAATTTTAAAATGAAAAAATATAGCTATTTGTTAGCAGTGGTATTTTGGTAATTTTATTAGCTAGGAATAATATATATTTTGGTCTCCAAAGTATCTCAAATAACCTTAGTAAATTTATTTACTGCATGGATTTATTAGGTGAAATTAAAATTAGAAGAATTATTTTAGAAGTCTAATAATGATTTAATTGGGTTAGAATAATTTATTAGGCTAATTTAATTAAATTGGCTTATCAATTAATTGTCTTTGGTAATTTTACTTTGGACCTAAATAGATCAATTAATTAATAAGAGAGCTATCTAATTAGTGTTGGACTAATTGGGAAAACCCTGTGATGGATATTATTTTTTGGAAACAAGGAATATCTGCCATAAGAAGAAGAAGAAAAAAAAAACAAAATGAAACATGGGTAAAAGGAAAAAAGAAAAGAAAAAGAAACAAAGTTAAAGTGGCAGTGGAATAGGAAAGCTGTTTGTGTGGATTTTCTTTTTAGGCTTTGCCTAGTGCATGCAGAAAAGGTGGTTAACGAAAAGAAATAGCTTTTAGTTTTTCCAAAAAGGCCACCCTTTTCCTGGCCTTTTTTCTTCATTTTTTATTTCTCTTAGACTAACTCTTCCAAATTTTTCCTAATGAATTCATCCTAGTTCTACTTTAACCGGTAGACAGTTTGTAGGTGGTTCAAAAATATTCTAGAAGATTGAAAGCTAGCAATCTTGGTGTTTATGTTTGATACGAAGGAATCAACACTTAGTTGGGATTGCTGCGGAACAAGTGATCGTAACAAATCAAAGTGTTTCGTCAAACCTAATTCTTGCAATTATTCAATCTAAGCATCCAATAAATTAAGTATTCCATAGCTATGGCTCGAGAGAAGTTTTAAATTGCATATTCCTATTGTGTATTTTATTTTCGCGATCCTTCAAGTGGTATTAGAGCCAAGTTATAATCTAAGCACATGCTTAGGGTTAATAACCAAAAATGTAGTTCCTTTACTAAAAAAAAAAAAAAAATTGAATTTGTAATTATATGGTTCCCTCGTAGTTTTTTTTTTATGGGTACATATTGTGTATACCTCGTGTGTAGAGGTCTATTTACTTGTAATATTGATATTCATTTTATTTTGTAGAATTTGTGTACGTCTCATTTTGAAAGGCATAGGTAGTTAATATTGTATTTAAATTAATTCTATTCAAATTTGTGGGACAATCATGGTGCCAACACTAGAATCCCATGATGATAAAAAAAAGGAGGAGGGGGGGGAGGGGGAGAGGAATAAACTGATGGAAAACCGGAGGAAAACAACAACTTCCTAGCAACTAGGCAACCTAGGGCAAGCCTAGGTAGCCCAGGGGAAGCCCAAGGCAAGCTAGGGATGCCGTAGGCAGCCCAGGGGGAAGCAAGATGTTGTAGTGTTTTTTTTTTTTTTTCTTTTGGGAGTAAAAAGAAGCCGGTTTTGTAGCATGAAGAACTGGTTCAATGTGGTTTAGTTCGTGTGGTTCCTGAAGAACAATTTTCCTTCCAAATTTCTTTGTAATTTTTCTTTTCTTTTAGGTCTCATACCACACAAGGTTATTTTTCCTGCAACGGTATATTTATGCTGATAAATAATTTTGCATGAAAAAGGTTATTAAAGGAGGAACCACCTTAGGATTATACAAGATCATTTTAATTTATTATTATGATTTTAATCCATTATTGGGTCACTTAAGAATTAAAGGATAGAAATAACATGTAAAAGGTTTATTTTTGGCAGCATGACTATTTATTTAATTTTGTGATCAAATGCACATGTTTTTGAGAAATTAATTTTTCTCTTGATAAAACATTTAAGAAAAACATTTTAGAAGGGAATTTAGGAATTTAAAATAAAATTCATGATTTATTCTTCCAAAAGGTTTTATCCTTGACATTGAGAATATTTTGAATTTAAGTATTTTAAATTCAGTTCCTAAGAAAAGTTTTTTAACTTAAATAGTAAAAATAAAATTCAAAGTTTATTCTCTTAAAGGATATTATCTTTGACATATAGAATAGTGTTGAATTTTAAATTTTTACTGAAGTTAATGAAAACTAAACATATTTTTAAGAAAACTGTGTTTTCAAAAACAAATTTTTCTCAAAGGATTAAGTAGGAGGGGGGTTCTAACGACCCCATGGCTTCCATCACAAATTCCTGTTACAGATTGTGGTTATTATCATATCATTCTGAGCATGACCCCCTATATGATAGATTTTTATGAGGATCTAGAACTAACGGAGAAAATATAATTAATGTCATAAATATATTTTGGTATTGGCCAATGTACACTGGGGGTATTAACATTAGATTATCCGTAGATAATGTGAGTAGTGGCCATTTTATCGATGGAACTATTTATAAATCATTAACTATTAAGAAAGTTTAATTAGTGATGGTTATACACTTAGAAAATGGTTAACCTTCCTAGGAAGCTATGTTAACTTTTCTAAGAGCCAAAATTTTCATATTTTTTATAATGGTTTTAATAGGTTAACTTTATCATGGATATAATATGATGTTTAAATGTGCATTTTTTATACGTTTTTCAAAACAAATATTTTTTTGAATGATTTTTTTTCTAATTATAAAAAATGTTTGGCTTCAATCCTTTGTCCATTTTTCTCAAGGAGAATAAGCTTATTAGACCAAAATATGTGGATTGGAAAAGGAATCTGAATATAGTACTCACAATTGAGGAGTACACGTATGTTTTTATCGACACCGGTCCTGAAATTTGAGAAAATTCTATGGACCAAGATTGTGAGGTTGAGAAGGTATGGTGGAAAGTCGATGAAATGGGTAGATGCTATATGTTGGCTTCCATGTCTAATGTTTTTAAGTCTAAGCATGGAAACATGCCTACAATATATGATATCGATATATTATTATGCACCATGATTGGTGACAAGAGCTAGCCACAAAGCCAGAAGCTTTTGAAGTAATTATGAACATTAGAATGACTGAGGGGGTACCGATTCATGAGCATATGCTCAAGATAATTACTCATTTTGATGAAGTTAAGGTCTTGAGGGGAACAATCGATCTCGAGAGCTAAGTTAACATAATTCTTTATACATTGCCAGATTCATACTCTTAGTTCAAGTTAAATTATAACATGAACAAGTTGAGTATATCTTTGACTGAGTTGATGAAAGAATTCCAAACTGCAGAGAAAATCATGAAGCCTGTTAAAAGGTTTTGGTTACTTATCCTGGTTCATCTTCTAGAACTATGAGCCAAACCAAGTAATTCAAGAAGAAGAAAGTCCAGAATAATATATGGGCCTAGCCTAAAGGGTCTAAGCCTGGTCCGTCCATGTCCAACGCTAAGCTCAAGGGTAAATGCTTCAAGTGTAGTAAGAAAGGGCCCTTCGAGAAAGATTGTCCGGACTTCTTGGCCACATCCTCCTCAGGTATTGCTCTTTATTTAAAGACTAGTTTGATGGTTAAATCATCATCCACTTAAATGTTGATTTTGTAGCTATTGACCATATTTGTAACTCCTTGTTGTGTTTCAGCAAGAAAAAGAGACTTACAAGAGGAGAGCATGGACTTCGAGTGGGTAATAAAGCATAATTGTGTGCTAAAGCAATTGGAGACTTAGACATTTTATTAAATTGCAATAAGATTTTAGTATTAAAAGATATTTTATATGTTTCTAGTTTTAAATTGAATTTAATTTTAGTTTCAAGATTGATTAATCAAGGATATTACGTTTCTTTCTATTTTAGTATTTCAATAAGTAGAAATGGAAATATTATACGTTCTGGAAACATGTATGGCAATCTTTTTTTTTTGTTAATCCTATAAGTCATTAAATAAATAATACTCAAATTGAATCTAGTAAGAAGAAGACAAAAACTATATCAAATAACACGTATTTATAACACTTAAAATTGGAACATATAAATCCAAATCGGATTCTTAAGTTAATCTAAAATAGGTTCTTAGATTTATTGAAGTTGAAAATATAGCATCAGTGTGAATCTTGTCTTATGGTAAAAAGACCAAGCCTTTACTCAAAAGCAAAAAAGGCCACAAAAATACTTGAGTTAGTTCATACTGATACTTGTAGTCTTATGTCTTCACTTGCTAAGGGAAAAAAAAAAGGTCTTTTAATAAAATAGGGTTTCTAGTATGCAAAATATCTTACAAGTGCATTATATGAGAGCACATATCAATAACTACTAGTCAGAAATATTGCCAACATTTACATCAAACTATACACACAAAGGCCTCAATTACACAAAGTCCACTACTCATAAACACTACTAGTTCTAGAAACTTAGGATCCAAAGTCAAAAGACATAAAATAGTACTCGAGCATATCAGATCCAAGGCCTTCCTAATCCTTAATCTCTACACTTGTCATTAGAATTCAGGTTACTTTGTACTTCATAATCCATTATTACATCACTTTATTATCTTCTCTGTTGGACTCATCCAAAAAATCACGACTATCTCAACTATCTCTTCTTCTAACTCATCAAAAGAAACTATAACTAACTGGAACATCTCTGGTTCAGGGATCATGTCTACCTTTATGTTTAGCTCCATAGGATTTTCTAGCTCTATAAATCTATAACAATATGTTCTATTATAAACTCTATTATAGGCTCCACTTTGGTCCACTATAGTCTCTAATACTAATTGCCTAAAACTTCTCCCACAACCTTTTAACCTAAAGCTCCGATACCAATGTTAACATCCCACATTTTCCAATTGCAATAAGCCTTATTTTTGTGAGACTTCGCCCTGTCTGATCTTCTCATCAATAGGTCTTTATAAGAAATAAACTTACAGCAGATACAAAGAAATAAACTATTCAATTAATATTGCATACTAGTCAAATATAAAACACACATCTCGATCCACAATACAAAATAGGAGCAATACCTGGTAAAATTACAAAAACTTTCACTAAGATGAGCCAAAAGAGTGATACTAGCGTCACTTATCATATATATCTAGCTCTAAGTCCTTAGGAAATTGGAAAAAATAAAGGAATGTGTAAGTTTTGTATTTAGTGAGTCTTGTGTATGCTAGCATTATTTCTTAGAAAATAGATAAATGGAGTTTGTCTCATTTTTCCACTAAAAACTAATCTACAAGTTAATCAATGAGAAACTACATTAATTTGTGCCTCAAATGCATGTTTACAAAATGAAGGTTCGTTAATTTCTAATGCCCTATTTATTTTATGAAAGCAGACATTTTTCTCAATAGAAGAACGACTTGAGTGCAAAGCTTACTATTCTTTGTCTTCGGCCATTCGGTCTTTTGTGCCAAGAAATGCACCACTCAATAGTATCATGTTGGAGTAGCGAGTGCAATAATGATCTCACCTAGCACTTAAGGATCTTTTACTTGCTACCATCACTTAGGGTTCCTAACCCTAATATTAATCACAATCGAGGTTGCAAGGGGTTGAATGCACTAGGTGTCCCCGCCTAGTATCCTGTAAACTACCCACAATCATAATCACGTAGGTAATTGTCGAGCAACAAATAGCTCGCCAGTACAAATAATTCCAATGTCCTATCACTCCATTTGAAGAAAGATAAATGCTAGAATTGATTTGGTTACATGAGTATATATATCTCTAACACGATCTAGTACAAAAGTTAAAGCCCCCGTTGAGTACTCAACATCTTTACTGGTTTACGACACTAGACAATATCACATTTGTAACACCCAATAATTCCTTGGCGTAGTAGGCTGTAACTTTCTGGGATGTTGCCCCCATTTGATTGCTCAGATAAGATGACTTTATTACTTCTATATTCAATAAAAGTAATTTTGGAAAAAAATTTGCTGCCTATTAAATGAAGCTTAAAAATACATAGAATTTGACTTCTGATACATATACTTAAGGGTATAACACATCCAAATTATAGCATGAGCCTTTGGGAGACCACTACGCTTCTATTACACTTCTGATCCCTAAAATTTTTCAAAAGAAATAACACATGTGTGAGTGTAAAACTCTGTGAGTCCTGTGTGTGTTAGTGTTTCAACTGAAAAGATCTCATGAAGAATAATCTCAACATAAACAAGCTAGTTCAGAAATTCTTGTGTCAAAACATTCTAAAATAAGTATTCAGGAATTTTGAGTGAAAACATGTTGATTCAAGTATTTAAGAATTCTAGTATAAGATATTCTGATTTAAATATTCAAGTATTTGAGTACTCAAGTATTTAAGCATAGTTAGTGCTTACGCTGAGTATTCAAGTTAGTACTTATGCTAAGTATTGGGCTTAGGCCAAGTACTCAAGTTAGTGCATACGCCAAGTATTTAAGTTAGTGCATATGACAAGTGTTCAAGTCAGTGGTTACGCCAAGTATTCAAATTAGTGCATACGCCAAGTATTCAAGTTAGTGCCTATGGTAAGTATTCAACTTAGTGCATATGCCAAATATTCAGGTCAGTGCTTACGCCAAGTATTTAAGTTAGTCATGTATTGGATTCAAGAATTCAAGATTCATGATATTCTCAAGAATTTAAGATTTATAATGTTCATCATGTTTCTAAATCCATGTAGAAAGCTCCCACATGAGTATACTAGAAAAGCAGTTTCCATATCAAGAAAACACATTTTACTAAAATCGGGATTTGAAAATCAAAAAGATCACACAAAATATTTCGTATTCAAGATGTTCAAGAAATCGAGTGGTTGATAATGCTTTTAAACTCAAGTGTACATCTACCTCATAATATATCAGGAAAGCATTAACTATATCCAGAAAGCACAAGGTCGTTTCAGAAAAACACTTAGCTAAACAACATTTAAAAGGCTCTGGACTCACCTCGTGTCCTATGTTGCACTGTATTCGTAATTTTTAAGTCTTTGGGATATCTTTAAGGTAGAAACCTACATCGGTCCTAATTTCACACTTCCTTTAGTATTTTAGAATTCATAACCAATATATATCACCAATTACATGTTGCATAGGAAATTATCAAATTTCCCATTTCTTCATTTCTTGCTCAAAGGTTCACTTATCCATTCTTTCATTTCCTTCCTTAAATAAGTATACAAAGCTTTCACATGCATCCTTGATTCTTCAGTATCCAATAATACCCATGGAATCAACATAGGAGTTTATTCTTTTATCAACAATTTCTGTATTTCCTCATTCTTCGCAAACTTGTTTGTTTATATCATAACTTTAGATTCATATGTCCAATTAATGTCAAACTAGTTCCAAAATGTACCCAAGACATTCCTTTATGATTTCAAACTATTGGCATACTTCCTTTGCCATTTCCTTTAGTTTTGATCATAAACTTCCAGCTTCTTTATCCCGTCACTGAACTGGCAATCCATGGTATTTATACCATAACATTCTATCTATAAGTCTAAATCATGTCAAACTGGTCCCAAAATGACCCTAAGACATTTAGTTACAAGTTTCAGGTCATGGAGTCCCAAAACAATTAGCCAATTTGTACAGTTTATTCATTCTTCAGATCTGGTAGGGAATCACACAAAACAGGATTTCCATTTTGTTCTATAGCTTCATATAATAAATTCATTTTTCTTCTTTGTGCAGCATACATACCATTACCACACTCTAATACCTTGTTCGTGGTCTAAACATGTCATAAATTCCATTAATTTTGGTTAAGAACACAACAGTAACATCATAACAGAAACAGCAGCTATAAACATGAAATAATCCCTTTTGTTTTCTCAACAATTAAACCATGTTTTGCTTGGTTTTCTTTTCTGCCTTTGCAACCATAAATTACCTTTCAAACCATCATCAGAATACCTTCATCTGCCATACAAAACACAGCACATATACCCTCACAAGCACTGCCACACACAGCACATGCAAATAGCATCTAAACATCAACATTCTTCGAGCATACATCAGATTCCTCATGAATTTCTAAACAAAATTAATACCATAATGATCCTTGTAACTTAATCCACAATATTGATTCAAGAAATAGGATGTTTTACCTCATTTGTTAATTGTTCTAGGTTGAAAATGCTCCAAGTTCTTTCCATTTTCTCTTCTTGGAATGTTTTCTCTCTTTTCCCTCCCCTATTTTCTCTCAATTTTCTCCAGTTTTTCTCTTTTTTTTCTTTCCTTTCTTCCCCTTCTTTCTTCCTCTCTTCTTATGAACGAAATTCAGGCTATATTTCTACCTCTTCATCTCCATTCTTATGGCAAATATGTCACATGGTCAATTGGAATTAGTGAGGTCAAATGCTTATTAAGAAAGCTTATGAAAATCTTGCTAAATAAGTTTAAGAAAATACTTATAAAATTTATTTCATCCAATCAAAAGGAGACCCTTGGCCTTATTAACCAATCACTAAGAAACACACATATTCTCAATAGCCAATCATTGAATGCCGCTTGTTTCAATTTCAATAGCACTTTACAACTCTCTTTAGCAATGAACTATAATTTGGAGCAGTATTTATTCTAGTCAGAAAAACTTTTTATTTCACTAATAGAATCTACATATTTTATTGAGTTCAATAGTGGGAGTTAAATTTCTCAATTCTTTCTCAATCCTCTTCAATTTGGGATTACAATTATGATAATACCCCTACCCCTGAAAATTCGAATTATACAATAATGTTCTTCTCATCATACCGATCAATTTTAAAATTTCAATCATGATCGGTACATCATCTGATTATTCCTATCTTTTGTTCCTTCTTTACTCTACATGAATCGTGATGGGTCATCTGTTTCCCTGCTATTCTCTAAGTTTGAATTCTTCATGAGTAGAGAGGGCATTTTCTTGTTTCTTAGTGTCCTATTTTCCTACATTAATAAGATGCTTTATCTCTCTTCTAATAATGCTCATAAGTATGTCCACCCTTAACAATAAGTACATTAAACGTACTCTGTTCCTCTTAAAACCAGCCTCTCCTTTGTTGGGTGCTTTTCTTCATATTGCTGACTAATGTCAGCTTTCTACTTATGGTTCTATCTAGATGGGTTTAAGTATTCTATTTCTATTCAAAAGGCTATTTCTACAGTTGCACTATAGCCTGTCGGGGTCATAACAATCAATGTTCTCTTTAATTTAGGTCGTAATCCTTTTATGAATCGTTGAGTTCGATCAGAGTCTGTCTGTACCAATGAAAGGCAATACTTTGATAGTTGATCAAGCTTAGCAGCATATTTCCCAACAATCCTCTCTGCTTGTGATAAATTTTGAAATTCCTCTTCCTTATTTTAAATAACCTATCGGGATCTAAATTCATTCCAAAGTTCTTCTAAGAATTCTTTCCAAGTCTAATCCTTTTGTTCTTCTTCTCACTTCTCTTTCTTCTTAAACCACCAACCTCGAGGAGGTCCTTTACATTCAAAAGTAGCAAATTAAACTTTTCTTTGCTTAGAATAATCTGAAACTGCAAATATATCTTCCATTCTAGAGGTGGTGTTTCCAATAATATTAGCTGTGTTTCTGTCAGCTTAATCTCTAGTGCTACAACAAGTAACCTTTTATGGCATATCTTTTTCTCTTTAAATCTACTTCATGAAACATCAAACAAATATATACATCTCAGTGCTTCCCATTCATATGACATGAAATACAAGAAAAATTCAATTTTGCACATGTACATGTGATCTCTTCAGAAATTCTTATATTCTTTCAGCCTAATAATATACATTCACATACATCGTTCTTGTATGATATATAATTAAACCTCTTGTATTTATATTATTTTGCATATAGATAATGCTTTCGTTTCCTTAGACTACCATAAATCACTTCCTCTCAACTTTCATGGTACTTCCCAGGGGATACCCATCCTAGCATTTCTCTAGCCCAAGCAAGCTTAACTTCGAATGTCTAATGATTCATGGTACATCAGTGTTAATATAATCATATCCTTTCTTATAGTATGATAAAATAGGACTTTTAGCCGTCAAATATAATATCAGAATACAACACAAATGTGCCTATCCTTATCTGCATAATTCATATTGCCTTATACACACAAGGCTTTTAAATGTTTAACCTCCTTTATTCATCCTCTCACTACTAGTGGTCCTAAAATGGGAAGTTAAGAATTAGTAAAGACTTCTTTAAATAGATCAAATATGAGGTCTCCCAGACTTCAATCCTAATTCTATTGTTCGAGTTCGCGTTCATAAACCCTTTTCCCAAAAATATCAGAATTATCTCAAATCACTGTTCTTTTTGTTCATCTAAAGAAATTATATCCAACATGGATACCTCAAAGTCATATATCACATGAACTTCAATATTCAATTCTGAAAAATTCACTATCTTATATCTCTATAAATTCGTATCTGCATATATTATAATCGACCCCCCAATGTCCCGTTAAAGGCTCTGTTATATTCCATCAGAAGATCTATTATAGATTCTGCTACACTCTGATACCATTTGTAACACCCCATATTTTCATGGTATAGTGGGTTGTGACTTTATGGGATGTCGCTCCGTTTGATTCCTCAGACACGGGGTCTTTAAAATAAAATTCACTCAATAGGCAGTGAATAGTTTTTCAAAATTACCTTTATTGAATACTCAAGGGTATAAAATGTCCAAAATATAGCATGAGACTCTAGGAGTCCACTGCGCTTCCAATCCCAAAGTTTTTTCAAAATAAATAACACGCGTATGAGCGTAAGGCTCAATGAGTCCCGTGTGTACTAGTGTTTTCAACTGGAAAGATCTCATGAACAGTAATCTCAACATAAACAAGCTACTTCAGAAATTCTACTCTGAAAAGATTCTAAAACAAGTACTCAAGGATTTCCAGTGAAAACGTGCTGATTCAATTATTCAAGAGTTGTAGTATAAGATATTCTAATTCAAGTATTCAAGTATTTGAGTATTCAAGTATTTGAGTACTCAAGTATTTAAGCATGGTCAGTGTTTATGCCCTGTATTCAAGTCAATACTTATATCAAGTAGTTAAGTTAGTGCCTAAGCCAAGTATTGCGCTTACGCCAATTATTCAAGTTATTACATAAGCCAAGTATTCAAGTCAGTGCATAGGCCAAGTATTCAAGTTAGCATATACGCAAAGTATTCAAGTCAGTGTTTACACTAAGTATTCAAGTTAGTGCCTATTGTAGAAAGCTCGCATTTGAGTATACCAGGAAAGTAGTTTCCATACCAGGTAAACACACTTTACCAACACTGGGATTTGAAAATCGAAAAGACCATACAAGATATTTTATATTCAAAATGTTCAAGAAATCGAGTGCTTGATAATTCTTTCAAACTCAAGTGTACATTCGTCTCATAATATATCAGGAATTCAGAAACACATTTAGCTAAACAAAATTTAAAATACTTGGGACTCACATTGTGTCCTACGTCATATTGTATTCATAAACCTTAAGCCTTTGTGAGACCTTTATGGTAGAAACCTACATCGGTCATCATTTTACACTTCCATCAGCATTCTAGAATTCACAACCAGCACATATCACCAATTACATGTTACTAAGGAATTCATATCTTGCTCAACATGATATAAATACTTAAGAGGATCAAAGGTTCACTTATCCATTCCTTCATTTCCTTCCTCAAATAAGTACAAAGCTTTCACATGCCTCCTTGACTCTTCATGAATCCAATAATACACATGGATTCAATATAGGAATTTTTTCTTTTATCAACCAATTTCTGCATTTCCTCCTTCTTGGCACACTTGTTTGTTTATATAATAACTTTTGATTCACAAGTCCAATTAATGTTAAACTAGCTCCAAAATGTCCCCAAGACATTATTTTATAATTTTGGACTCATGGAATATCAATTTCCTTTGGCATTTCATTCAGTTTTAATCATGAACTTCCAGCTTCTTCTTCCCGTCACTGAACTGGCAGTCCTCGGTATATATACCATAACTATCTATCTATACGTCCAAGTTATGTCAAATTGGTTCCAAAATGACCATTAGACATTTAGCTACAAATTTCAGGTCATGGGATCCCAAAAAATCAGCCAATTTGTACAGTTTATTTGTCCTTTAGAGTTAGTCGGGAATCGCTCAAAACAGGATTTCCATTTTGTTCTCTAGCTTCATATAATAAATTCCCTTTTCTTCTTTGTGAAGTGTACATACTATTAACACACTCTAACACCTTGTTCATGGCCTAAAGATGTCATAAATTTGATCAAGAACACAGCAGTAACATCATAACAGAAACAACAGATATAAAACACGAATTAATCCCTTTATTTTCTCAACAATTAAACCATGTTTTGCTTCGTTTTCTTCCACTGCCTTTGCAACCATGAATTACCCTTCAAACCATCATCAAAATACCTGCATCCACCATATAAGAAACACCGCATATACGCTCATGTGCACTGCCACAAACAACACATGCAAACAGCTTCAAAACGTCAACATTCTTCAAGCATATTCCACTTGAATTTCTAAATAAAATTAATACCATAATATCATTGTAACTTAATCCACAACTTTAATCCAAGAAATAGGATGTTTACCATGTTTGTTGATTGCTCTACGCTGAAAATGGTCCAAGTTCCTTCCATTTTCTCTTCTTGGAATGTTTTCTCTCCCTTTTCTCCTTTTTCTCTCCCTTTTCTGTAGTTTTTCTCCTTTTCTCTTTCCTTTCTTCCCCTTCTTTCTTCCTCACCTCTTATGAACAAAATTTAGGCTATTTTTTAGCCTCTCCATCTCCATTATTATGGCAAATAGGTCACATGGTCAATTGGAATCCATGAGGTCAAAAGCTTATGAAAATCATGCTAAATAAGCTTAGGAAAATACTTACAAAATTTATTTCAACCAATCAAATAGAAACCCTTTGCCTCATTAACCAATCACTAAGTGACAAACACATTCTCAATAGCCAATCATAGTACACCGCTTCTTTCAAAATTAACGGCACTTCACAATTCTCTTTAGGAGTGAACTATAATTTGGATCAGTATTTATTCCAATCGGAAACATTTTTTATTTCACCAATGGAATCTACATATTTTACTGAGTTCAATGGTGGGAGTTAAAATTCTCAATTCTTTCTCAATCGTCTTCAATTTGCAGTCAAAATCCCAATTGCGGTAAAAAAAATAATAATAATACCCCTGAAATTTTGAATTATACCAAAATGTTCATCTCTTTCTACTGATTAGCTTTTGTTTTGGGCTTATACCAATTTTTTCACTCTGTACAAAGTAGTCACCAATTGAAATACCAAGGTATGGGCAGAACAATCTCAAAATTCTATCTGGGTCCCTACAATTTCAAAATTCTAATAATGCCCCTAAATATTTTGATGGTACCAAAACATTTATCTCATTATACTGATCATTTCTTGTTCTGGTCACTTCTACAAATTCTTATTCTACACAAAGCAGTAGCTAATTAAAATACAAAAGTGAGGGTTATTACAACATTCCCTAAAGGGAGGTCAAGAAAACTATTTTTTGGGCCAAATTATTATTTTCCAAATGCTTATCATATTTTTTGTAATCATTTCCAAATTCATGGACAAAGAAGAGTAGCAAGCTTTTCAAGTTGTGCTCAAAGTGCTCTTAAAGCAATTAGAACTAGAATCAGCCTAATAATGCCTTTCTTTACCAAAAAGTAGCACTTATGCCATCGGAGAAATTCAACAATATGCTCTAGTTAGCATATATGGTCATAACAATGATATGCTTAATCATGGCAGGATATAGCTTTAGGAAAATTTCAATTGTCAAAGAAATGTTTATGTTCATTTACGTGGGAAAACATCTAACCACATGAAGTTTGATAAAATAGGGAATTCACATTTCCATAAATAACAAAAGATTCACATTCATATGATTTAGTAGATTTCTGGCCAAAATGAGGGTGAAAATACTTATGAGTGATTTTAATAGGAAAACACCTAATAAGGTAGGGTTTTGGAAATCCAGAGTCTTACAAATATTCATAATGTTGAGTAAAATGATTCTATTTAAATGTGATGGAAAACATTTAACAAATATATAGTTTGGATAAAATCAAAAAGTGCAAAGTTGTAAAGCATAAGAGGTCATGCCGTGATATATCAGAAAAATACTTAGCTAAATAGAATTTAAAACCAAAGGACTCACCATGATTAACTATCAGTCACTTACTTGTTCCTGCTTGTTTACCGATTCCTTAAGTTTTGTTCATCTATAGTAAGGACATATTTCTTATTTAATATGGAATATCACGTCCTAAATATAATATAGATGGATATTCTAAGGTGTGCTAATGAATGTCATCATTATAACTTCATATAAATGAAGTCCCTCCCAAAATATATTAAGTAGTATGAATATCCCTTATAACTTATTCTTCTAACCATAAATTATCCCAAGCATTCATTAATCTCAATTATACAGAAATAGAATTTTGATCTCCATTATAACCTCTTCCTGTATTTACTTCACAACTTTTGATCCCATTATCCAAATGAGGTGAAACTTGCCCCATATCATTGCTATAATATTTCTCTATAAATTGTACCTCATCTGACATTAATGTGTTTCTCCATTTTGTTTAGTTTTTTAGTGAATACACAACACTCATAACTGTAGCAAAACAAAGCTTCTCAAAGTGTGAAATTACTTTAGGATTTTCTCATGGATTCTTTAATATAACCTATCATGTTTAAACCATTCAAAATCTTGTTTAACACTTCAATTATGATGTTTTGGTTAAATTTACCTCCCAACAGTCCCTAACCAACCAAATTATGACCATTCTCCCAAAGGTACTAAAACAGGAATTTTTATTCTTCTTAACGATAGCTTTTGGTAATTTTGATAGCATGTGGTTCTTAGCTGCCAAAACTCCACAAGACCTAGTCCAACTCCTCCATATCAACCCAAAACATGACTAAGTTCAATTATGTTAATTTGTATTCCTCTTAATTAAAAGAACATCGACAAATTGCCAAGAAAGTATTTTACCTATTTTATTTCCACCATAAATAGCATTTCCTCCTTGAAATTCTCTTCTGCCTTTCTTTAGTTAATTCTCAACCTTTCACTACTTTAAAGTCCATTCATAGAAGCTATAAAACACAACAAATAATCATCCGTAACAATCAGTTAACATCTCATCATTAACAACACTTTCTATTTCAATGTTTTCTCAAAGTTCATGCATTCAAGTATAAATTTTGCATTATAATAAATCTCCACCATATATAAATCAACTTCATTTGTAAGAAAATAAATTTCAGTTACTTGATGAAGTAAAATCAAGCTGGAAAAAGGATTACACTTTTCTCTTATTCAGTTTTCTTTCTCTCTTCCCTCTCCTAGTTTCTTCTTTTTTTCCTTCTTTTCCCCCCATTTCTTTCCTTTTCTTTTTCCTTCCTTCGGTTTCCTTTTCTCTTGCATTCTCTTCCTGCTCTCAGGGCTTCCCTCTCTTTTCTTTCTCTTTTGTTTCTTTTCTTCTTCTTCTTTACCCGATTTTCCTTTCTTTTTCCTTTTTCTCTCCTTCTCTCTCCTTCTCTTGTTCTTCCCTTTTTATATTATGTTCTCCATGATTTAATAACCCTAGAATATATTAGAACTTCATGGAAAATAATTCATCATTAGTATAATGCTTTAGAGGCTAATGAAAGTTTATAGAAGTTTAGAGAATGGAATGGAAAATAGTAGAAAGTATGAGAAATTAATAGAATAAGCAAGAATTCTCTTTAGTTAAAAGTACTCAAAGATTGGTCAAAGGTGGTCAAAACTTGGTTAAAGAAAATCAGAGCATGGTCAAAACTTTTGAATGGAGCAGGCCACCTCCGTTTACTATTGTGGCCCCCATGGGCCACCTTATATTATTTCTTCTTTTCCTAATTTTCTTAAATATAATGGTAATAATATTTCCTACATATATTTTTATATTATAATTATTAATATCATTCTACCCAAATTTCTCACATAGGGTAAGTTATTACAAAAGGTGGTGTATATAGATACCTAGCTGATTCATTTGCATGGAAAAAGTTTAATGAGTTGAATTCTCAATTTTTTGCTGATTGTAGAAATGTCAGTCTAGGTTTATTAGGAGATGGTTTTAGTCATTTCTCAAATATACATATTCCTACAAGCACTTGGGCTGTTGTTCTTGTTCCTTATAACTTTCCACCATGGCTTTGCATGAAACAACTACTTTTTATGTTGTCAATGCTCGTAGATGGTCCCAAGTCACTAGGTAACAAAATTAAGTCAATTTGTAGCACCCCACCTTTCTATAGCGTAGTGCCTTTCATTTTTGTGGGATGTCGCCCCGTCTAGTAGCCCAATTAAGGGGTCTTTATAACAAACATCATCCAATATGCAGTGAAAAAATTTTGCAAAATACTTTTATTGAACATAGGAAGTACATAGTATCTGATATTTGATACATACACTGAAGGACATGGTAGGTCCGATATTTAACATGAGCATCTTGGGGTCCACTACGCCTTTGATCTTAAAAATTTTCAAAGAGAAATAACACCCATATGACCGTAAGGCTTAGTAAGTCCTGTGCGTGCTAGTGTTTTTTCCTCTAAAAACAGCTCATGGAGGACATTCCAAAAATATTGCTAAATAGTGTTTTTGGACTTAATAAAACCTACAGTTAATGATCAGGATCCAATTCCAAAAAGGATATGTAAAATAAATGAGTAATCATCTCCTAGTAAGTAGGTAATGTAATTCATGTGCTCCCTTTGGAATTTAATTTGCATGGTTTCATAAATGAAACATACTAGTTCAGGACTCCTAGTATGAAAACATATTAATTCAAGAATTTAGGAATTCTGGTATAAAACGTGTGAATACAAATATTCAGGAATTCTTTATGAAAATTCGTTAATTCAGGAATCCTTGCCAAAATAATAATAATAATAACAATAAAATAATAATAATAATAATAATAATAATAATAATAATAATAATAATAATAATAATAATAATAATAATAATTCAAGTATTTAGGAATTTTAGAATTCAGGTGTAAAATTCAAGTATTCAAGAATTCAGGTATTCAAGATTGCGCACTTGCCTCGTTATTCAAGAATTCATGAATGTGACCTATTTGGGTCGGTTATTTAGGAGTTGTAGCCTACTTAGGCGGGTTATTCAGGAATTATGGCCCACTTGGGTTGATTATTCACAAATCCGGGTAATTTCAATGTCCTGTCGTTCCGTTAAGAGTAAAACGAATTCTAGAATTGATCAAGTTACTTGGGACTATTTTTCTCTAATATGAACTAGTACATGGAGAGAGCCCCATTGAGTAATCAACATTCAAGTGATCGCACGTGTGTATGGCCTACTTGGGCCAATTATTCAGGAATTCAGGATTTTAAAGAAGTAGTAAGACATGCTTAGGAATTCAGGATTGATATTTCTTAGTATGTTTCCAAATTCAAATAGAAGACTCATTCTTGAATATATCAGGAAAACATTATCCTCCTCAGGAAAACATTTTATCAAAATCTAGAGTTGGAGTCTGAGGGAGTCACATGAGATATTCCGAATTTATGATATGCAAGAAATCAAGCACTTGATAATGCTTTCAAGTTTTAAGTGATCTAACGTTCTTTATAAAAAAGGTTAGTTCCTAAAGTCCTCAATAATTTCTCATTTAGAGAAGCTATATTTTCCTCAGAAAAACACAAAGGTTCATCAACCTTGTTATTGAAAGGCTCTAGGAAAATTAGTTACTAATTATGAATAATTCCCTTTACGAAAATTCACATATTTCATTTAACCTAGCATGACATGATACTATTTCTTCTTTAGAAAAACCATTTTCTTGCTTAGAGAAACCAAAGGGGTTCACATAGCATTATTTAGTGAATATAAAATCCACTAGAAAATATTAATATTTAAAAAAGCCAAGGGGACTCACCTTGTGTCCTACTGCTTAGTTACATAAACGGTCCCCAATTTCATCACAAAGTCTTTGGGGTAAATAACTTACATCTATAATCAATCCATATTTCATTTAACCTTTTAAGGTTTTCAGCCAATATAGAGATATCATCAAATATGTAAGACCAAATGAATGACATAATTCCTTATTCTTGCATTTCTTGCTCAACATGGTATATATACTTGAAATGATCAAAGGTTCACCTATCCATTCCTTCATTTCATTTCTTAAATAAGCAAATAAATCTTTCACATTCTTTTTTGATCCTTCAAGCATCTAATAATACACATGGAATCAATATATGAATTTATTCCTTATGAACCAATTGTTGCATTTTCTTCTTCTTGGCACACTTGTTTATTTATATCATAACTTTTGATTCACAAGTCCAATTAATGTCAAATTAGTTCCAAAATGTCCCCGTAATTTCAAAATTCCATTAACGCCCCTAAATATTTTTATCGTACCAAAATATTCATCTTATTGTACTGATTATTTCTTGTTCTGGTCACTTATACAAATTCTTATTCTATACATAGTAATAGCCGATTAAAGTACAAAAGTGAGGGTTATTACAATCTTCCCTTTATGCGTACATTTTGGGTATCTAAAAATTATTCAAATTTAAATCCTTCACTAGCCAAGTTTAATTAAATCATTAATCTCAAATTACACATGTGAGCAAGTATACTCATCGTAAGCGTAGTATATGGAATTAAAGAGTATAATCCTCAAGGTATAAGTACCACCAATCACTTTTCAATCACTATTTAACTGACCTAATAGAGTGATAAGATGATAACAAGGAAAATAAAGAAAAATATATATAATTCAAGGATGAAAGAATACACAATTTAGATTAATACTCTTGAAAACATGACAATGAATTACTTAGAAAATATCACAATCAATTATCATCTTGTTCTTATGATGGATTTAAAATAAACCCACTTCATTTGCAATCTATGGAATCACTATCTTTAATTAAATTAGTGAACATATTTTGTCCCAGTCAATTTATCCAAACGATGCGTTAAAATCAATCCTCATATAAACTCCTATATTCTAGGTGATTTAAAGCATAAAATTAGTTAATGAATCTATATTTTAACAATCATCAACAAAATATTGATTACCAAATTTCTTGACAATTAACCTATTTTTCAAGCAAGTTAAGAGCTAACAAATATGAAATTAATTAGTTGAAGTCATTATCAATCCATTTTCAAGCAAGTTAATACTAAAAATTGATCAATCAATTGTGTAGTAAAAATAAGTAATCAAATCCCAAGACAAATAATTAATTTATCAAAAAGACTAAATTAATTCAAAAAATCATGAATTTGAAAAAAAGGTCAAATTACAATGAAAATATTAATTACATCATTATTCTAGAAAAAGAAAACAAAGATAAAAGAAAGAACTCATAGACAAGCCCTTCTTCTTCTCTTTGAAAACATTCTTGAATAATGTCCCTTGATTGATGAATATCCTCTTCTTGTGAGTGATTGGAAGCTTCGATCTTTGGATTCACACCATTCTCTTATGTTTTTCTTGTAGTTATATGCCTCCTTCATGCCAAAATTCGTGGCTTGAGAAGTCTAGTCCGAGTAGAATTAAAAAAAAAACCAAAATCTTTTAGAAGATACCAAATCCACGTGAAAATAGAATTTCACCACCTCTGGATAGTGTGGACCTAGTGCCTGGTTACTTCAACCAGCCCAGTGCTGGGTTACCTCTGGATTACGACTCAAATTGCTCTATTTTGCTTTGTTATTACATTGCTAACTTGGCGCCGAGTGAGGTATCTTAGGCAGGTGTCGGGTTGCTACTAGATTCACACAACTTTGCTCAAAATCTTCGAATTCCTGTACAAATTCATCAAGAACACTGTCCATAAGCAAAACATCAAATAGTAAAGAATATGACTAGTTATTACATAAAAAGAATATCAAAATTAGCCTTAAATAACTAGGAATAAACATATAAATTTAAGCTTTATCAAATTCTCCCACACTTGAACCTTTGCTTGTTCTCAAGTAAAGTACTTTAGAACAAGGAAAACAAGTTAATCTTTAAAAAATTTCAACTATAACAAAGCCACCATTACCTTTCAAACTTTAGATATAACCGTGTCATTCTTCCAACCCTTAAAACATTCACAAATTGAAGTACTAGATACGATGTATCAAGACCCTTGAAGTTAAGTTAAGCAAGTTTATACTTTAGTCTAAGAAAATTATTTCACCCTTCAAGCAAAAACGTAAATAATTTGTATCATAAAAGTCAAGCTATCTACAAACTCAAGCATTATAAATCCAAAAATTGCCCAACTCAAGTCATGATTCAAGAAAATCACTGCATTTTTTTTTTCTATCAATTTTTGCAATGACTTAGGAAATTGATAGCCTCAAGTGAATGGATTTCTCTTCATGCACCGTATTGGCCCCTTATAGTTATCACTCATCATTATACCAATAACTTTCCTTACTTTCTTTTACTTTCGGGAATTAATAGTCCCGAGAAAGTGAATTTCTCTTCATTCTTAGTATTGGCCCCCATAATCCAGCAAAAAAGTGCTTTTCTCATCTTCAAAGATGAAACAAGTTTTTTCTTGAAAATGCAAAATATAGCTATTTATATAGGTTTGGTACTTTGGTCATTTTACTAGCTAAAGAGATGTGTCTTTTTGGTTGTCAGAATAACCTAAAAGTCCTAATTAATTTTAGGTTGAGGAAATGGTCTTAGTTAAAGAGGATTTATTTTATTCAGGAATGCTAATTTATTATTGAACTAGAATAAAATAAAAGGTTGAGAGAAATTAAATTAAATTTATTAGTTGGTTTAATTGGTCAATTAATTATTTAGGGTCTAAGCGTAGATTGAATAATTGAAAAAATTAACTTGGGTCTAAACTAGATAAAAAGGCTTGAATAATTATCTTAGTCTATTTGGGCTCATTAATTATTTATTGGGTTATTTTTATAAGCTCAGAAAATAAATAATTAATGTTTATTATTTTTGGGATCATTAGGTTTAAGGAAAAATAATAAAAATATTTATGGCCGAATAGCCTGGACTAAAAGGGTATTGTTATTTACAGGACAAAAAAGTTTAGGATGAGCTAAACATCTTCTATTGATAACATCTGGATGTTTTGAAATACGATAACTCTAGTGCTTTTGTTATCAAGAAAAAACCATGTGTATCATTAGTGATACTACTATGAATGAAAAAACCGCAAGCCTTCTGTATTTTTTTCTCTCTCTTTTGATTCCTTCTTGTTCTTTCTTGATTCTGCTAATTGATAGAAGAGAGTCAAGAGAATAGAGACTTATTTCCTCGCCTATATTGTTTCCTTAACAAAGCTTTGGACAGTGGAATATTTTGAGTTTCAAAAGGCTTGTGCATTCATGCCAAGGAAGAGTAGACATATAGTAGGATTTGAACTAGAAACATCAACAAAACTTTGGGCAGTGGAATATTTAGAGATCCCTGCGGTTCAATTATCCACTCCGGCAACAAAGAATCTGCTAAAGTGTAAAGGTATAATAAAAGTCTTCCGCTGTGTTTTCTTTATGCGTTTTGGCTTTTGCTTGAAGTCTGTATGCATGCTTTTCTTGGTTGTTTTTAAGCTTCAGAGGGTTGAGTCATTTGATTTCCTCTAAAGTCAAAAGAAGTTTGCCTAGTTTAGGTTTGATTGATGGTTCCTCCAACTGGGATTTGTAAGTGGTACTATAAGGATTGTTACATTGTCTTCTATTACCCATAAACGTAGCTTGTTCTAAGGACTCTTGTAATGACCCCATGCTTTGGCACTCATAAATTGGATACCCTTCCCCACAAAAATAACAACTAACATTCATTACCCATCATTGGGAAGAAGATATCACAATTTGTTCCATCTTTTGTATAAGTACCTCGACCTTAGCCTCTAAAGCTGCCATTACATTTACCTTGTGCATTCTATCAACACGAGCTTTTGAATTTGAACTACCCCATGAATAGAGATTTATTGCAATATTTTGAATCAAATCAAGCACCATTTTCGGGGTCTTAGAATTAATAGAACCTCTTGCAGATACATTAACTAATTGCCTTGTAGCAAATCTTAAGCCACTATAAAAAATTTGCATTTGCATCCTTAGCTCAAACCCGTGATGAGGACACTTCCTAAGAATCTCCTTGGACCTTTTCCAACACTCAATAAAATTTTCAAATTCTAACTATTTGAAGGCGAAAATGTCTGTCCTAAGCTTGGATGTTCTAGCTAGGGGAAAATATTTTGCTAAAAATTTTTCAGCCAAACATTCTAAGTGGTGATGGATCTTATTAGCAAAGACTTTAATCAGGATTTAGCTCTATCTCCCAAGGAAAAAGGAAAAAGCCTTAGTAAGAAATACCATTCATCTTAAATGTGTCACAAATTTCTAAAATGCTCGCAAGATGAGCAGTAGGATCTTCCTCATGTAGCCCATCAAATTGCACTATGTTTTGAATCTTCTGGATAATGTGGGGGCTTAATCTCAAAGCTATTGGCCTCTATCCTATGTTTTGCAATACTCGAGCCTATACCTGACATTGCAGGCTTAACAAAATCATTAATAATCCTCCTATTATTGCTACCATTACCATAATTGTTTTGTCGGTTAACCTCCATATCGTCTCTTACCCTTTGTGTAAATACCCTTCGAATCTTTGTTAAGGTTCTCACAATCTCAGGATCAAGATCTACTATGTCATCTTTAGATCATTGGGTCATACACTAAGGACTAGATCTACAGAGACAAAAAGATAGTGAGATTATAGAATTCACAATTTACTCAACTACTGTATGCTCACAGATTAAGTTTGTAAAATTTCAACATGCAGCGGACATTGGGAATTACAATTATACAAACAACCAAATATGGTACCTATTCATATAAAGAACATATATACATATTTACATATCAACATATAAACATGGTTAAATAAATGAAACCCCATCTTTAAGGATATTTTTCCTAGCAATGGTGCCAAAAACTTGATGTATAAATTTTAGGTGTATAAAAATCATTCAAATTTAAATCTATCCCTAGCCAAGTTATAATTAAAAAATTAATCCCAAATTACACATGTGAGCAAGTATAGTCATCGCAAACATAGTATAGGGAATTAATAAGTATCGATCCTCAAAGGAACAAGTACATACTAATCACGTTTTATTCATTGTTTAACCCATCTAATAAAGTGATAAGATGATCACAAGGAAAATAAAGAAAAATATATACAACTAAAGAATGAAAGAATATGCAATTTGGACAAATACTCTTGATGACATGATAATGAATTACTTAGCAAATATCACAATCAATTATCATCTTGGTCTCATAAAGGATTTAAAATAGACCCACTTCGTTTGTAATCCATGGAATTACTATTTTCCATTTAAATTAGTGAACAAATTCTGTCTCAACCAATTTACCCAAAAGATGCATTAAAATCAATCCTCATATAAACCCCTATATTCTAGGTGATTTAACGTATGGAATTAATCAATGAATCCATATTCTAACAATCATCAACTAACGTTTGATTATCTAAGTTCTTGATAATTAACCCTTTTTGAAACAAGTTAAGAGATAACAAATATGAAATTAATTAGTTGAAGTCATATTCAACCCCCCTTTTCAAGAAAGTTAATAATAAGAATCAATCAATCAATTTTGTAGTAAAAATAAGTATTCAAATTGCAAGACAAATAATTAATTGATCAAAAAGAAGAAATTAATTCAAAAAATTATGAAACCCAAAATATGTCAAATTGCAATAAAAATACTTATTACATCATTATTTAAGAAAAAGAAAACAAAGGTAAAAGAAAGAACTTATAGACAAGCCCTTCTTCTTCTTTTTGAAAAATTTCTTAAACAATGCCCTTGATTGATGAATCTTCTCTTCTTGTCAGTGATTGGAAGTTTTGATCCTTGAATTCACACTATTCTCTTATGTTTTTATTGTATTTATATGCCTTCTTGATACTGAAATTCGTGGCTTGATTTGTTTGGTCCAAGTAGAATTTAGAAAATACCAAAAGCATTGGAAGATACCAAATCCATGTGAAAATAGAATTTCACTGCCTCTGGACAGTGTAGACTTGGCGCATGTTACTTTGGCCAGCCCGGCATTGGCTTGCCTCTGGATTGCGACCTAAATTGCTCTATTTTTCTTTGTTATTCTAGAGCTAACCTGTCGCTAGGTGAGGTATATTGGGCAAGTACCCAGTTGCTACTGGATTAGCACAACTTTGCTAAAAATCTTCTAATTCCTGTACAAATTCATCAAGAACACTTTCCACAAGAGAACATCAATTATGAAAGAATATGAATAGTTATTACATCAAAAGTATATCTCAAATTGGCCTCAAAATAACTAGGAATAAGCATGTGAATTTAAGCCATTCGTCCTCAAAATTTGTATTTGCCTTGATTCTATCAAGCATCTACTTCTAGTTTCTCATGTCATCTTTTCCTTTGTTACTCTACATGGATCTTGATAGGTATTTTATTTCTTGCACTCGATATAAGCATGTCCAATTCTTTGATAATAATTCCACCATTGAGACTCCACTTTTTCCAAGATTGGCCTTTTCTTCCTTTTGTGTTTCTGCTTATTTGGTTGACTGGGTTCTGCTCTTCTGTTTTGGTCTTGTCCTGCTTGATTCAAATCTTCCATCTCCAACATAAATGCTATTTCCACATTAGCACTTTATCTTGTTGGGGCCATGGCAATTAATGTGCGTTTTAACTCGAGTCACAATCCTTTATAAATCATCGAGCTCGATCTGACTCTGTTTGCACTAATGGAGGATAATACTTCGAAAGTTGAGTAAATTCAGTGACATATTTTCCAACACTCCTTTCCTCTTATTCAAAATTTTAAAATTCTACTTTTTTCCTTTCAACCACCCAACGAGGTATAAGTTCATTCTTAAATTCTTCCAAGAATTCTTTCCAAGTCCAATCCTTTCATTCTTTCGTTCACACCTCTTTCTTCCTTAACCACCAGTCTCGAGCAGGTCCTTGAAGTCTAAATGCAACAAATTAGACTTCTCTCTACTCGGAATAGTCTAAATCTGCAAATATGTCATCCATCAATTCTATCTAGGACTTAGTTTCTTGTTCCTGATCTACTTGTCCGTAAATTTGAGGGGGATTGAACTTTAGAAATCATTCTAAAGCCCTATCCATTTCCTCTTCAGGATGTTGGTTTTCTCGGGTTGGAGCTCCAGTTATATTGAAGTACTGCTACAATGTTTTGTAGTACTTGTGTCATCTCATTTCCTTGTGGTTGTTTTTCTATTTCGAATATAGTATTTCTAGTAATGTCAACCGCATTTTCTTCAGCTTGGTCTCCAGCATTACTAGGGGTAACGTTTCGCGGCATATCTCCTCTTTAAATCTATTCCATGAAATGCTAAGTAAGTACATGCATCTCAATATTGTTTACACATATAGCATAAGATAGAAGGATAATTCTATTTTGCAAATGCAAATATGTATTTTCTTAAGAAATTTTCATATTCTCTCAACCTGATAATATACATACATTGTTCTCATATGATCTATAGTAAAATTTCCTACATTGGTAGCATTTTACACATAACTTCCCAGGGGTCACCCATCCTTAGCTTTCTCTAGCCCAAGAACGCTTAACTTCAAATATCTAATGAAATTCTGGTGCATGCACAATTTATTTTACACTATGCACACAAGACGTCTATGTGTTCACCCTCTTTTATTCATCATCTCACTATTACTGATCCCAAAATGGGAAGATCAGACTTAGTAAATTTTTCTTTAAACAGTCAAATATGAGGCCTCCCTAACCTTAATCCCTATACTGTTGTTCGAGTTTCCGTAGACTATTTTTTCAAAAATATTGGAATTATCTCAAATCACTCTTCTTTTAACTCATCAGAAGAAATTATGTCCTCAAAGTCATATGTCACATCTACTTTAATATCCAATTCTGAAAAATTCACTATCTTTTATAAATTCACATTCACGCATACTATGATGGACTCCTCAATATCCCGTTAGAGGCTCCGCTATATTCTATTAGAAGCTTTATTATAATTTTTGCTATGCTATAATACCATTTGCAACACCCCACATTTTCATAGCGTAGCGGCCTTCGTTTTTGTGGGATGTCGCCCCGTCCAGTTACCTAGTCAAGTAGTTTTTATAACAAATTTCATCCAATATGAAGCAGAAAATTTTTACAAAATACTTTTATTGAATATAGGAAGTACATAGTGTCCGACATTTGATATATACACTCAAGGACACAGTAGGTCCGATAGATAATATGAGCCTCTGGGGGTCCACTACACCTTTGATCCTAAAAATTTTCAAAGAAAAATAACACACGCGTGAGCATAAGGCTCAACGAGTCTCGTGTGTGCTAGTGTTTCTTCCATTAAAAATAGCTCATGGAGGACATTCCCAAAATATTTCCAAATAATTTATTTGGACTTAATAAAACATTTAGTTAACGATCAGGATCCAATTGCATTAAGGATATGTAAAATAACCGAGTAATCATCTCCTAGTAAGTAGGAAATGTAATTCATGCACTCTATCTAGAATTTAATTTGGAAGGTTTCATAAATGAAACTACTAGTTTAGGACTCCTAGTATGAAAATAGATTAATTCAAGAATTCAGGAATTCTGGTATAAAACGTGTTAATTCAAGTATTCAGGAATTCTTGCATGAAAATTCAATAATTTAGGAATTCAGGAATCCGTACATAGAACACAATAATTTAGGTATTCAAGAATTCAAGTTTTCTTGTATAAAATTCAAGTGTTTCAAGATTCTAGAATTCAGGTATAAAATTCAAGTATTCAAGAATTCAATTATTCAAGATTGCGCACTTGCGCTCGTTATTCAAGAATTTGTGCATGTGACCACTTGGGTTGGTTATTCAGGAATTCTGGTCCACTTTGGCCGGTTCTTCACAATTCAGTTAATCTTAATGTCTTGTTATTCCATTCAGAGTAAAATGAATCACAGAACTAATCAGGTTACTTGGGACAATTTATCTCTAACGTGAACTAGTACACGGACAGAGCCCTATTGAGTACTCAACGTTCAAGTGATTTCATGTGCGTATTGCCCACTTGGGCTGGTTATTTAGGAATTCAGGATTTTAAACAAGTAGTAAAACATGCTTAGGAATTTAGGAATCATATTTCTCAATATGTATCTAAATTCAAGTAGAAGACTCATACTTGAATATATTAGCAAAACATTGTCCTTATTAGGAAAACATTTTATCAAAATCTAGAGCTGGAGTTTGAGGGAGTCACATGAGATATTCCATATTCATGATATTTAAGAAATCAAGCACTTGATAAGGCTTTCAAGTTTTAAGTGATCCAACATTCTTTATAAAAAAGGCTAGTTCCTAAAGTCCTCAAAAATTTCTCCTTTAGAGAAACCATATTTTCCACAGGGAAACATAAAGGTTCATCAACCTTGTTATTGAATGGCTTTAGGAAAATTAGCCAATAATTATGAATAATTCCCTTTATGAACATTCACACTTTTCAATTAACCTATCATGGCTTGATACCGTTTCTTCCTCAAAAAACCATTGTTTGCTCAGAGAAACTGAAAGGGTTCATGTAGCATTATTTAGTGAACATGAAATCCACTAGCAAACATTAATTTTTAAAAAAGCCAAGGGAACTCATCTTGTGTCTTATCGCTGAGTTATATAAATGGTCTTCAATTTCATCGCGAAGTCTTTGTGGTATATAATCTACATCAATAATCAATCCATATTTCATTTAACCTTTTAAGGTTTTCAGCCAACATAGAGATATCATCAATTATGTAAAACAAAGGAATGACCTAATTCCTTATTCTTCCATTTCTTGCTGAACATGATATAAATACTTGAGATGATCAAAGGTTCACTAATCCATTCCTTCATTTCATTCCTCAAATAACTATATAAAACTTTCACATGCTACTTTGATCCTTCATGCATCCAATAATACACATGGAATCAATACAAAAATTTATTCTTTGTCATCCAAATTTCTATATTTCCTTTATCATGGTACACTTGTTTGTTTATATCATAATTTTTAATTTACAAGTCCAATTAATATCAAACTAGTCCCAAAATGTCCCCATAATTTGAAATTTCCAATAATACCCCTAAATATTTTTATCATACTAAAACATCCATCTCATTATACTCATTATTGCTTGTTCTAGTCACTTATACAACTTCTTATTCTATACCTAGAAGTTGTTAACAAAAGTACAAAAGTGAGTGTTATTACATGATTTGCATCCACTGATTGAGGAGTTAACCGAATTACGTCATGACGACATTATAGTGTTAGATTTAGTGTCAGAAGAATTATTTCTTTTGTGTGATGCACTCATGTGTCCTATAGTATGAATAATGACAAAGTTTCTCGAATATGCAGAATGAATTGTTTGAGCTATTATTTGACTTTTAGTTGAAAATTTTGCTTTTTGTACATTCGACGCTTCTTGCAACCTATATTGGGATATAAAGGGCAACATCAAGAGAAAGCAAAAGCAAAAGAGCCATTCATGAGACTTCTTTGAAAAATAAGAATCTTTCTCTTTCCCATAATCACTAGATAGAAGAATGCATAAGAAGATTAAACCAAACTAACAAACACATTAAGAACCTTACTTATACCAATTTTTTATTAGAAAACCTTGATTATTAAGAAAGGAAAATACATTTTGTAGTACTTGGATTTAATCATCATGAATTTTTTTTTAATGTACATGTCATTGCAACAAATTGTGAAACATGGCTGAATAAATATGTTGTTTGTCATGCAATCTAGCCCTTGGGTGTTGCCTTGAAATTTCACTGACATAAGCATTAGTACATAGGACAATGACATTTGTCAAAACAACTTAAAAATAACAGGCTTAGTTATAAAAAAAAAAAAAAAGAGGAAGGAATTGGATTCATAACCAATAAATTAACTCACTCTTGATATGGTTTCGACTCTTTGTTGCATGCAAGCACACACTGATAGGCTTGAGTCAATGTTATATGGTCAAATACTATATCAACTCCATTCCTAAATGGCTTGACCATTTCACTGCCATCATCACTATACCTTACAGGCCTATTTTCTTTACTCTCTACCTCATTCAAGTACATAGACATGAATGCCATGCATTCTTCCATCAAATACCTACATGTAATAGAACCCTTCAGACCAGCACGATTACGTACACACTTCTTGAGGTATCCATAAAAAAAATTCTTAAGTAATATAATAAACATTACCTAAAAGTGTATGTAGAAAGATTGTAATACTACCTTTCTATGGGAATCATCCGTCTACACAATACTGGGCATGCAAGGAAAGAATCTTCAATTAAATATATTGGAAGATACTCCATGATATCAAAGAACCTAGTTAAAATATCTTTCTTAGAAGAGACAAAGTTACCGCAAAGTAGATTTGGAGCAACTCAAGACTGTGCTCCGTGTTATCTTATAACCATAAAAGTTAAAATATATAGCGATTCCAATCAAAACTTTGACAAATTGTTTTGGTAGCGTCATCCATGCTACCAAATGCACAAATTACTGAAGCAAGATGTGGCAATCATTGCATTTCAAACCCCTAACAGTACTAGTTTTGAAGTTCGCTCAAACTATAACCATCTGATACTCTTAATTCCTTTAACACTTTAAAAAACCTATCAGTCTCAATCTTGGTCAACATATAAAGAGCTGGGGATAAGGTGTAACCAGCTCTGGAAGGCTTCAATATAAGATGTAATGATTTTTTGAATATTTATAACCTCTAAGTTTTGGTGTGCTTTGAAAATAACTTTTGTCCTACTGCTATCTCATAGGATTATATACAACAAATTGCCACTTAATTTTTTTTCTCTATATATTACATTATGATGGTGCCTAACTAGATTTGAATCCTAATATGGTAATTCCTAAGATTTATTCTCTTCTTCCAATTGAAATTGTTAATCCCATTTTTTTTTTTCAAAATTAGCCTTGATTCTTTTTTTTAACATCTTTCATCATATATTCAGTGAGACAATTGTCAAGCTACTATAAAATTTGTGACCCATCAAATCTTTTTGGTGAGGCAAGCATTTCTTCACCCCCATAGAATAAGGTGATTAGCCTTTGAAACGTTGTATGCTTTTTGCATTTTGGTAAAATGATTATTGTTCACGAAGTTGTGTTTGCTGAAATCTCAAAATAAGGAAAACAATTTTTCCTACCTTCAACTATTTAGAATTATTTTTTTATATTTCAAGGTCAAATAAAGAAAGAGTTGAAATTATTGCCGGATGAACAACAAAGTTTGGAAGAAAAAAAAAAGATATTCAACAAGGCAATAGAGTTTGATAAAAAAAAAAATGGCCCATGAGGTGCATAGGAAGTGGTCCAACAAAAACATACACGAGGGAGAATTTAGCATTGAATGTTGCTGCTCAAGTAAGATATGTTTGGGTTAAGAAGAAAAGCAGATAGAAGATCACATACAATAAGAATGAGAGCAGTTGTATGCAAAGTTTTAGTAGGAGAAAGATAAAATGCAGGCTATTTTTTAGAGGCAACTAGATGCATTTTTGTCAAAACTCGATCCAAGTGATGCTGCATGCTTTATCGTTTCTCCCATTCCACCCTTGACTAGTTCAAATATTTCCCCTGGAATCGAGTCATCAGAAATTAATCCCATTGGAGATCCTGGGAATTTAGAGGCTCCTGATCATAGTACTCCATCCCCATCTAAGGTAAATGACTTTGCAATAGTTAAGTCTTTAATGTGTTTTTATTTTGATATTGCTTTAGTAATACTAGAAAATTTTTGGTTGGAATATGTGTTGTCTTATGCAGTAAATATTTGTAATTTCTGATTTTCGTATGGTTGAAATTAGACTTTGGATTACTAATACAACCAGCTATACAAGATGCTTTTGAATTTGAAAGTGAGTACCAGCAATTCTTGTGGAAAATTGTTCATTTATTAAGGTGGTTGTATTATTGTAACATGTAAAGTAATCTTGCTATTTAAGAATAAATACAAAGGCCAGCATGGAGGAAACATTGTAGGTTAGGATTCAGAGGCCAAAATTAAAAGGAAAGGCTCAAATATGATCAGGATTTGTTATCTAAAGTTCAATTAAAAAGGAAGTCTTTTTTTGCTATTTAAGAGGATTTTCCTCTTTTATGAAAGGTTCTGGGAATAAATTTTCACATTGATGAGTAAGATGGGCAATGGATTTCATGTTTAGGAATTAATGAACTTTGGTGTAGCTGTCTAATTGGTATATATTGCTATGTGAGATATTAGATAAAAAGAAAACAATAAAGAAAGAGAGGAGAAGGATCAACAGTCTTCTCAAACGACATTGCTATGGGATATATTGCAATTCTACTTTTATTTCCACAACTGAGTGCTTGTCATACCATGCATTGTAATACATATAATTTACCTGGGTTTTTTTTCCCCCTTCTAGTTTGTGCAAGCATGCAAAAATTAAAGCAATTTCTAATGGGCTGCTTGGCTAAAAAGTTTGTGATTTAGCTTTAGGAAAGCACGTTTTGGTTTTGAAATTGTTGGTGTGGATTGTTATCTTTTATGACGAAGGATACTTATATTTTATCTAAACTTTGTACTTATCTAATGTGATATGGTACATTTTGTGGCACATTATTTAAAAATGTTAATATTCACAGCATTTAAACAAAAATTATACATCAACAATATATTCATATTTAATTCAAAAATAAATTTATGTCTGATGCTCGCCGTCCTAAAAATTATTAAATACGATGCTCATTTAACTATTATGAAAAATATTAAATACTATAGTCATTTTTTATGATGTTCACATATTTGATGATTAGAATGTGTTGTATATATTTGAATTATTTTTGGTGCTCAAGTAATCAACTAATAAAATTAAACTTATCAACTACACACTGGGGATTTTTGCATATATCGGGCAAATTAAAGCATCATATATAAAGCAATAAATGATACACTGATGACTACCGTATTTATTAGGTTTATATAACATTATATCATGGACTATATACGATAGTCCGCAAACCGTAGTACGTAGTCATATTTTAAAATGACGGCTACATAACTGTTGTAAATTCTGCCTCATTTGAATTAGCTTTGTGGGACACTTTTTGAGGTTTTTTATGGTGGGAATAGAGAACTATCGTTTAAATCTCGTAAATAATATATAAAATGATTCTTTGGCCATTGTATAATAAAAATGATGCCAATGTTTGTGACTGATCAAAACGTGTCGTAGGACCATCGTATATTATATAAATAATGGCCTCATAGCATTTACGGCGGTTTGTGGGACACTTTAAATAATGTGATTTTTTGTAGTGAAACATAAAAAAAAAAGGGAAAAACAAAGCCAAGGACAAAGATAAGGGAATAAGAACTCAAATCTAGCTTAGTTCTGGGAGAGATAAAATTAGGGAACAACACATGCAAGAACACGAGTGTGCCAGAGCCCATGCAGTTTGTAGCAAACATCAACTAACATGGCATAGCGTATAGCACGACTGTGCTACATGCTTTGCACAATTACTGAGATCAACAATTTTCAAACCTTTAACATGGCTAGCCTATAAAGCTGTGCAACCTTGCACGGCTTCAGTGCACAGCTGTGCGTCGTATCTTGCACTATTGCTTGGAAATGCATCGATGAAGATAATATGCAAAACTTATGAATCTTAAACCCCTATCAAGCTATAAGTTGCTTTGGACATTACTCAATCAATTTCCTATCAATTATATACTAAAATGCACAAAAAATTAAAAATACAAAAGCCAAAACAATAAAAGAAAAAGAAAGCAAAATAGGATAGGTAGAAAACTCTCTTAGGTTGTCTTACAAGACACATTTTTGTATTGTGTCATTGGCTTAATATTTTCACTCCATCTACGACAATTGTAGGTAGGTTCTTCAAGATGGAAATTATATATTGTATAAACTAGAGCTCTTTTAAAGAACTGCTCCAACTTTTGACTATTTACCTTGAAGATCTTACCAGTATCAAGAGCTTGAATTTCTATAACACCATGTAAGAGGATGTTAGTAACCAAGAAAAGACCAATATATGAAGATGTAAGCTTACATGGAAAGAGTTTAAGGTGAGAATTATAAAGTAAAACCTTATCCCTTCATATTTGAACTCCTAATAGATAGCATCTTATCATGATAAAACTTAGTCTTCTCCTTATAGTTTAAAGATTTCCTATACGCATAATCCAAATTGCTTCCAATTCCTAAGTTTGAAACTTGTAATGAACAATAGTACCTTGAAAGTTAAATTATGTTGTTTGATACTCCAAAATGCCTTTTATTCTAATTCCATAGAGAAATGACAAACTTTGCCATACACAAGTATATATGGCGACATGCCAATTAGTGTTTTGGAAGTAGTTCTCTATACCTAAAATTCATCACCCAAACAAAAACTCCAGTTTTTTCTCTGAGGGTTCACAACCTTTTCACTGGATTGAATTTCCCTATTAGAAATCTCAGTTTGACTATTTTTTTAGGAATGATAAGCAGTGGGAATCTTATGGTTGACTCTATATTTCTTGCATAAAGCTTTAACAACTTGATTACAAATGTGAAATCATTTTTTTAGGTTTCATACATGCATAGTAGATATGCATTGCAAGAATTTAAAATAGAAACCCAGATCATGAGGATCACTTGTATGGAAAAACCAGATCATGAGGGATTGCAGGTTACCTTTAGCAAAATTAACAGTTTTTCAAAACCTAGAATTCTGCAATCTCTCAAGTAGTCACCACGATAAGTGTTTATTTTCTTTCTAGTTTGCAATCAACCACCATGTCCAAAGCGTAGGGGTGCCTTTAATAGTATCCACATGAGGTGGTACTCAAGCAGCAACAACTTGTCCCAGTAGGTTTGTAGTGATAGTTAACGTTTTCTACTGAGAAGAAGAAGTTTGCTTTTCCAATGACCCACACAGTAACACGACTATGTATCTGTATATAATAGAAATATATTGTACTACCCTTAAAAGTGATAATTATAGATATTGATTTAGGGTATTAATAATTGCAATTAGACCATTGAATTATTACCAGATGAATAATTCACCTATAAAATTACTTTGTTCTCACAAATAGCCCCATAATATTTTCGTATAATATCTTGATCACTTAGTCATCTATTGTGAGTGAAGTATTAGGTTTTCTAATAAATTGGCATCAAAATACGAACTTGTCCTACTAACTACAGGATTAGCAATCCTCAATAATTAGAATTAATTTGTTAATTCTCTAGTTATTAAACTTATATTCATTAGATCTAGAGTGGCATCTAACAATATATCATGACCATCTAAAAGTCTCGAAATTCAAGTGATTTGACTTGAACTTTTTAATCCCAAATTCCAGTGTAATAAATTTCTTTCATCATTCTATATCTTATTTAGTCTAAAGCACGAAATTGGTGCTAACTCTCTTTAGAATATGATTACTTCTAGCCTGAATGGTTTAATATTTGGTCCTAAAATCTATTACCCAATATGTGTATCATTTAGCACTATTTCCAACTTATTGTTACCATGGCCAAGGACTTTCTGAGTAATGATTCCCTTTAAGTGGCTATGAGATATACTCCTTTACTATAAGGAGTGATGAATACTTTATTGACTATCTCAATTACTTTCGTATGCTTCACGTTGTACCCAACATCATTCCAATATATGCAAATTTTGTGAGATTCTATGCACAGGAATAAAAAACACAAGAATTAGCATACAAAGTATCTTAGAGATCTCAGGTCTAAGGATATTTTCACCCACGCTATAATGAGATTCTATCACTTGTACTAAATAGTTATCCATTTAATTATGTCATGGCTAGGTCATCCTGTGAACTTCTTCATCTAACAAGTAACCACATGTTAACCTTGTATATTCCTATACTAACAGATGCGAGAACTACCACTTGATTTAATTAGGAAGTTTAACATATGCTAATCATTGTGCATTAATATTATCTCATCTTATTAATTCTATGAGCATGGATAATTTTAGCACAAACACTATATAGCATTATAGAAATCTCACATCACAATCTTTATCATAATTTCCTTAACATTGTCTATTGTGCTTTGAACTTTATCTTTCAGTTGTATATATATAAACATGTGAATAAATCAAATGAATTGAAAGAAAAAGAATGCCTTTTAATTAATAAGTGTGAAGAGTAGATTATACAAATGATTGATTCTAGTGTATAATGCCAACATTGTCCTACTAGAACTAGAGCCAACCTTTCATATATTGAATACTAAATGATTTAACGTGATTGCCATATTTCTTCTGAGGTAGTGCTTTAGTAAGGGATTATCAATTTAATGATCAGTGAAAACTTTCTCTATCTTTACATCTCTTCTATCAATGATATCTCTTATCAAATAATAGTGCCTAAGTATATGCTTGGATTGTTGATGAGACCGTGGTTCCTTTCCTTGTGTAATAGCTCCATTATTGTCACAAAATGAAGGTATTGGATCAACAGTGCTAACTACCACTCCTAATTCCGTTCTGAATTTCTTGATCTAAACCACCTATTTAGCTACTTTAAAGGCTACAACATACTTAGCTTTTATGGTTGAATCGACTATAATACCTTATTTGGAACTTTTCTAACTAACTATTCCTCCAACTAATATGAACATGTAGCTTGATTGTGATTTACAATCGCTTTTCTCATATTGGAACTTGACATCAGTATACTATTTTACCTATAAATCATTCCATATATTAAGAATACATCATTTGTCCTCCTTGGGTACTTTAGGATGTTCTTGATAGTCACCCAAAGACCTTCTCCAAGGTCGGATTGGTAGTTGCTCGTTAAATTAAGAGCAGATTGTATATCATGCCTAGTACATATCATAGTAAACATGATAGATCCAATTGCTGAAGTATATAGTATTCCATTCATATGATCCCTTTCATCTTGTGTCTGAGGTTACATAGATTTTGAAAGGCTTACCTTGTGGGTCATAGGTAAGAATCCTCTATAGGATTAATCTGTGTTGAAACTTTTTAGCATTTTATCTATTATGTTGAATGTTAAAGACCGAGCAACTTTTTTGATCTATTTCTATAGATCATTATCCCCATAATATAGGTCATGTCTCCAAGGTCTTTCATGGAGAAAGTCATTGATAACCATTTCTGCACTGATTGCAGAATTAAGACATCTTTTCGTCTTAGAAATATATCATCTACATAGAGCAATAAAAAATTACACTCCCATTAACCCTATACACACAATGTTCATCCATGTTTGGTATGAAACCAAGATCTTTAATTATTTCATCAAAATGGATATTCTAATGATGTATGGGTTCGTATATTTATAGAAATAAATTCAACAATGCCTATAATTATTTAAATTTTACAATTTAAAATAATAAGTCAATTCACACAATATACATATATAGGCACTTACACTTATCGTATAGCATAGATAATATTGCCAAGTATCAACAACCTTAGGGAAAGTGAAAACTATCCCTACTTCATTCTTTTCTCATAGTTTAGCCAAGAAAATATGTGAAGCAAAATTAATTAATTATAGTAGGAAACATATCAAGTTCTTACACAAGGAAGAGTGACAAGTTCATCAAAGAATTAAAAAGAGAAAAAGGCAATATAACATCAGGAATTCCCCCATTAAATGCCAAAAAGATGAGTACCTTTTTGAACCATAAATCTTATCTTTATGCAACAATGTGAATAAAAAATCAATCTCACTCTTTCTCAAGTTATGATATTCCTTATCCATAGTTTCAATTAATTGGTTTCTTTACCTAATTAACCAAGCCCAGGAAGGCATTAATCAATACTCATAAACTTAATTAATCCAAAAGCCACAAAATCCCCATCTCTAGGCAATTTCATAAACCTTTTGATTGTTTAGCCTTAATACCTAACCTCCCTCTCAAGTTAATTGAGGATGGCAAACATTAAATTAATCAAGTGGATGTTTAAAACCGTAACCCTATCTCTTGAATTCATTAAGGAGAGCAATTAATTGAAGATAATCAACTAAAACCTATGACAACTAACATAACACAACAAACACAAATAATCAAATGGTATATATATCCAAGTAAAATACATCCACTCAAAACATAATGTAGGGTACAACCATTCATTGCAACTAGAAATTGAAGTTTAGCATAATGTTACAAAGTAAGATTTATAAAGAGAAGGATATGAAACACTCATAGATATGCCATTCTTTTACCTTTCTTGAAACCTTCTTACAATCCTCTCATATTCTTTCTTGAATCCATAGATCTTCCTCTTCTTCTTCTGTGCAAACTTTGTAGCCTTAGGTTCTTGGAGAAAAGCCAAGGTCTAAGATTTGTATTTTGAAGCTATAATAGGCTATTTATAGCTAAACTCTAGTGGATCTTCAAAAATGCCAAAATATGGTTTTTCCTGTGAAAATAGGTGGCCAAAGAAGGTCGAAACACCCTAGACTGCCTACTCTTCCAGAGAGCAGGTAGGCTAGAGAGGTTAAACTTTGTTTGATGGCCTAGGGACTATCCATGTGGCCTAAAATTTAGCTTCTAGGCAGCTTAGGGAAGTGGCACTACCCTGGGTAGCCTAGTGAAGTACATGTTTGGATTGCTGATGAGACCGTTATACCTTTGCTTTTGGAATGGCTCCATTGTTATCACAATACAAGTGTATTAGTTCAACAATGCTAGGTTCTACACGTAGCTTTGTAATGAACTTCTTGATCTAGATCGCCTTGTTCACTGCTTCGAAAGCTGCTTTGTACATAGCTTTTGTGGTTGAGTTGGCAGTTGTATCTTATTTGGAACTTTTCCAACTAACTGCCCCGCTTACAAAAATGAACATCTGTCCTGATTGGGACTTATAATCATCCTTATTAGATTACAAATTGGCATCAATATACCCTCTAACTTGCAAGTTACCATCTCCATATACCAAGAATACATCCTTAGTTATTTTCAAGTACTTAAGAATATTCTTAACAACCAGCCAATGACCTTCTCCAGGGTCTGATTGGTATCTACTCGGCAAACTAAGAGCACTAGATATATCAGGCTTAGTACATATCATGGCATGCATGATAGCACCAATTGCTGAAGCATATTTTATCTTATTTTTGTGAGCCCTTTTATCTTGTGTCTCTGGACACATAGATTTTGAAAGGCTTACTCCATGGCTTATAGGTAAGAATCCTTTATTGGATTGATCCATGCTAAGCCTCTTTAGTACATTGTCTATGTATGTAGACTATGAAAGGCCAAGTACACTTTTTGATCAATCTCTATAGATCCCTATTCGTAGAATATAGGTTGCATTTTCAAGGCCTTTCATTGAGAACTTCTAAGATAACCAAATCTTGACTGATTGTAGAAAAGAGACATCATTTCCTATTAGCAATATGTCATTTTTACATAATAATCAAAAAATAATTGCACTCTCATTAACCTTCTTGTATACACAAGGTTCATTTATGCTTTCTTTGAAACCAAATTCCTTAATTGCTCCATTAAAATAGATGTTTCAATCAAAGAAGCTTGCTTTAGTCCATGAATGGACCTTTAAGGCTTGCACACTTTAGTGCAATCTTTGGATGTGAAACCCTTAGTTGTGTCATGTACACTTCCTGAGTCAAATTTTGATTAAGAAAAGCTACCTTCATATCCATTTACCAAATCTCATAATCATAATGAGAAGCAAGTGCTAGGAGTATGATGAGACTCCGCTTCATCATGAAGTTTAAGATAAAGGAGGGGGAGGTGTGACCATGCAAAGACAAGGGCCAGCGACGAAGATGGACGAAACTAGACCAAAAAGGAGGCCTCTAGAGGACAGCCGGTGCCGGTTCCAAGCAGCCAAATCAGCGCCGGCTCCATTTTGTCCACAATGGTTGTGTTCGGGCAATTCAACCGCCGAATACAGAACACAGCCGGCGCCAGGTGTGATGTCCAAACCGGTGTCGACTGCACTCTGGGCACTCACCGATAGCCCCTCTTTTTAATACTTTTCTCCGGCTTTCTTCATTTTTAATTGCCTGTAAAGACTTATTATGACCCAAAAACTGTAATAGAACATCATGGTTTACTTAGCTAAGGTTATGATAGTATAAATAGAACCTTAGTTATTTGAAAACACAACACACAACATTTTGAAATCAGAATGAGAGAGAATCTTGAGAGGCCAAGCCTTTTTGTTCATGTTGTTCAAGACCAAGCTTAAAGGTTAGTCCTCCTTTTGTAAGAGTCTATAAATCTTTTGGATAATCCAATGTTGTTTTCTTTGAATGGGTCTTAGTTGCTTTGTTCTTTTAGGGTTCATTTGAAATTTAATATTTGGGTACCTATTTTCTCTATTCTATTTGTTCTTGCTTGCCTTTGTTGCTTCAAGGATATTAGGGTGAGAATATAGTAGAACTTTCTACTCATCTTGAGGGTCTTTGAGACTTTGTTCTTCAAGGGTTTGAAAGAGTGTAGGTAGTTAGGTTACTTTATCCTTTGTCACAAGAAGAAATCTTTGTTTTGGGTTCCATTTGCTTGACTGAACACACAGCCGCAAAAAACACCCACAACACCAAGAAAAGCTACCACAAAAAGTCATATCAAAGAGTTTGGTATCAGAGCAAGGAAAAACTTGATTCCCATCAAAGCTTGAAAACAAGAAAAGAGCCCTACAAAGTGAAGAAAAGAGACAAACCAGAAAATCCCGTAACTCAAAACTTACTCCAAAAAAGACCTTGAAATTTTTGTTATTTCTTAATTTTTCTATTGGGAAATTTCTCTTTTATGTTATTTTAATCCTTAGGAACAAATTTGTCTTGTGTTTGTGGTGAAACTTGGCTTGAATATGGTTGAAAATTCTGATTGCTCTTGAGTGACGAGTTGCAGCCAAGGTGTTTGATAAATGTTCCATGAGAGTGTTTTTGGCTATAGTTGGGAACTTTGATTCTTGATTTTTATTCCTTGGGATTTTGTGGCTTAGTATATCACTAAATTATTGAATTCCATGTCCATTGAACTCAAAATTTCTATTGCACCTTTGTGATTATCTTGTTCTTCATCATCCTAGTTCTAGTTGTTCTTGTTTTCTTTGGTCTTGATAATTCTTGTTTGTTTCTTGCTTAGAAGTGTTCTTTTGCATCTAGTGCTTACTCTTGAGTTGATTGAGTCCATTTTTCTTGAAATTCTTGACTTAAAACTTGATTTCTTGGAGGTACCTAACAAGTGTTTGTTGAAATTCCCCTATGTCCCCCTATTTGGAAATTCCATTTGATTTGTGTGATTCACTTAGCTGGACTAAATCTTCAGCTATTGGGGAGAATTGGGATTGAACAAGAAGGCTTGAGTGTTGAGAAAAAGGCAAGAGGGAGAGCCTATTATCAAAAAAGCCTAAGAGAGTAAACACGAGGGTGGAGTGATCACCCTTGAGAGCTAAGTGCAGTGAGGATCGATTTTTCTTTCTAATCTCTTGTTTTGCAGGTATAGACAAGTAAATACTCTACAAGAGATCTCTAGGCTTAACGCAAGTGGACCTAGTAGACCTCAAGAAGAACCCATTGATGCTAGGGGATTGTGAGAGGACTTGCAAGCCATGATGAGGACTATGCAAAGCAAATTTCAAAATCTGACAAGGGAGTTGATAAACCATCTTGGCCAATCTTCTACCGTTGCACAAAGGAGGGGCCAAGAACGATTTGAAGCACCTAGCCTTAGAATGAGGGATGGTGATGCCCACATTCCTCCATTATATGCCCAACAAGGGGAAGAATGGGACGAACATTCAATTGGGGGATTCTAACGAGATCTTATAAGAGGGGGAGTTCATGGAATGAGAGTAGGACGAGGTAGAGGACAAAGAAAGAATGGGGAAAATAATCTAAGGGGGCTAGAAAGAGAATTTGAGGGAGTTGATGAGTGGTATGAGGGGGATCATGTTGAGGCTTTTGGGGAACAACATAGAGGAATGGGCCATAGAGGAGGTAGGAGAGAAGAAAATAATGAGGAGAGGGAGCATAAGTGCAAAAGTTGTCTATGTTTTCTACAACAACTAAATGGGAAGGAAGAGTCGCAACGAAAAAGAGGAGAATCCTAAGCTTCTATAAGCATAGTACAAAAAAGGAGTAGTAGAGAATTAACTTGTGAGATTTGTTATAGTACAAGGCACACAATGTTTGACTGTCCAAATAAATAGGCATATGAAAGATTTTATGGGGTGCACATTTGCAAAGAGGAGAGACAAATTGAGAAGCAAAAAGCTAGACTTGAGGCCAAAGTGACCAAGAAAAATGTTGTAGATGTTGAGGACCCAAGAAGGACAAGAACTGAAGAAACAATTGAGAGGGTTAAACAAAATGAATTACGTGGCTTTGAAAAGGAGGAGAAGCTAGAAAGGGAAGCCAAAGACCAAGAAATGCTCAATCAAAATGAAGAAGTAGTGCATGAAGTAGTTAAGGAAAATGTTGATAAGATGAGGAGTTTAGTAATGATGAAAAAGAAGACGTAGATCCATTGAGTTCAACAAATAGGGTGACTAAGGAATATTATAATACTTTATTATTTCTAGAGGATGAGTCAAACCCATTAGAAATGTTAGAGGAGAATGTGCAAGAAGAAGTTGAGTAAAAGAGTATGGAATTTGTTGAAGAGCTAAAGAATTCAAAAATTAAGATAAAGAATGAACAAATATGTGCTTCAAGTACTTATGAAGTGGAAGAGAGCTCACATCCACAAGAGGAGAGAAAGAGAAGTTGGCTAGAGGTGGTGCAAAAGCAAATGAAAATGAGTGAGACTAGTAAGAATGAAGAATCCAGTTCAACTTCACAAAATGACATCAAATCTAGTGGAGGAGATAGAGTGGGTAGAAGAGATGGGAATACACTTGAGAAATGCTCTCTTAGTTTGGAGAGGATTACATTCCTTGGGTACGATGTGAGTGCCAAAGGGATTGAGGTTGAAGAAGGACAGGTGAAAGCCATCCAAGATTGGCCAACCCCTACCACCATTACCCATGTCCCTAGTGAGGTGAACAAAGATTAAAGAATCATGAAGGAGCAAGAAAAGAAGAAGGGAGCGTAGGATGTTAATCCAAAACAAGAAATTGAGAGGAGAGAAAAAGAGAGGCAAGAAAAAGAGTTTGGTATGAGTGAGCAAGGTCAAGAGAGGGGAGGTAAACAAAGAGTGAATTTCTTTGAAAAAGAAAGTGAGATCATAGAGGCTAAAGAAGCCAAGGATCCAGATATTCTTCTTTTATGCAATTGTTCTTATGTTTCTACTAATGATTTCTCATTGTCTTTACCTAATACCATTGCAGCTATGCCTCAAGTATTTGAAGTTGTTGTTCCAAAACAAGAGGTCAACCGAACACTTACCCAACTCTTGCGGGTCATAATCAAGGAAAACTTGACCAAATGGGAGGAATGCTGGCCACAATTTGAGTTTGTTTGCAAAAGGGCTTTTCACTCTACCACTCTTTATTCCCCTTTTGAAATTATGAATAGTTTTAGTCCCTTAAATCCTTTTGAATTGATTCCCTTGCCTATAGGTGAATGGATGATCATTGATAGAGATAAGAAGGTGGCAGTGGTGAAGGCACTCCATGAAGAAGAAGGCAAAGATTCGAAGACGAATCCTTTTCAAGGAGGGGGATATGATGAGACTCCGCTTCATCATGAAGTTCAAGATAAAGGAGGGGGAGGTGTGACCATGCAAAGATAAGGGCCGGTGACGAAGATGGACGAATCTAAACCAAAAAGGAGGCCTCTAGAGGATAGTCGGCATCGGCTCCAAGCAGCCAAACTGGCGCTGGCTCCATTCTGTCCACAAAGGATGTGTTCGGGCAATTTAACCGCTGAAGACAAAACACAGCCGGCGCCGGCTGTGATGTCCAAACCGGCACCGGCTGCACTCTGGGCACCCGTCGACAGCCCCGCTTTTTAATGCTTTTCTCTGGCTTTCTTCATTTTTAATTACTCGTAAAGACTTATTATGACCCAAAAACTGTAATAGAACATCAGGGTTTACTTAGCTAGGGTTATGATAGTATAAATAGAACCTTAGTCATTTGAAAACACAACACACAACAATTTGAAATTAGATTGAAAGAGAATCTTGAGAGGCCAAGCCTCCTTATTCATCTTGTTCAAGACCAAGCTTAAGGGTTAGTCCTCCTTTTATAAGAGTCTATAAATCTTTTAGATAATCCAATGTTGTTTTCTTTGAATAGGTCTTAGTTGCTTTGTTCTTCTAGGGGTCATTTGAAATTTGATATTTGGGTGCCTATTTTCTCTATTCTATTTGTTCTTGCTTGCCTTTGTTGCTTCAAGGATATTAGGGTGAGAATATAGTAGAACTTTCTACTCATCTTGATGGTCTTTGAGGTTTTGTTCTTCAAGGGTTTGAAAGAGTATAGGTAATTAGGTTACTTTATCCTTTGTCACAAGAATAAATCTCTGTTTTGGGTTCCATTTGCTTGACTGAACACACAACCACAAAAAACATCCACAACACCAAGAAAAGCCACCACAAAAAGTTATATCAGAATATTCTAATGGATTTTAGCATTACTATTGGGAAAAATTATCGTCATAGTCAATACCTTATTTTTTATGGTAACCATTTGCAACCAATCATACCTTAAAGGTAATCACATCACCATCCATGTTGGTTTTCTTCTTTAAAACCCTATTTACACCCTATGGATAGTATCCCTTGAAGTGGATCAACCATAGTCCAAACTTGGTTGTTATACATGGAATTCATTTCTGACTTCATGGCTTCAAGCCATTTGTTAGAGTTTGAACTATTCATAACTTCTTCATAAGTGGTAGGCTCATTTTCTTCTATGTGTGATACGTCATTGTGGTTAGTGATAAGAAATCCATATCTCTCAGGTGGCACACATATCCTACTTGACCTACAAGGTTCTTGTGTCTTAGATGGTTCATCTATTTCAATAATAGATTTGGGATCAAATGTTTAATTGTTTGTTTGTGCTTCTTAAACTTTACTAAGTTTAATTTTGCTCCCACTATCTCCCTTGAACACGAATTCTTTTCCTAGGAAAACAACATGTGTTGACACAAACATTTTGTTTTCAATAGAGAGATAGAAATAATATCCATGAGATTCTCTTAGATATCCAATAACTAAACACTTGTCAGATTTATTCTCTAATTTGTCGATCTTTGTCCTGTTTACATAGGTGGGACATTCACAAAATCTAATATGAGTTAGCTTTGGTCTTTTACCATAAAATAGCTCAAATGGGGTAGTATCAACCATTTTTTATCGAACTCTATTTAAAATATAAACATCAGTTTCCAATGCATATCCTCAAAATGATTTTGGTAGATCAGTAAAAGCCATCATGGATCAAACAATATCTAATGAAGTTTGATACCTTCTTTTAGATTCACCATTATGCTGAGGTGTATGTGGTAGAGTCTATTGAGATAATATCATATTATATCTAAGATAACTTAGAAACTCTTGACTTAAGCATTCACCTCCTCGACCGGATCTTAGAGTTTTAATACTCTTACCAAGTTATTTCTCTACTTCATTTTTGAATTCTTTTCACTTGTCAAAGGCTTGAGATTTGTATTTTATTAAAAAAAAAAACCCCAAATTGAGAATAACCATCAATGAAGGTAATAAAGGATCATGTAAAACCTTCTTGCTTGCAATGTCATTGGTCCATATACTTTAATATGTTTAGTTCCAATAATTGCTTATCCCTTTCCCTTTTCTTAGAAAAAGAGGTTTTAGTCACTTTTCTAGTAGCAAGATTCTCAAGTCTCATATGATTCAAAATCGAATGAGCCTAAGTCAATATACTTATTTAACTTAGAAATATGATTCTCATTTACATGGACTGAACGACAATGCCATAAGTAAGATGGGTTTGTATTATCTTTTTTGGGCCTTTTATTGTTTATATTCAGAACCTGATTTTCCATTTCATATAAACCATATTTCAAAGTCGCAGTACTATATTGGATATCATTTAATGAAAAAGAAAACTTTTATTCTTAAAATTTAAATAAAATCCAAGAAAATCTGCACAAGCAACTGAGATAATATTTTTAAGTAAAACTCGTACATAATAATAGTTTTGTAGTTCTAGAATCAATTTAGAAGGCAGATGTAGATGATAAGTCGCCACAACAAGTGCAACTGCCTTTGCTCTATTGGCTTGTACGAAGGTCCACATCATTTTTGTCCAACTTCGTACTGCTCTTTAATCCCTGCAAATTATTAAACAAATAAGATTCACATCCGGTATCCAATACCCATGTCTGATTACTAAATGAAGTATTATTCTCATTCATAAACATACCAGGAGTGGGAGTAGAAGTGCTTGCAAGCTTCTCCTTTTTCTTATTTTGTTTAACAGTGTCCAAGTAGCTCTTGCAATTGCACCTCCAGTAGGCCATTTTCCTGCAATGGTGACATGGGCCTTTGGTAGTTGTCTCCTTCTTCTTTACACCATATTTGGGTCTAGTCGGATTCTTTTGCTTCTTTTTAGAAATATTTTTCTTTTTATAAGAAGAATCAACCAATAAGACTGCATTATTTTCTTTCTTCATAGAAGACTCTACAGTCTTAAGAAGGTAGATCAACTCAAGTATTGTGGTCTCAATCTTATTTATCTAGTAGTTTATCACAAATAGTGAAAAACTACCTGGCAAAGATTGAAGAATTCAGTCTATATTTAATTTGTGATCTATAGTGAATCCAAGTGATCCAAGTTTCTCAATTAACCCTAGAATCTTAAGTCCATGAGTGGCCACTAAAGTGTCTTATACCATTTTAGAACGGAATAACTACTTAGAGATCTCATATCTTGTCATCCTTGCTTGCTGTTAAAAAAGTTCTCTTAGATGGAGGATAATAGTATAAGCATCCATATGATCATGCTATTTTTGAAGCTTAATGTTTATTAATGCCAGCATGAAACAAGATGTTGTGTAACTGTCCTCTTTATGCTTCCTATGGGCTTCATGCTTTTTAGCAAGAGCATCACAGCTGGAAGTGGTGGAATTGGAGCATTTAACACGTAGAGCAACCTTTCCCGATTTGAAAATGATTCTTATATTTCTATACCAGTTCAAGATGTTTGATTCAGTGAGCATGTTTATTTCCAAAATTCTATGTAAGCTCAAATTTGTTGTCATGATACAAATGACCTTGATTGTAATACCTCGCCGAAAACCACCTTTGACTATGGGGAAAAAAGTCATACATTGCATAGCATTTTGCAATTCATGTGCTATCTTAAAATTATTCTTGCATGGGTGCATGTGATTTTCAAAGTTGCTCTTGCATTTGATTTATTTGGTGAGAAATAATTGTGTTGTTGCATTACTTGAGAGTTGTTTAAGTGAAGTTTAGTAGAGGAGATGGAAGGATGAGAATTAGGGTGGAAAAGAATTTCCTAGGGAAATATTAGCATTGGAGTTGATTTGGAATAGCGGTTAGGTTTGGTGATTTTCCTTGGTGACTCGAGTTTGAATCTTACCTCTTGCGAATCTTAGTTCCTTTTTGAAATTCTTTTCCTAGATTCCCTCATGCTTTGGATGAAAAAAACCCTAGCTATCCTAGTGAATTTTCAGCGCCATTTTTTCTAAGGAAATAAGTCCCTATATTTATCTCCTAAATTCAAGGATTTTTTATGTGAATTAAGTTTACTTTTATTTTAAGCTTTTGCTCCCTTTGATTTAAAAAAAAAAACCCTAGCTGAATAACTAAATTCCAACTTGATTTTAACTTACTAGATTTTGTAATGGATAGTTGGAATTAAATTATTATTTTTCTAGTTGGATACCTTATGGATTTTGAACCTAGAACCTTAGCTAAAAATTTGGAAAATTTTCCAGCTAGGTGCCACCACTTTTTTGAAAGAGTTTTAGCCGACTCAAACTCTTCCAACACTAGGAAATCTTATCCAAAATCCTTTAGCAAATCAGATTTGATTTCAATCCTACTTCAACCAAGTTTTGCTTCCTTTTTCTAGCAGAATGTTGGCAGCCTTGTGCAAGCACAAGCTGTTCGAAATTTCCAGCACACCTAAGTGCAGTCCAACTCTTCAAATCCTAGCTCAAAACATCTAGAACACTCCTCATCAATTCAGATTACCTTAGCCACACAAAAACCAGATTTTACTCATCAAAATTCCATAAATTCGGCCAGCTTAGGAACCAGAATTTTGGCCAGCCTTGTACAGGAAATTTTGGCCAGCTTGCACTGCAACTTAAACGAAAATTCTGCACACCAAAACCTACAAAAATCCACAGCTGATTAAGCCAATTTTCAGCACCTAAAACCCTTGCATTTTCTCTGTAAATCGCGGTAGAACAACAGCTAAAACAGTCCAAAATTTCTCCCCTCTGGTTCAGTGATTTTAGCACAGCACATGAGCCATTCTTGCACAGAATTTTAGTTCTCAAAACCTACTCAAACTCTTCCTTGTTATGGCCAAAAACTTTGAATGCATACAGCCCTTTTCTTGAGTAATATTTTGGCCAGCATAAGGTAGCAATTGCAGAATATTTTCTTCTCATAAACCCTCCCAAATTCGGCAGCAACAAGGTGCACAGCAAGCTACAATTTTCAACCTTGCTGTCCACGAAACCTAAAGCCATTAGGAGTCTTTCTTAACACCACCATCTAACCCTAAATCAATCTTCTATAACCCTAAATCACAGTAGCCAACTACCCTCTCCATTCTACACGAAAATTCCAGCAAGAATCTCCCTACAATTTTCGAAAATCACACGAACAATTCCTAGTAAGAAACCGATCACACTCTAAGGCAAGCAAAACCATCTTAACCTCTTGATTCCTTTCTTCCATTAATTCTTCTCCTTTTCTTCCCTTGAATCTTGCCACCTAAAGGTTGATTTCATCCCTTTTACCTACTTTCGGTCAAAAGGAAGGAAAGAAGGCAGCTTCTCTCTTCTACTCGAACGAACTCAAGACGAACACCATAGGAGCATTGAGATTTTGTTAACCCGATTGTCGCAAGGTAAGGGAATCCTTACCCTTGATGTCAAAATTAAAGTTTAATATAGTTGATGATGTCCATTAGCATGATGAATGGGTATTTTGAGTTGAGTAATTAATTAAGCATATTCGATGCATAGCAGCGCCATATTTTACTGTGGTAATGATAGATATGAGTTGTGATGGTCAAGTCAAGCCTTTTTGATATAATATTCATGTCTTTGATGAATATATGGTCATAGAATATGAACTTTGGGGATTGGTTAATTTATTGGGAATTAGATAGTGGATTGTGAATTGTTATGGGAATAAATGAGTTTAGAGCATGTTTGAATCGATTGAGACCCTGATCATGATAATATGTGGTTCTAGATCAGGAGGATATTTGAAGGAAGTAAGCTGTGATTTTATCTTGTTTGTCTGAGGTACATCAAGTAAGTCATTGCATAAACTCTTTTGTTAAATATTGTGATGGCAAGTATATGTTGTAAAGCTTTGTGAAGCTATTGTTAAACTATGTTCGCTTAGGTTGTAAACGTGGATATTCATTCTTTAAATGGTTTTGTCAAACTAATGATTTTATCAAGAAAACTATTCTTTCTTCTACAGTTTTAGAAAACTCTTCTAAAGAAAACCACGTTGCACACAGCCAAGGTATGGAAATATTTTGAATCAGGAATTGACGGATATGTTCGTTGAGTACTCAATAAGGGTAGGCTAACAATATTAGTCTTGGAGGGCTAGAGTAAGTCTTCTGGCAGGAGGCCACTTGCAGAAGATAAGCTCGGCTTGAAAAGGTGACAGTATTGGTTGGTCAGGTCGGTCCGAGCTAGTATTTGTACTTGTTAAGGTATTATTTATTTTCCCAACATAGACACCTGGATGGTTTTGTTAGGTGTAGAGAAGGAGGAGTATCTCAGCCAGTGAGTTGTATACTCACCCTGATCAAAATGCCCAACATGTGGTAATCTGGTCCCGGTAAGGTGTATAAAGTATGGTGGCTTGTTCTCATGGAGCCCAGTGTGTGGTGACATGACTGTTTACTCGAGTGGATGATTTGTTTTATATAAAGTGTGATTATGAGAAAAATCCACTCCTTGCAAAAAGAAAGTATTTATAACTTGCCAAATATTTCTGCAAATGTTTTCCACTATGCATACACAAATTGTGTGAAACACCATGTGCACACACCAGACTTACTGAGATTTCATCTCACACTATTTTATATCATGTTTTCAGGAGATAGATTGTTCTGAGCCAGCGGGGCATGTGATAGTTGAAGCTTTTGTTATTTTTTTCCCCATTTTGTTTTAGGAGCCAGTTGTTGTTTAAGCTTCTGAACGATATTTGTTTTATTTCGTATTGCCCTAATTTGAGCCGGATGTAATAAGAGTTTTTCTCTATTTATCTAAATTGATTCTTTTGGGGTTACCTTTATGTTTTATACTTTGTTTTAAAGTCCTATTGTCCTATGGGACGGGGCGACATCCCCGCCCTTTTAAGGTACGTAGTAGTGGGGTGTTACAAGTGGTATCAGAGCCTAGGTTTAGGCAATTACTGGACTTAATGGGTTTTATATTCTTAAGTATTTTGATCTGGTACTAATTATTGCCTTTTGTTTATAGGATGGTCAAAAGAGTTGTGTCGGCTATCAAAGACTGGCCCGCTGGCTGCGAGAATCTACCTGCCCCACTACCCGTAGCCGATCCTCCCTCGTCTGATTCAGAGATAGTGCATGAGCTGCCAGTTCTAGACGACCCGGTGGTTGAGGTGGAGATAGGGGTTGAAGGGAGCCTAGGAGAGTACGAGGGGGATGATGGGAGGGAGGTAGTAGAGTTTGCCAGTGAAGGAGAGGAAGATAAGGAGATGGCTGAGTTGAGTGAGAGGGAGGTAGATGAGCTCGGGAACGAGGGAGACGGTGAGAGTGAAGGGGAAGATGGTTGGGATAGAGGAAGAGGATGAGGAGGCAATAGAGGTTCCCCGGACCCCGCAGATAGGAGAAGTTGATAGAACTCCTGCTTGCTATAACCCTAAGGAGTCCAGTGGTGAGGGACCTAGGCCGAGGGATGAAGTTGCCCAGGGAGAGAGGGAACTTAGCCAGTCAGCTCTAGAAGTGGTAGATAAGGGAAAGAGGAAGCTAGAAAAGGGTCCTAAGGGGTATGGACTCCGATATGGATTGGGAATAGATGCCAAGTTAAGGAGAGAGGGGTTGCTTAATCCATCCGACTCAGGGAATGAGAGGCCTGCGCCTAAGGGTACGGTTAGATTAGCGTTGGATGAGCTTTATGAGATGGCCATGAGAGCCAAAAGGAGCCGTGAGGGTGAGTTAGGGTTGTTAAGTGAGAGTGTTGGTTTTGCGAGGGACTACATAGGGAGACTCGATAGCTCCGTGGGGTGGCTTGTGGAACCAGCCTCTGACGACTCCGATGCCTCTATTGAAACTAGGGAGAGTCGGGTATAGAAGACCAGCAGCATTTACTTCTCCTCCTTCGGGATTTGCATTCCTTTGTTTGTTTATTTCTTTTAAAAGAAGCATGTTGCTTATAGGGATTTATTATTTCACTAAATAACAGGGTATCGCATGTGATAACCCCTTCTTTTCTACGGAAGCATAGTTTATATGAAAAGCATGAGTTTTAGTTATTATTTGATTTTTCCCTGCATAACATCATTAAATTCTCTTTTAAAATGAGTGGATAACATTGCTAGTAACTGATCATGCACCTGAGCATACTCCTTTCCCCTTGGTAATTATCTGACCTTAAGTGAATGTTATCAAAGATGGCACCAAGACGCAGGATAGTCGTTCATAGCAGAACTGTGCAGGAAAGTGCATCCTCCACTCCGGAATTTGAGCAGATGCATCGTTCCACACCCGACGTGGAAGAGCACTTGCCACGAGAACAGGAGTTAGCTTCGGAGAGATCACGAGATGTGACCATGGGTCAGGCTTTCAACTAGATGGCCTCAATCCTGCAGAACCTAACAGAGAAAGTGGACAAGGTGGCCAGGAAACCACCGCGGGGAGAGGATGAGGCCTTGGAACGTTTCCTGAAGTTCCAACTTCCCACCTTCCAGGGGGAGGTGGAGCAGGATAAGAAGGCCGAGCAGTGGGTTGAACAGTTGGAGGATATCTTTGCTACTCTGCAGTACTCAGAGGAGAGAATGGTCAAGCTTGCTGCTTTTCGGCTGGGGGGACCGTCACGGGCATGGTGGCAATGTGTATGGGGTGACTGGGATAGAGAGGAGCAGGAATGGATATGGGATGACTTTACAGAAGCTTTTCATGCCGAGTACATTCCTCGATGGGTAGCTGAGAAGATGAAGGATAAGTTCCAAACCCTCAAGTAGGGAGGTATGTTCGTTGCACAGTATGCAGCCCGGTTCATGAAGTTGTCTAAGTACTGCAAATGCTTGGTTGACACGGAGCAGAAGCGCACTCGGCAGTTCGTGAAGGGGTTGAGGCCCGATTCAAAGAAGGCATTGGCTCCATCATCGCCAATATCATACACTGCCACCATGGACGCAGCATCCCAGATGGAGAATGAAGATCGGCATTGGTCGATGAATAGACCTTTCCCACCGAATCGTCCACCAATGAGGCCTTCAAGCAATAAGCGACCTGCGGGCTCTATGCCGTGGGGAAATTGGGATAAGCAACCTTGAGTGCCTATGGCTGGATCGATGCAAGGCGACCTGAATTGCCGACTGTGTGGAAAAAGGGGCTACACCGAGAGGAATTACTAGGGCAACGAGAAGTTGAGTTTACTGTGGACTTGATTCACGGAGCAGAACCGGTGTCAAGAACCCTCTACCGAATGGCACCGATGGAGCTAAAAGAGTTAAAGGAACAATTGGAAGAATTGGTGAGGCAAGGCTACATCCGACTGAGTACATCGTCGTGGGGAGCCTCGGTGTTGTTTGTTAGGAAGAAAGATGGTACCCTGAGGCTATGCATTAATTATCGGGGATTGAACAACTTAACGATCAAGAATAAACACCCTCTACCCTTGATTGACGAGTTGTTCGATCAACTTCAAGGCGCCGCTTGCTTTTTGAAGCTGGACCTGTGACAAGGATACTATCAGGTGAGGATTAAGGAAGAAGACATTCCTAAAACTGCTTTCAACATGCGGTATGGCCACTACGAATTTGTGGTAATGCCATTCGGTGTAACCAATGCACCGGCAGTTTTCATGGATTTGATGCATCGCATCTTCCAACCATATTTGGACAAGTTCGTGGTTATCTTCATCGATGATATCTTAATCTACTCCAAGAATCCGGAGGATAATGCGGAGCACTTAAGGTTGGTCCTAGAGAAGCTGAGGGAATTCAAGCTTTTCGCTAAGTTCAGTAAATGTGAGTTTTGGTTAAGCTTGGTATCCTTTCTCGGCTATGTGATATCCAATGATGGGATAAAGATGGACCCTGCCAAGGTGGAAGCCGTAGCAAATTAGAAACAATCGGAGAACGTTACCGAGATACAAAGTTTCCTTGGGTTGGCCGGGTACTATCGGCGTTTCATTAAGAATTTTTCTACTTTGGCTTCACTGATGACACGACTATTAAAGAAGGATGTCGCTTTTGCTTGGAGTGAAAAGTGCGAGAAGAGCTTCCAAGAGCTTAAGAGGAGGCTGATTTCAGCACCCGTACTGAGCCTACCCAAGGCTGACAAGTCCTATGCACTGTATACAATCGCATCCAAGGAAGGTCTACGAGCTGTGCTGATATAGGAAGGGAAAGTCATAGCTTATGCTTCTAGGAAGCTAAAGCCATATGAAGCTAATTATCAAGTGCATGACTTGGAGCTGGCAGCCATAGTGTTCACCTTGAAGAAGTGGCGATATTATTTGTACGTTGCCCAATATGAAGTCTTCACAGACCATAAGAGTGTGAAGTACATCTTCAAGCAGAAGGACTTGAACCTTCTTCAGCATAGGTGGATGGAGTTTCTGGAGGAATATAAGTGTCCTATTAATTATCATCCGCGCATAGAGAATGTGGTAACTGACGCATTGAGTCAGAAAGTGAAGATGGCACACCTGAGAATACAAGAGGTGTCGGCAGTCCAAGAAATATTAGGGTAAGAAGCGAAAGTTCAATAGAGGAAGATCTATGTGAGCAATTTGGCCCTGAAACCTGATCTGGAGTAGGAAATTATATCAGCCCAATAAGACAGTGTGGAGTTTCGAGCCTTCAAGGAGAAAGAAATCGCGAGGGGTGGAAAGGATTTTCGAACCGATGAGAAGAGGGTACTGTATTTTCGGGACCGGATTTGTGTGCCTAATATCCAAGCCTTAAGGAAGAGAATACTGGCCGAAGCTCATAAGAGCAAATATACCATACACCCTGGGGAAGTAAAGATGTACCATGACCTGAAGAAGAAATATTGGTGGGCCAGAATGAAGAGAGATGTGGTTCAGTAAATGTCAACATGCCTTACATGCCAAGGTTAAAGTGGAGCATAAGAAGTCTGCAGGTTTACTGCAACCGTTACCGATTCTCGAGTGGAAATGAGAAGAAGTGACTATGGATTTTGTGACTTGCCTTCCTGAAAAACCTTAGAGGGGGGGGGGGGGAGGGTGAATAAGGTTTTTGGCAGGCAAAAATAACTTTTTTCGATTGTCTAAAATGCTGAACAAGGATGATCACCAAGATATTTGGACTGACTTTATAGATGCATAGAAAGCTATCCAAGTACTCATAGATGTATATTCAGATTTAGACAATGAAAGATCATAAAAACAAAATGCATGAACCACTGAAATAAAATGAGACAAGAGGTGTATAGTGGTTCGATCAACAATGATCTACGTCCACTACCTTAAACCTCACACTTAAAGGATTTTCAACCCTATTTCATTAACTTCACTTAATGAAATAGCCACATACAAGAGAGGATCACCACACTAAGTTTTACATAACCTCTCAAACACATCAAGGCTCACCCCTATGGGTTATACACCACAACCTTGACAATACACATAACAAGGCTCACCCCTATGGGTTTTACACCACAACCTTGAACATACAAAAAGAGAATATGAAAATTAATAGAACAGAGATAAGCTCACTTACTTGAGCAGATATTCTCTCGGATACAAGCCACAAAATACTTTTATCTTTGATACACAATCAACTCACTTTGAAGCTCAAGATAAAAGGAGATTTTTGAAAATATTGAGCAATAGTGTTTCTAAGATGAATGTTTCAAAAATCTTACTTGTAATCTTGCTTTAAGGCTATTTATAGAGCTAAAAAGTGGAGTGCCAACGGTTATAAAAAAAACGGCTATAAATTTTTCTGTTTAAACTCATCCGAGTTTTGGACTCGGGTTTTGGACGAAGATGCATCCAAAAGTTAAGTCCAAAATGGCACATCCATGACAAACAATTTTCAACCCATTTTACAGGATTTTGGATGAACTTTTTGGATTCAAATTGTACCATCAAAAATTCTGCGAATTTTAAAAACTTTGAAACTCATCTCATTTCAAACTTCAAGATAAAATCAAATGAATCAAAAGATAAGAGGACATAGAAAATAATAAATATACCTTAATGAACACTTCCTAGTCTAATATTCTTCATAAAAAGTCTTCTTGATGTATTACTCCTTATACTTGATTTTCCATTTGATCTTCCATTTTTGAAATCAGTGATGAAGGAGTCGCCAACAATTCTTATCTGAAGACTTTAGAAGAACAAAGGTCAATCATGTCCTATCATAATAAATTGACATGTTAGTCCATATCCATGTTTGTCATAAATTAAAACATAAAAGAAAGCCCTTAGGGCTAACATTCTCCCCCTTTTTGAGTGATGACAAACATGACACATTTGATATGTAGATAGAAATAACATGATGAGAAAAAAATGCAAATAATTGTAACAAGTCTCATAGACATCTTATAAGTAAACATATTTCAATAATCTTAAGGCATGTAATATCTCTATATAAATATTCAGAATAGTTTGATAGAGATAAAATGCTAAAATGTTCCCCCTAAATATATGCTTATGTGAAAATTTCGAACATAAGAGGAAATAGAAGAAGTAACGATTTATTCAGCCAGAAAGTGTATCCAAAATATTTTTGGATGAATGTGTGTTTTTAGAATATTTTTTGATGGGGCTTTTGGATGTCCAAAATATTTTTCAAAAACTACTTATAAGAGTATTTGTTTTGGAAATGAAGTTTCTGAGTCCAAAACTCCCCCTGAGTCAATGCACAATAAAAATTTATCATAGAATTTTGTTTCAAAGATTCAATCATCATTCAGAATTTTATGTGCATAACTGTGTAACACCCCGCTACCTAGGCCCGCCAGGGTCGGGGATGTCGCCTCGTCCAAAGGACAAGGGGTCTTTATAACTGGTCACACAATTAAAATAGTGAAATGAAAATAATAATTTAACTTAAAATTTATTACAACCTAAGAATAAATCCACGAATAAAACCATAAATTCCCAAAAGAAATACAAACCCATAAATAAAATCATCCACTCTCAACTCCCCAAAGCAATACATAAAAATAAAAGACAACATTCTCTTCCAAGGCAGATAACACAAGCTACTCATCCCCACAGCAGGATCGGCCCAAAATCATGGTGAAAAGGCGATGAGACAGAAATCTCAGTAAGTCCGTGTGTGCTTTGGGTGTTCAGTGGAAATAGTTCATGGATGTAGAGTATAAAAACTTTATAAGAGAAATATTGGCAAGCAATAAACATTAGTCAAAATCAAGAGTGGCGTTTTGGCTTTTCCAGCCATACATAATTTATAAGATCAATCATTCGAACGAAAGGATTATGGGTTACCATACCGGATGGTCAGTATGCCGACACTTTGTGCATACTGCCGGTCAGAATGCCGACACTTTGTGCAGATTGACTAAAGGTAGGTGATCGGCCTACCGGACAAGATACTCCTCCTTCTCTATACCCAAACAACAACCGGGTATCCATTCCGGCAAAACACAATCACTTGACTGAAATAAAAACTGCTAGCTTGGACCGGCATGACTAAGTAGTACTGATGTTTCTCTAAGTTGAGTTCATCTTCTGGAGGAGGCCTCCTGCCAGAAGACTCACTCTTGCTCTTCAAAACTAGTACTACCAGTCTACGCCCATTGAGTACTCAACGTAACATATCCCACTTGGGAAGAAAATGAACAAAACACTGTTCGACATGAAAATGGCAATTTATGGATTTTCCAAAGACTTTAACAAAATCAGTTTTAGAAAGAATTTGAGTTTGAGTAAATTTGCTCATTCGCTTTTAAATAATTTAAATGTTTGAAATAAGAAAAGATTTAACCCTCAATTGCCTTTACATGAATGAGTGTCCATGCACTCTACACTTGGCTTGCCATAATAAACATTTTGCATCAAACAGGTTTTATGCAGGAGCTTACCTGATCCTTGTCCACAACAAAGGTCTCCAACAGCTGACCTAACCCCGCATAGGGTAAATACAAACCACAATCAAACTCAAGCCAAGATTCACTTTCACAAATAAAACTAACTCAACTTACTACAATCATGTCCCTAGTGTCCCAAGCTTTAAGGCTCGATAATAAATAAAAGGGGTTTATAAAATAAATCTAGTTTGATATTAAAATAACTAGAGTTTGGAAAATTAGGTACAATATGTTGAAGGTTTAAATCTTGCTAAAATAATTTAGAGTTTATTTGATGAAAAGTCCTAGGTGGTACTAGGTAAAATAATAGTTTATTAATAATTAATTGCTAGAAAATAATTTATAGTTAAAATTAGTTGAAAATAAATTTTAATGAGTCTTTCTTGAAAACTAATAAATAAATTTTAATAGGTTTGATTAAAAGATAATAATTAAATTTTAATAATAAATATTTTGCCTATTATGATTATTTTCACAAAAGGCTTTATTTGATATTATAATATCTATATATTTTATTTTTCTAGCAAAAACTATTATTTATTTGACTAAAATATCACTATTTTATATAAAAGACCAAATCCACATTTTCCCATGGTTTTCCAAATTTTACTAGAAAAATCATATTATTAAATATTTTATTAATGAAATAAAATTTGGCTTAGGGACAACTAGATCATGATCATATTCCCATAGCTAACCACAATCATGAACATATACAACCCTTCAATTCATCAAATCATCCAAATCATGCATACAAGCATAGATCTCAATTTATCAAAATATGATCTAACCCTTACTAGCATAAATATGATCATGGCTTCAATAATCTAACATGAATATACATCCTATTCACCAAAGGTGACATAATCTCTAGCATACTTCATCACAAATACTACCTATGACATGCATCAACCTCAAATCATCATATAATCATCCAAGATAATCCTTCCATGCATAAATCCCATCTCCTTCACAATCATACATATATTCATGCTTCAATCTCAACAATATATATATATATATATATATATATATATACTTAAAATCCTACCGCCATCCACCTACTATCATCATCATCCTAGAGACATGAATCTAGAGTTTAAAAAGGAAGATTGAAGGTACTTACTTGGTTGATGAATGCCTTGAAGGAGTTTAGAGTAGATTTCAACTCCTAGATGTCTAACTTTGTCCATGGGAGATGGCGAAAGTATGTTCATGGGAGAAAAAGTCATTCGGCCAAGAGAGGGGAATTTTCAGCCATGAGAGAGAGAGAGAGAGAGAGAGAGAGAGAGAGAGAGAGAGAGACCATTAGCATGTTTATTCACATAGGCTCTCACTAGAGATCAAGATTGGAGAAGATGAAGTTGTTAGAATAAATTTACCTTGAAGGTGTTCTTGACCTTAACAGAAATTTCTGGTTTTTGATCCAAAAGTGCAAGTTGGATTTTGTAGTTTGATGTTAAAAATGGTACGGATGGACTCACAGCAATGAATAGATGAAATCTAGAATTTTTTTAGAGGTAGTTTGAAGTGATTTGGAGAGGTATTAGGTGAAAGGAAGGAGTAGGTGTTCTTGGTGTACTATGTGTTCTTGAGGTTGAAGAGAATAGAGAGTTCTTGGATGGAGGCTGCCAAAATTCTGAAGAGATTAGGGCTGCCAAACTATTTGTAGGGTTTAGGAAGATGGTTTTTATGGTTTGGAAGGAAAAAGGAAAGGTTAGTTGTTAAAATCCTTGAAGAATATTTTTGGGAAGCAAATTTGGAAACTAGATATCACAAGAATATCTTTGATTATTGGAGAGCTTTTGGAGATCTGCATGGACGAATTTCTGGGCAGTGTTTTGGTTGAATGAAAGCTGGTTGAAGGAAGCTTAGGGTGGCCGAAATTATGGAGTATAATGGTGGAGAGAAGGTCTGGTTGTTTGAGGTATATTTTATAGAAAGTTGTTAAATCATGGTAGCTAGAATTTTGGTATCCAAATCAAGGAATGATTGCAGAATTTTTTGGAAATCTTTTAGGCATCCATTGTTGGATTTTCGGGCAGAACTTTGGGAGGACAATGGAGTTCTGTTAATGGAGGTTTAAGGGTGGTTTTTGCAGAAAAGGGATGGTGTTTCGGCTAGGGTTGAATTAGGAAATAAAGCTGGACAAAATTCTGCACAGCATTATTTCGCATGCCTGGAATTTTCTGGGCAGTTTTCGGCTGCCCTTTTCCAGATGATTTGTAGAGGCTTTGGAGGCGAATTTCAGGGGCTTTCGAGGCTGGTATCTAGCCTACTTCATGGAGGAAAAACATGGCTAGGGTGCTGTACAAAAACTAGAAGAAAACAGCTTGGTTTTGGACCTCCAAAGCTGCGATTTGTACAGGATTTTTTTTCTGGTTTTGCACCATCTTTGTGCAGTCCGAAAATAGCCATAAAAATCTAGATTCTAAGCTGATCAAAAGGGCCATTTTATGTCAGCATTTGGGAGGGAAATTCAGCTAAGAAGCTCGACAATTTGAAGGTACAACAAGCTGAAAATTTTCAGCTCATTCTAAGAAGTAAGATGAACTAGTCTAGAGTGAAATTTCAGAAAGCTTACTAGAGGAATTTTTCCCCTTGGAATTTCCTACCATTCTTCCACATTTTTCAGACCATGAGAAGCCTTTTACTAGGACATTTTGATCTCACAAGATCACAGCATTTTACTGAAATTTCTGGAAAGAAAATGCATAGAACATCTTGATCAAACTAAGGAGTTGAAAATTGAGGAAAATTAAGAATCAATGGAAAATGAATTCCCTTTAAGAAATTCGAGTAGAGTAAAGGAGTGGAATGAGAATACTCCTAACATGTCTCTCTTAAGATCATCATCCCTACCTTACTCTAAGCTCATAAGACCGAAATTTCCTCCACTAAGAAAAAATAAAATTTAATCTAGCTAAAGCTTCTATGATGGAATTCGAACCCAAGACTTCCATAATTAATTCTAAGGCTCTAACCACTAAATCACATCAACTCTTGTTGATATTTTCACTAGAAAATTATTTTCTATTCAATCCACAGGCTATCTCCCTATTTTCACCTCGGGCAAATATTACCATCTTGCCCCTCTCACACATTACTCACCAACAAGACCTCAAGACAATAAAACCCGAATCCAAAACACATAAAAATCATATGAAAATATATTTAACCATGAAATTAAATATGATATGCATCCCAACCCCCCTTACTCTAAGGTTAGTTTTGACTAGGGTTTCACAAACTGTTCATGCCAAAAGTAATTTATGCAGCTCATAACAGTTTATGCAATTTTCATGAAATTTTGTAACTGTTCAACAACAGTTTCAGTTTTAGAACGGTTTCAGTAGTTACTTTGCATGTAAAAAAAAAAAAAAAACTATGCATTAATAGTTCAAATTCAGTTCATCAGTTTCATATCAAATTATATGCAGAACCCATAACATTTTCAGACTAGCATATTTCCTTCTTCTTGGTGACTGCCAACATCATCATGTCGATAGTCATGTAGACAATAATATTTTCTCAGATCAACATTCAACATTTTCACAACAGTATTTTCACAGACTATCATTCAACATTTTCACAGCAGAATTTTCACAGATTAGCATTTAATATTTTCATAGCAGATTATAAAATTTTCGGACCAACATATGCAGACAACATTGTATTCAGATCAACATATTTCATTCTCCCCTTGTCATAGATCATCAGACAATCCCATAATATTCTTACTGCCTCAATAATATAACATTTCATAATATTTCTATTTCTCCCCATGGATCATCAGATAATCCTCAAATTTTCCCCATAATTCTTACTGCACTAGCCAATATCATAACAGTCTATGACATTCCTATTTCTCCCCTTTTGTCATCAATCAAAAAGAGGTATAGAAAATAGAGAAATAAGCAACAGTTAGTAGATAGATAATTAAGCTTAAAAATAAACATCAGTAATTATCCAAAGACAGGAATATAAATGGTGGAAAATAAATTGTTCAACGGAGTGCAGTAAAGAAATTGGTCATCATCCCAGTTGCGATCCCAGAAAACAGTTTATCTAATATTGATTGTCTCAGATTTTGCTCCAGCACCTTTCTTGGAAAACTGGCCAGCAATCCTGCTGGATTTTCGCTTCACAACTACATGTTTCTGCCTTTTTCCTTTAGGTTTGGGAGAAGGAGGAGGAGTTTCTGTTTTCTGAATTGGAGAAGGTGGAGGAGATGGTTCAGGAGAAGTTATAGGAGAAGGTTTAGGAGAGGAATCCTTTTTGTCCACAGGCAGTTCAGATTTATCTTCAGCTTTTTCATGTTCAGAAGTTTTAGCAGATTGCTCAATGACAGATAGTCTGTTTCCTAACAGTTTGATTTCTGAGCTAAGAAATTCCAACTTCTCTGCAAAAGAACTGATTGCACTCAGAATATTCTCAGATAGACCGGAGTCCGGAACAGTTCCTTCCTCATCAATCTTTCTTTTGGTTCCTGACTTTTCTTCTTCCTTGATCTTTATCAAGTTTTCCTTCTCTTTTCCAGTAGATTCTCGCAACAATTTCCATGAATTTCCTTCCCTAACATATCGTATCTTTTCAAAAGAGTCATAGCTGTAGACATTTGTTTTTGAGGGATCACATGGAATAGAATTTAAATTAACTTTAAAAAACTGAAAGACTTTTGTCAACAGATTGCCAAAAGGAAGAGCTTTGCTTGAGGTGTTACGAGATTGCAACATAAGCTTGGTGGCTAAAAAACCAAAATTTATCTGCCTCTATTCAACCAACCCAAGCATTACCACCATTTGCAGAATACTGATAGAAGTTTTATGACCAGAACTAGGAACAATCATGGTTGATACCATTTGGTGCAAGATTCTACCCGTCCTATTCAGCCATTTTGAATTTCTATTTCCAGAACTTTCAAAGTTTTTCCCTCCAGTGAACAGTTTTTCAAAATTTTTTAGATAAAAAATTTCTTTCCCCTCAGGAAATTTATTCATCTAAAAGTACTGAAGGCCGACATCTTTAACATCACAAATTCTGTTAAACAGCCTATGATCAAATTCTATTTCTCTACCCTTAACTTTGGATACATACCATCTAATCATAAAGCCTCCCTCAGTTTCTTCCAACTTTCCTTTTCTCAAATTAGCGTAGAATTCCCAGACCAGAGGAGTATATATTTTCTCATCAACTGACAACAAAATTCCCCACTCAATGTGATCAAACATGTCCAGAATATTAGATAGATTTAAGAAGGTAGAATGATTAAATCGATAGCCAGAGATCACAGTTCTGTTTCTTGAAACCCAATCATTGTACTCAGATTCGCATTTAGAGTCAAGAAATTGGGGTACCTGGTTTGCAGAACTTAGTTGTTCAGAAGATGATTCAGACGAATCATAGTGAGAAGTCGAGAAGTGAGGCTGAGGAGAGGCTTCTTTGGCTTTGCCTTTTGAACCTGAAACCTTTTTCTGTTTCATTTGAGTGGGTTTTTGCTCCTTTTTCAGTTTTAGAATAGAAGATTTAGTTTTTGCCATTGAAAGATCCAAGCTTTTTCAGGGCTTTTTGGGTTTTCAAAGAGAAAGAACACAGAGAAGTTGTTTTGGAGGAATGAGGGTTTCAAGAGTTTCGAGAAAGAGAAAATCAGATAGCCTTGAATGTCTAGAAGAATAAGAGAACAAAATGCCTTGGAAACATAAGTGTTTTTGAGATGTTTTGAAAAACGCGCAAACCAATTTTTTAAAACTCGAAATTTGGAATAAAGGAATATTAACCATTGATTTTGGAACAAGACAAGATCCGAAATCAATGTCCAAAAGATTGTTTCCCTGAAATGCATTTTGGATGTAGAAATTGGATTCCAGCACTTCATCCAAAACATGAACAAGATATTTTGGATGTAGAGTTGTGTTTCCAAAATCTTTTTCTTCACAATTCCTGCACAAGAAGACCTTACACAAAAAGATTAGTTATCAAATTCTTGTAATGCCCAAACCTCTTCTCAAATTGTTGAACCTGTCTTCAGCTAGAGGTTTTTGTAAAGATATCTGCAAGTTGTTCATCCATTGAGATATATTCAACACACACATCTCTTTTGAGTACGTGATCTCGGACGAAGTGATGTTTAACTTCAATGTGCTTTGTTCTCGAATGCTGCACTTTGTTTTTTGTTAGATTGATAGCACTTGTAATTATCACACATTATAGGTACACAATTAAAATTTAAATTGAAATCTTGCAGAGTATTCTTCATCCATAAGATTTGAGCACAACAACTTCCTGCTACAATATATTCAGCCTCAGTGGTGGATAATGAAACGCATGCTTGCTTTTTACTGTGCCATGATACCAGTGAGTGTCCAAGAAATTGACAATGGCCACTAGTACTTTTTCTTTCAACTTTACACTCTGCATAATCTGCATCAGTATATCCTATAAGATCAAAGGTGTTAGTATGTGGATACCATAATCCATAATCATACATCCCAATAAGATATCGAAGTATGCGTTTGACTGCACTCAAATGAGATTCCTTCGGACAAGATTGAAATCAAGCACAAAGACATACTGAGAACATGATATCTGGTTGACTAGCAGTAAGATATAGTAGACTTCCAATCATACCTCTATATTTTCGTTCATCTACCTTCTTACCCTTTTCATTTTGGTCAAGCTTTCAGGATGTACTCATAGGTGTACTGATTTCTTTTGCTTCATTCATTCCAAACCTTTTGAGCAACTCTTTGGCATACTTTACTTGGTTAATGAAGATTCCATCTTTAGTTTGTTTATTTTGTAGTCCGAGAAAGAAGTTCAATTCTCCCATCATACTCATTTCAAATTCTTGCTACATAGTCTTAGTAAACATCTTACATAAAGAGTCATTAGTAGCGCCAAAAATAATATCATCAACATAGATTTGGACAATTAGTAAATCGCCAGGGTAATCAGATTTGATGAACAATGTATTATCAATTAAGCCTCTAGAAAATCCATTTGAGATTAGAAAACCACTAAGCCTTTCATACCAAGCTCTAGGAGCTTGCTTCAATCCATAAAGAGCTTTAGATAATTTGAAAACATGATTTGGAAAGAGCTCATGAGAAAAACCAGGTGGCTGCTCAACGTACACTTCTTCTTCAATAAAGCCATTTAGGAAAGCTCTTTTGACATACATTTGATAGAGCATAAAATTTTTAAATGATATAAAGGCAAGTAACATTCGAATAGATTCTAATCTAGCAACAGGAGCAAATGTTTCATCATAGTCAATGCCTTCCTCTTGATTAAATCCTTGAGCTACTAATCTAGCTTTGTTTCTAATTACAGCCCCATTTTCATCAAGTTTATTTCTAGAAACCCATTTTGTTCCAATAATAGGATGATCATGCGGTCTAGGAACAAGTTTCCAAACCTGATTTCTTTCGAATTGATTCAACTCTTCTTGCATGGCGATAATCCAAAATTCATCATGTAATGCAATATCAATGTTGTTAGGTTCAATATTTGAAAGAAGAGCAAAGTTGTCGATAAAATACCGTCGAGTTTTAACTCCTTGGTTTGGATCTCCAATGATTTGCTCCTTTGGATGGCCTGATTTGTATTTCCAATCTTTCAGCAATTGATGATTTGCAGAATCTTCAGTTTGATGTTTTTCTTGTTCATTCTGTAATTCTTCGATTTCCTCCTCTTTTGCATGAGTATCTGATGATGGAGCATTTACCTGATCTAACTTAACTTCATTTGAATTACCTACATTATCGTCATCTCTTTCTGAAGTATAAATGTTAGATTCATCAAATACAACATGCATAGATTCTTCCACACAAAGAGTTCTTTTATTGTATACTCTATAAGCTTTCTTGTTGGAAGAATATCCAAGAAATATAGCCTCATCGGACTTGCTATTAAATTTTCCAAGATTATCTCTTGTATTTAGAACAAAACATTTGCATCCAAAAACTTTAAAATAATAGATAGAAGGAGTTTTGTCAAACATAAGTTCAAAAGGAGTTTTTCTTAAAAATGGTCTTAACATAACTCGGTTTATTGTATAGCATGCTGTGTTAACAGCTTCCACCCAAAAGCATTTTGGAAGAACATTTTCACAAAGCATTGATCTAGCCATTTCTTGCAAGGTTCGATTTTTCCTTTCAACAACACCATTCTGTTGAGGAGTTTTAATTGCTGAAAAATTATGAAAGACTCCATTTTCATCACAGAAGTGAGTAAAGTCGCTGTTACAAAATTCTTTTCCATTAACACTTCTAATAGAAATCAGTTTGCATTCAATCTAGTTTTGGACGCGCTTAATTAGTTTTGAAAATTCAATAAAGGCTTCATCTTTTTGTTCAAGAAATAATGTCCAGGTGAATCTAGAAAAATCATCAACAATTACATATGCATATTTTTTACCTCCAAGACTAGCAGTTCTCATAGGTCCAAATAAATCCATATGAACTAATTCAAGAGGTTTTGAGGTAGAAATCATTTTCTTTGGTTTAAAAGAGGTTTTGATTTTCTTTTCAAATTGACATGCATCACAGATTTTGTGTTTATCAAATTTCATTTTTGGAAGCCCCCTAACAAGTTCTTTTGAGGACAGTTTGTTTAACAAATCAAAGGATACATGACCTAATCTTCTATGCCAAAGATAACCATCATTGTCATGAACAGATAGACACCTACCTCCATTAGCTACAAGGTCATTGAGATAAAACACATATACATTTCCCGTGTGTTTGGCAATAAAGATAGTTTCAAGATTTTCAGTGTCAAGTATAGAGCAGGAATCTTTTTCAAAAATAACTTTGCAACCATTGTCACAAAGTTGACTAATGCTGAGCAGATTATATTTTAGACCATCAATAAGTAAGACTTGCTTTATAAATGTTAAGGAACATTTACCAATGTTACCAATGCCGAGAATCTTTCCTTTCTTCTTGTCTCCAAATGTAACAAATCCTTTATTTGTTGTCTGAATATCTTCTAACAATACTGCATTTCCAGTCATATGTCTTGAACAACTGCTATCTAAGAACCACTTGGTAAAGCTTAAAGACCGTGCCTATATATGAGAAGAAGAGATGATTTTTAGTACCCACACTTTCTTGGGTCCATGAAGGTTAGTAACATTTTCTTTGATTTTTCAGAAAGTAGCTCCACCAGATTCCACTTTTCTTTTAACAATACATCTTGAAACTATATGTCCAAGTTTCTTACAATACGTGCATGCCTTGTATGTGCTATGAGAAGAAGTAGGTTTAGCATGCTGAAACTTGTTCTTTTTGTAATTATTCTTATATTCATATCCTAAGTTACTCTGGTTTTCCGCTAAGCCAAATCTGGGCATGCAAGTTTTGTATTTATCCTCATGTTTGTATTCAAAGCCATTTTGATTTCCAGCATAAACAAATCTGGGCATGCAAGTTTTGTCATTATCCTTACGGTTATATCCTAATCCACTTCGATTACCAAAATGATGTTGAGTTCCGAGAAGTTTTTCCAGATTGCTTTTGCCATTTGTAAATTTTTCAATGCAATTGGTAAGATCATTTACTCTAATTTTCATATCATTGAAGGTGCTTACTGTGCGTTCAAGAATTCGAATTTTATTACACAGATTTCTATTTTCCAGAGATGCATGATGCAATGCTGTCATGATCACATCTTTTTCAATTGTAGCACATGTATGAGCTTCAAGAGACATCTCGTAGTTATTTAACACAGCATCATTTTCTTTCATCAGACAATTTACTTTCAACTTTAAATCTTTAATTTTTTTTGGGACAGTTTTTTTAATTCATGAAACATATCACATAACAATTCATTAGGATCAACAGGCTTTTCAATCATAGATGTATGCGAAATAGACATGCATTCTGATGTTGAAAAGTTTACCTCATTTTTCAAAACCATGAAGCAAATATTGGCAGTTTCTTCCTTAGATTGATCATCTCCAGATTCTTCATTTACGTCCCAAGCTCCTAATCAATCCTTTACCTTTCTTGACCTTCAGGTCTTTCCTCTTCTTAGACACTTTTCCTTCCTTTCCTTTTGTAACCGGACATTCTGCAATGAAGTGATCCGTGCTTTTACATTCAAAGCATTGAGGTTTGAAACCGGAGGTTTGTCCTTTCTTTCTTATAAGCTTCCTTCCTCGTTTATAGTTTCCCTTGAACATCCTTCTGAATTTCTTTGCTATCATTTCTAAGTCATCATCGTCCATTTCCATGCCTTCACTGCTTTCCGAAGAGCTTATTTCTTCATCTTCACTTTCAGCTTTTAGAGCAATCCCTTTTCTGCCTTTATCATGATCATCAGATTAATGAAACCTTTTAAGCTTCATTTCATGAGTTAAAAGAGATCCGATCAACTCTTCAGTAGGTAAGGATTTTAAATCCTTAGATTCTTCTACAACAAGAGTTTTAGGCTGCCAGCTTTTTGGTAAAGCATCAAGAATTTTTTGGTTTTGTTCCCCAAGGGAATAAACCTTTCCGTAAGCTTTCAGACCATTTGAGATATTGGTAAATCTTGCGAACATATCAGCGATGCTTTCATTTGGCTTCATAGTAAATAATTCATAATCATGAATAAGAAGCCCTAGTTTTGATCCTTTGACTTGATTAGTCCCCTCATGGGTGACTTCTAGCAATCTCCACATATCATGAGCTGAATCACAACCACTAACACGGTTGTATTCAGTCGCATCTAGATTACAACACAAAATGTTCATAGCTTGAAAGTTTAGAGTCATTTTTCCATTGTCTTCCACACTATACTCATCATTCTGTTTAGGTATTTTTATGCCATCAATCATCTTTGATGGAATAAAAGGATCATTCTCTATTAAACTCCATAACTCGAAGTTAATAGAACACATATAAATCTTTATTCTATTTTCCCAGAAAGTATAGTTGCTTTCATTAAACAAAGGTAGACGATTTGTTGAAGACCCTTCAACACATGGAAGGGAAGATGAACTTGCCATTAAGATCTTTTCTACAAGGCTGTTAAACCAAGAATATGTAGACCTATCTCTGATACCAAATGAAAAACCTTAGAGGGGGGTGAATGAGGTTTTTGGCAAGCAAAAATAACTTTTTTCGATTGTCTAAAATGCTGAACAAGGATGATCACCAAGATACTTAGACTGACTTTATAGATGCATAGAAAGCTATCCAAGTACTCGTAGATGTATATTCAGATTTAGAAAGTGAAAGATCATAAAAACAAAATGTTTGACCCACTGAAATAACATGAGACAAGAGATGTATAGTGGTTCGATCAACAATGATCTACGTCCACTACCTTAAGCCTCACACCTAAGGATTTGCAACCCTATTTCATTAACATCACTTAATGAAATAGCCACATACAAGAGAGGATTACCATACTAGGTTTTACACAACCTCTCAAACACATCAAGGCTCACCCCTATGGGTTTTACATCACAACCTTGACAGTACACACAACAAGGGTCACCCATATGGGTTTTACACCACAACCTTGAACATAAACACAATAAGGCTCACCCCTATGGGTTTTACACCACAACCTTGACAATACACACAACAAGGCTCACTCCTATGAGTTTTACACCACAACCTTGAACATACACATACCAAGGCTCAACCCTATGGGTTTTACACCACAACCTTAAACATACAAACAGAGAATATGAAAATCAATAGAATAGGGATAAGCTCACTTACTTGAGCAGATATTCTCTCGGATACAAGCCACAAAATACTTTTATCTTTGATACACAATCAACTCACTTTGAAGCTTAAAATAAAAGGAGATTTTTGTAAATATTGAGCAATAGTGTTTCTAAGATGAATGTTTCAAAAATCTTACTTGTAATCTTTCTTTAAGGGCTATTTATAGAGTCAAAAAGTGGAGTGCCAACGGTCATAAAAAAAACGGCTATAAATTTTTTTGTTTAAACTCATCCGAGTTTTGGACGAAGATGCATCCAAAAGTTAAGTCCAAAATGGCACATCCGTGATAAACAATTTTCAACCCGTTTTATAGGATTTTGGATGAACTTTTTGGATTCAAACTATACCATCCAAAATTCTACGAATTTTAAAAACTTTGAAAATCATCTCCTTTCAAGCTTCAAGGTAATGTCAAATGAATCAAAAGATAAGACGACATAGGAAATAATAAATATACCTTAATGAACACTTCCTAGTCTAATATTCTTCATAAAAAGTTTTCTTGATGTATAACTCCTTATACTTGATTTTTCATTTGATCTTCCGTTCTTGAAATCAGTGATGAATGAGTCGCCAACAATTCTTATCTGAAGACTTTAGAAGAACAAAGGTCAATCATATCCTATCACAATAAATTGACATGTTAGTCCATATCCATATTTTTCATAAATCAAAACATAAAAGAAGCCCTCAGGGCTAACACTTTTGATGACCAAGTCACACAAAGATGTAATCTGGGTGGTAGTGGACCGACTGACCAAGACAGCACATTTTATACCAGTGAACGTAAGGGACTCGATGGAAAAGTTGGTTCAGACCTATACCCGGGAAATCATAAGGTTGCGTGGTGTATCGTCAAGCATTGTGTCGGATAGGGACCCTAGGTTCACTTCGAGATTCTAGAACAAGTTCCAAGAGTCTTTGGGTACCACACTGAAATTCAGCACCTCTGTTCATCCGCAGACCGACGGTCAATCCGAGAGAGTCATTCAGACACTAGAGGATATGCTCTGAGCATGTATTTTGGACTTTGGAGATAAGTGGATCGAGTGTTTACCACATGCAGAATTGTCATATAACAATAGCTATCAAGCATTGATTGGGATGGCGTCGTACGAAGCACTATATGGGCGGAAATGTCAAGTACCGATATACTGGGGATGGATGGAAGAGGGGAACATTAGAAGGACTGGTGAGGTATGCATTTAGGAAATGACGGACAAGGTCAAGGTTGTCCGAGAGAGGCTAAAGGCAGCGCAAAGCCGATAGAAAAGCTACGCAGATTCTAGAAGAAGGGAACTGGAGTTCCAAGTGGGTGATTGCGCATTCTTGAAGTTGACTCCTAGTAGGGGAATCCTGAGGCATCCGAGAGGAGGGAAGTAAAGTCCTAAGTATTTAGGACTGTTTCTGATATTAGAGAAATTTGGGCTAGTTGCCTATAGATTGGACCTACCTGATGGTCTAGCTGGGATGCATGATGTTTTCCATGTATCTCAGTTGAAGAAGTACAACTCCAATCCGAGTCATGTACTTAATGAGGAACCGTTGGAGTTGCAACCGAATCTGAGCTATGTGGAGAGACCAGTCAGGATCTTGGAGCGGAGTATCAAGACCCTTTGAAACAAGCAGATACCTATGGTGATAATACTTTGGGACCATTATGCAGCACAAGATGCAAATGGGAAACTAAGGAATGGTTAAGGCGAAAGTATCCGGATATGCTCTAAGGGTAATGCCTCTGAATTTTGGGACGAAATTCTCTTAAGGGGGAGGGGATGTAATACCTCGCCCAAAAACACCTTTGACTATGGGGAAAAAGAGTCACGTATTGCATAGTATTTCGCATTTCATGTGCTATCTTAAAATTATTCTTGCATGGGTGCACGTGATTTTCAAAGTTGCTCTTGCATTTGATTTATTTGGTGAGAAATAATTGTGTTGTTGCATTACTTGAGAGTTGTTTAAGTGAAGTTTAGTAAATGAGATGGAAGGATGAGAATTAGGGTGGAAAAGAATTTCCAAGGGAAATATTAGCATTGGTGTTGATTTGGAATAGCAGTTAGGTTTGGTGATTTTTCTTGGTGACCCGAGTTCGAATCTTACCTCTTGCGAATCTTAGTTCCTTTTTGAAATTCTTTTCCTAGATTCCCTCATGCTTTGAACGAAAAAACCCTAGCTATCCTAGTGAATTTTAAGCACCATTTTTTCTAAGGAAATAAGTCTCTATATTTATCTCCTAAATTCAAGGATTTTTTATGTGAATAAAGTTTACTTTTATTTTAAGCTTTTGTTCCCTTTGATTTTTGAAAAAAAAAGCTAGTTGAATAACTAAATTCCAACTTGATTTTAACTTACTAGATTTTGTAATGGATAGTTGGAATTAAAGTGTTATTTCTCTAGTTGGATACCTTGCGGATTTTGAACCTAGAACCTTAGCTAAAATCTGGAAAATTTTCCAGCTAGGTGGCGCCACTTTTTGAATGAGTTTTAGCCAACTCAAACTCTTCCAACACTAGGAAATCTTATCCAAAATCCTTTAGCAAATAAGATTTTATTTCAATCATACTTCAACCAGGTTTTGCTTCTTTTTTCTAGTAGAATTTCGGCAGCCTTGTGCAAGCACAAGCTGTCCGAAATTCCAGCACTCCAAAGTGCAGTCCAACTCTTCAAATCCTAGCTCAAAACATCTAGAATACTCCTCATCAATTTAGATTACCTTAGCCACACAAAAACCAGATTTTACTCACTAAAATTCCAGAAATTTGGCCAGCTTAGGAACCAGAATTTTGGCCAGCCTGCACTCCAACTCAAACGAAAATTTTGCACACCAAAATCCTCAGCTGATTAAGCCAATTTTCAGCACCTAAAACCCTTGCCTTTTCCCTGTAAATTGCAGCAGAACAACAGCTAAAATAGTCCAGAATTTCTCCCATCTGGTTCAGTGATTTTTGCACAGCACATGAGCCATTCTTGCACAGAATTTTAGTTCTCAAAACCTACTCAAACTCTTCCTTATTTTGGCCAAAAACTCTGAACACATACATCCCTTTTCTTGAGCAATATTTCGGCCAGCATAAGGTAGCAATTGCAGAATATTTTTTCCTCATAAACCCTCCCAAATTCGGCAGCAACAAGGTGCACAGCAAGCTGCAATTTTCAGCCTTGCTGTCCACGAAACCTGAAGCCATTAGGAGTCTTTCTTAACACCACAATCTAATCCTAAACTAATCTTTTCTAACCCTAAATCACAGTAGCCGACTACCCTCTCCATTCTACACGAAAATTCCAGCAAGAATCTCCCTACAATTTTTGAAAATCACAAGAATAATTCCTAGCAAGAAACCGATCACACTCTAAGGTAAGCAAAAACCATCTTAACCTCTTGATTCCTTTCTTCCATCAATTATTCTCATTTTCTTTCCTTTAATCATGCCACCTAAAGGCTAATTTCATCACTTTTACCTGCTTTCGGTCAAAAGGAAGGAAAGAAGGCAGCTTTCCTTTTCTACTCGAACAAACTCGGGACGAACACCATAGAATCATCGAGATCTTGTTAACCCGGTTGTCGCAAGGTAAGGGAATCCTTACGCTTGATGTCGAAATTAAGGTTTAATATGGTTGATGATGTCCATTAACATAAGGAATGGGTATTTTGAGTTGAGTAATTAATTAAGCATATTCAATGCATAGCAGTGCCATATTTTACTGTGGTAATGATATATATGAGTTGTGATGGTCAAGTCAAGCCTTTTTGATATAATATTCATATCCTTGATGAATATATGGTCATAGAATATGAACTTTAGGGATTGGTTAATTTATTGGGAATTAAATAGTGGATTGTGAATTGTTATGGGAATAAATGAGTTTAGAGCATGTTTGAATCGGTTGAGACCCTAATCATGATAATATGTGGCTCTAGATCAGGAGGATATTTGAAGAAAGCAAGCTATGATTTTATCTTATTTGTCTGAGGCACATCAGGTAAGTCCTTGCATAAACTCTTTTGTTAAATATTGTGATGGCAAGTCTATGTTGTAAAGCTTTGTGAAGCTATTGTTAAACTATGTTCGCTTGGGTTGTAAACGTGGATATTTATTCTTTAAATGGTTTTGTCAAACTAACGATTTTATCGTGAAAACTATTCTTCTTCTATATTTTAAGAAAACTCTTCTAAAGAAAACCACGTTGCACACAACCAAGATATGGAAATATTTTGAATCAGGAATTGACGGATATGTTCATTGAGTACTCAATAAGGGTAGGCTAACAATACTAGTCTTGGAGAGCTAGAGTAAGTCTTCTGGCAGAAGGCCACCTGCAGAAGATAAGCTCGGCTTGAAAAGGCGACAGTATTGGTTGGTCAAGCCGGTCCAAGCTAGCATTTGTACCCGGTAAGGTATTATTTATTTTCCTGACATGGACACCCGGATGGTTTTGTTGGGTGTAGAGAAGGAGGAGTATCTCAGCCAGTGAGCTATACACTCACCTTGATCAGAACGCCCTACGTGTGGTAATCTGGTCTCGGCAAGGTGCACAAATTATGGTGCCTTGTCCTCTTGAAGCCTAACGTGTAGTGACATGTCTATTTATTCGATGGATGATTTATTTTGTATAAAGTGTGATTATGAGAAAAATCCACTCCTTGCAAAAAGAAAGTATTTATGACTTCCAAATATTTCTGCAAATGTTTTCCACTATGCATACACGAACTGTTTGAAACACTATGTGCTCACACAGGACTTAATGAGATTTCATCTCACACTATTTTATATCATGTTTTCAGGAGATAGATTGTGCTGTACTAGTGGGGCATGTGATAGTTGAAGCTTTTGTTATTTTTTTTTCTCCATTTTGTTCTAGGAGCCAGTTGTTGTTTAAGCTTCTGAACGATATTTGTTTTATTTCGTATTGCTCCAATTTGAGCCGGATGTAATAAGGGTTTTTCTCTATTTATCTAAGTTGATTCTTTTGGGGTTACCTTTACATTTTATACCTCGTTTTAAAGATCCCTTGTCCTACGGGACGGGGCGACATCCCCGCCTTTTTAGGGTACGTAGTAGTGGGGTGTTACATTGATGCAAGCTAAAAGATATTAGACTATGTATATGCATATAAAATGCATTTAATTAGGTCTTTAATTAAACGCATATTTGACCCACTTTTTTCCTCAAATAAGTTGCCCCCATTATAGACTCGGGAAAGCCCGTTTGATGGTTTTCTAGTGGACTGGTATCTAAATTCTTTAAAAATGACATTAGGTATGCCCAACAAACCACTCTTAAGTTCAATGATAGGTATCCAATACCAATTTCATCAAATGTAACTACCAGATCATTAGGTGATTTACATCTTTTAATCTTAAAGCACTTTGTAGTACCCCAACTTAGCCTCTAATATTCTTTATGCTTGGGTATACCCAATCGGAATAAAGATATTAGTTAAATCATACCCATTAATCAGGAATCATATTCCATAGCTTAAACAAGCTTGATGTCGAGTAAGCTTGGGTATGTCCAACAAACCAATAAAAAAAAAAAAACTCTAGATCTTGCGATATTAACAAAATACTTTAGATTTAATATTGTTCAAGTGATTTAATTATTTGATTAGCGGTCTCATCGTTTGGTATGAAAAACATCAACACTTTGACATAATTGTAATAGACTCAAAATTACATGACTTAGTTATGGACTTTTCTACATTAATTTGCTTGTGGAAAGTTGGAAATTAATTCTGGTCAAACCTATATGTTCATGCATGATTTTGAGAAGAAAGTCTTACCATCTTCTTGTTTGGCTTTGGTCTCCATCTTCATAAATTCAAAAAATAATTTATAATCATATCTAACTTATGTAATCTAATTACATAAATTTCTAAGAAAGAAACCTCAAGTTACATTTGAGAGAATTAAATGAGAAGGGAAATTACAAGAGAACAACAGAAAGAGGCAGGACACGCAGACCTTATTTATTCAAAACAAAGCGTTAAAATGCATGAACAATTTAAATTAATCAAATTAATTTAGTCTATGTCCATAACTAAGCCAATATGCCAATGACATATTGTCATTTAGGTCATATAAATAAAAATTTCACTTCTAAGTTACATAAGTGTGTTGACATAGGCTCATTTGATTTTCAATCATATGAGACTTGTGAATCTTGCTTACTAGGCAAATGACTAAAATCACTTTTTTCTAAAAAAAAGGGAAAGGGCTAAGCAATTATTAGAACTAATACATGTTGATGTATGTGGACCAATGACACTGCAAGAAAGAAGGGTTTATCAATAGTTCATTACCTTCATCGATTTGTACTAAATGAAATACAAATTTGAAGCATTTGACAAGTTTAAAGAATTCAATAATGAAGTAGAGAAACAACTTTGTAAGAGCATCAAAACTCTAAAATCTGATCAAGAAAGAGAATACTTAAGCTAAAATTTTATAAGTTATCTTAGAGATAAAAGAATATTATCTCAATGGACCCCACCATACACTTCTCAACATAATGGTGTATCTGAGAGAAGGTATCAAACTTTATTATATATCGATTCATGGTGACTTTTGCTTATATACCAAAATTATTTTAGGGATTTACACTGAAAACTGTTGTTTACATAATAAACAAAGTTCAATGAAAGATGGTTGGCACAACTCAATTCGAGTTATTTGAAGGTAAAAGACAAAAGCCAACTCACATGAGAATTTGGGGATGTCCTGCTTTGAAAAGGACACAGTCAAACAAATTAGAAAATAAGTCTGACAAGTGTTTGTTTATTGAATATTTGAAAGAATCTTATGTATATTATTTCTATCTCCCTATTGAAAACAAAGTGTTTGTTTCAAGGCTTGTTATTTTCCTAGAGAAGGAATTCATGCTTAAAGGAGATATTGGGAACAAGATTGAACTTAGTGAAGTTCAAGAAGCCTAAACAAACAATGATAAACCAGTTGATCATGAGTTTATTGATCAAATAGATAAACCTTCTAATACACAATAACCTTGTAGGTCAAGTAGGATACGAGTGGCATCTGAGAGATACAGATTTCTCATTACTGACCACAATAATGTATCGCTCATAGAAGAAGATAAGTCTACCACTTACGAAGAAGTTTAGAATAGTTAAGAATCAGACTAATGCCTTGATGCCATGAAGTCAGAAATGGATTCCTTGAATGACAACCAAGTTTGGACTTTGGTTGATAACCCATTGGGTGGAAATGGGATTTCAAGAAGAAAGCTAACATGGATTGTAAAGTGATTACCTATAAGGCACGATTGGTTGTAAATGTTACTGTTAAAAATCAGGTATTGACTATAACGAAACTTTTTCACCAGTAGCTGATGTGTTCGGACTTGGGTGTAAAAATCATACAAAAACTAAGCACATTCCCAATCGTGTTTAAATTAAAACGTAACCCAAATCACACATATGAGTAAACGTACTCATCATTAACCGAGCATAGGGTTCAAACGAGTATCGATCCTCAAGGAACAAGTAGACATTAGTCACCCTTCTTTCATTGTTTAACCGACTCGATAAAGTGAAAATGAAATTAAAAGGAAAATAAAATAAAACAAAAGTCAAGGATGAAGAAGTATGTAACTCAAACTATTATTTTGACAATCATGATCCTAAAGTACGCAATTATTATCATAACTAATCATTCACTTGGCATCATGAAGGATTAACATAGATTCACTTCTTTTTCAATGCATGAAATCACTACCTTCTAGATAAATTAGAATCACTTGGTCTCGTCTCAACTAACTTATCCAAAAGATGCATTAAATATAATCCTTGGTTAAATTCCTTTGGTCCCGGCAAATTTAAAACATGAAATTAACTAATGAATCCTTGGTCTCGGCAAACATCAATTAATCTTTAATTACCTAATCCTCATCAATTAACCCCCTTGGTCTCGGCAAGTTAATAGATAACAAATATGAACTTAATCAAGTGAAACCACCATCAACCCCTTTGGTCTCAGCGAATTAATGCGAAGAACCAACCAATTAATTTCGTAAGCACAAGTAATTAAATTCCAAGAAAAATAATCAATTAATCAAAAGATCGAATACCTCTAAATATCATGGATGCCTAAAATATTGTCAAATTACAATAAAAAAATTAATACATCATTGTTCAAGAAAAAGAAAACAAAGTAAAAGAAAGCACTCATAGACAAGCCTCATTCTTCTTCCTTTGAAGACCTTCTTGTACAACCCTCCTTGAATTGAAGAATTCCTCCTTTGATTTGAGTGATTTTCTGTGATGATCAATAAATTCTCTCCCCTTTCCCATGTGTTTTTCATCTATTTATAGGCCTAGGAAGTGCCTAAACTTGTAGGAACAGAGTTCTTGGCCGAGTAGAAGTTGGAAGATACTAAAACTCCACAGATTATCAAAAACCGCGTAGAAAAAATCAAGCACTACCTTGATTTCAGGGCACAGCCGGCGCCACCTTGGCTCTCAGAACCGGAGCCGGTTGTGTTCTAGTTCTCCACTCGTTCATCGATTTTTTTCAAATTCCGCACAATGTACTCCAGAATGCAGCCGGCGCCGCCTTTCCTCTGTTCTACGTTATTGTTTCGTTTTACCCTAAAAATCTAAAATAATGAACAAAACACCTTTCCAAGCATAAAATCTCAAATATGAAGGAATATGACTAGTTATTGAACAAAATATATCACAAAAGAACCTCAAATAACTAGGAAAAATATGACTAATTTAGCCCCTATCATATTCCCCCACACTTAGCTCTTTGCTTGTCGTCAAGCAAAGTATCAAGAACAAGTAGGAAAACAAAAGGTTAAATCAATCACTCAATCAATTTCCAAACCATATCTTCAATGATTTCTTCATTCAAGAACATAAAACACATGATACTACATCTTTCACAACTAATGCAAACTTGTGTAAGTGATAAATGACTTAGTAGAACCATCTCAATACTTCACAATATTCTCAAACCATTGGAAAGAACTTAGTTCAAAAAGAATATGCATTCCATAGGCTTACTCTTCATACACTCTCTCCACTAATCCAAGATACGTCATGATTCTACTTAGATCAAGTAGAACTTTTAAGCTTGTAATGTAAGGCTAAAAGCTTGTAATGTAGCTTATCAAATGAAGGATATATGAGAATCAAATATCAAAGAAACTGAGAGTTCGCAAGAAAAGGATAAACAAAATGAATCAATAATTTTCAAATTCTTCTTGCCCTCCTATTCCATGAATCAATCAAACCATAACCTTATTTAGAACTTACAACTCAACTCAAGAAAATCCTTCATTTTTTCTCTTTCTTTTTTCTCATCAATTCTTCTCTATTTCTTTCACAAGATCACTTAAATTTTCAGCAATGGTGTCAAGTACTTTATATGAACTTAACTCTTTGCAGCTCCATCACCATTCCTTTTGTGATCTTTCTTTTCTTCTTTTTCTTTCAAAAATTTTTCATTTCTTTCTTTGCTCTCTTCTTTTCACTCTTACTGCTGCTTTTCTTTTCTTTCTCAGTTTCTTTTCTTACTTCTTCTCTTTCAATTCTTTCTAGCAGCTTTTTGTTTTGTTTTCTTTTTCTTCAATTCTTCTATTCTCTTTCTTTTCTTCCATTTCTTTTCTTTTTCTTCTCTTTCTTTGCCTTCTTTTCTCTTTCCAGCTCAATTCATTATTGATCTATGACTAAAAGTAACAAGTCATGATCTTTATCCCAACATTCTCATACATATACTTTCATCCATCAAGAGCATAAAACTTTGGAAAATTATTCAAACTCTCAGTACATGCAATGGACAAAATATTGTGATGGGTTTTAAAGAAAGAAATCAACAATTTAGGCTCAAAATAGGCACTAGGAATAATATGAAAATAGGTAGGCTTGAAAAGCTTAAACTATCCAAAGAAGGCCTATTACCGTGATCCCTAAGTTGAACCATGACTATCTTTCTTATTTTGCCTCGAGAAGTATTCAAGTAAGTTCTAGAATACTTCATAAATTTTAGTAGAAAAACATTTTTAAGAACAATGCAAAGCATTAGATCAAGAACTACTTAGTCCAAGTGTGTGTAAAAAGTCATGCATAAGTCATAAATGATCTAGAACATATGCTCTATAATCCATCATAAAGATATGCATTAAAAATACAGCTTGAAATTGCAAAAAAAAAAATCAGAAAAAAATTTTGAAAGTTTTGCTCAAAATGAGGCTAGAGTATATGCATAGAAGAATTGTCAATCAAATCACTCCCCTATACTTAAATTGGACATTGTCTTCAATGGCCAAATAAATATAACAAAGACTAAACCATACCGTGGGACCAAAAATATAAAAGGAGAAGAGACAAGAAAGTCAATACAGCCATTACAAATTAGCTCCAAAAGTTCCAATCTTTTAACTCTTCAAATTTTCAAAACTTTTAAACCAAAATTTTCTAAAGTAGCTCAATACTAAGAAAACACCAAGATAATTGATTAAAACTTGGTCAAAAAATATCACCAAACCACTCTCCCATACTTAAATTGGATAATGTCCTTATTGGCAAAAAAAATAAATATAAGAAAACATCTCCAAAGGGACCAAAAATAATACAGGTGTAGAAAGTGTAAGTAATATTTCCTAAGTGCAATAATGCTCCAATAGATATCCAAACTTGAGGTAAAGAGAAGGGCTTGTCCAAGAGGACTTTATTCCTATAAAACAAAACACAAATAAAAGCACAAAGAAAAATGATAATAAAATAAAAACACATATCTAAATAAAGGAAAACAAACTAAAGAAAAAGACTACAATAAAAAAAATAAAATAAAACAAAAACTCTCTACACCCATCATGCTTCCTCATCAAACCTTTTGAAACGAAATTAAAGCTCAAAATAGAAGATAGGCATGATGAATGTAGAATGAAGAATGAGGATTCTGAAACATGGAGGGTTCATGAAAATGATTTGTCTCAGCAAAGCCAAACACATAAACCTCCTTCTCTAACATTCCTTTAGACACATAAATATCTTTTTCAACATATGAGTGCACATGGTATCTAACGGATGCATCAACTTTGAAATCATCAATTCACCCTTCAAAAGAATTTTTACAATTAAAATTCCCTTTTAAACATAGCATTTGAGTTCTTAAAAATGGGATTGGGAAATCCTTACTTTTCCATGCTTCAACAAATACCAAGTTTCCTCCCTGAAATTGGGATGAAGGGTAAAATTCGTCAACATCCTTAATGGGTTTCTTAGAATGAATGATAAATCTAACTTTGTGAGGCATGTTAAACTCCATACATCAGCATCGGGACCATTGCTCTCCAAGAAGTGAAGAACCTAAGAAATCGTATGACAAAGAAATATTAGAATTATAAGCACATAGGGTAGAATGGAATACCTCTCTTGTCACATCATGTAATTGTTCCTCATAGCTACTCTTTCTGTTCCATGGTTAATTGTACGAGCTAGCATGAACTCATGAGTCTCCTCAACAATCTTAACTAATTGTTTCCTTTGATCGCATAGACGTTGGGAAGCTTCTTCATTCCACTGAACAGATGAATTTGTATTGGCTGGCAACCAAAGAATTCACTAATGCTTCTAATGACGTCTCACTACAAACATTAATGATAGCTTGTAATTTTGCCAATCTATAATAAATGCTGATTTTTTTTTTTTGGAAAATGAAATAAAAATGATGAACATGCAACAATGATGAATAATGCAATTTAATTCATGAAGAAATAAATAGAAAAAAACCAAAATCTCTATATCGCCTTTAGGTTATTGGATCATGTACAAAGGCTAACACCTAGCAAAAACAAGATGAAAGTCAGATAACATAATTCAAGATTACAAGATTACAAAGTTAGTTAATAGAACATAATCAAAGTTAGTAGGTTAGGTTACAAGGGTATACACAAAATACAAAAGATAGCACCTTTTTGCGGAAAGAACAATTATACATAATTTACATATTTACATATTTAAATCAATAAAATCCAAGTTTTCATGCTATTGTTCCCCGGCAATGGCACCAAAAACTTGATGTGTCCGAACATTGGTGTAAAAATCATACAAAACTAAGCACGTTCCCAATCATGTTTAAATTAAAACGTTCAACCCAAATCACACATATAAGCAAGCGTACTCATCATTAACCGAGCATAGGGTTCAAACGAGTGTCGATCCTCAAGGAATAAGTAGACATTAGTCACATTTCTTTCATTATTTAACTGACTCGATAAAGTGAAAACGAAATAAAAAGGAAAATAAAATAAAAGAAAAGAATATATACATGTCAAGGATGGAGAAGTATGTAACTCAAACCATTATTTTAACAATCATGATCTTAAAGTACGCAATTATTATCATAACTAATTATTGTCTTGGCATCATGAAGGATTAAGATAGATTCACTTCTTTTTCAATGCATGAAATCACTACCTTTTAGATAAATTAGAATCACTTGGTCTCATCTCAACTAACTTATCCAAAAGATGCATTAAACACAATCCTTGGTTAAATTCCCTTAGTCCCGGCGAATTTAAAACATGAAATTAACTAATGAATCCTTGGTCTCAGCAAACATCAAATAATCTTTAATTACCTAGTCCTCATCGATTAACCCACTTGGTCTTGGCGAGTGAATAGACAACAAATATGAACTTAATCAAGTGAAACCACCATCAACCCATTTGGTCTCAGCGAATTAATGGGAAGAACCAACCAATTAATTTCGTAAGCACAAGTAATTAAATACCAAGAAAAATAATCAATTAATCAAAAGATCGAATACCTCTAAATATCATGGATGCCTAAAATATTGTCAAATTACAATAAAAAAAAAATTAATATATCATTGTTCAAGAAAAAGAAAACAAAGTAAAAGAAAGCACTCATAGACAAGCCTCATTCTTCTTCCTTTGAAGACCTTCTTGTACAACCCTCCTTGAATTGAAGAATTCCTCCTTTGATTTGTGTGATTTTCTATGATGATCAACGAATTCTCTCCCCTTTCCCTTGTGTTTTTCATCTATTTAAAGGCCTAGGAAGTGCCTAAACTCATAGGTACAGAGTTTTTGGCCGAGTAGAAGTTGGAAGATACTAAAACTCCACAGATTACGAAAAATCGCGTAGAAAAAATCAAGCACCACCTTGACTTCAAGGCACAGGCGGCGCCACCTTGGCTCTCGGAGCCAGAGCCGATTGTGTTCTGGTTCTCCACTCGTTCGCCGATTTTTTCTGAATTCTGCACAATGTACTCCAGAATACAGCCGATGCCGCCTTGGCTACTGGAGCTGGCGCCGCCTCTCCTCTGTTCTACATTTTTGTTTCATTTTACCCTAAAAATCTAAAATAATGAAAAAAACACCTTTCCAAGGGTAAAATCTCAAATATGAAGGAATATGACTAGTTATTGAACAAAATATATAACAAAAGAACCTCGAATAACTAGGAAAAATATGACTAATTTAGCCCCTATTAGTAGCAATACTAAAATCCATTTGGAAACTCTTAGCACTTGCTGCTCTTTATGATTATATGATTTTGGCAAATGGTTGTGAAAACAGCTTTCCTTAATGGTAATTTGTCTGAGTAAGTGTACATGACACAACATGAGGGTTTCACATCGAAGGATCACACTAAAGTGTGCAAGTTGCGAAGGTCCATTTATAGACTAAAGCAAGTTTCTTGGAGTTGGAATATCCATTTTGACGAAATAATTAAAGAATTCTATTTGAAACAAAACATGGATGAACCTTGTGTATACAAGAAGGTTAGGAAGAAGGTAGTTATTTTTCTATTACTATATGTAAATAACATATTATGATAGGAATCGCCTCAGGCCTACAGCTTAATTCAAAGAAGGGGGATGGGTGATCAAGTCACAATTCATGGCTTCATGGATAAAGACGATCTTTAAGAGGATTTAAGGAGGTTTATAAGATAACAAATTCAACAAAACTAGGTCCAAGAAGATTGTGAAGAGGTGGATGGTAAAAGAAGGGCTAAAAAAGCACAACACAAGCAACAATCCATGTATAGGATCAAGCCAATCTTTAAACAAGAATTAAAGGCCAAATGAGTATGAAAAAGAGCTCAAAATGACCAAAATTTCATTTGGAAGATAAAAAAAAACACAGAGAAATATAATGGAGGTCCAAGAAGTAGGTTTTGAAGCACAACAAAACGTGGGATGGTGGCCAAACTAAAGTCGACACCAACCCTAAGTCCAGAACTGATACTGACTTGAAGCTTGTGTATGTTCTGCACTAGATAGAACACAGCCGATGCCGGCTACGCATGACAGAACTGGTGCCGGCCCTAGATAGTCCAATCCCGACCTTTTTGCTATTTTTTGTATTTTCATCCTTTTCACTTGTAATTTAATTTTCACGACTTTTGTTGGCGACATTGCACACCGAGTTAAGGCGGGTTAGTTGAAATGGAGGAGTGCGACTAGTATTCTATGTGATCGTAATATACCTTTAAATCTAAAGGGAATGTTCTACAAAATAGCCATAAGACCTCCTTTGTTATATGTCATGGAATGTTGGGCAGTTAAAATGTGTAATATTAAAAAATGAAAGTAGCTGAGATGTGTATGTTACAGTGGATGTGTAGATATGCTAGAAAGGATGGAATCAGAAATGAGACAATTAGAGAAAAGGTAAGAGTGGCATCTATTGAGGAAAAGATGAAGAAGGTCGCCTGTGTTAGTTTGGACATGTACAGAGAAGACCAAGGGATGCTCCTGTTAGGACGATTGAGGGAGGGAGGCAAGATAGGTTAGACAGAGGTAGAGGCAGGCCTAAAATGGTATGGATAGAGGTGATTAGGAGAGATATGTCTTTGTTAAATTTAGATGAGAATATGATGGTTGATAGAAGGAAGTGGCGAGAAAGGATCCATGGTGATGACCACACGTTGCTTGATATTGATTCATATAGCTAACCCTAAATTTCTTGGGATTAAGGCTTAGTTTTTTATTTATTTGTTTTAATCTATTTTAAAGCATGTAATAGGGCCTCGAAGCTTATATTAATGCCATTTAATAGTTACGATTAGTTTGCTAATTAGTTTAGGGCAAGGTATCTATATATATACCATTATAGCTTTTGTAAAAACAACTTTAGAGACTTGAACATTGAGAATTTTGATTTTCTCTCCAGAGAGAGTTCTTGAGGGTGATTCCTATAAACATCAAGAATAATTCAAAGAATTTAGTCCCACCTTTGATCTTATCTCTAAACCTTAAGGGATAATCTCAACTTTTTCTCTATTCTTATGTGATTGGTTGCCTAGTGTGTTTGATAGGATTGCATTATGTGCATTCAAATTCCTGTCCTTGGTGTTCTAATCTTTAATAGATTAGGGTGTTATAGTGTCTTTGAAGTAGACTAGAGTAATAATATCACAAGAGTGTTAATTTTCTAGCATTTTAGTGTTCTTGTGTATGGGTTTGGTAGGGTTCTTGTTCTTGAGTTTTATCCACAATTTTGGTGCTCTCGAGATCATATCAAATTTGGTATCAAAGCCTGTATTGTGTTGATTCTAATTAACCAACTATCTTTATGTTAAGGTACAATCTTTTTCAAGATTTATTGAGAACCTTCAAATTTTCGTCACTTTTGTTCTTACTATTTTTGAATGTCAAAAACTTAAATTTGTGCCATGGAAATATTGTGAATTTGACCCTATATCATATATTGATGTTTGGGGAGTTATTTTGTGTGAAAATTTGTTGATTTCGGGGAAAAAAACCAAGCTGAAATTTGCTATACCAATTTGAGCTACTGGATTGCACTCAATGTGTTTGATATGTTGCTGCAATGATTTGTGAGTGCTCATACTTGACTACCAAAGCTTTAATTCATCAAGTACGATAATTAATTTGATTAGTAGAGTGTATTTGTAAAGTTAATTGGTATTATAGTTGGGCATGCTAGAAAGTTTGTGTTGAGTTACATCTTGAATACTAAGTGCTTGATAAAATGCCTAAATGACTTTACATTCACTATATGAGTTATTGGCTTGCATCTTACACTTGAAAATCATTGCTAGAATTAAGCCCTCTAGTGTTACCTATCAAGTGTTTGATAAATTGCCTTTGAGATACTTTTCTTTCTTATCCCTTGGAATTTAGTTGACTTAACTAGTAGAACTAAATCCTTTGAAATGGGAAAGAGTTGGGAAGAACTTTAGTGTGGAATTGAGAGTTTGAAAAGAGCAAGAGAGTAAGCTCATTTTAACAAAAGCCAAATTGAGTGTAAACGTGTGAGGGAGTAAAGTGATAATTCTCTTGTGTTTTCTACTTACATTTTAGGGTATTTCTCTTTAAAGAATTTCAAAATGGCTAGTTGGTGTGGAAGTGGAAAGAATGACAATTATGAGGAGTCTTTCTATAGTAAGAGTAGTTATGGGAAACATAATGAACATGAGTAGGAATATGAGGACAAGAATTATGAGAGCATAGGATATTTGGAAGAACATGATGAAGGGCCAAGTATAAGTGGAATGGAGTATGATATCTATGAAGAAGATATAGGGGAAAGTGATCAAGAATGTGAGAACTTGAGTCCTATGGAAGATTGGAGTAGAAGAATATGATGAGCTTAGTGATGATGGGGAGAATGATGTGGATCATTTGTGTTCAGTTGAAGGTGTGACTATAGAATTCACAAATATTCTCTACTTTTTAGAGGGTGAAACACATTCCTTAAACGTGTTGGAGGAGAATAAGCAAGAAGGAGTAGAGCATGATGGTATTGAATTTGTTGAAGAGCAAATGGAAGTAAGAGTTGAAGTAGGGAATAGAGCTCTAAAACGAAGGAAGAAAAGTAAGAGTTGGCTAGAAGTGGTACAAGAACAATTGAGGAATGAAGCTAGTGGGAGCAAGCCATCAAGTCCAACTTTGCATGAAAACCCGAAGACTAGAGACCAAAGAAGGATAGAGAAAGGCAAAGCCTTGTTTGGATCACAAAGGTGTAGAGACATCAAATGTTGCAAGCGTCTAGGATATGGGCATTCCTTTAAAGAGTGACAAATAAGAAGATATTATTCTTAAATGACCAAGGAAACATCTCGCCCAGTGAAGAAGAATGTGGTGAGATATTGAAGGGAAAATTTGAAGGGGAAAAAGGTAGTAAAAGAGAAATTGTGATTGAACCCAGTTGTTCATTGGTTATAGTAGTAATGGAAGTTGAAAATGCTTGTGAGGGTATGGAAGAAGGAGAAAATTTCCAAAGGGAGAATATATTATTTTCAAGGTGTCGAATCAAACAAAAGCCCTATAGTGTCCTCATTAATGGAGAGAGTTGAAAAAAATATGAATAGTGCTACATTGGTGGAGGAGTTAGGAATAGAAACCTTAAAACACCCTAGACCCTACAAGATACAATGGTTGAACAATTGTGGAGAGGTGAAGGTGACCAAACAAGCTAAGGTTGCGATTGATATGGGGAAGTATAAGGATGAAGTGGTTTGTGATGTATATCCTATGCATGAGGGGCATATTTTGTTAGGAAGACCTTGGTTGTTTGAAAGAGATGTGGTCCATGAAGGGAAGAGGAACACTTATTCTTTGAGAAAAGATGGAAAGAAGATCACTCTACTTTCATTATCCTCTAGTGAGGTTTTGAGAGATCAAAATATCTTGAAGGAAAAAGAAAAGGAAAGGAGAGAGGGAAAGAAGAGATAAAAATTGAGGTGAGAGAAGAAAGAGAGATAAAAATTGAGGAAATAAAGGAAGACATGGATGAGAGGATAGTGACTGCCTCAAGTTGAAGAGAAATAGAAAAGAGAGACAAATAAGAAGACGAAAAAAGAAAAGAAAGTGGATGTAAAATGAGAGGGAAAATGTGGGTAGTGAAAAGAGAAAATATAGAGAAGAATGAGGTACAAAACCATGACATTTTACCGCAACAAAAGTGTTAGTGTTGTGCCCTAGAGGTAACCACTTGTACGTTGTATATGACACATTTTATTTTATAAAATGCATTATTTATCTTACAGTTTCTTTTGATTACTTTCGTGTAATAAAACTGTTAGATAAAATCCCTAGTACAATACTGTATTAAGAAATTCATGATATGAGATTCCGACTACATTGTATAGTGTTAGTACTTAAATAGTCCCTAGTCATAGTATTAATGAGACAGGACGTCATTAATGCATTAAGACTAGCATGTGTTGAGACTTCCTGATTTGATCAGGCGGTGGTTCCCATATCCATGAGTATTGAGATACTCAAAGTTAACACGTGGAAGCTTGTTAGTGGAACAAGTTTATTGGATGACCTTGCTATGAGATAATCACATGGATAACTATTTAGTGCCAGTGATATAATCTCAATATAGCAAACGTGCAAGTATTATTAGACTTGATATCTCTAAAGTACTTTGTTTGCTGAGTATTGTGCTTTGATTCCAATCTCTAGAGCTCGATCGAGGGTCACCTATGAGATAGATATTGGGTACATTGTGAAGTAAACAAAAGTAGTTGAGAGGGTTAATAAAGGATTCACCACTCCTAATAGTAGGCGCGAATATCTCACGGCCACTTGTAGGAATTATTACTCAAGAAGTCCTTGGCTAAGGCGTATGTGATTTGGAAACAGTTCCAATTGATACACATCTAGATTAGTGGATTTCTGGTACAAGTATATTTATATTTGGGCCAGAATTAATATATATATTCCGGAGGGAGTTGGCACTAATTCTGTACTCTAGACCGAATAAGATATTGTATAGTGAAATGAGTTAATTGCACTGTAGTTTGTTATTGAAGGGTTCATGTCAAGCCACTTGACTTTCTGGACTCTTGGGTGGTCATGATGTGTTGCTAGACACTGCTCATGATCTGGGAATGTGGGTTTATTAATTGATGAATTAATAAACCAATCCTGATTAGAATTAATAGTATTAATTCTAATTAATTAAGGATTATTAATCTCAAAGACGTTTGGATTAATTCATGTTCGCTACCAATTGACTGGGAAACCTAATAGGTTATACACAAAAAAGAAATATATACTCAAGATGTTATTTGATAACATAGTGGGGTTTATTGCGAGAAAGAGAAATTGATGTGGCCAAATTATAATTAGTTATAATTTATGGGCCAATTTGTAAATTTGAGAATTTGATGGATTCCAATTGCAATTGGAGAATTGCAATTGTTTATTTGGAATTCTCAGATGGTTTTATTGTTGAGGTTTTTCGAGTGACCCAGGAGGCACACATGAAACATGATAGTCATATTTAGCAATTGGGCATTATTTTTCGAGTGACCCAGGAGTCTCATTATGATCTACTTACAAATGCATTATTATCCCATGAGAAACATGATAGTCATATTTAGCAATTAGGAGTTCAAAACATTAATGATTGGAACAAGTACAAGTGGGAGATTTTTAGGATTGTGCCAATGAAGCAATTATTTGTACAATGTATTTTTAATAATAAATCAATATAATTCATTCTTTATCTTTCAATGCCTTTGTTTTATATGTTTATGTGTATAAAATTGTTAGATAAAGTCCTAAGTTCGACACTGTGTTAAGTACATCATGATAGAGATTAAGGTTCCTACTAAACTGAACTGTGTTCGTGTTACATTATCTGTGGCCATAGTATTAATGATATGGGATAGCATTAATGCACTAAGACTAGTTCGTGTTGTACTTCTTCGTTTAATCAAGTTGTTGTTCTCACATCTATGAGTATTGTGATACCTAAAGTTAATACGTAGATGCTTGTTATTTGAACAAGTACATTGGATGACCTAACTTTGAGATAATCACATGGATAGCTATTTAGTGCCGTGATAGAATTTCAAAATAGTAAATGTGCAAGTACCCTTAGACTTGAAAACACTAAGGTACGTTGTTTGCTAAGCGTTATACATTGTAGCCAATGAGGACATTGCCTAGTTTAAGCGCATGAGAGGAGGGGGTTATTTGATATTCTCTTCAAGTTTCAGCCGTGATTATGAAATTTTCTTGTGGGTTTTTATGAATTGTGTTCAATTTTGAATTTAGACAATTTTTTTTTAGATATGTTTGGCTGTGACGGTATTGTTATTCTATTTCCTTTGGCATGAGAATTTATTCTAAAACCTTTTTGGATGAGTTTATTTTTGAGTAAACTTGTATATTAGGTGTGAAATGATCAAGTCTTGAGAATTTGAATTAACCTTGTTTATACTTTAGTAAAAGTGGTGCCATATTGTTTATTAGGAATTGAGGTAGTTTTTGTGATGAAAAATAAGTATGGAATTTTATTTTAAGAATTGTTTTATGATTATACGACTAGTCCTTCTTCCAGGTTTCTCTAAATATCAATTGGGGCAAAAAAATGAGAGAATAAAGTAGGGTCATACGAAAGGTGAAAACTCCTTACTATCTATATTTATTAGGCATTTGTATTCCCTTGCCAAATGAAACAAAAGAAAAAAAAAATAGAGTAAGGTAATTAAAAAGATGAAAATTCCGTACTACATATCTTTCTAGGAATTTATGTTACTTTACTAACAAAAAAGAAAAAAAAAAGAAAAAGAAAATGACAATGAATTGGAAAAAATGAGAGAATAAAGAGTGTAATATAATTTCTGAAAATCTCCACTTATTTTTCTTTATTGAGCTATAGTATTACCCTACAAAAATGAGCACATGGACCAATCTTTTGTTTACTACTTGGATTATAATAGTTAGGAGGTCACATAAAACATAGAATTAACTTATTAAGCCAAGCTTATATGAATCACATTATTCACTTTCAAGAATTTAAAGATTGGAGATGGAACTCATTGAATGCGCAAGAACTTGTTTAATTTAACTTCGATGGCTTTATTCATGTCTATCTAAATATATTAGTTAGCCCAAAAATTTGCTTAGCTAATATGTGTTAGTGTTGTGCCCTAGAAGCAATCACTTGTACTTTATATATAATATATTTATTTTATAATAAAGGCATTATTTATCTTTCAATTTGTTTTCTTTACTTGTTATATAAAATAACTGTTAGATAAAGTTTCTAGTACAACACTGTGTTAAGAAAATCATGATAGAGATCATAATGTGAGATTCCTACTACATTGTATAGTGTTAGAACTAAGATAATCCCTACTTGTAGTATTAATGAGAAAGGACTTCATTAATGCGTTAAGACAAGCACGTGTTAGAATTTCTGATTTGATCAGGCGGTAGTTCTCACATCCGTGAGTATTATGATATTCAAAGTTAACACGTGAATACTTATTAATAGAATAAGTACATTAGATGACCGGACTATGAGATAATCAAATGGATAACTATTTAGTGTCAGTGATAGAATCTTGTTATAGCAAACGTATAAGTATCCTTAGACTTAAGTTTTCTAAGGTACTTTGTTTGCTGAGCATTGTACTTTGATTCTAATCTGGAGCCAAATTGAGGGCTGCTTATAGGATGGATATTGGGTACAATATGGGATAAACAAAAATAGTTGAGAGGGTCAATAAAGTATTCACCACTCCAAATAGTAGGGGCAAATATCTCATGCCTACTTCTTGGAATCACTACTCGTGAAATCTTTGGCTAAGGTGATTGTGTATTGGAAATAGTTCCAATTGATACACATCTAGAATAGTAGATTCCTAGTACAAGTACTATTATATTCGGGCCAGAATTAATTTATATTCTGGAGGGAGTTTGCACTAATTTCGTACTCCAAATTGAATGAGATATTGTATGGTGAAATGAATTTATTACACTGTAGTTTGATATTAAAGGGTTCATGTCAAAGCACTTAACTTCCTAAACTCTTGGGTGGTCATGATGAGTTGCCAGATACTACTCATGATCTGCTGAATATGGGTTTATTAATTGATGAATTAATAAACCAATCCTGATTAGAGTTAATAGGTTAATTCTAAATTGTTATGGATTATTAATCTCAAATATGTTTGGATTAATTTATATTTTGCTACCAGTAGACTAAGAAACCTAATAGGTCAAATATAATAGAGGATTATGTACTCGAGATGTTTTTTGATAACATTGTGGGGTTAATTGTGAGAAGTAGAAGTTTTTTGGACCACAGTATGATTAGTTATAATTTTTAGGCCAATTTGTAATTGTGAGACCTTGTAGCTTCCAATTACAATTAAAGAATTCAAATTATTTTAGATTTCACAAGATGTGTGATCCATAATTTTATCCGGGATTGTTCCAGGAGAATGATTGTTCCTGGTGTTAGTGTTGTGCCCTAGAGGTAATCACTTGTACCATGTTTATTGAATAATAATTAATTAAAGAGGCATTATTTATCTTTCAATTTGATTGTTATATCCTAATGTGCATATAAACTATTTGATAAAGTCCATAGTACAACAAAGTGTTAAGGAAATCATGATAGAGATCATAATGCAAAATTCCTACTACAGTATGTAGTGTTTGTGCTTGAATAATCCCTAGTCACAATTTTAATGAGATGGGACATTATTAATATGCCAAGACTAGCACATGTTACATCCCTTGGTTGGATCAAGCGGTGGTTCTCATAATCGTGAGTATTGTGATACTCAGGATTAATATGTGGATGCTTGTTATATGAACAAGTTCATTAGATGACCTAGCCATGAGATAATCACTTGGATAAGCTATTGAGTGTCAGTGATAGAATCTCATTATAGCAAGTGTGCATGTATTCTTAGACTTTAGATTTCTAATGTATTTTGTTTATCAAGCGCTGTACTTTGATTCTAATCTTTAGAGTCTTACAAGGACTGTCTACAGGATAGATATTGGGTACAATGTAAAGTAAACGAAAGAAACTAAGAGGGTTAATAAAGGATTCACGACTCCTAATAGTATGAGAATATATCTCACGGCCACTTGTAAAAATCATTACTCATGAAGTCCTTGGCCAAGGCGACTATGTGCTGAAAATAGTTTCAAATTTGATACACATATCGAGTAATGGATTTCTTGAACAAGTACCAAAATATTCGAGCAAAAATTAATAATATTCTGGATAAAGTTTGCACTTATTCCATGCTCTAGACTGAATGAGATATAATATGGTGAAATGAGTTTATTGCACTGGTTATTTGCTATTGAAAGGTTCATGTCAAGCCTCTTGACTTTTTGGTGATCAAGAGTAATTGCTAGATATTGCTCTTGATATGCTAAATATGAATTTATTAATTAGATTATTAATAAATTAATTCTATATTTTATTTAGCATTACTAACTCTAAAGCTGTTAGAATTAATTCATATTATGCTACCAATAGGACCAGGAAACCTACTGGGTCACACATAATAAAGGTTTGAATGCTCAATATATATTGTTTGATAATATTGCGGGATTCATGAAGAGAATATATATATATATATATATATATATATATATATAGGTGAAGTATAAATTTATTATAATTCATGGGACTTGGTTGTAAGTTATATAAACTATAAGGGCCCAATTGTAGACACTGGATCTTGGATGACTTAATTACAATTAATACAAATCCTAAAAACTTTAAATATGGGTATAATTTGCTTTTGCAGACATAAGTTGGACGTTCCTTCTTCATCCTTAATCTTCTCCAATTAAAACCTATCTTCTCCTCTTCTACTAACATAGTTTTGAGCGAGCTTTATGAGCAATTCAACCTTTATGTGGATTACTGCTAGAGACAATCCTACTCCTGGATTGTAATGGGGGCGTTTGGATGATCAAAACATAGGGAATTAATTCCTGGGTTGGCGCAAGAAATTTTATTTTTCTGCTATAGAAGGTAATCTCTGTTTCCTTTCTCTATTCCCATTTTAATTACAAATATGTGATCCTTAGGCATAGATTTCATAGTTTTTTCCGCCGCGTTCTTATTTGATAAGCATGATAAAATCCCAACAGTGGTATTAAAGCCTTCGTGTTTGTGTTTTAATAGGTCTTGAATTGTTTTGAAATCATTCCTGAGCATGTAACTATATGATCATGGCTATTGTATGTCTACTGCTTTGTATGGCGTGTCTTGGTTTTCTGGTTTGAAGAGTCTCTAGGTCATTAAAAAATGGTTGGGAAATTGTTTCCGTGTAGGTCTGGTTTTTTGCATTATATTCTTCCTACAATTAAGTTTTTGATTCAACAATTTGGATTATTGTTTAAATTGTGATGTAGATTACAGTTAGTTGTTAATATTGATTAACAATGCTTCATCTCCAAATTGTTTTGAACGGTCTAAAAATCACTTTGCTATTCATGAAAAATTTACAGGAGAATTCAGAGAAGAAGATGAACAGTGGTATTTGGCTTACTATTGCTGAACAATTTTGCTGAATTTCGGCCTCCAGAGCATACTTGGCACCAAGTACGTTCGACCCACCTGGTGCCAGGTGCACTATATTCTTCCCTTGTTTTATGTGCTTGCCGAGTGCCGCCAAAGCAAACCTGGCGCCGAGTACCTTCGCCTACTTGGCGTTAGATGCACTCTGTTCTTGCACTGTTTTATATTAAATAATAATAATAATAATAATAATAATAATAATAATAATAATAATAATAATAATAATAAGTTTTTTTTATCTTTTTCAATTTTGAGAATAGGTTCTAATAATAATTAGAATTTATTTGAAACCTATGATTTTGGATTAAAAAAATTTTTAAAATTACATATAGGAGCCACAAATTTCTAAAATTTAATTTCGGCCCAAAACTTTTCAAAATTTAATTTTAGACCCAAATTTCTCCAAAATGATGATTTTGGATGATTGTGCATTGGATATATTATGCTGTATTTTAAGCACATTTTATTGGCATGGTGGATGGTTATGGACTAAGACCAAACTTATCTATTCATACATCTTTATTGTTTTGTTTTAATTAAATAGGGCCTGCACATTCTGCCTTATCTCAAATTCTTTTGTAATTCTTTTCTTATCTAACTCCCCTTAAATGTACCTTGATGTTTCTTCCTTAGGAAATTATGTAATTAGTTTATATAGGTTAGATTGAGGTAGAATTTTATTTACAATATTTTGAAGATGGCAATCAAAACAAAGCGAGATAGTAAGATATTCTACTTAAATCATGCATGAACACATAGGGTTGACCATGTTAATTTTCTTGATGGCTCGAGAAAATTAATTTAGAGAATCCATAAGCATGCCACGTAATTGTTTATTACCATATTTATCAATTTATGCTGCTTATTGATAAATTGTATGCATGCCAAACGATAAGACAACTAAAAGGAATAAATCCCTCAAATAATATTAAATCTAATGCCTTACATTAATATAGTAAGAATGAGAGCTCTTTCTCGAGACCAGGTTATTGGGCATACCCAAGCCTAATTGACATTGAGTATGTTCAAGCCATGAAATTTAATTCATGATTAATAGGTTAAGTTTAACCAATTTCTTTATCCTAGTTGAGCTAACCCAAGCATAAAGAATATTAGAGGCAAGGTTAGGATAGTATTAAATACTTTAGTGATTAAAATATGTTAATCACCTAATGATACAATAGTTACATTTGTTGTAATTGGTATTGGATACATACCACTAAACTTAAGAGGGCTTGTTGGGCTAAGCCAAGGTTATTCTTAAGGAGTTTGGATACTGGTCCACTAGGAAATCTTACATCATGTCGACAAACCTAAACATACGTAACATCTTGGAAACAAATAAGGTCACCGAATCAGACTATTTGGATTGGTATAGAAACTTGAGAATCGTTTTCAAGTTGGAAAAGTTGCTCTATGTGCTAGATGCTCCTATTCCGCTACCTCCAGCCCAAGATGCTCTTGCTAATGAGCATGCTGTCCATAAAAAGCATAAAGAGGATAGTGACACTACATCATGTATTATGTTGGCATCAATGACTCCTGAGTTACAAAAACAACATGAGCATATAGATGCTCAAACCATTATCTTCCATCTTAAAGAGTAGTTCGATTAACAAGCTAGAACTGAGATATATGAGATCTCTAAGCAACTGTTCTATTCTAAGATTGTTGAGGGTGCTTCAACGGCCACTCATGTACTGCAGATGTTGAGCTATATTGAAAAGCTTGGGTCTCTTGGTTTCGTAATGGATCACAATTTAAATGTTGACTTGATTCTACAATCATTACCAAGTAGTTTTTCACAATTTGTGATTAACTACCACATGAACAATATTGAGATCACCATACCTGAGCTTATTAATCTACTTAAGACTGTTGAATCAACCATGAAGAAGGATGATAAGGTGATCTTGCTAGTAGGTTCTTCGTCTTCTAAGAAGAAAGTTTCCAAGAAGAAGAAGAAAAATCATACCAAGCCCAAAGGAGGAAGAAGCCACTAAGGGCCCATGTTGTTATTGTAGCAAGATGGGCCATTAGAGGTGCAACTACAAAGCCTACTTAGAGAGAGGGAAGGAAAAGAAGGAGAATGAAAAGCTTGCAGGCACTTCTAGTTCTACTCCTGGTATGTTTATGATTGAGATTAATACTGTCTTTAATAATGAGATGTGGGAATTGGATACTGGTTGTGAATCTCATTTATGCAATAATTTGAAGGGACGAAAGGTGTAACTCCCCACCTTTTACTTTCAATTGGCTCCTATTGGTAATAGGACGAGAATTTGAACCGATGTCCAGAACAAAAGTTGATTGATGTAATGAGGCGAATATTTTGGTAGAATAATATTTTGTCGGGACTTGGATGTAATTATTGGATTTGTTCTACCCATACCTTAGATTTTTGGAAGGCTATTATTATTAAAAAAATAAGAATTGTAGGGTACTCTAAAAAGAGAAATTGATCAGTACGATAAAATACATGTTTTGGTGTGAATTATACTACCTGGGGTAACGGGGGTATTTTCGTTATTTTGACCACGCCCGCAACTTTGACCTTAAATTTGACCAAGTAGAGAAGGAATTGAAGAATTTAAGTATTACCAATGAATTTAGTGGAATTTTTGGAGTTGATTGGTGAAATAAAATATTTTTCCGTTACAGACCTGATTTTGGTCATTTCTGAAGAAAACAGGAAAAATCGATTGAAAATGGGACATATGGCTTCTTGTGATTGGTGGCTAAGGACAAGTGTTAAATAATAAAAGGATGCATGAAATATTCATGCATGCAAGACTTCTTAAATAAGCTTTGCAAAATAAATAAAGAATGCTGTGTAATTTTGTGATTGGAACACATCACTCGCGCGCCCGTTTTGTAACACCCAACTACCTAAGCCCAACAGGGCCGGGGATGTCGCCCCGTCCAAAGGACAAGGGGTCTTTATAATTAGGTCACACAATTGAAATAATAGAATGAAAACAAAACTTTAACCTTAAAACTTATTACAATCTAAGAATCCAAAACACAAATCCAAAATAAAATTGTTCACTCTCAACTCCCAAAGCATTACACAAGATAAATATCAGAAAATCTTCCAAGGTAGGCAACAACTAGCTACCCATCTCCACAACAGGATCAACCTGAAATCATGGTAAAAAGGGTGATGAGATAAAAATCTTAGTTAGTTCGTGTGTGCTTTGAGTGCCCAATAAAAACAGTTCGTGAATGCAAGGTGTATAATCTTCATAAGAGAAATACTGACAAGCAATAAACAATAGTCAAAATCAAGAGTGGTGTTTTTGACTTTTCCAACCATACACGTTTTCCAACCATACAGTTTCAATAAAATCTACCACTCAAAAAGGTGGTCATAGGTTATCACACGTTGGGCCCCATAAACATACAACGGTCAGAATGCCACACTTTGTGCAGACTGACAAAAAGTAGGTGATCGGCCTAGCGGGCAAGATACTCCTCATTCTCTATACCCAAACAACACCAGTTGTCCATTCCGGTAACACACAGTCCACTTGACTGAAAACTGCTAGCTCGGACCAGCACGACCTACTGGACTGACATCTTATCCGGGAAGGACTCACACCTCAGAGGGGGCCACCTGCTGAGGGACTTACCCTAACCCTTCAAAGACTAGTCCTAGCAGTCCACCCTTACTGAGTACTCAACGTAATACATATCCTACTTAGGAAAATAAATAAAACATAGTTCTACTTGAAAATGGCAATTAAGGATTTCCAAAGTTTGGGGCAAAACTAGTTTTAGAAAGAGTTTTAGAGCTTGAGTAAATCTGCTTATTGATTTTCAAATAATTTGTTTGACTGAAATGAGAAATGAGGCAATCCTCAATTGCCTTTACAGAAATGAGTGACCACGCACTCCACAATTGGCTTGCCATAGAACTATTTTGCATCAATCAGATTTTATGCAGGAGCTTACCTAATCCTTAGCTTGAGATAAAATAAAGGTCTTCAACTGTTGACCTAACCCCACCTAGGGTAAATATAAGCCATAATTAAACTCAAGCCAAACTTCACTTTCACAAATAATTCTAGCTCAACTTATTGCAACCATGATCCTAGTGTCCCAAGCTTTGAGGCCAGATAATAAATAAAATGGTTTATAAGCTAAGTCTAGCTTGATATTAAAATAATTAGGGTTTTGGGAAATAGGTACTAATAAGTTGAAGGTTTAAATCTTGGTAAAAATAAATTAGAGTTTATTTGATGAAGAGTCCTAGGTGGTATTATGTAAAATAATAATCTATTAATAATTATTTGTTAGAAAATAATTGGCAACTAAAATTGGTTGTAAGCAAATTTTAATGTGTTTTGATTGAAAGATAATAAATAAATTTTAATAGTATTTATGAATATAAGACTTACAAAATTAATATTTTACTTATTATGATTATTTATATATAAGGTTTATTTGATATTATTATTTTATATAATATCTATATATTTTATTTCTTTAATAAAAGCTATCATTTATTTGACAAAAATATCCTTACTTTATATAATAGTCCAAATCTACCTTCCCTAGGGTTTTCAAAATTTACTAGAATCATTTTATTGATGAAATAAAATTAGCTTAGAGACAACTAGGTCATGATTATATTTCTATTGCTAACCACAATCATGAACATGCACTCCACTCCAATTCATCAAATCATCCAAATCATGAATGAAGGCATAGATCTAAATTTACCAAGACATGGTCCAAACTCTACTATCATAAACATAATCGTGGCTTTAACAAAAATACATGAACATAAACCCTATCCACCAAAGCTGATATAATCTCTAACATGCTTGATCACATATACCACTCACGACATGGAGAGCATGCAACAAAACCCTAAAAACGCCATACAATCAACCAAGACAATCAACTCATGCATCAATCCCATCTCCATCATAGACACCCATTTATTCATGCTCAAATCTCAACTCCTTCACAACAACACATGCTTAAATCCTAATCATAATCCATCTCCTTCCACTATCATCCTAGGACATGAATCTAGAATTTAAAGAAAGGGTTGAAGAGGCTTACTTGATTGATGACCACCTTGGAGTAGTTTCGAATGAATCCTAACTCTTAGGGACTTGATCCGTCCTAGAGAGATAAAGAAAATATAGACATGGTTGAAGTCACCGTTCGGCTAAGAGAGAGAGAGAGAGAGAGAGATAAGAGGAAAAGAGAGTCCATTAGTATGTTTATATATACATATATTCATTAGAAGTTGAAGATGAGAGAAGGTGGGGGGATTGATCATGCTTACCTTAAAGGTGTTCTTGAGCCTTCACAAAAATACTGGTTTTTCGATCTAAAAGAGAGAGTTGGATTTTGGTATTTGATGTTAAAAATTGTAGAAATGGTTTCAAGGGGTTGAGTAGGTGTGATCTAGAGTTTTTGGAGAAGATTGGAGAAGTCTGGAGTGATCTTAGGCGTGAGGATGTTTAGTAGGTGTTTTTGGTGTTCTTGGTTTTGAGAGAATGGAGAGAGTTTCGATTGAAGCTGGTCGAAATTCTGAGGGATTAGGGTCGCTGAATTGATTTGGAGGGTTTAGGAAGTTGAATTTCTGATTTGAGAGGAAAAGGAAAGCTGGTTGTTTGAAATCCTAAAAGAATATTTTAGGGAATCAATTTTGGAAACAAAATATGGTAAGAAGATCTTTAATGGAAGAGAGCTTTTGGAAGCTCCAATGGCCGGCTGTTTGTCTGTGTGTTTTGCTGAGATGAACGATGGTTGAAGGAGCTTAATAGTGGCCGAAAATATGGAGTACAATGGTGGAGGGATTTCTGGTTGTTTGAGAGATGAATTATGGTAGTTTACTAAATATGATTGCTAGAATTTTGGTCTCCAATCAATGGCTTGATTGGAGGGATTGTTGGAGATATTTTGCGAGAAGCCATAGGACTGGTTTCGAGCAGAATGCTGGAGCTCTGTTCATGGCTGTTCAAGGGAAGTTTGTACAGAAAAATGGTGGAGGTTTCGGACAAGACTGAAGAAGGAACAAAGCTGGAAAAATTCCTGGGTAGATTTCTTAAGTTGCTAGAATTTTTTTGGGCAGATTTTGCTGCCATTTTCCAGTCAGTTTGCAGAAGATTTGAAGGGTATTCAGAGGTCTTTCAAGGCTAGTTTCCAGTCTTCTTCATGGAGGAAAAATGAGGTTAAGATGCTGGGTGAAAAACTAGAAGAAACAGCTTGGTTTAGGTTCACCAAAGCTACGAAAGTGTCCAGAAAATTTTCTGGTTTGCGCAGCATTTGAGCAGTCCGGTTTTAGCCTTATAATTTCAGACTTCAAGCTGGTCAATAGGGCTATTTTTCTAGTAGCATTTGGGAGGGAATGATGGCTGAAAATTTCGATACTTGGACTGAACAAGAAGCTGGAAAAAAAGTTCCAGTTTACAACATGAACAAGATGAATACATTTAGGTTAGAGTTTGAAGGTTCAACCATGGAGATTAATTGTCTTGGGAACCTTCCACAACCCCTCCCCATTTTTGGCCCACAAGATGTCTTACACTTAGACATTTTTGAACCTTCAAAGCCACAGCATTTTACTGGAATTTTCTAAAATAGAATTGGCTTAGCTGAATTGAACAGCCTAATGAATTGAGAAATAAGAAAAACTAAGGATCAAGAAGGGTATGAATTCCCTTAGAAATTTTTGTAGGGCACAAGAGTAGGATTAGGACATTCCTATCATGTCTCCCCTAGGACAACACTCCTACTCTTCACTAAGTCATGCAAGGCCGAAATATAGCCTTCCTACACAAAATAAACTTTAATCAAGCTAAAATTCCAATGATGGAATTTGAACCCAAGACCTCAAGAATTAATTCCAAAGCTTTAACCGCTAAACCACCACAACTCTTGTTCTTATTTTCTCTCCCAAATATTTTTCCTATTTAATCCTCAAGCTATCTCCCTATTTTCACCTTAAGCAAAAATTACTATTTTGTCCTTCCTACTCAACAAACACAAATAAGCTATCTAGGCCACAAACCACAAATCCAAAGCACATAAAATCATATAATATATATATATATATATATATTTATTTATTTATGCATGCAATATATTATGATATGCATCCCAACCCCCTCACTCTAAGGTTGGGTTCAATTAGGGTTTCACACGTTTGATTAAGGTCTTAAGCAATATAATTGGCTAATATTTAGACCAAGAGAAGATGAATGAATGACTAATATAAAGGAAAATTTTGTGGAGGAAAAAGTGGTTGGTGTGTAAAAAATCCTATTGAACACAGTTAAATATATCCATTATTCAGTTAAAGCAAACCAAGAAATGAAAGGCCAAGATTTGAGGGGTGAATGGTGTTGGAAAAGGGCTATTAAATAGCCTAAATTTCAGCAGCCAAGAGAAGGAACAACCAAGAGAAAAAGAGATCAAACAAGGAAAGAAAATCTAGAGAAAAATAGGGAGAAAAAAGAAAAAGGAGAAAAAAGAAAGAAATGTGTATGTTCTTGGAGCAAAATCAAGCGAAGAGATCCCACATACAAGGCAAAATTCTATACTTCAAGAATTAAATTCATAGATCTCATTATGGTGATTATATTGATATGAATTTTAACATGAAAACATGATTTTCATGCTTTGATTTTAGATCAAAGCTAGGGTTTGTGAACTTTTGTGTATGAACCTTGTATATGTTTATATAAGTGCCGGCTGCTTAAGGGCCTTTGAATGATGTTTTGTGTTAGGAAGAATTGAATAATTATGGTAGCTTGAAGGCTTATTTTCGATTGAAGAGGTGATGATCAAAGTAAAGTAAAAATGGAATTTACTTGGTTGGGAAAAAAATGGTTCAAACTAGCTTTTGATAAGAAGAGATGAATTTGTATTGAATAAGTATGACTTTTGTGAGCTAATGGAAATCAGGAAACTTAGAATTAAAGATGATTTGAATGAGGATTGAATGAATTAATGGTTCCAAGGTGCTCAAGGCTAAAGGAAAATAAAGGAAAGCATAAATAGTGAAATTAAGACAAAACTAATGGGGCTGATTTTGCCCAGTAAAATTTCACGGGAACCAGGACTCAAAAGGATAAAACAAAATTAAATTTAAGAGTCTTATGGTCATTTTGGTATATAATAGAGCCAAATTGGAGTTGTGGATTGAAAGTTCTGTGCAAAACAAAACCATGTGTCAATTTGTGAAATTCTAGAAAAATGAGTCCGAAAATGGATGAACTTAAGGATGATTAATTGTGTGATTTTGGATAAAATATATGGGAATTATGGAGTGAATCCCTTGTTTATGAAGGGAGGAAGGATGTGGGAAAAGGAAAACAAAATAATTGATCAAACGATGAAAAAACGAAGTGAACGAAAGTTGAACGTTTTCCTTAACCGTCAACTAACTGTCGGCACCGTCAGCGAAACGTCGGTTGAACGTTAGCTAACCGTCGGGCACGTCGGCTAGATGCCAGCTACCCGTCGAGCACATCGGCTATTTTTTGGCCAAACACGATTTGACCCGAAAACAATGTTTGGTGTAGATTTGTCGGTAAACGGCCAATGGAGCGTTGAAAATGGTGAAAACGATGATTGAACGGCCGTAAACGAAAAGATTTTAGTTAGGACAGGAGGTGAGTCTCTTTGATTTCTAAAACCTTTTGAAAGCTAGTGTGCTTAACTTTTCCATGAAATGCTATGTTTTATACTGTTTTTGAAACCCTTTAATATGTTTAAGGTTTATCTGAGTAAGAATTATTTTATACCATTTTGGGCTCGATTGAACATCATAATTGGCTTGGAAACCTTACTGGATCATTAAAGTATGAATTTTGTGAATTTAGTCCTTTTCGGATTAAATATTTGGGATTTTTAGAAAATGGTAAACTTTGGAATCGGGTATTCATAAATTAACCAGAATGCCCTTATTGGAACATTTTATGGAATATGTTTGGAAACTTTGAATTTAATCCTCTTTTAGGATTAGAATTCTGGATTTCTTGAAATGAATTCCTGTTGGAATCGGCTATTTGGAAAATGATCCAAATGTCCTTATTGGAATGTTTGATGAAAACCTTTGGAATCGGGTATTTGGTAAATGATCGGAGTATCCTTATTGAAACTCTTGTGAACATTTTTCAAATCAGGTAAAGGTAAAATGACCCGAATACTCTTGAAAAGTCTTTTGGAATCAGGCATGGGTAAAATGACCTGAATGCCCTTGGAAAATGACTTTTGTAATCGAGTATAGGGAAAACGACCCGAATACTCTTGGAAATATGTTTTGATATGTGGACAGAACTCTTTATCCTATTTCAACATGATTTTGAAAAAATGATCTCTCGTGATAAGATTAACATTTGGAAAATGATGTTTTGATCCCTGAAGTTATTTTATTGGCCTGATGTGTCATGGAACGAATTGAATAGCTCTTTGAGCCTATGTGAATAATGATCTGAATTGCGAGTTAGTGGAATCAAATTTTGGAAAGTGTTGTTTTGCCGCAAAAATATTTTGATTTGAAAATCCTGCAGGATCAGATAACCCTCTTGCCTAATCAGTTAGAAGGGGTTGGTATTGGTAATGTTGAGTACTCAGCAAGAACTTTAATCTTTGTATTAGCTCATGTTAGAGGTAGATGACCCCAAGTAACTTAGCTAGTTCTGGGGATTGTCTTACTCCAAACAGGGCGACAAAATATTGAGATAAGTCGTCCTGGCTAGCCGTTTAGCATGTGGTAATTTCCGCGTCTGCGGGCGCTTCTTGATTTTAAGTCATTCGCTAGATGCTAGGTGGGGACACTCGGCGCATTTGACTCCTTGCTGCCTCGACAGTGATTGATGTCAGGATTGGAACCCCAAACTTATGGTAGCAAGTAAAAGATCTCCTAGCAATGCGCGGATCGAGTACTGTAGGCTATGGTCTCAGTACGATGACACGGAGCAAGTCAGTGTGCTTATCCGGTGACGCACGGATCGAGTACTAGAGGCTACAGTCTCAATATGATGACACAGTTCAAGTCAGTGTGATTATTTGGCGATGCACAGATCGAGTAGTGGAGGCTGCGGTCTTAATATGATGACACGGTGTAAGTCGGTGTACTTATCTGGCATGCATGATTGAGTGTTGTGAGTCAGAGACCTTAGCACAATAAGATCGTGATGCTGAAGCAAAGCCTTGTGAGCTTTGCATACAAGCCAACTTTCTGTTGGAGAAATGCTTGTGATTTGGAAATTGGGGCAATATTTTGAAATTGAAATACAGTTTTTCAAAAATGATTGAATTTTGAATAAACTCTTCGTTAAAGTGTTTTGGAATTATTTCCAGTGAACAAATGATATGCTATTCCACAAAAGTTTTATGTACTCTGTCTCTTTGATAAAACAGTAGCACTAAAAATTTCTATGTTAAAGATTATATCTTTTGAGAAATTTTTCCTCATGAATTAATTTTATTAAGTTAAGAACTTAATAATTTCAAAAATTTTCCATTTAAAATTTCTAGAGATTTTGATTTGAAGGTTTTATTTGACAAAAATATTTTTTCCTTTCCTAAAATGAATTTAAATGGCTTTGAATTTTAACTTACAAAAATTTCTAAATCCAAAATATTTTCTAAAAATTTCTAAATCCAAAATATTTTCTATGTCAATGATAAAAAAAAAAGTTAATAAAATAACCAAGGATTAATTTTTGTTTAAGTTAAAATAATAATTTAATTAAAGAATTTTTTTTCCATGAAAAAAAAAAATCCTAAAGACTCTAGTCTTTGAGAAAACGTGCACATGGGACTTAAAATAATTAGCATGCTAAAAAACTGTAAATGTTTCATACTTTTCTATTTTTAATCCTAAGTGCCCAAATAATCGAATTAAACACTTTAATTAAATTAATTAATGACATTGTTTAATCCTAAAATCCTTTACTATTACTTCTCATGCAAAATATTCAAAGAATATCAACTATTGTAAAAATAATAATGCATGGGACCAAAAATAATATATATATATATATATATATATATATATTTCTTAACACCCATAGGCCATGGTCCACCGGTGGGTGCCCGCGACCTAAGAAATTGACCCTGGAAGCATCCTGGGCAAATAGTGCCTGAGCCGAGATGCGTTGGGCCTAGCTATAGCTATGAGCCATGGCTAGCTTGGGCGTAGCCTAGGCTCCAAGCACGGCCGAGCCATGGCTCAGCTGATCGTCTTCTCTGCGATCCTTTGTTTTTTCCTTCTCTGTTTCTTCTATGATTTTTTTTTTTTTAGAACTCTACTCACTTTATTCGCGATCCATCCAGGCAGATTCTTGTTACATTTTTCAACAAAAAACAAGCACCACATCTCCCTATACCCTTTCCAATCGGGTTTATACGAAAACTAATCAAAGCATAAAAACTTCACAAAGTTCCTATACCTCAACGGTGAGGTTTACAATGAAACTACCTATACGAAAAACAACAAAGGATCTCGTGGTCTTAATCAAATTAGTTTTGCCAATTTCATTAACTAGTATGCACCAATCCTAAGCCTTTCAAAGCATTACGCTCTTATACCACTTGATGCTACAAAAACTCACAGAAGAGATGCATGCGACACAAGCGAAACCAAAATAGCACAGGGAGTGCGTAAGGGAAGAATAAAAATTTTAATACCTCTGCACTAAGTTGGTTTTCTTAGTTGTGAAATAGATGTCAAGTGGACTACTAAAATGGCTTCAACTCTTAACGACGTCTTTAGTTGTTGACCTGCCAATCTTCTACTCCTCCATGGCATGAACCTAAAGCTTTCACTTCTCAGAATATTCCACCACCTAATCTAGTTGGTGAAATAACTTTAGGCGAGGAGAAATTCTTCTTGAGCCTTTGCTATTGATTTAGCAAAATTAAGAAGGTCACACAAAAAAAAGATGAACGAGAGAGCAGAAAGCTTGCCAAAAAAAAAAAAATTATTTGTGTTTTTCATGTGTCTTCAATGAAGAAGAAAAACCCATGACTATTCACACCATCAGATAACCAAAACACCAGGGTTTTAATATCTCAAAACTCTCGGAGGCTATCAACAAAAGAGGTTTGGCTAAACCCTAACTCTTCTGTTTCGTGAATTAAAATAACTCTTTAGTCCAGGTTGTTGGGCCAAAATTAACTTATTATTTTTCTTGGACCCAATGAGCGCAAAAATAATAATTATTAATTATTTATTTTCTGGGCCTATTAAAATAACCCAATATATAATTAAATAGTTCCAAATGAACTAAAATAATGATTCAAGTCTTTAATTGACTAGTTTAAGACCATATGATAGAAATCTGTCAACACACCAAGACACATCTAAAGAAGCGGGATAGAAAGTTAAAACTGGCATCAAATCTCCATGGGAACATTCAACTTTCAAGAGGTTTTGAAAGGATTTTCAAGCCATCTAAGTATGCAAGCCAAGAGCCAAAAAGATTGTTAAGAGATAGGTAGTGAAAAGAGTTGTAAATGGAATACAAAAGGAATAACAATCCAAGTGGAGAATCAAGCTGACATTGAAACAAAGATTGAAGGCCAAAGAACTAACAAGAAGAGCTAAAGACGACCACCATTTCACTTAGAAGATCAATGGAACACATAGAATAAGAATGGAGGTCAAATGACAAGGGTTGGAGTGCATCAAAACATGAGAGGCTGCCCAGAGCTGGCTCAATGCCGGCCTAGATCAACTGACCAAGCATCGATTGTGATCTGCAAAATTTTTTGAATTTTTGACACAGATACTATTCTAACAGAACAGACCAGACGCCTACCCTAACAGCCTGACCTAACATCAGCTGGGGACTAGCTTATTCCCAATTTTTGTTCTGAGTTTTTTGTGAACATGCACTATTTCTCCAGATTGGACCTAGTGCCAACCCCAGGAGACGTACCCGGCACCTGCCCTATTTTGGAACTCAAACCTCTGACATTTTTCAGCTATTTTAGGATTATTTTGTAATATTTAAAAGTGTTTAGTTTAGAAACAAAACATCATTTTATAATGCTTTGTATTAGTTTATGTTGGGGGATTATAAATACCCTACTATAACATTGTAAACCAAGAACCTTTAGTGGTATATGAAATTGAGTGAGTTGAAGAACTCTTTGAGAGTATTGGATAGGATAGTCCTCTTAGGTGATGTCCATTAAATATCAAGACTAAATTAAAGGATTTACTCCCACATTTAATCTTGTCTCTAAATCTTAAGGATAATCTAAACTGCATCTCTTTTCTTATGTGCTAGGTTGCCTAGTGTGTTTGATGGGACTAACTTAGGTGCCTTCAAATTCCCATCCTTTGTGTTCTAATCTTTGATAGATTAGTGTGTCTTTAAAGTAGACTAGATTCATTTTAACACAAGAAAGTAAATTTCCTAGCGTTTTAGTGTTCTTGGGGGTGGGTTTAGTAGGTTTCTTGTTCTTAAGTTTAATCCACAAATTTGGTGCTTTCCAAGATCATATCAAATGATATTAGAGCATGTATTGTGTTTATTTTAATCAACCAACTTTCTTTGGGCTAAGGTACAATCTTCTACAAGATCTATTAATTTTCAAATTTTCGTCACTTTTTCTATTGCTATTTTTGAATACAAAAACTTGAAATTGTGCCATGGAAATGTTGTGAATTTGACCCCATATGGTATATTGATGTTTCATGAGTCATTTGATGTAAAACTTTGTCAATTTGGTGCCAAAACCAAGCTGAAATTTGCTATACAATGTTGAGCTACGAGATTGCACTCAATTTATTTGATATATTGTCTTAATGAATTATGATTGCTTATACTCGACTACCAAAGCTTTTATTCAGGAAGTATGAAGCATAATTTGTTTATTAAAGGGCATTTAAGTGATTATTAATTTCCAAATTGTGATTGAGTTTGTGATAGCATCACTTAGTGTAACAACTTTTTGAAATCCATGCATTTTCCTTATTGCACACCAAGTGTGTGATAAATTTCCTTTTTCTTTTTTATCCCTTGAAATTTAGTTAACTTGATTAGTAGAACTAAATCATTTGAAGTGGAAAAGAGTTGGAAAGAACTTGAGTGTGGAGTTAAAAGTTTGGAAAGGGTAAGAGGGAGAGCTCATTATGATAAAAGCTAAGAAGAGTGACCACTACAAATTGAGTGTAAACACGTGAGGGAGTGAAGTGAGTACTTTTTCTTGTGTTTTAAACTTCAATTTTATGGGTACTTCACTTGAAAGAAAATTTAGAATGTGTAGTTAGAGTGAAAGTGAAGGGGTATGACTATTATAAGAAGTCTAACTATGGTAAGAGTAGTTATGGGGAATATAATGAACATGAGCAAGAATATGAGGAGGATGACTATAACAGCATGGGATATTTAGATGAACATGATGAAGGGCCAAGTATGAGTGGAAGGGAATATGATAGCTATGTAGGCAACCTAGGGGAAAGTGATTAAGAATGTGAGAACTTAAGTCCTATGGAAGATTAAAGTAGGGGGAGTGAAAGCAATGGAGAATCTTATTAAAGTGCGGAAGTATATGGTATTTTTGAGGAACAGAATTAAGAATATGAAAAAGAACATAGGAGTGAGGAATATTGGAATCAGAAAGTTAATGTTGGAGGAGCACAAAAACAGCAAAGCATGGGGAACAAAAGAATTTGGGAAGCGTGAACACAAAATGTGTGGGAGTTTTGATCATCCTTCTTATAATTTCAAAAAAGAGTTAAACAAAGAGGGAGGAATGCAGCGCATAAGACACCAGAAGAAGACGTGCATGAGGGAAAATCTATAATTATTATAATAATAGGTGTGATGGTCATTGTTATTACAAGATCCCAAGTTTACTACAACAACTAAAGGAGAAGGAAGAGTTGCAAGGAAAAAGGGGAAAATCTCAAGCCTCTACAATCATGGTACAATAAAGGAGTAGAAGAGGAATGACTTGTGAGATTTGTTGTAGTAGAAGGCACACAAAGGTTAAATTGCCCAAATAATTTGGAATATGAAAGATTTTATAAGATGTAAGAAAATGAAGAAAGATTTGAGAAGGTTGAATAGAAGGTGACGATGAGAGTAGAGGAAGATGAATTACATCGCTTTGAGATGGAAGGAAAGCTAGAAAATAAGGCCAAGTGCCAAGGAATGCTCCATCAAAATGATGAAGTAGTACGTGAAGAAGTTGAAGAAAATATTGATGAGCTTGATGAGGAGCGTAGTGATAATGAAGAAGGAGTGGATCCATTTAGTCCAACAAATAGGGTGAATAAGGAATTTTACAACATTCTATTCTTTCTAGAGGATGAGTCAAACCCTTTGGGAGTGATAGAGGAGAGAGAGCAAGAAGAAGTTGAACAAAATGGAGTAAAATTTGTTGAAGAGCAAATGCATTCAAGGAATGAGGTAGAAGGGGAGCAAATGCATGCCATGGATGATGGTTTCCAAAATACTTCTAGTGCTTATGAAGTGGGAGAAAGCTCATATCCACAAGAGGAGAAAAGGAAGAGTTGGCTAGAGGTGGTGTAAAAGCAAATGAAAATGAGTGAAACTAGTAAAAATGAAGCATCTAGTTCAACTTCACAAAATGACATTACATCTAGTGGAGGAAATAGTGTGGATGGAAGAGACGGGGATATACTTGAGAAACCATATGTATTAATTGGTATTATGAGGGAAATTGATGAAGCTTGTATGGTTGAAAGAAAAGAAAATCTACAAAGAGAAAATATTTTCTATTCAAGGTCTCAAATTAAAGAAAAAACCATGTAGCTTGATTATTGATGGAGGGAGTTGTAAAAATATGATTAGTGCTACATTGGTGGAAGAATTAGGAATGGAGACCTTGAAACATCCTAAACCTTTTAAGCTTCAATGGTTGAACAATTATAGTGAAGTAAAGGTGAACAAACAAGTCAAAGTTACAGTTGTAATGGGGGGATATAAAGATGAGATGATGTGTGATGTGTTTCTCATGCATATTGAACATATATTGTTGGGAAGGCCTTGGCTATATGATAGGGAGGTAGTTCACTATGGAAAGAAAAACACTTACTCTTTGTACAAGGATTGAATGAAATTCATACTTTGTCCTATGTCCCCAAGTGAGATTGTAAAAGATCAAATCATTTTGAGGGAGGAAGATAAAAAGAGACGAGAACAAAAAGAGAGGGAAAAAAAAGAGCAAGAGTGGAGAGAAAATGAGAAGGAGAAAAGGAGAGGTTAGAGCTCTAAATGCAAGCAAAAACAAGGGAGACTAGATAGAGAACACACAAGGGATCAATGAGGTAAAACAAGAGTGCCAACTTAGGTTTGGAAAAGTGAAACAACAAGAAGGAAGAAAAAGAGCGAAGTAAGGTGTGAGTGAAAAGTTAGGTTGAGAAGAGCGGAAACAAGGCAGGAGTTGTGGTGCAAAAGGCTAAAATTTTACTTTCATATACAAACTCTTATTTGAATTCTTTTGCGGGGAAATCTACACAAGTAAGAAGGTACATTGATTCGAGGACGAATAATCCTAAAGAATGGGGAAAATAGTAGGAATCTGTCCACGCAACAAGATGTATCTAAAGAAGGGGGATGGAAAGTCAAGACTTCCTTCAAATCTCCATGGGAACATTTAACATTCAAGAAGCTTTGGGAGGATTTTCAAGCCATCTAAGTATACAAGCCAAGAGCTAAAATGATTGTCAAGAGATAGGTAGTGAAAGGAGTTGTAAATGGAACACAAAAAGAACAGCAATCCAAGTGGAGAATCAAGCCAATATTGAAACAAGAATTGAAGACCAAAGAACTAACAAGGACAGCTTGAAATGACTAACAATTCATTGGGATGATCAAGGGTACACATAGAAAAGGAATGCAAGTCAAATGAGCAAGGATTGGAGTGCATCAAAATAAGAGTGGCTGCCCAAAGTTGACCTGGCGCTAGCCTAGATCAACCGACCAGGCGTTGGCTGTGATTTGCAAAAACTCTTTAATTTTTTATGCAGGTACTATTCCAATAGAACAGACCCGGTGCTAGTTAAGGACTGGATGATTCCTGATTTTTGCTCCGACTTTTTGTGAATGCGTACTGTTCCTCCATATTGGACCCGACGCCACCCCCATGAGACGTACTCGGCACCTGCCCTATTTTGGAACCCATAGCCCTAATGTTTTCAAGTATTTTAGGATCATTTTCTATTATTTAAAACTGTTTAGTTCAGGAACAAAACATCCTTCTACAATGCTTTGTATTAGGTTATGTTGGGGGACTATAAATACCCTATTAGAACACTGTAAACTAAGAACCATTGGAGACATATGAAATTGTTAGAGTTCAAGAACTCTTTGAGAGCGTTGGAGAGGGTGATCCTCTTAGGTGATGTCCATTAAACATTAAGACTAAATCAAAACATTTTGTCCTACCGTTGATGTAACACCCAGAAGCCTAGGCCCGCCAGGGCCGGGGATGTCGCCCCGTCCAAATGAAAAGGGGTCTTTATAACTAGATCACACAAATAAAATGACTGAAATAAAATAATACTTTAACTTAAAAATTTATTACAACCCAAAATACTCCAAGAGTAAATCCATGAAACTCCAAAACAAAGACCATAAATAAAATTATCCACTCTCGTCTCCCCAAAGCAATACATAAAATCAAAAGACACATTCTTTTCCAAGGTAGATATTACTAGCTACTTGACCCCACAGCAGGATCAACCTGAAATCATGATAAAAAGGTAATGAGACAGAAATCTCAGTAAGTCCGTGTGTGCTTTAGGTGTTTAGTGAATACAGTTCGTGGATGCAAAGTGTGAAACTTTTATAAGAGAAACATTGGCAAGCATCGAACATTAGTCAAAAGCAAGAGTGGCGTTTTGGCTTATCTAGCCGCACATAAGTAATGAAATCAACCACTCGAAAGAAAGGGATATGGGTTACCACACGTTGGGCCCTATAACCGGTCAGAATGCCGACACTTTGTGCAGACTGACAAAAGTAGGTGATCGGCCTACTGGGCAAGATACTCCTCATTCTCTATACCCAAACAACAACCGGGTGTCCATTCCGGCAAAACACAGTCACTTGACTGAAAACAAACTGCTAGCTCAGACCGGCACGACTCACTGACTGACATCTTATCCGGGAAGGACTCGCCCCTCAGAGGTGGCCACCTGCTGAGAGACTTACCCTAACCCTTGAAAGACTAGTCCTAGTAGTCCACCCCTATTGAGTACTCAACGACGTTTCTCACTTGGGATAAAATGAACGAAGCATTGCTCTTCATGAAAATAGCAATTTGAGGGTTTCCAAAGTTTTGGGAGAAATCAGTTTTGGAAAGAGTTTTAAGTTTGGAAAATCTGCTCATTAGCTTTTAAATAATTTAAGTGTTGGAAATAAGAACGAATTCAACCCTCAATTGCATGCAGATAAATGAGTGTGCATACACTCCACATTTAGCTTGCCATAAGGAAAACATTTTCACATCGATAGGTTTTATGCAGGAGCTTACCTGATCCTTGCTCACAACAACAAGGTCTCGAACAGCTGACCTAACCCCACATGGGTAAATACAAATCTTAATCAATTTCAAGTCACAAACCACTTCCTCAATTTTAAATCAATTTAATTCACTACTACCATGATCCTAGTGTCCCAAGCTTTAAGATAAAATAATAACTAAATAGGTTTATAAGCTAAGTTTAATTTGTTATTTAAAATAATTAATGGTTTGGGAAATAAATTCTAAAAAGTTGAAAGTTTAAACCTTGTTAGGAAAAATCTAGAGTTTATTTGATCAAGAGTCATAGATGGTACTAGGTAAAATAGTGATTTAATGATAGTTTAGTTGTTAGAAAATAATTGATAGCTAAAACTAGTTGAGATTAAATTTAATAAGCCTTTCTTGAAAAATAATAAGCAAATCCTTAAGGGTTTTGATTTAATAACTATTTTACTAATTATGAATCATTCTCATAAAGCTTTAATTGATCTCTTTATTTTAAATAATATTTATTTATTTTATTTTCTAGCAAAATTATTATTTATTTGACTATAATATCCTTTATATATATATAATAATTCCAAATCTACCCTTCCTAGGGTTTTTCGAAAATACTAGCAATATTATTTTATTGAGTATTTTATGCATAAAGTGAAAATTAGTTCTAGGGACAACTAGATCATGATCAAATTCCTATGGCCATCCTCAATGAAGAACATACACAATCCTTCAATTCATTAAATCATCCAAATCTTGCATATAGGTATAGATCTAAATTTATTAAGACATGATTTAACCTTTACTAGCATAAACATGATCATGGCTTCAATATTCTAGTCATGCATATAACTCCTATTCACCAAAGGTGACATAATCTTTAGCATACTTCATCACACATACTACCTATGACATGCATCAAACTCAATTCCACATACAACCAATCAATATAATCCTTCCATGCATAAATCCCATCTCCTTCACAATCATACATGTACTCATGCTTCAATCATCAACAACACATACTCAATCCCATCGCCATTCATCTTTCAACAACATCTTTCTAGAGACATGATTCTAGAGTTTAAAAGAAAGATTGAAGGTACTTACTTGGTTGAGGAATTCTTTGAAGGAGTTTACAGTAGATCCCAACTCCTAGATGGCTAACCTTGTCCAAGAGAGATGGCGAGAATAAGATTATGGAAGGAGAAGTCATCAAGCCAAAGAAGAGTGATTTCGGCCATGAGAGAGAGAGAGAGAGAGAGAGAGAGAGAGAGAAGAAATCATTAGTATATTTATTCGCATAGGTTCTCATTAGAGATCAAGGTTAGAGAAGATGAGGTTGCTAGAATAAGTTTAACTTGATTGTGTTCTTGTCCTTCAAAAAAATTTCTGGTTTTGATCCGAAGTAGCAAGATGATTCGTGGAGGTTGATGTTAAGAATGGTGTTGATGGATTCACAGCAATGAGTAGACTAAATCTGGAGATTTTCGTGAGGGTTTGAAGTGGTTTGAAGGTGTATTAGGTGAAAGCAAGTAGTAGGTGTTCTTGGTGTAGTGTGTGTTCTTGGTGGCTAAAGGAAAAATCGAGAGAATAGATGTTGTAGCTGCCGAAATTATGTGGAATTAGGGCTGCCGAAATTCTATAGGGTTTAGGAGGATGTTTTCTCTGATTTGAGAGGGAAAAGGAAAGGTTAGTTGTTACAATCTTGGTAGAATATTTCTAGGAAGTGATTTTGGAAACTAAATATTCTAAGAATGTCTTGATTTTTTGGACAGCTTTGAAGGTCTACTATGGCCGACTGGTTGAGCAGCTCTGAGGAATTAAAGCTGGTTCAAGGTAGCTTATGATGGCCTAAATTAAGGTGCACAGTGGTGAAGAAGATGTCTGGTCAATGGGGTAAGATTTTATGGAAAGTTGCTAAACAAGATGGCTGAAATTTTGGAAACCAATCAAGCTAAATTGCAGGGATTTGTTGGAGAGATTTTCGGACAGCCATTGCTGCCTTTCGTCCAGAAGCTTGAGGAAAACAATGGAGCTCTATTAATGGAGGTTTTAAGGAAGGTTTTTTCAAAATTAGGTTGGTGTTTCGGATGGAAGGAAAATAGGAAACAAAGCTGGAAGTTTGACTACCCAGAATTTCGCTGAACAGAAATTTCTGGGCAGATTTTCGGCTGCCACTTCCAGCGAATTTGCAGAGAATTTGAAGGGGAATTTCTGGCGTATTCAAGGCTGGTTTCCACCCTTCTTCATGGAGGAAAACATAGCTTAGGTGCTGCACAAAATCTGAAAGAAAACAGCTTGGTTTTGAACTTCTAAAGCTGCGATTTTGCCCAGAATTTTCACTGGTTTTGTACAGCCCTTGAGTAGTCCAAAAATGGCAGAAATAATTCATGTTTCAAGCTGAACTTAAGGCCATTTTTCTGGCAGCATTTGGGAGGGAATGTTAGCTAAGAAGCTCGACATTTTGAAGGTACAACAAGCTGGAAAATTTCAGCTCATTCCATGAAGGAAGATGAACTAGTCTAGGATGAAATTTCAGCAAGCTCACTAGATGGATTTTTCCTCTTGGAATTTTCCACAACTCTTCCATATTTTCAGACTATAAGAAGTCTTTTACTAAGACACTTTGATCCTAAAAGACCTCAGCACTTTACTGAATTTCCTGGAATGAAAAAGGCTAGAACATCTTGATCAAACTAAGAAGTTGAGAATTGAGGAAAATCAAAGATCAAGGAAAAATGAATTTCCCTTTAAGAATTTTGAGTAGAGTAAAGGAATGGAATGAGATTACTCCTATCATGTCTCTCCTAGGACATCATCACTCCTTGCTCTAGGCCCTTAGGGCCGAAACCAATTCCCCCCCCCAAGCAAAAATAAAATTTAATCTAGCTAAAGCTTCTATGATGGAATTTGAACCCAAGACCTCAAGAATTAATTCTAAGGCTCTAACCACTAAACCACAACAACTCTTATTGCTATTTCCACTAGAAAAATTATTTTCTATTCAATCCACAATCTATCTCCCTATTTTCACCTCGGGCAAAAATTACCATTTTGCCCCTCTCACACAATACTCACCAACAAGACTTCAAGACAATAAATTCACATCCAAAGCACATAGAAATCATATGAAAATATATTTAATTATGAAATAAAGTATGATATTCATCCCAACCCCCTTACTCTAAGGTTGGTTTTGACCGGGTTTTCACAGTTGATCTTGTCTTTAAATCTTAATAGATAATCTCAACTTCATCTCTATTTTAATGTGCTAGGTTGCCTAGTGTATTTGATAGGATTAAGTTAGGTGTCTTCAAATTCCCATCCTTGGTGTTCTAATCTTTGATAGATTAGGGTGTTAGGGTGTCTCTGAAGTTGGCTAGATTCACATTAACACGAGAGTGTTAATTTCCTAGAATTTTATTGTTCTTGTGTGTAGGTTTGGTAGGTATTTTGTTCTGGAGTTTAATCCACAAATTTGGTGCTTCCCAACATCATATCAACATGTTAACTTTTCTAATTATTCAATCTAGGTTTTGGCCCTGAATAATTAATTAATCAATAAAGATAGATAATAAAATTAATTTCTCTTATTCTGTTATTTTATTCTAGTCCAAAATAAATTAGACTTCTTCAATAAAATAAAATCATTTTTATTGTGACCATGTTCTTGACCTAAAATAATTAGGAGTCACGGGCTATTTTGAGGACCAAAAATATATATCGTTTTAGCTACTAAAATGACCAAAAACCCTTGCTATATAAATAACTGTATTTTGTATTTTAAATATTTTCTAATATCACCATAAGGAAATATTGACCCCAAGGACAATGCTGCGTTAGCTATGTCTTCGACTTGCTGGTGAACTGACTAAAATACCCCTCTACATAGTGCCGTGCATTTAGAAAGGAAAGAGTGCACTAACACCTCTCTAAAAGACATCAACTATCGTTAGGCTTCTAGTCCAATGATCTCTAACTTCTTGGAATATTTCCCAAGGCCTTGGATAATTAGATCATTCAGACAACCACAAAAGGTGATATAATGTAGACAGTATTTTAACTAACTAGTTACATATACCCAACTTACAAATATATTGGTCTTACTAGAGAACCTCAACTATAGCATATCAAGGTACACGTTTCCAGCTTTGTCAGACCACCAACTCATACTCACGCTGTAGAGTACAAGATCATGCTGTAGCAATAGTAGTATAGGTTTCTATCATATTGTACTTTTAGAAACCACTACTACATGTCATGTTCTACATATTCGAAATACGTTTGTGTTATGAAATGAGAAGACTACTCATTAGCTAAATGAAAGCCATTCCTTATTTAGAACTCATAACATAATAACCTTGTCATGATGAGACTCACATTCTCATCATCCAGTTAAGAATAGTAGTTTATGTGTTAAGTATCCCATAGTCTATACTTTAATGTGAAAGACCTCCATTCACATGAACCATTTACTTAAACACAATTGGTCTTTTCGAATAAAATCATGCACAAATATAAAGGAGATTTCACAAACAATTTTTGAGAAAAATATTTTTAGAAATACAAGTTAAAATTACATCAGAAACCTTGTCTAAGAGGACATACATCCTAACAACTAGCGAGAAGGTTTTGTCATAGTCAATACCATGTTGTTGACAATAACTCTTAGCCAGTAGTCATGCTTTATAGGTAACTATGTTACCATCCATGTCGGTTTTCTTCTTAAAAAATCCATTTGCACCCAATGGTTTGATTCCTTTAGGTGGATCAATGAAAGTCCACATTTGGTTGTCGTATATGGAATCCATCTCTAACTTCATGGCCTCAAGCCATTTATCAGATTCTGAACTGTTCAAAACTTCCTTGTAGGTAGTAGGCTCATTTTTTTCTATGAGCAATACGCTACTGTGATCAATAATGAAAAATCCATATCTCTCAGATGCCATATATATCCTACTCGATCTACTAAGATCTTATGTAGTAGAAGGTTCATTTATTCTCTTAATATAGGTGAGATCAGATGATTGATCCTTATTTATTTGTTATTCTTGAACTTCACCAAGTTCAATTTTACTCCCACTGTACCCTTTGAGCATGTGCTCCTTCTCTAAGAAGACAACATGCTTTGAAACAAACATTTTGTTTTCAAAGGGGAGATTGAAGTAACACCCAAAAAATTCTTTCGGATAATCCATAATCAAACACTTGTCAGACTTACTTTTAAGTTTGTATGACTATGGCCTTTTAACAAAGATAAGGTAATCCATACTCTCAAGTGAGATAACTTTGGTTTCTTGCTAAAGAACATCTCAAATGGGGTGGTATCAACCATTTTTTACAGAACTCTGTTTAGAATATAAATGAAGTCTCTAGTACATACCCCTAAAACGATATTGGCAAGTTTGAAAAAGCTACCATGGTCCGTACGTTATCTAGAGGGATTCGATTCCTTCTCTAAGATACACCATTATATTGAGGTGTATGTGGTGGAGTCCATTGAGTTAAAATCTCATTATCTCTAAGATAACCCTGGAACTCTTGGCTTAAGTATTCAGCTTCTCGATCCAATCTTAAAGTCTTAATACTTTTTCCAAATTGTTTCTCTATTTTATTCTTGATGGCTTTGAACTTTTCAAAAGCTTTAGATTTGTAGTTCATTAAATACAAATACACATATCGTGAATAATCATCGATAAAGGTTATGAAATAGTAATAACCTCCACTTGCTTATATAGATATTGAGCCACATACATCAGAATGTATAAGTTCTAATAACTCTTTGGCCCCTTTCTTCTTTTCTAGAAAAAGGAATTTTAGCCATTTTACCTAGTAAAAAAGACTCGCAAGTGTCATATGATTCATAATCAAATAACCCTAAGTCACCAAGCTTGTATAACTTAGAAACACGATTTTCGTTTATATGACCTAAACAACAATGCCATAAATAAGAGGTTTTTGGGTTATTAATTTTTAATTTCTTATTATTTATATTGAGAATTAGATTATGTAAGTCTAGAACATATAAACCATTAACCAATGTTGCAGAACCATAATGAATATCATTCAATGAAAAAGAATAACATTTATTTTTAAATATCAAACGAAATCCATATAGGTTTAGGCACACAACTTAGATAATGTTTTTCATTAAAACTAGTACAAAATAATAGTTTTGCAGTTCTAAAACTAATACTGAAGGCATGTTCATCTTATATTTCCCTATGGCAAGCGTAACAACCTTTGCTCCATTTGTAGTACGTAGGTCCACATTGCCTTTCTCTAACCTTCTACTATCCTTTAGTCCTTGAAAATTATTACACAAATGAGATCCATATCTTGTATCCAATATCCATATCTCATTTCTAAAAGCACTATTTTCTCTATCATAAATATATCAAGAGTAGAAGTGGAAGTGCCCGCAAGCTTCTCCTTCTGCTTTTTTTCCTTGGCGGTCTCCAAGTAAGCTTTGCAGTTGTACCTCCAGTGGCCCATTTTACCACAGTGATGACATGGGCCTTTGGTGGCTACATCCTTCTTCTTCACACCACCTTTGGGCTTAGTGGGAGCCTTCTTCTTCTTCCTTTGAACTTTCTTCTTAGAAGAAGAATTGGTTAGTGGTTTATACATTCTAGACATGGATAATCCAATCTTCAATATAAATAATAAGAAACCAATGATAGATAATTCAACCCCATCTTATTTATGGCATTGTTGTTTAGGCCATGTAAATGAGAATCACTTTTCTAAGTTACACAAGTTAGGTGACTTATGGTCATTTGATTATGAATCATATGGTGCATGCGAATCTTTTTTACTTGGTAAAATGGCTAAAACACCTTTTTTTGGAAAAGCAAAAAGGGCCAAAGAGTTGTTAGCACTTATACATTCTGATGTATGTAGCCCAAAGTTAATACAATCAAAAGGAGGTTATTACTACTTCACAACCTTTATAGATGATAATTCATGATATAAGTATTTGTATTTAATGAAATACAAATCTGAAGCTTTTGAAAATTTCAAAGACTTCAAGAATGAAGTAGAGAAACAACTTAGGAAAAGCATTAAAACTGTAAGATCTGATCAAGTAGGTGAATACTTAAGCTAAGAGTTTTAGGGTTATCTTAGATGTAATAGGATATTATCTCAATGGACTCCACCACATACACCTTAACATAACGGTGTATCTGAGAGAAGGAATCGAACCCTTCTAGATATGGTATGGACTATGATAGCTTTTGTAAACTTCCCATAATCATTTTGAAGGTACACACTAGAAACTTCTGTTTATATACTAAACAAAGTTCTATAAAAAATGGTTGTTACCACCCTATTTGAAATGTTCTTTGTTAAGAAACCAAAGTTCTCTCACTTGAGAGTATAGGGTTGCCCTGCCTTTGTCAAAAGGCCATAGTCAAACAAACTTGATAGTAAGTGATATGCTATTGGGAAGCACCAAACTTGTGGAAAATTCTTAAAACTAAGAACCCTAACAAACTCACACACAGGAACACCAAAATGCTAGGAAATTAACACTCTTGTAATATTGTGAATCTATCCTACTTCAAAGACACCTTAACACCCGAATCTAACTAGAGATTAGAACAGCATAGATAGGAATTTGAAGGCACCTAACTCAATTCTATCAAACACACTAGGTAACCTAGCACATAGAATAGAGAAGGAGTTGAGATTATCCCTTAAGGTTTAGAGACAAGATCAAACGTATGACTAAATCCTTTGATTTAGTCTTGATGTTTAATGGAATCACCCATAAGGATCACCCTCAAAAACTTTCTCTCTAGAAAGACAATATGAATTCTCCTTCCCAAAATACAAAAGTTTTTTTTTTTTTTTTTACAAAGCTATAAGTACATATTTATATCGGTTTTGACCTAAACTACTTAACCAACTAAACCTAAATATTAAATGGCCTTAATACATGTTTTATGTGAAGGCATTGAAAGGAAAAAACATAGGCCACGCAGCAGAAGCGAAAACAAAAAAATTGGAAAAACTGAAGTACAGTGGAACTCCAAACAGAGCCGACGCTGGCTCTGGTAGCCCTAGCCGGCGCCGGTTGCGCCCTGTATAGGTTCCGAAGTTTAAAATTTTTACCTTTTTTCCTCGTTTTAAGAATTTGATGGACCAGAATATATGGAACTGAGGTAGGTGTGCTGGGGGAAACCTCTGGTGCAATTCTTGCAAACCTCCTACTCCGTCTTTGCATGTAGGTGAACGCCAAACGCTCAATCTTCCAATATATGGCCTGCCTAATTTCGTTTGGTGAACAACTAAGAAAACTAAGAAATATTTTCTGGAGAGAGGGAGAGAGAGACGTGTGTGTTTTTTCCACAGAGAAGAGTCTATAAAAAAAAAAAAAAAACGTTGTTTACAACCCTCATGTTTAACCTAAATAAAACTCTAGGTTAACTGGATTGGCCCATTGGACTCTTAGTTTAGCTTTTTGGACTTAATTAATTATTCTAATTAGAACCAAATAATTGGCCCAATTAATAATTAATTTTCCAGCCCAAATAAACTAGTCCAATAAATAAGCTTATATTAGTTTAGTCTCAGGTTAATCTTTAATTATTCAAACTGGGCTAAAACCCTGAATAATTAATTAACCCACTAAACTAATTTAATTAATTCTTTCTCTCCATGGATCTTTATTTTATTCTAGCCCAATAATTAAATTAGACTACTTAAATAAAATAAATTCTATTTAATTTAAGATCAATTAATTAGCCTGTATTTACTTAGGACTCACGGTCTATACTGGGGACTAAAAGACAAACCGCATTGGCTATTAAAATGACCAAAATACCATTGCCATATAAATAGCTGTATTTTGTATTTTAAATATTTTCTAATATCACCATAAGGAAATATTGACCCTAAAGACAATACTGCGTTAGCAAAGTCTTCGACCTACAGGTGTAATGACTAAAATACCCCTCTATACATCGTCGTACATTAGAGAGGAAGACACCTCTCTAAATGACATCTACCATCATTAGGCTTCTAGTTCAATGATCCATGACTTCCTAGATTGTTTCTGCTTTCCAAGGGAGCTACCCAAAAGCAAACATCCAATTCATGTTTCCCAGGGCCCTGGATATTTAGATCATTCAGACAACCACAAGGGGTGATATAGTATAGAAACTATCTTGTACAAGTCTATCTTAACTAACCAGTCACACATACCCAACAGGCAAGTATATTAGTCCTACGATAAAACCTCAACTATAGCACATCAAAGTATATGCTTCTAACTTCGTCAGACCACTAACTTATACTCAAGTGATAGAGTACTAGTCTACGTTGTAGTGGTGTAGTCTAGGTTTCTACCATATAGTACTTTCAGAAACCACTACTACAGGTCCTGTTTTACGTATTTGAAATATGCTTATGTCATGAAGTGAGTGGACTACTCACTGGCTAAAGGTAAGCCATTCCCCGTTTGGAATTCATAACATAAAAACCTAAACATGACGAGATTCTCATTCTCATCAATCGGTTAAGAACAAATGTTTGTGTGTTAAGTAATCTATGATCCATACCTTCTTATGAAAGACCTCCATTCACATAGACTACTTACTTAAACACAATGGCTCTTTCCCAAACGTAATTATGCGCAAATAAAATGTAAATTCACAAACGATTTTTGAAAATAAATTCTTTTATTAAAACATTTGATATTTATATCAGAAAACTAGTCTAAGAGGGTATATTTCCTAACAATCTCCCACTTGCACTCTAAGACTAATTAAACCCGGAGGTGCCCACTCATATGGCGTCTAAGTGTCTCTTGAAGACTCTCTCAGCCAAAGGCTTGGTGAATGGATTAGCTAGATTGTTCTCGGAGGCAATCTGTTCTATCACGACTTCTCGTCTCTAAATGAAATCCCGGATCAGGTGGTACTTCCTCTTGATGTGCTACCCTTCTTGTGGTTCCTGGTTCTTTGGATTGTGATATTGCTCCAGTGTTGTCGTAATACATCACAATCAGCCTGTCCATGTGTGGCACGACTCCAAGTTCTGAAAGGAACTTCCGGAGCTAGACTACTTCCTTGGATGCCTCCGAAACTGCCACATACTCAGCTTCCATGGTTGAGTCAGCAATGCAAGATTGCTTGATACTCCTCCATGAAATGGCTCCTCTAAACAAGGTGAAAATATATGCACTAGTGGATTTTCTCTCATCCTTATCCGCCTTGAAGTATGAGTCTATGTATCCTGTAGGAATCAAGTTATCTGCCCTGTAAACCAGCATGTAATCTCGCGTTCCCTTGAGGTATTTTAGAATATGCTTTACAGCTTACCAATGAACCTCCTCAGGTTTGACTGATATCTACTAACCAAGCCTACGGTAAAGCATCTATCTGGCTAAGTACACAGCATGCCGAACATGAGACTTCTGACAGCTGAAGCGTAAGGAATCCTACTCAGTCTGACCTTTTCATTTTAAGACTTTGGACAGTCCCATGAAGAAAAAGATAACCCATGTCTGCAAGGAATTAGAGCTCCCTTGCATGAGTCCATACTGTACCTGGCCAGTATCTTGTCAATGTATGCCGCTTAGGACAATCCTAACATTCTCTACTTCTTATTTCTAAGAAGTCTAATCCCGAGAATGTTGTTGGCTTCTCCCAAGTCCTTCATACTAAATTGACTAGATAGCCAAACCATTGTAGATGACAATGACTGTACATCATTTCCAATTAGTAGAATGTCATCGACATACAAGACAAGAAAAACCACATTAATGCCTTTAAGTTTCCTGTACACGCATAGTTCATCCTCGTTTTGAATAAAACCATAAGACTTACAGTCTCATCAAAATGATTTTTCCATGCTCTCGATGCCTGCTAAAATCCATAAATAGACTTCTTCAGCTTGCATGCAAACCATATGTTCCTGGCCTTCAGCAATAAAGCCTTCCGGTTGGGACATATAGATGTCTTCGCTAAGAAGGCCATAAAAAAATGCCGTATTGACATCCATTTTCCATATTACATAGTCATAATGGCATGCGATGGCAAGGAAGATTCGGATGGACTTAAGCATGGCTACCGAGGAAAAGGTTTCATCATAGTCGATTCCCTCTTTCTGAGTATACCCTTTCGCCACAAGCCTAGCTTTGAAGGTTTTCACCTTCCCATCTACTCCCTTCTTTCTCTTGTATACCCACTTACACCCAATGGGTTTTATCTCTTCAGGTGAAGCTACAAGATTCCAAACCTAATTGAAGTACATAAACTTAATCTCAACTTTTATGGCTTCATGCCATAGATTTGCATCGGCATCAGCAATAACCTTCTCGCTTCTAGTGGGGTCTTGTTCCTGATGGTTGGAGACTACCTTGAAAGCTTCTCTAGTCCATCCTTCTGGAATCCTAGACACTCTCCCACTACGATGAGGCTCCATTTGTACAGGCTCTTAAGGCTGTGCCTCTTCTTATGTCACAATCAGATCAGAAGAAGTTGATTCCGAAGATAACTTCTCCTCAAGTTCTAACCTAGTTGAACCTTTCGTGGAAGTAATCTGATCATCCTCTAAGTATCTACCATTGGTACTTACCAGTACTTTTTGCTCCTTAGGATGATAAAAGTAACCACCCTTTGTCCCTTTTAGATACCCATCAAAATAGCATAATTCTGATCTTAGTTCTAACTTGTCTCCCTTGACCAGTACATAAGCTGGACAACCGCATATCTTAAGATGATTCAGACTTGGCTTACACCAAGTCCATATCTTATAAGGAGTCCTTGATATAGACTTGGAAGGCACCAAGTTCAGAATGTATGTCGCTGTTTCCAGGGCATATCTCCCAAAAAGACACTAGAAGAGTAGCATGAGACATCATACTTCGGACCATTTCCATCAATGTCCTGTTCCTTCTCTCAGCAACTCCATTCTGCTGGGGTGTCCCGACAAAGAGAGTTGGGATACTGTCCCATGATGTACCATGTAGTCCTTAAATTCACCCAAGAGGTACTCTCCACCACGATCCGATCGTAGGGTCTTGATCAATTTACTTGTCTGACACTCCACTTCAATCTTAAACTCACTGAACTTGTCAAATGAGTCAAACTTGTGTCTCATCAGGTAAATAAAACCAAACCTCATACAATCATCCGTGAAAGTGATAAAGTACTCAAAACACCCTTTAGCTAGTGTAAACAAGGGACCACACACAATAGTGTGAAAAAGACTCAATACCTTCTTAGCTCTATCCGCCTTAGGGGTAAATGACCTTTTTGTCATCTTTCCCATTAGGCAGGATTCACATTGAGGCCAATTTTCCAATTTCAATTAGCGTAAAGGCCCATCATGGATTAACCTCTGAATCCTGGTTGAGTTGATATGACCCAACCTTAGATGTCAAAGATAAGAGTTTTTGACATTGGTCTTTCTCTTCCTTGTTAATGGTTCAGATTAAGCATTATTTAATTCATTGTTAATAGGGTTCAAGAAAAATAGATTTCCATACATGTGCCCAATACATAATATTTCTGCATCTCTACTAATAGAAATACCAGAATGGAAAGACACAGAATATTCTTGATTTATTAGTTTTGCAACTGAAATCAAATTCTGTCGAAATTCAGATACATATAAAATATCTTTCAAAACTACTACTCTATTATAATAAAAAAAACAAGATCTAGCTCTCCAACTGCAAGGGCCTAAACTTGTGCTCCATTTCCCACACGTAGTCCATGTTCACCCTTCTGGAGTCTCCTAATCTTTCTATACCCCTATAAGGAGTTACAGATATGATTAGTAGCTCCTGAATTAAGAATCCAAGTGGAAGTTGATCTAATTATTGATATAAACTCTAGATAGAAAACATTACCTGTGGGATTCTTCTTAGCTTGAAGATCTGGACACTCATTTTTCCAGTATCCCTTCAGTCCATATTTGAAGCACTTGGCTTTGGGTTTGTCTTTGGGCTGGGTCTTGGGCTAGGCCGTTGCATTCCCCTTCTTCTTCTTAAACTTCCTGGGCTAGGGCCCAGTTTTAGAAGATGAAGCCTTAGCAATCATAGTCTTACATTGTGGCTTCATAACCTTCTCTGCCATCTGGAGCTCCTTCATCAACTTAGTTAAATTCATGTTTAACTTGATCATGTTGTAATTCAACTTGAATTAAGTAAAGGAATCCGGTAGAGATTCGAGAACCATGTTCACTTGGCTCTCGAGGTCAATGACAGCCTTTAAGATTTCTGCCTCCTTGAAAGCAACAATCATCTTGAGCATATACTCTTTGACTGATACTCCCTCCGCTATCTTAGTGTTAATGATAGTTTGAAGAGCCTCCTGCCTTGCGGGCCGGCTCTTATCTGCAAACATCGTGGCTAATGATTGAGTTATGTCATACGCAGTAGTCATGTGCTCATGTTTGGATTGGAGCACATTAGACATGGAGGCCAACATATAACAACGAGCCATCTCGTCGGCCTTCTTCCATGCCTTCTTAGCCTTACACTCCTCGGCGGTGGAACCCTCTCCGATAACAAGGCAGGTTTCATAAATGACACACTTATACTCTTTCACTGTGAGTATTATGTCCAGGTTCCTATTCCAATCTACATAGTTTGGTCCCGTTAGCTTATTCACTCGTAGAATAACGGCCAATGGACAAAAAGAACCTCCCACCATTTCTGAAAAATCAAAAAATAAAAGAAAAAGATTTAGTTTGTGAAAACAAAATAAATATGTGCACTTTATCCTTATTATCAAAACTGATAATAATTAATTTGGCTCTTAGGAAAACTGACATAACTTCTTAGGAAGATTAACAGTCCCTTAAGTTAAGTGTGTTGACCACCGCAAATTAATTTCCCTTCTAGGTAATGATCTAGAAGATAACTCCATCAACGGGATGGCCATTTCCTCTCATTTCCTATGGACATACCTTGTACTATAACCTCCAATGTGGGATGGCCGATCATAGTACATGTCCCGAGTTATTAATTATATCCCTCCATGAGATCTAGATCCTTGTAGTATCCCCATCCTATACGGGTTCACTTCTAGGGTGACGCGAGGGGACCCACGATCTCTAATGAGGATCGTGATGGAAGCCGTGGGACCGTTGGAACCCTTCTCAGATTTATTCTTCTAAAACAAGGGTTTTCTGAAAAAAATCCTTTTGAAAATTTTCATTAAGTTTTCCCTTTAACTCAAAAATAAAATGTCTAAATTCATAAAAATCTCTATATCAAGGTTTATATCCTTTGATAGATTTTTCCGTGGACTAATTTTATTTAAGTCAAAAACTTAATGATTTAAAAAATTTTCCAATTAAAACTTTCTAAAGACTTTGGTCTCAAGTTTATTTGACAAAACAATTTTTCTTATGCCAAAATAAAATAAAATGGCTTTCTATTTTAACTTACAAAAATATCTAAATCCAATATATTTTCTATGTCAAGGATTAAATCCTTTGCGAAAATATTTGATGATTAATTTTTGTTCAAGTTAAAATAACCATTTAATTTGTAGAAAAATGTTTTCTTTGTCAAAAATATTCCCAAAGACTTTGGTCTTTGAGAAAACGTGCACATAGGTACATAAAAATAAATAGCATGCTAGAAAACCGTAGACATTTTCATGCTTTTCTATTTTTAAACCTAAGTGCCCAAATAATAAAATTAAACATATTAATTAATTAATTAATGGTCTTGTTTAATCCTAAAATCCCTTACTAATACTTTTCATGCAAAAATATTCCATGAATATTAACTATTACAAAAATATTAACTTCACCTTGTATAAACCCCAAAACAAAAAGGAAAACGCAAGAAAAATTACAAGGAAAGAATAAAAAATTTCTTCTTGGACCACTGCACCTGCCACACTGGATCGAGTACCCATCTGCAATGTGGTCCACTGCACTCATCACATAGAACCAGGATCCATGGGTGACCTAAAATCCAGACGGGAGTCCAGACCATAGCTGGCGCCGGTTCGGGCGGCCTAGCCGGTACCAGTTCCAGTCTGGACGAATTCTTCTACAGTTTTTTTTCTACGATTTTATTCTGTGAATTTTCTCTATTTTTCTATGCAACTTCTAGTACCATTAGCTCTTCGATTTCAATCCCAATACAATGAAATCAACCAAAACCTACAATCGCCAATACCCATTAACATTGGGCTTACACGATTTGCAAAGAAAAACAATAAATTACACTTCTCCTATACCTTAATCCGAGAGGTTTAACAAAAACAGCGAAGGATCATGGTTTAATCACACATATGTGTCCAATTTTATTCAATTAGATGCATGCTCCCTATAATTTCACAAAACCTTCATGCTCTGATACCAATTGAAGGCATAGAAAGAGAAAAAACAAAGGGCACGCAGCGGAAGCGAAAACAAAAAAACTGGAAAAACTGAATAACAGTGGAACTCTGAACAGAGTCGGCGCAGGCTTCAACCCTAGCCGGCGCCGATTGCGCTCTGTACAGGTTCCAAGGTTTAAAATTTTTACCTCTTTTCCACATTCTAAGAATTGGCTGGACCGGAATATGTGAAACCGAGGTAGGTGTGCCGGTGAAAACCTCTGGTGCAATTCCTGCAAGCCTCCTACTCCGTCTTTGCATGTAGGTGAACGCCAAACTCTCCATCTTCCAGTATATAGCCTGTCTAATTCCATTTGGTGAACAACTAACAGAACTAAGGAAATTTTTCTGGAGAGAAGGAGAAAGAGACATGAGATTTTTTTCCACAGAGAAGAGTCTGTCAAAAAAAAAAAAAAAAAAAAACGGTGTTTCCAACCCTCCTATTTTACCTAAATAAAATCCTAGGTTAAACTGGACTGGCCCATTGGACTCTTAGTTTAGCTTTTTAGACTTAATTAATTATTCTAATTAGAACCAAATAATTGGCCTAATTAATATATAATTTTTCAGCCAAAATAAACTAGTCCAATAAATAAACCTATATTAGTTTAGTCCCAGGTTAATCTTTAATTATTCAAACTGGGCTAAAACCATGAATAATTAATTAACCCACCAAACTAATTTAATTAATTCTTTCTCTCCATGGATCTTTATTTTATTCTAGCCCAATAATTAAATCAGACTAGTTAAATAAAATAAATTTCATTTAATTTAAGATCAATTCCTTAGCCTATATTTAATTAGGACTCACAATCTATGTTGGGGATCAAAAAACACACCACATTGGCTACTAAAATGACTAAAATACCATTGCCATATAAATAGCTGTATTTTGCATTTTAAATATTTCCTAATATCTCCATATGGAAATATTGACCCCAAGGACAATGCTGCGTTAGCAAAGTCTCTGACCTATAGGTGTAATGACTAAAATACCCCTCTATACATCATCGGACATTAGAGAGGAATAAATGTACTAACTCCTCTCTAAATGACATCTACCATCCTTAGGCTTCTAGTCTAATGATCCATAACTTCTTGGATTATTTCTGCTTTCCAAGGGAGCTACCCTAAAGCAAACATCCAAGTCATGTTTCCTAGGGCCCAAGATATTTAGATCATTCAGACAACTACAAGGGGCGATATAGTATAGAAATTATCTTGTACAAGTCTGTCTTAACTAACCAGTCACACATACCCAACATGCAAGTATATTGGTCCTACGATAGAACCTCAACTATAGCATATTAAAGTATATGCTTCCAGCTTCGTCAGTCCACCATCTCATACTCAAGTCGTAGAGTACTAGTCCACACTGTAGCGGTACTAGTCCACGCTATACCAATATTAGGAAATATTGGTAGTAGTCTTGGTTGTTGTATGGATCTAGACTTTACATACTCTGTTGGTTTTTCGTTATAAAGATCCCTTATCTGGGTAACTGGATGGGGTGACACCAAATGTTAATATGCTTCTGTTGTTACCTTTAGTAAGGGTGTTACAAAAGGGCAGTAGAAGGCTAGAAAGGGGCGATGTGGACCTGCAAGCTGTAAATGGCGCAAATATTGCTGCACTAGCTGTGGGGACTTATTATCTTAATCTACCTTCTAGATTAATTTTAGAACTTCAAAACTGCTATTTTGTACCAGTTTTATTAAAAAATATTATCTCAGTTGCTTGTTTAGAATTATTTGGATTTCATTTAAATTTGACGAATAAACGATGTTCTTTTTCATTAAATGATATCCATTATGGTTCTGCAACTTTGGTTAATGGTTTATATATTCTAGACATGGATAATCTAATTCTCAATATAAATAAAAAGAGATAAAGAAAAGATAACTTATTCTCATCTTCCTTATAGCATTATCATTTTGGCTATGTAAATGAAATATGTGTGTCTAAGTTATACAAGTTGGGTTATTTGGGGTCATTTGATTATGAATCATAGGATATATGTGAATCTTGTTTGCTTAGTAAAATGGCTAAAACTCTATTTTCTAGAAAAGGAGAAAGGGGTAAAAAGTTATTAGAACTAATACATACAGATGTATGTGGCCCAATGTCTATACAAGTAAGAGGGGTTTATCACTACTTTATAATCTTCATCAATGATTATTCACGATATAGGTACTTGTATTTAATGAAATACAAGTCTAAAGCATTTGACAAGTTCAAAGACTTCAAGAATGAAGTAGAGAAACAACTTGGCAAAAATATTAAAACTCTTCGATCCGATCGAGGAGGTGAATTCTTAAGCCAATATTTTCTAAGTTATCTTAGAAATAATAGGATATTATCTCAATGGACTCCACTACATACACGTCAACATAATGGTGTATCTGAGAGAAGGAATCGGACCCTTTTAGATATAGTACGGACCATGATGGCTTTTGTAGAATTACCAAATTCGTTTTGAGGATATGCACTGGAGACTGCTGTTTATATATTAAATAGAGTTCCATCAAAAATGGTTGATACCACTCCTTATGAGTGGTTATTTGGTAAATTATTTCATTTAAGGATTTTGGGTTGCCCTACTTTTGGTAAAAGGGCAATGTCAGACAAACTTAAAAGTAAGTCTGACAAATGTTGTTTGTTGGATACCCAAAAGAATCCTTCAGATATTACTTCTATCTTCTTTCTGAAAATAAAGTTTTTGTTTCAAAACTTGCTGTCTTCTTCGAGAAGGAGAACATGTTTAAAGGAGATAGTGGGAGCAAGCTTGAACTTAGTGAAGTTCAAGAAGAACAAACAAATATTAATCAACCGTTTGAACCCACACCTATTGATGGACCTTCTAACATGCAAGAACCTCGTAATTCAAGTTGGATATGAATGGCGCCTATGAGATATAGATTTCTCATAGGTGACCACATTAATGTATTGCTCATAGAAAATGACGATTCTACTACTTACAAGGATGTTCTGAATAGTGCAGAATCTGACAAATAGCTTCAAGCCATGAAATCAGAAATGGATTTCATGTATGACAACCAGGTATGGACTTTGGTTTATCTACCCGAAAGAATCAAGCCTATAGTGTGCAAATGGGTTTTCAAGAAGAAAACCGACATGGATGGTAATATGGTTACCTATAAAGTACATCTGGTTGCAAAAGGTTATTGACAATAACAAGGTATTGACTATGGCGAAACTTTCTCATTAGTCACTCTGCTAAAATCCATAAGAATACTCTTAGCACTTGCCGCTCATTATGACTACGAGGTTTGACAAATGGATATGAAAACAACTTTTCTTAATGGAAACCTGATCGAGGAAGTGTATATGACACAACCTGAAGGTTTTACATCTAAAAATGATACAAAAGTATACAACTTGTAAAGGTCCATTTATGGGCTTAAGCAAGCATCTAGGGGTTGGAACATCCATTTTAATAAGACAATTAAAGAATTTGGTTTCATTCAAAACATGGATGAACCTGATGTGTATAAAAAGGTTAGTGAGAGTGCAATTATTTTCTTATTGCTTTATGTAGATAACATATTGCAAATAGAAAATGATGTTTCTATTCTTCAATCTGTAAAGATTTGGTGATCTAAGATATTATCCATGAAAGACCTTGAAGAAGCAACATATATTCTGGGAATAAGGATCTATAGAGATAGATCAAGGAGGTTGTTGGGTCTTTCACAGTCTACATACATAGAAAAAGTGCTGAAGAGGTTCAGCATGGATTAATCCAAAATAGAATTCTTACTTATAACACATGGAGTAAGCCTTTCAAAGTCAATGTCTCCAAAGACACAAGTTGAAAGGGATCATATGAGTAGAATTTGGTATGCTTCGGCAATTGGGTATATCATGTTGTTATGATATGTATAAAACCCGATGTATCATGTGCTCTTAGCTTGATGAGCAGATACCATTCTAACCCAAGAGAGAGTCATTGGACGGTTGTAACGAATATCTTCAAGTACTTACGAAGGACTAAGAATGTATTCTTGGTACATGGAAATAGGGATTTGCAAGTAAGATGGTATACTGATACCAAATTTCATTCGATAAGAATGACTACAAATCACAATCTGGTTACGTGTTCACGTTAGGTGGTGGGGCAATAAGTTGGAAAAGTTCCAAACAAGAGACTACTGCCAATTCGACAACTAAAGCATAGTACATAGCGGCTTCCGAAGCAGCTAAAGAAGAAATGTGGATCAAGAAGTTCATCACTGAACTTGGATTGGTGCCTAGCGTTGTAGATCTGATACTTTTGTATGCCGACAACAATGGAGCCATTGCATAAGTAAAAGAACCACTATCTCATCAACAATCTAAACAAGTACTTAGATGCTATAATCTTATAAGAGATATCATAGATAGGCGGGATGTAAAGTTAGAAAGAATTTCCACGAATAAGAATATAGCTGATCCACTTACTAAAGCACTTTCCCAAAAAAAACATAATAAACATGTTGAGTCATTTGGTATTTGATATATGAATAATTGGCTCTAGTGCAAGAGGGAGATTGTCAGTGTTATGCCCTAGAGGCAATCACTTGTATCATGTATATTGCATAATAATTAATCAAATAGGCATTCTTTATCTTTCAATTTACATGTTCTATCTTAATATGCATATAGATTGTTTGATAAAGTCCCTACTACAACACAGTGTTAAGGAAATCATGATAGAGATCATGATTGAGATTCCTACTACACTATGTAATGTTTGTGCTTGAAAAATCCGTAGTCATAGTCTTAATGAGATGGGACATTATTAATACGCCAAAACTAACACATGTTATATCCCTTGAATGGATCAAGCAGTGGTTCTCATAACCGTGAGTATTGTTATACTCAGTATTAATATATAGATGCTTGTTATATAAACAAGTTCATTGAATGACTTAGCTATGAGATAATGACTTGGATAAGCTATTAAATGTTAGTGATAGAATCTCATTGTAACAAGTGTGCAAGTATTGATGTGTCTGGACTTGGGTATAAAAATCATACAAAAACTAAGCACATTCCCAATTAAGTTTAAATTAAAACGTTCAACCCAAATTACACATATGAGCAAGCGTACTCATCATTAACTGAGCATAGGGTTCAAACGAGTGTCGATCCTCAAGGAAGAAGTAGACATTAATCACATTTCTTTCATTATTTAACCAAATCGATAAAGTGAAAAATAAATAAAAAGATATATATATATATATATATATATATATGTCACGGATGTAGAATTATGTAAATTAAGCCATTGTTCAGACAAACATGATCTTAAAGAACTCAACCATTATTATAACTAATTATTCCCTTAGCATTATGAAGGATTAAGATAGACTCACTTCTTTTTCGATCCATGAATCCCTATCTACTAGGTAACTTAGTATCACATATTCTGTCTCAACTAGTCTTACCCAAAGATGCATTAAACACAATCCTCGAATAAATTTCCATATTCTAGCAAACTTAAAACATGAAACTAACTAATGAATCCATATTCTGGCAGACATCAATTAACCTTTAATTACTAGTTCTTAGCAATTAATCCCTTTTTCAAGCAAGTTAAAAGACAACAAATATGAAACTAATGAATTGAAACCACCATCAATCCCTTTTTCAAGCAAGTGAATGGACAGAAACAATCAACCAATCTTGAAATAAGCACAAATAATTAAATACCAAGGATAACAACCAATTCATCAAAAGATCAAATAACTCTAAATATTATGCATATCTAAAACAATGTCAAATTACAATAAACCAAGTAAAATATCATTTTTCAAGAAAAAGAAAACAAAGTAAAAGAAAACACTCATAGGCAAGGCTCCTTCTTCTTCCTTTGAATACCTTCTTGTACAACCCTCCTCGAATTGAAGAATTCCTCCTTTAATTGAGTAATTTTCTATGATGATCAATGAATTTCCCCATCCTTTTCCCTTGTGTTTTTCATCTATTTATAGGCTTTGGAAGTGCCTAAACTCATAGGTACAGAGTTCTTGGCCGAGTAGAAATTGGAAGATACTAAAACTCCACAGATTATCAAAAACCACGTAGAAAAAAAATCAAGCACTGCCTTAACTTCAGGGCACAGCCGGTACCGCCTTAGCTCTCGGAACCGGCGCTAGTTGTGTTCTGTTTCTCTACTCGGCGCCAATTTTTCTCCGAATTTTGCACAATGAAGACCAGAATGTAGCTGGCACCACCTTGACTCTTGGAGCCACTGCCGGTTCACCTTTGTTCTACTCTGTTTTAACAATTTTTTGTCGCTTTGAAGTTCTTGCAATCCAGTACATGGCGGCACCAGTTCTAGAGCCCAAGCTATTGCCGCCTCTCCTCTGTTTGGCGACATTTTTGTTTCGTTTTACCCCAAAAATTTGAAATAATGAACAAATTACCTTTCCAAGGGTAAAATCTCAAATATGAAGGAATATGAATAGTTATTGAACAAAATATATCACAAAAGAACCTTAAATAACTAGGAAAAACATGACTAATTTAGCCCCTATCATATTCCCCCACACTTAGCTCTTTGCTTGTCCTCAAGCAAAGTATCAAGAACAAGTAGGAAAACACAAGGTTAAATCATCCACTCAATCAATTTCCAAACCATATCTTCAATGCTTTCTTCATTCAAGAAGATAAAACACATGCTACTACATCTTTCACAACCAATGCTAAACTTGTGTTAGTGATAAATGACTCAGTAGAACCATCACAATACTTCACAATATCCTCAAACCATTGGAAAGAATTTAGTTCAAAAAGAATATGCATTCCATAAGTTTACTTTTCATACACTCTCTCTACTAATCCGAGACATATCATGATTCTACTTAGATCAAGTAGGACTTTTAAGCTTGTAATATAAGACTAAAGGCTTGTAATGTAGCTTATCAAATGAAGGATATAGGAGAATCAAAAATCAAAGAAACTGAGAGTTCGCAAGAAAAGGATAAACAAAATGAATCAATAATTTCCAACTCTTCATGTGAAACCCCAGCCAAAACCAACCTTAGAGTAAGGGGGTTGGGATGCATATCATATTTTATTTCATGGTTAAATATATTCTCATATGAATTTTTATATGTTCTGGATTCGAGTTTTATTGTGTTGAAGTCTTGTTGGTGAGTATTGTGTGAGAGGGGCAAAATGGTAATTTTTGCCCAGGGTGAAAATAGGGAGATAGCCTGTGGATTGAATAGAAAATAATTTTTCTAGTATAAATAGCAATAAGAGTTGTTGTGGTGTAGTGGTTAGAGCTTTGGAATTAATTCTTGAGGTCTTGGGTTTAAAGTCCATCATAGAAGCTTTAGCTTGAGTAAATTTTATTTTACTTGGGAAATGATGGTTTCGGCCTTAAGGGCCTAGATTAATGTGGTGATGATGTTCTAGGAGAGACATGATGGAAGTAACCTCATTCCACTCCTTTTACTCTTCTCGAAATTCTTATAGGGAAAATCATTCTTCCTTTATCTTTAGTTTTCCTTAGTTTCAACTCATTGGTTTGATCAAGATGTTCTAGCCTTTTTCTTTCCAGAAAATTCAGTAAAGTACTGAGGTCTTTTAGGATCGAAATGTCTTGGTAAAAGACTCCTTATGGTCTGAAAAATATGGAAGAGTTGTGAGGAATTTCAAGAGGAAAAATCCCTCTAGTGAGCTTGCTGAAATTTTCCTCTATCTTAGTTCATCTTTCTTCATAGAATGAGCTGGAATTTTCCAACTTGTTGTACCTTCAAAGGGTTGAAATTTTTAGCTAACATTCCCTCCCAAATGCTACCAGAAAAATGGTCTTTAGGATCAGTTTGAAACCTGAAAGTTTTTGTCCAATCTCGGACTGCACAAGCTAGAGCAAAACAGAAAAAAATCCTGTACGAAAATCAACTTTGAGAGCTCCAAACCAAGTTGTTTTCTCCCAGATTTTGTGCAGCACCTTAGCCATGTTTTTCCTTAATAAAGAATCCTGGAAACCAGCCTTGAATACCCCTGAAATCCCCTTCAAAACTCGCTGCAAAATGGCTTTGAACAGCAGACGAAAATATGCCAGAAAAATCACTGTGCAGCGAAAATTCTATGCAGATTTTCGTCCAGCTTGTTTCCTATCTCTCTTCCAGCCAAAACACCAAACCTTAATCTGTCAAAACCTTCCTTAAACCTCCATAAACAGAGCTCCATTGATCCCCTTGAACTTCTGCACAAAATTCCATTAATGGCTGTCCAAAAATCTCCCAAACAAATCCCTGCAATTTAGCTTGATTGGTTTCCAAAATTTCAGCCATCTTATTTAGTTACCTTCCATAATATTTTGCTCAATGGACCATACTTCTTCTTCATCATTGTACACCCTACTTTCGGCCACCATAAGCCTCCATAAGTCAGCATTAATCCCCACGAAATTCTGCTCAAACAATCAGCCATGGCAGACTTCAAAGCTGTCCAAGCAATCAAGATATTCTTAGGATATTTAACTTCCAAATTCACTTCCTAAAAATATTCTTCAAAGATTGTAACAAATACCCTTTCCTTTTCCCTTTCAAATCAGAGAAACAACTTCATAAACCCTACAGAAATTCGTCCAGCCCCATCTCTCACAGAAAATTCGGTAGCTGCAAATTCCTTCCCTCTCTCTCTCTCGATTTTCTGCAATCATCAAGAACACACACACTACACCAAGAACACCTACTCCTTCTCTACACCTAATACCCCTCCAAACCATCTCAAATCCACTAAAAAACTTCCAGATTTGATCTACACATTGCTGTGAATCCATCAACACCATTGTTAACATCAAACTCCTCCAAACATCTTACTACTTCGGATCAAAACCAGAAATTTCTGTTAAGGTCAAGAACACCATCAAGGTAAACTTATTCTAGCAACTTCATCTTCTCTAACCTTGATGTCTAATGAGAACCTATGAGAATGAACATACTAATGATTTATTTTTCTCTTTCTCTCTCTCTCTCTCTCTCCCCTCTCTTGGCCGAATGACTTTTTCTCCCATGAACATGCTTTCGCCATCTCCCATGGACAAAGTTAGACATCTAGGAGTTGAGATCTACTCTAAACTCCTTCAAAGAATTCATCAACCAAGTAAGTCCCTTCAACCTTTCTTTTAAACTCTAGATTCATGTCTCTAGGATGATGATGATAGTAGGTGGATGGCGATAGGATTTAAGTGTATATATATATATATATAAATATATATATATATATATATATTGTTGAGATTGAAGCATGAATATATGTATGATTGTGAAGGAGATGAGATTTATGCATGGATGGATTATCTTGGTCGATTGTATGATGATTTGAGATTTAATACATGTCTTCATGTCATAGGTAGTATTTGTGATGAAGTATGCTAGAGATTATGTCACCTTTGGTGAATAGGATTTATATTCATGTTGGATTATTGAAGCCATGATCTTATTTATGCTAGTAGGGGTTAGATCATGTTTTGATATTGAGATCTATGCTTGTATGCATGATTTGGATGATTTGATGAATTGAAGGGTTGTATATGTTCATGATTGTGGTTGGCTATAGGAATATGATCATGATCTAGTTGTCCCTAAGCTAAATTTTATTTCATTAATAAAATATTTAATAATATGATTTTTCTAGTAAAATTTTGAAAACTATGGGAAAATGTGGATTTGGTCTTTTTATATAAAATAGTGATATTCTAGTCAAATAAATAATAGTTTTTGCTGGAAATATATATATATATATATATATATATTATTTAAAATGATAAAATCAATTAAAGCCTTTATGGAAATAATTATAATTAATAAAATATTTATTACTAAAAATTTAATTATTATCTTTTAATCAAAACCCATTAAGGATTTGCTTATTATTTTTCAAGCAAGACTCATTAAATTTATTTTCAACAAATTTTAGCTATCAATTATTTTCTAACAACTAAATTATTAATAAATCATTATTTTACCTAATACTACCTTGGACCCTTTTTCAAATAAACCATAATTTATTTTTAGCAAGATTTAAACCTTCAACTTTTTGTACCTATTTCCCAAACACTAGTTATTTTAATATCAAACTAGAATTATTTTATAAACCTTTTTATTTATTATTGAGCCTTAAAGCTTGGGACACTAGGGATATGATTGTAGTAAGTTGAGTTGGTTTTATTTGAGAAAGTGATTCTTTGGCTAGAGTTTGATTGTGGTTTGTATTTACCCTATGCGGGGTTATGTCAGCTGTTGGAGACCTTTGTTGTGGGCAAGGATCAGGTAAGCTCCTGCATAAAGCCTGTTTGATGAAAAATGATTTTTTTTTTTTTATGGCAAGCCAAATGTAGAGTGCGTGGTCACTCATTTCTGTAAAGGCAATTGAGGATTATTTCCATTCTCATTTCAGACAAATAAATTATTTTCAAATCAAGGGGCGGTTTTACTCAAAACCTAAAACTCTTTCTAAAACCAGTTTTGCCCCAGACTTTGGAAAACCTTAATTGCCATTTTCAAGTGGAACTGTGTTTTGTTCATTTTCTCCCCAAGTGGGATATGTTACGTTGAGTACTCAACAGGGGTAGACTGGTAGTACTAGTTTTGAAGAGCAAGAGTGAGTCTTCTGGCAGGAGGCCACCTCCAGAAGATAAGCTCAACTTAGAGAAACGTCAGTACTACTTAGTCAGGCCGGTCCGAGCTAGCAGTTGTTTTATTTCAGTCAAGTGACTGTGTTTTACCGGAATGGACACCCGGTTGTTGTTTGGGTATAGAGAAGGAGGAGTATCTTGCCCGGTAGGCCGATCACCTACCTTTTGTTAATCTGCACAAAGTTTTAGGCATTCTGACCGGTTATGGGGCCCAACGTGTGGTAACCCATAATCCTTTCTTTCGAGTGGTTGATCTTATAAATTATGTACGGCTAGATAAGCCAAAACGCCACTTTTATTATTGAACATCATTCATTGTTTGCCAGTATTTCTTTTGTCAGTCTGCACAAAGTGTGTCATTCTGACCATTGTATGGTTATGGGGCCCAACGTGTGGTAACCTATGACCACCTTTATGAGTGGTTGATTTTATTGTGCACTTGTATGGTTTCAAAATAAGGAAAACACCACTCTTGCTTTTGACTAATATTTATTGCTTGCCAATATTTCTCTTATAAAGATTTCACACTTTGCATCCACGAACTGTTTTCATTGAACACCCAAGGCACACACGGACTTATTGAGATTTCTGTCTCATCACCTTTTTACCATGATTTCAGGCCGATCCTGCTGTGGGGATGAGTAGCTAGTGTTATCTGCCTTGGAACAGAATGTTGTCTTTTATTTTTATGTATTGCTTTGCGGAGACGAGAGTGGATAATTTTATTTATGGATTTGTTTCCTTTTGGGAATTCGTGGATTTATTCTTGGGTTGTAATAAATCTTAAGTTGAAGTATTATTTTTATTATTTTTATTCCGCTATTTTATTTGTGTGGCCTCGTTATAAAGTCTCCTTGTCCTTTGGATGGGGCGACATCCCCGGCCCCGGTGGGCCTAGGTAGCAGGGTGTTACATTTCATGCTCTCCTATTCCAAGAATCAATCAAGCCATAACCTTGTTCAGCAATTCCAACTCCACTCAAGTAAATCCTGCATTTCTCTTTTTCTTTCAACTCTTCTTTTTATCACTGCTGCTATTTTTGCTTTTTCTCACTTCTTCTCTCTTTGTCATTCTTTCTAGCGGCTTTTTGTTTTCTTCTCTTTTTCTTTTTCAACTCAATTTTCATTCTTTTCACTCTTACTGCTATTCTTCTTTTCTTTTCTTGTTTTCAATCTCTCTTTTCTTTTTCTTCTCTTTCTTCCTTCCCTTTCCTCTTTCCTCTATCCAGCTCAACTCATTATTGATCTATGACTAAAAGTAACAAGTCATGATCTTTATCCCAACATTCTTCCTCAACATTTTCTTACATATACTTTCATCCATCAAGAGCATAAAAGATTTGGAAAACTATTCAAACTCTCAGAGATAAGCAATGGACAAAATATTGTGACGGGTTTTAATGAAATAAATCAACAATTTAGGCTCAAAATAGGCACTAGGGATAATATGACACTAGGTAGGCTTGAAAAGCTCAAACTATCCAAAGAAGGCCTATTACCGTCATCCCTAAGTTAAACCATGACTGTCTTTCTTATTTCGCCTCGAGAGGTATTCAAGTAAGTTCTAGAATGCTCCATGAATTTTAGTAGAAAAACAGGTTTAAGAACAATGCAAAGCATTTGATCAAGAACTACTTTGTCCAAGTGAGTGCAAAAAGTCATGCATAAGCCATAAATGATCTAGAACATATGCTCTATAATCCATCATAAAGAAATGCATTAAAAATACAGCTTGAAATCTCAAAGAAAATAAAAAAAAATTGAAAATTTTGCTCACAAAAAGAAGGAAAGTATCAAAGAATGATGCATAAAAGAATTTTCAATCGAATCACTCCCCCACACTTAAACTGGGCATTGTCCTCAATGGCCAAATAAATATAACAAGAAAGAAACAATGCCATGGGACCAAAAATATAAAGGAGAAGAGATAAGAAAGACAATACTTCCATATATTGTGCAACATGCTAAAATCGATGAAAATTTGGACAAAGTATATCCACAAACCACTCCTCCATACTTAAATTGGACAATGTCCCCATTGGCAAAAAATAAACATAATAACACATCTCCAAAGGGATGAAATAATAAGGGGTTAGAAAGTTTAAGTAATACTGCCCAAGTGTGATAATGCTCCAACAGATATCCAAACGTGAGGTACAGAGAAAGGCTTGTCCAAGAGGACTCTATGCCTATAAAACAAAACACAAAAAAAAGCACAAGGTAAATAATAATATTATAAAAACATACCCAAATAAAAGAAAACAAACTACAGAAAAAGACTTAAATAAAAAATATAAAATAAAAACTTTTCACACTCATCATGCTTCCTCATCAAACCTTTTGAAAAGAAATTAAAGCTCAAAATAGAAGGTAGTCATGATGAATGTAGAATAAATGGAGGGTTTGGAAAAATGGAAGGTTCATGAAAATGATTTGTCTCTACAAAACAAAACACAGAAACCTCATTATCTAACATTCCTTCAGACACATAAATATCTTTTTCAACATATGAGTGCACATGGTATCTAATGGATGGATCAACTTTGAAATCACCAATTATCCCTTCAAAAGAAGTTTTTTACAAGTGAAATTCCCCCTTTTAACTTAGTATTTGAGTTCTTAAAGATGGGATTGGGAAATCCTTACTTTTCAATACTTCTACAAATACCAAATTACCTCCCTGTTGAATGGGTTGAAGGGTAGAAATTACCACCATCCTCTAAGGACTTCTTACGATATAGTGTCGAAAGATCCAACTCCTTGAAGTATGCTAAAGTCAACACATCATTATTTGGACCCATATTCTCCCAGAAAAGTAGAGGAACCCAAGAAATCATGTGACAATGAGAGGTTAGGATTATTAGCACATAGAGAAGAATTGAATACCTCCCCTCCCACATTGGATAATTGTCCCTCATAGCATTTCTCCTTGGAGATTCTCTTGTTTGAATGTATAGGCTAGCATGAACTTATGATTCTCCTCAACAATCTTAACTAAGTGTTTCCTTTGATCGCACAATCGTTGAGAAGCTTCTTCATGCCACTGAACAGATGAATTTGTATTGGCAACACACGAATTCACTAATGTTATTAATGATGTCTCACTAAGAACATCAATGCGAGCTTGTAAATTTGCCAATCAATACACTAATGTTTTTTTTTTTTTTTTTTGAATGCAAGAAAAATGATGAACATGCAATAATGATGAATAATGCAATTTAATTCATGAAGACATGATAAAAAGAACAAAACAAAATGACCAAAATAAAAATTGTTTCAAACAGCAAAAATGACTTCACTGCATTCCACGGCCTACACCTATAAAAGATAAGAAGAAAGTTAGATAACCAAAATTCATATTTAAAAAAAATTAAAAGAAGAAAAAGTTAGTAAAATTAAATAACTATATATACAATATATACAAACATACAAAGACAAGTTAGTGATTATGAACATGTATATACGTATTTACATACTTACAACATATAGCAAAATTACAATACAATTATACAAACAACAACATAGGCACTTCTTCATACAAGGAACGTATATACATATTTACATATTTACTTATTTACATATTTATAAGGTTAAAATGAATAAAATCCAAGCTTTCATGTTCTTCTTCCATGGCAACGGCGCCAAAAACTTGATGTTTTTGGCACGAGGAAAGAATTATTAAACAACTAAACACAGATTAATCCCCGGCAACAGCGCCAAAAACTTGATGTGTCCGGACTTGGGAGTAAAAATCATACAAAAACTAAGCACATTCTCAATCAAGTTTAAATTAAAATGTTCAACCTAAATCACATATATGAGCAAGTGTACTCATCATTAACCGAGCATAGGGTTCAAACGAGTGTCGATCCTCCAGGAACAAGTAGACATTAATCACCTTTCTTTCATTGTTTAACTGACTCGATAAAATGAAAAATAAATAAAAATAAAAATAAAAGAAAAATAAAAATAAAAATATGTCAATGATGTAGAATTATGTAAATTAAGCTATTGTTCAAACAAACATGATCTTAAAGAACTCAACCATTATTATAACTAATTATTCCCTTAGCATTATGAAGGATTAAGATAGACTCACTTCTTTTTCGATCCATGAATCCCTATCTACTAGGTAACATAGTATCACATATTCTGTCTCAACTAGTCTTACCCAAAAGATGCATTAAACACAATCCTCGATTAAATTTTCATATTCTAGCAAACTTAAAACATGAAACTAACTAATGAATCTATATTCTGGCAGACATCAGTTAACCTTTAATTACTAGTTCTTAGCAATTAATCCCTTTTTTCAAGCAAGTTAAAAGACAACAAATATGAAATTAATGAATTGAAACCACCATCAATCCCTTTTTCAAGCAAGTGAATGGACAGAAACAATCAACCAATCTTGAAATAAGCACAAATAATTAAATACCAAGGATAACAACCAATTCATCAAAAGATCAAATAATTCTAAATATCATGCATATCTAAAACAATGTCAAATTACAATAAAACAAGTAAATTTTTCAAGAAAAAGAAAACAAAGTAAAATAAAGCACTCATAGGCAAGCCTCCTTCTTCTTCCTTTGAATCCCTTCTTGTACAACCCTTCTCGAATTGAAGAATTCCTCCTTTAATTGAGTAATTTTCTATGATGATCAATGAATTTCCCCATCCTTTTCCCTTGTGTTTTTCATCTATTTATAGGCTTTGGAAGTGCCTAAACTCATAGGTACAGAGTTCTTGGCCGAGTAGAAGTTGAAAGATACTAAAACTCCACAGATTACCAAAAAACGCATAGAAAAAAATCAAGCACCGCCTTAACTTCAGGGCACAGCCGGCACCACCTTGGCTCTCAGAGCTGGCGCCGGTTGTGTTCTACTTCTCTACTCGTTCGCCTATTTTTCTCTAAATTTTGCACAATGAAGACCAAAATGCAGCTAGCATCAGTTCCCCTCTGTTCCGCTCTATTTTGATAATTTTTTGTTGCTTTGAAGTTCGTGCAATCTAGTGCATGGCTGGCGTCAGTTCTAGAGCCTAAGCCGACGCCGCCTCTCCTCTGTTTTGTAACGTTTTTGTTTCATTTTACCCTAAAAATCTGAAATAATGAACAAAATACCTTTCCAAGCGTAAAATCTCAAATACGAAGGAATATGACTAGTTATTGAACAAAATATATCACAAAAGAACCTCAAATAACTAGGAAAAACATGACTAATTTAGCCCCTATCAAGTATTCTTAGACTTGAGGTCTCTAAGGTATTTTGTTTATCAATCTTTGTACTTTGATTCTAATCTTTAGAGTCCTACAAGGACTGCCTATGGGATGGAAATTAGGTACAATGTAAAGTAAACGAAAGTAACTGAGAGGGTCAATAAATGATTCACCACTCCTAATAGTTGGAGAATATATCTCAAGGCCATTTGTAGAAATCATTACATAGAGAAAATCGGTTCTCTCTGATTTTGATACACATGACTCTCTTCCACTGTTCTTTGTGAGTCACCCTAGCCGCCAAGAAATTCTCCTGGCAGAGAATTTTTGGTTTCCTTAAGAGCATACCATGTGTGGATATTGTTAGAGGGAGTTTTACACTTAGACTCTAGTGGCGACAACGAGGAGCTCTGGTATTGCTGGATCACGCCACGAATAGAAGAAGGAAAATTTTCATCCTAGATCCAACATAAGGTATATTTTTCCTTTACCATTCCAATTCCTTTTCACATAAATGAGATCCTCGGTAGGAATTCCATGTTTTACTCCTTTGCACAACTGTATTTGCATGATAAGAATTCCTAACAGTGGTATTAGAGACTCCGTTTATGCATTAATGGGTTGTGTTTTGGCTATAAAAATAGTTTCGTTGTTTGACTCTTTGTTCTATGTGGAAATCGTTTTCACAAAAGTTGTTTGTGAAACAAAAAAATAATTGATTCTATGGGCTTTGGATGCATTAATATGTTTCTATAAGAGTTACATGAATGTTTTTTACAAGAATTGAAGGGTTAAATCTTGCGTTAATTCTTGATTAAAGGAAAAATGTTTTCCTAGGCGTTTGTTTCTATAACTGTAAAAGGGAATAGGATTCATGAGACTGTCATTTTTCCCTTGAACAAATTTTCATTTGTTCTTGTTTTGTTTTACTGAAAGTATTTGATTCATTTGTAGAAATGGAAAAACGGAAAAAAATGGAATCAATCAGAGAACAGTTCTCTGATATTGTCAGAGAAAACTTGAAGTTTTCTTCCAAAAATTGTTTTTGGAAAACGAAGAAGAAAACGAAAAAAAAAAGTTTTTTTTTGCCCCAAGCTGTGGCTTGAGGCACAAAATTCCCTAAGCCGCGGCTCCACATGGGCCATCATGGCTCACGTGGGTCTTCCTCAAGTGACCATGGGGAGGATGTTATATACATCCTCCCGAGGATGTAATTTTGCCTCTTATGTGCTTGATATAATTTTTTGTTTTTTTACTGCATTTCAGTTACTTCATTCCAGTGGCCCACGAAGTTTTTTTTTTTTTTCCTCTCTTTTTCCACTTGCACCTAAACACTTCCAGAAATTATGTTTTAGGGCTAACCAAGATTAATTTCTAAAACTGATTTTGGAAATTAATATATATTATCTAAAATATTAATTTTGGATATGAAAAAAAAAATTATATCCACTTGGGCCTCGCTTTTTTTTTATAGAGAGAGAGAGAGAGAGAGAGAGAGAGAGAGAGAGAGAGAGAGAGAGAGAGAGAGAGAGAGAGAGAAGAGAAGGGGTCGTGTGTGCCCCTAGGGTTTTGGAGTTGTTTTCGTTAATCCCCTTAACCCTAAGTTTCGTGCATATCTCCTATATGTCACGAAAATCACTGAAAAATTGAAAATTCTAAAACAATTGGAATTCCCTAATTGTAATTGGAAATATCAAGTTCTCACAATTATAATTTAGCCCATAAATTATAACTAATTATAATTTGGCCACAACTAATTCTCTTTCTCACATTTAACCACACTATGTTATCAAATAATATCTTGAATGTATAATCCTCTACTGTTTGTGACCTATTAGGTTTGACAGTCAATTGGTAGCGAACATGAATTAATTTAAACGTCTTTGAGATTAATAATTCATAATTAATTAGAATTAATCATATTAATTCTAATCAGGATTAGTTTATTAATTCATCAATTAATAAACCTATATTCTGTAAATCATGAGCGGTATCTAGCAACACATCATGACCACCCAAGAGTCCATGAAATCAAGTGGCTTGACATGAACTCTTCAATAACAAACTACAGTGCAATTAACTCCTTTCACCATATAATATCTCATTCGATTTAGAGTACGGAATTAATGCCAACTCCCTCAAGAATATATTAATTCTGGCCCAAATATACTAGTACTTGTACCAGGAAGCGACTACTCTAGATATATATCAATTGGAACTGTTTCCAATACACTATCGCCTTGGCCAAGGACTTCTCGAGTAGTAATTTCTACAAGTGGCTGTGAGATATTCGCCCCTACTATTAGGAGTGGTGAATCCTTTATTGACCATCTCAACTACTTTCATTTACTTCATAATGTTTCCAATATCCATCCCATAGGCGGCCCTCGATTTGGCTCCAGAGATTGGAATCCAAGCACAATGCTTAGCAAACAAAGTACCTTGGTGATCTCAAGTTTAAGAATACTTGCACGTTTGCTATATTGAGATTGTATCACTGGCACTAAATAGTTATCCATGTGATTATCTCATAGCTAGGTCATCTAATGTAGTTTTTCTATTAACAAGCATCCATGTAATAACTTTGAGTATCTCAATACTCACGGATATGAGAAACACTACCTGATCAAATCAGGAAGTCTAACACATGCTAGTCTTAACGCATTAATGATGTCCCATCTTATTAATACTACGATTAGGGACTATTGAAGTACTAACATTATACCGTGTAGTAGGAATCTCATTTCATGATCTCTATCATGATTTCATTAACACAGTGTTGTATTCAGGACATTATCTAATAGTTATATTACACAAAAGTAAACAAAAGAAGCTGTAAGATAAATAATGTCTTTTATTAAAATAAAATATGTCATATACAACGTACAAGTGATTGCCTCTAGGGTATAACACTAACACTTTTCCCCAAACACTTCAGTATTTTGGATGATCTAAAATATCATATTTTACTTGAGTACTTAGAGAATCATCCTTCTTTGCCTTAACATTGCAATCTTTTAAGGCTTATAATTTTCCACACAAATTATGCATGCTATTGAGTTGAATTGAAATATTCCAAGCTTTGTCAACAATAGACATAAAATCATAATGCCTTAACCACATACTCTAAAATTTAAAGCTTTTGGTGTTGTAGATGATGGTAAGAATTCCACAAAAATCAACAATGGTAAATGATTAGAGCCCCTATAGTATAGATGTTCAATCTTAGTAGTGTGGAATTTATCATCCCACTCCTTATTCAACAACTTCCTATCCAATCTTTCCTAACAGAATCTAATCCCTGAACCACACAAAGTAACTTTTCTTCTTGAGAAAGGAAGCTATAACAAAGTCATTGCATTAATAAAAGGGATTAAATCCTTTATAGCATGCACATTATGTGAAAAGGTTCCTAAATATTTTGATATTTCTACCACAACATTGAAATCACCTTCAATAATCCAAGGCCTTTGCATGATAAAAGAAATATCAAGTGAAGATTACCATAAAGAAAACCGGCCTGCTCAAGTGCAAAGGCCATAAAGAATTGTACAATAAATAGTATCTCCATAATGAAAACAACACTTGAGATGAATAAATTGCTTATGATTGGGCAACAATATATTTCCCATTCTTCTGCACTTGATAAATGGAGTTTTCTAATTAGCCTAAAATCTCCTTATTGTAAAGTAGTAGATACTTCCTACAATATCGTTCGAGATGTGCTAAGTAATATTAATCAACCAATTGCAGTTTTCATTTCCACTTTCAACTAAGAATTAGATCTTAATAATATAAGCGTTTGGGCAACCTGAACATTGTAAAAACTAAAGTGCCTTATAGAAAGAGGAAGTTCTCATTTTCAACATCTATAATATTCATGTCATTCATTTTCCTTACTTAAGATGATTACCTATGCATTCACTTGTGGTCAGGTGTTAGCTCCAGTAGTTTTGCTTGCAAGTATTCTCAAAACTTGAAACTATTATTGTACTAACTACATTTTATCCCTATTCTCTATTGCATAACTATTAACTTAATACTAGATTTTCTTTAGTGAGAGTTCTATCTTATCTTTCTATAACAAGTCTCTCATTGGCAAGCATTCTTGCTCTGGTACATAATAATTCTAATCTCCACAGATAGCTTTCCTTCTCTAATACATAATAATTCTCAATTTGAACCACACTATCCATTTGTGTACAATTTTAATGGTTTGAAATCTATAGCAGCTACTCTATTTTTGAATCTATCCACTGGCCTCAAGCTTCTTGTATGGCCCTTTCAGCTATGTTTGATTAGTAACATTTGGACTTGCTAGTTTTTGGATATATATATATATATATATATATATATATATATATATATTCATCTACCTTACTTCCTTATCAGGCTCTGATACCAAGGGGATGGGAAGCTTTGCCCAGAAAGGAAAGGGGAATAAGGGGAAGTAAAGTAAAGAAAGTAAGGTTGTAAACGAAATGCACAAATAAATTAAAGCATGAACAAATTAAAGATAAGTTGTAAGTAAATGAGGCGGCTTAGCCAACCATATGTAAATGAAACTTCAGATATTATTATTGAAATAAAAGTACAATAATTGAAAGCTAGAATTGGATTCTAACCAGAGAGAGACTTGCAGAAATGTAAGATACAAGTGCTATGGTGTGGCAAGTGTGTCTTACAATGAAATTGAAAGGGCTATTTATAGACAAAATAGCCGTGGTGCTACAGTGTAAAACAGTAACATTAAAAAGCCGCTACAGTGTACAGTGAAAAACAGTAACCCTCAAAAAGTGCTACAGTATTGCTGAGGTCACTGCTTACGTCTTTGGTTGGGTTGATGTTGTCATTCATGACATCATTCACAAAAAATAATCTTCATCTTCGTCTTCCTTGTCTGAATCTACCTCTTGATCTTCGGTAGGTGCTGCAGGTGTCGAAGTAGACGATTGTCCCTGTAGGTGTTGTAGCATGAGTTGTATAGCTGCTACAAAGTCATTCTTAGATTTGGAGGCTGCAAGAGTGGCAGCTGCAATGGATTTCTATTGAAGGAACTCTGTTTGCTGACTGTCTGCTAAAGATAGGTATTTGGGGTTGGATTTGAACCATTTTTCTATGGAAGGGATATAGGTATTCTTTGCATCTTAATCCTTCCACCATTTGGAATGTCCTTGGAGGGCAAGGTACGGTAGGCCATGCTGATTTGCCTCTTTGTGATAGGCAAACTTCAGGGAGTATATCCAGGCGAGCTTAAAAATACTGAAAAATTGAAGCAGAAGAGGAATTGCTGGTTGGGGATTTGAATATCTGGACTGAAAATAATCAAATCCTTGTTTGACTGGTTGAGGAAGTATTTCCTCAGTTGGTCCATAAATTGGCCACCACTGATTAACAAACTAATGAGGGAACATAATTTGTGCAGGTTTCTTTTTATTAAAATAAAAAAACCACGAATGGCTTTGCTGTTTGTTTTGGAAGGTGAACACATTCATCCCAGGTTGCTTGATAATCCCAATCATTATAAACCATAGGGTCAAATGGTTGGGAAAATTGTTTGAATGTGTTTAGTGGGGCTTTCCACACTGAAAGAGTATGGATTGAATGGATCTGGACTGAAGTATTCGTAATGAAAAATTCAGTCTTTTTTATCTTTGTGAGGGTGAAATGATGCACTCTCAGTATCTACTAATATGAATTTGTAGTATTTTTGGGTGAATTTTGGTTCTAGTTCCATTTGAAGGAGCTTATAGACTTTTGAAGTTTTGGAGTATGCAGGCTCAGGGGAAGAAGAGAGCCTGGAAGAAACAGGTTGTGGTTTAGAAAAAAGAACCTTTGAGGATGCCGACTGCATCGTGCTTGTGTTTGTGTTTTTGAAAATTATTTTTTCAATTTTTGTGGGGTTAGATGCCGCCACAGTTTTGAGCTCAGAGGTTTTTACCTGAGTTACTTGTTTCAAATCAGTTTGTGTAGGCTGACTTGGATTGCTGGATGGAAAGCCCATATGTTGGCTTGCTGTGGGAAGTGGGAATCCCATTTTTCTACACCATTCATGAACATCAGCCACTGTTCATGCATATTGGACTTGGGCTTCTTGTGAATCCTCAAATTCAACAATATCGGCCCAACTCTTAGAAGTTAGGTTTTCCAAGGAAAGTGGTTCTTGGATTTTTTGAGGTTGTGGAGTTTAGGCTATGACCATCGCATAGTCTTTTGGGCTGGTAAACTGGGTTTTGCTAGTGGATGATCCAGAGGATTCTTTCTTTGGTTCCTGCGAATCAGGGATAGGAATGGCAGGAAGCTCTTTGAGCTTCAAATTCTTGTTCTTTGGTTTAGGAGCTATAGACTTATCGACCCTGTAGGAATTTTCGAGTTAAGATATCAGGAACTGAATTTGAAGATCCTTTGATAAATTCTATATCAAAATCAAATATAAATAAAATAGCTTGCCATCTAGCAAATATTTGTTTCGAGGCAAGGTTTTTAACATCTTTTTGCAAAACATATTTTGCAGCTTTGCAATCAATAGAAACTTTTGATTTAATAAATCAGCTTGAAATTTTTGAATGCATAGAACAATTGCTAAAATCTCTTTTTTGATGGTAGGATAGTTCTGCTGGGAACTATTCCAATGCTTGGATGCAAATGCAATAATATGTTCTTTGCCATTTTTGTTCAGCTTCAGGATGCCACCATAACCAATGTCAGAGGCATCTGTTTCAACAATTTTTGGAGCTTGAGGATCTGGCAAGGATAGACATGGCAAATTTTTGACTTGATCCTTTACTTGCCTAACTATTGAAGTATGGACATTAGTCCATGGAGGGGGAGGCTGTTTAAGCCTATCATGCAATGGCTTAATCATATTTTTTATTCCTGGAATGAATTCAGAGATTTAATTTAAACAACTATGGAATCTTTGGAGTTGAGTCCTGTCAAGATTTTGGTCAGGAAATTTGTCAGCAAATTGAATTGATTGAGAAATAGGAGTAATAGTTCCCTTTTGAATATTATGTCCGAGAAATCAAACATTAGTTTGAAAAACGCTGAATTTTGTTTTGGAAAGAACTAAACCATTTTGTTTAATGGTAAAGAGTAAAATATTAAGATGATTGAAATGTTATTCCAAATTATTTGAGAAAACTAAAATATCATCAATGTAGACAATGATAAATTGGACGTAAGGATTGAAAATCTCATTCTTGATCCTTTGAAATTCAGAAGGAGCATTTTTCAAACCAAAAGGCATTACATTCCACTCAAATTGACCAAAAGGGACTGTAAATGCAGTTTTGTATCGATCTCTAGGATCGATTTGGATTTGCCAATATCCAGATTTTAAATCGAATTTTGAAAATATAACTTCTGCATGCAGCGGTTAAGCAAATCTTTTTTTTTTTTTTTTTGTTGGGAATAGGATATCTTATCCATCTGAGTGCTGTGTTGAGCGGTTTATAATTGATGACTAACCTTGGAGCACCTCGCTCGATTTCAGCATTTTTGTAAACATAGAATGCAGCACAACTCCATTGAGATGTACTTGGAGTGATAATTTTCTTTTGCAGGAGATCTTGGATTTATTTCTGACAGAGTGTGGTTAACTCATGGTTCATTTAGATTGATCTAGCCTTGGTTGGGATAGACTTTTCATCAAAGTCAGGCTCATAAGAGAGACGGACTATGTGATTTTTCCTACGCCAGAAGGTAGTAGGAAGATTAGAACAAAGATATTATTGGATGTGATTTTCTAGAGCTTGGATTTTTGATTTAGTAGTCGAATCTTGCAGTTGTAGCTGGAGTCTTTTGAAGGTCAAATCTGCTTTCAAGAAGTTGATTTGAGATTGTTTGTTTTCCAGGAGTTGGAGTTCTTTCTCAGTAGGAGGTCTATCAAAAGGGATGAAGATTTGTTGATTTAAGTGGGTAACTTGAGTACCTTCTTGGAGGACCATAAATGGAATAATCTGTTGGATGAAAGGAGTGCCAAAGATAACAGGGTTAGTGATATCTTTGACTAATAAGAAAGAAGTGGAGACAGATAAAGAAGAGTGTTTTACCTCCACATTTGAAAGTTTGAAACTAATACCTAGTTTCTTACCATGGCAGATCAAAGACTTTCTTTAGTCTTTTCAAAGAACTTGGTAGGAATAAGTCCTTCTTGGATACAATTGAGGTCAGCACCTATATCTAAAAGGGCTAGAATTTCAAGAGTGAAAGAATTGTTAATTACTAAAGTAATTCTTACATGCCATTTTTGGATGGATACCTTTCAAATATAATTTAAAATTTGGTTTGGTTCCTGAGGTTTGGAGGCTTCAGGCTTAATTGGTATTTCATCCTTTGAACAGAATTGTTGAATAACTAATCTGTCTATTTTTTGGGAGGCTTTGATTTCTCTGATTTCTTGTTTGAGAATGGCAATTTCATATTGTAAGTCTTGGATAGTGACTGATTTTTGAGGTTTGGTAGGAAACCTATTGAGAATATCTGTAATATTGTAGGTATTGACAATCCTAGGAAGATTATCGAAAGGATTGGTTTTGAATATGAGGGCTGATGCAAAGTTTATTTGAATTTATCTAGATACTCTTTTCTGGTAGCATCATCTGGGAGATTACCTATAATCTCTACGAGTAGATCTTGCTCTTTAGAGAGGACATTGATGGAAGGCTGATCTTTGTCAGACTCGGAGGAAGATGAGGATGAAAGGACATCATCATCTTGGATTTGGTTGAATTGCTGATCATATTCATTATCAGCAAGGTTAGACTCTGATTCAGAGAAAAAGAGGTTTTGAATCTTATCAAGTATTTCTTGATCCAAGAAGAGTTCATGGATTCTTTTGGAAACCCTACAATACCTGGCTATATGGCCTGGCTTACCACATTTGAAACAAGTAACGGATTTGGACTTGTCTTTTGAGAGCTGGGGCCTTCTGATTTTATGAGGCTTGGGTTGAGGAGCAGGAAGGGCTAGATATTTGGATGATGTTTATAATTTGGGATTACTTCTATGGTAAGTGGGCTTAGATTGTAACTGTTTATGCCTATGTCTCTTATAGGGTTTTGACCTACAGGAAGGCAACCCAAATTGTTCACAGAAAGAGCCTAAATCTCTACTTCTTTGGGCTCTATCATTGGCTAATTGCCTCAATATTTTGTCTTGTCGACAAATCTTGAGGGCTACTTGCTGGATCTGACTGGTTAACTGACCAAAGGTGATCCTATCATAAGGTACATTACCATTATGCTGGGTTTGCAATTCCTCACGAACAAGGTCACGAAGAGATTTTGGAAGGCTATCTAGGAATTTTTCTTTCCAATATTGGCTGTTTCCGTCAGGTCTAGCATAAATTCTGGTAAGGAAGGTATCCTTATATCATCTAAAGTCAGACAATGTCTTGCATTTGAGATTATTGAGAATCTTAGGGGATTTTTCCTTGAAAATACCGGGGTTTCCTATGAAGCTTTTGACCAGTGTGAACATTAGTGTCTTTATTTTATTGGTTATCTATTGAATAGATCTGAGAACTCTGTGCAAAGATCTGACTAAATTTGGAAAGCGATCTGGTATCCAGATCTACTTGACAAGATAGACTGAACCTTTAGGCCATGGAGTTAAGGCCGCTGGTGGTTCTAGTATCATGTTGAGACGAGAATTTAATTCTTAATGGCCAGATTAAGGACAGACCCGCACACAAACTTAACAGATCTAGGCTTTATGTAACAAATAGATCATATATCTAAGCAGAGCATAAACCATAGATCTAAACTGAGTATTGCGTAAGATGACTAATAACTTGAGTGTATTCCGTCTTATGGAAGCTGATGGTAATGATTACCAAGTTAAGGGAAGTATTTATAAAATTGAATAAATACTTGTTGTAATTTACTACTTTCTGAATATTTTCTTACTTTCTGCATATTTAGTATCATGTCTTTTTCCCGACTCTTTCGATCCCCATCTTCATCCTCCTCTTCATCATCCTTTTATCCTATTGCTCCTGTTGTTTCTTCAAAGATCAAAGAAGAAGTCCACTTTTCTGATCTACACCAATCAATTGACAATTTGAAAATTCTCAAGTTTTTCAACAAAGAAATTTACAAAAACCCCAGATGGTCACTTAGTAGTGACTATGTTATCAAGACTATTGATGAAAATAGTCCAAATAGATCCGGAACTTGGTAGGAATAAGTCCTTCTTGGATACAATTGAGGTCAGCACCTGTATCTAAAAGGGCTGGAATTTCAAGAGTGAAAGAATTGTTAATTACTAAAGTAATTCTTACATGCCATTTTTGGATGGATACATTTGAAATATAATTCAGAAATTGGTTTGGTTCCTGAGGTTTGGAGGCTTCAGGCTTAATTGGTATTTCATCCTTTGAACAGAGTTGTTGAAGAACTAATCTGTCTATTTCTTGGGAGGCTTTGATCTTTCTGTTTTCTTGTTTGAGAATGGCAATTTCAGATTGTACGTCTTGGATAGTGACTGATTTTTGAGGTTTGGTAGGAAACCTATTGAGAATATCTGTAATATTGTAGGTATTGACAATCCTAGGATGATTATCGAAAGGATTGGATTTTGAAGATAAGTGCTGATGCAAAGTTTGTTTGAATTTTTCTAGATACTCTTTTCTGGTAGCATCATCTGGGAGATTGCCTATAATCTCTAAGAGTAGATCTTGCTCTTTAGAGAGGACATTGATGGAAGGCTGATCTTTGTCAGACTCAGAGGAAGATGAGGATGAAAGGACATCATCATCTTGGATTTGGTTGAATTGCTGATTATATTCATCATCAACAGGATCTGCCATTGGTAAGAAACTAGGTATTAGTTTCAAGGAGGAATTGTTAAGGATCGACGTCGGCTTGCTTGCAGAAGCCCACGTATGAAGAATATATATTTCTGATCTTCATAGATCTATGTTTTATTGGTTATATATTAAATAGATCTGAGAACTCTGTGCAAAGATCTGACTAAATCTGAAGTTTTGGAGTATGCAGGCTCAGGGGAAGAAGAGTTCCTGGAAGAAACAGGTTGTGGTTTAGAAAAAAGAACCTTTGAGGATGTCGACTGCATCGTGCTTGTGTTTGTGTTTTTGAAAATTATTTTTCCAGTTTTTGTGGGTTCGATGCCGCCACAGTTTTGAGCTCAGAGGTTTTTACCTGAGTTACCTGTTTCAGATCAGTTTGTGTAGGCTGACTTGGATTGCTGGATGGAAAGCCCATCTGTTGGCTTGCTGTGGGAAGTGGGAATCCTATTTTTCTACACCATTCATGAATATCAGCCACTGTCCATGCAGATTGGTCTTGGGCTTCTTGTGAATCCTCGGATTCAATAATATCGGCCCAACTCTTAGAAGTTAGGTTTTCCAAGGAAAGTGGTTCTTGAATTTTTTTTGAGGTTGTGGAGTTTGGGCTATGACCATCGCATAGTCTTTTGGGCTGGTAAACTGGGTTTTGCCAGTGGATGATCTAGAGGATTCTTTCTTTGGTTCCTGCGAATCAGGGATAGGAATGGCTGGAAGCTCTTTGAGCTTCAGATTCTTATTCTTTGGTTTAGGAGCCATAGACTTATCGACCTTGCAGGAATTCCCGAGTTAAGAAATCAGGAATTGAATTTGAAGATCCTTTGATATATTCTATATCAAAATCAAATATAGATAAAATAGCTTGCCATCTAGCAAATATTTGTTTCGAGTCAATGTTTTTATCATCTTTTTGCAAAACATATTTTGCAGCTTTGCAATCAATAGAAACTTTTGATTTAATAAATCTGCTTGAAATTTTTGAATGCATAGAACAATTGCTAAAATCTCTTTTTTGATGGTAGGGTAGTTCTGTTGGGAACTATTCCAATGCTTGGATGCAAATGCAATAATATGTTCTTTGCCATTTTTGTTCTGCTTCAGGATGCTACCATAACCAATGTTAGAGGCATCTGTTTCAAATTTTTTTGGAGCTTGAGGATCTGGCAAGGATATACATGGCAAATTTTTGACTTGATCCTTTACCTGCCTAACTATTGAAGTATGGACATTAGTCCATGAAGGGGGAGGCTGTTTATGCCTATCATGCAATGGCTTAATCATATTTTTGATTCCTGGAATGAATTCAGAGACATAAATTAAACAACCAAGGAACTTTTGGAGTTGAGTCTTGTCAAGAATTTGGTCAGGAAATTTGTCAACAAATTGAATTGATCGGGAAATAGGAGTAATAGTTCCCTGTTGAATATTATGTCCGAGAAATCAAATATTAGTTTGAAAAAGGCTTAATTTTGTTTTGGAAAGAACTAAACCATTTTGTTTAATGGTAAACAGTAAAATATTAAGATGTTTGAAATGTTGTTCTAGGATATATATATATATATATATATATATATATATATATATATATATATTGGCAACATCACCTGTGTCATGATTAGGAATTTGGCAGTCTCTACTTACATATTACTAAATCATGGACATACAATAATGTTCAAGAATGAATGGTATAGAAAACTTAAACACAAGAGATATGCACCCGTACCTAGAATACAATTGCTTTTAAATTTTTGAGCTCAAAAAATAAATAATACATAGCCGGAACATAAAATGAAACATACCACCTTTGCCAAAAATCTGTTGCATGATTCCCATGCTTGAAAATGTGGCTGATGTAGAATGACTCAAAATGGTAAAGTGGCTATATTATATGCCTTATGAACAGATCATGACAATGATAGACTTCCTGTTTGGAAGCAATAGCTATAACAAGTTGTTATGAATCTGTTTGAATCTTTAATATATAAATATGTTGTGACCATGGTAGCTTTCGTCCCTTAAGCAATGTAGCAACCTCAGCCGCCAAAGGCTCTTGTAATGGAATTGGTTTTACACTTGTTACAAGAAAGCTCCATTATTTCTACGTAAAATAGCACCTACCCAGAAGGTTCATGAAATCTATAAGCTGCTCCATTTGCATTCAAAATAACTTCATCTAGCTATCTAATGCACTAGCTCAATTGAAAGTTTTCTTTTCAGAATGCCTTTGCACAGATTATTGTATGCAAAGAAAAAAGTGAACAATATAATACAGCGAAGAAGTAACCATAACAAATACTCCATCATAACGACATTTATTTCTTCCTTTCTAATACTCCAAAAAAATAACCAGCAAGATATAATCTACTATGTGAAATATCAGATGACTAGTTAAATCACCAAGCCTCGAAAAACAAACTAATTTTTGCTGTGTGTGAAGAAATATATCAATTCCAAGTCTTGCTACAAGAAAAAAAAATAGATTATAAAAAGTGTCACAAGCAGATGTACATACATCATATCTTGAACAAATTGGTAAATCTAGAGCATGTATCATGTTATCCATTAGTAGATAACTGTTACAAAGTCTCCACAAAAACACCTTCACCTTTTGCTCCATTTAGAATTTCCAGATGCCTGCCAAGAGATTATCGGCTTGATGCATAGGATGAATAACCACCCAAATAGAGAAATTAAAAATCTTCCCACTAGTTGTGGCTTTATGACTTCTGAATTTAATTATGATAATTTCTTTTTACCAATCCAATTATCAAACCAAAAGGAAGAAGAACCTGATCCTTGTGAGAAAGAGACTAAAGAATCCCTTAACTCTTCTACTTTTAAAATTCTTTTCTAAGGTGTTGAGGACTGTTATTTCAATGGAACACTAGTAGGATGAAATACTTTAGGATTATATTTTTTCCGCAAAAAGTGTGACCATAAAAAACATTTCTATGTGAATCTCTCCCATATATTCGAAGAAGTAAGTTATATTTAAATCATCAAAACACCGTATATTTAAAACATTTCCACAAAATGGATAACACAAAATCCTTCACCTCCACTGTTTAGAACTAAGCTCAGCAAGTCCCCAAAAAAGTCAAGCATTCACATTTTGTGTTTTAATGATTTTTCTAGGTTTGATCTTTGACTACTTCATAACATTCACACTTTTCTCTAAGATGTCACACCGTCTGCTATGCATAAAAATTCTAAATTAGCTTTTTTATGCATCAGTATTATTCCATGGAAAGAAGGTACATTATCTGTTTTTTGCTTAAATGTTGATGATTCTGTCAACAATGCTTGTTGGGCTCGTGTGGGAGGATTAGTTCATCACAGTGATAGGCACAAATTGGTCTATGCAACCCTATCCTTGCTGAATTCTTAGCATAGAACAAGTTATGAAGCTAGATTTTTCACTTGGCTTCCAAAATCATGATGTCCAATACGATTGTGAAAAGGCTGACTTAATGTTAAATAATTGTATCCTGGCTTCCCTCGATGTACAACATTGCTATAACCATTTTGCAATGCTTCTTAAATAAGTAAACAAAATAGAATTCTAAAATTGAATACGTCTTAGGAGCAAGTTTTGAGATCAAATTAGGAAACTTATCATACACATGATTATCATGAGCAATTGGTCTTAGAACTCATTCTTAGCGCCAAGAATTCCCATCCTTTATAATGTGGGTTATTTTTTAATTAGCACCTAAATTAATCACAAATCCAGTTCTTAATCAATCCAGCCTGATTAACTAACCGTTTAGCGCCTATTAAGTTAATCATGTCTTAGATCAAAATCCAAGACTAACAAACTTCTCAAGGTATCACAATTATCAACTCACGTATAGTAATGAGCTTCAACTATATATAACTTGAATCGTACAATTCCCTATTAACCTAATTAAGCTATGAGTTGCACTTTAACTAAACCAACACATGCTACTTAGAAAATCAATCAATAGATCAATTAAAATAGCTATTTAATCATACAAATCAAATATGTTAGCCTGCACATAAAAGATCTCAACACAACTAATAAAGTTGTAATTCGGAATTGTAAAAATACTTAAGAGATAATCATAACAACATCAAAGATAGAATCTTTAAATAAAAAATCTCAAAGTATCAAAATGAAATACTTAAGATAAACCAAAGAATGGGATAGAATGTAATTGTTATGAATGAAAAACAAAACAAATTGAAAACAAGAGGAAAAATAAGAGAGAATTTAAAAGATAAAATTTTGTTCGCCCAAAATCTCGAGTTCTCTTGCCTCTGGACTATTTATTTATTTATGTGCCATGGCTTTTTCCTTTAGTGCATCATCTTCAAAAGGATGAAAGGATTTCATGTTGTTATGAAAAGTTATGTTGGATGTCATCGTAGAAGTCCTTTTATAGTTGTTCTATCGCCTTCGTGTTTAATTATATCAATTTCATAATTTTTTTTTTGGTAGGATGGCATTGCTTTATGCATATGCATGCAAAATGCAGTTCACTTTGTATAGTTGCAAAATCCATCACTTGCACGTCTTGCTGATTTAGTTGTGCATAATTTCTAAGTGGTGCAATTTGTACTCTATTTTGAATGGGTTGTGGCATGGTAATGCTACAAGACATGCATAATTGTTGAAAACTCTGTTTTAGTTCTATTCAATATAGTTTGATGCATGGACATGCAATATCCTATGCACTTTCACTAAAGTACTTTCAAAACAACTCCAAATCACGTTCTCTATCTTTTGAAATTGTATGACAACCATCTTTGTTTCTAAAATCATAACTTAAGCCCTTATTTTACTTATTTTTAGTCAAGATAACCTATCAGCACAAAAACATAGAAAATGAGCAGAACCTGTCCATAATCATACAAAAGATCATGCATGAGTAAAGTAAAACATATATAAATATGACAATTTTACATTTTAAAAATTCCCCCACACTAATCTTTTGCACATCTTTTGGCAAAATTACTTTTCAGAAGAAGTTTAAAACATGTTTTCAAACTTTCTTAAAGTGTGGCGGAGATGATATGCTTTCCTTTCACAATCTAAATCAATTTAACACCTTTATATTTAGTCAAGAAGACTATAGAAAAATTCAAATATTATATCAAATACACATAAAGCCATTGAAGTTAGTTTAAACAAATCCATATAAATTCAAAGTGTTCCACTCCTTTCTTGGATCAAAATATATACATAATGCATTTCATATAAGTTACGAACATATAGCCAATTTAAGCTTTTCTTCTTGTCTAAGCTACTACATGTAGAAAAATTAGACTTGATTTCAACATCTCGGGTGAGTACACTTTATGCTACACCACAACTCTCTTTTTCCTTCACGCAACATTTTTCCCAAGAAAAAAAAAAGAAAGAATGTAGAATTATTTCATTCCCACATCTTTATCCACTCATTTTCTTTATCATGTCATTTTTTTTTTTTTTTGTTCTTCCCCTTGGTAGATGCATTTTATGCTCCATCCTATTAATAGGGCTGCATTAACCAATATTTTCATAGTCATTTGAGATAAATTTGAGTTTTTTTAAGAACAACAAGCTATTCATTCCCTGTGTTTTATGATATTTTAATGTAAATGTTTTGTAGACGAGTTTTCCCTAGAATTTGATAAAAAGAGTAGAAAAATAAGGGGAGCTAGAAAACATCCAGAATGCAACTGATGCCCATTCCAAGGAAGGGACCCTGTTGGCCATTCTCGAGAAAAATAGTGCAAAATAGAGTAGCTTTTGAGGCATAGCATAAATGACCCGTCATCGACCCATTTGAAGGACTAGCATCAGCCCCTTATTAGATTCAAGACACCTAAAAAAAAAAAAAAAATCCCATTCAAAGTAGAATTTGGTATTTTCTATTAGGATTAGTTGGAGATCAATTTAAACATGAACAAGGATTCTTTTGGATATTTTTTCAAAACTACAAGGCCTTTTTAAATATTGGACAACTAGCCAAAATCATGAATTCAAAGAGCAAAATGGAATATTAATCAATCAAGGGAGAACTCTTCAACCAGGATCATTATTTTGGGAAATTATTTATAGGCTTAGTTTCACTAATATTTTCATAGTCAATTGAGGAGTGTTTATATTATATTTTAGTATAATGGCTCTTCATTCCTTGTATTTTGTGATATTTTGATATAGGTCTATTGTGGAGAAGTTTTTCCTAGAATTTGTTGAAAATAGCAGAAAAATAAAAAGGATTCGGAGAATTCCAGAAAGGGGTTGGTGGCTGTTCCTAGGTAAGCACCCCTGTCGGATGCTCTTTGGAGAAATTATAGAAAAATAACAATATTTTAGAACAAAATAGAGAGGAATTCTAATGCTCTAAGGAAGTTGGTGCCAAGTGGTTTCTAGACAAAGGCAGTGAAGAATCCTGTTTTGCGTTAAATTTGGCAACTGCTATGAATTTCCTTGGGAAGCTAACTTGTGTACTAAATTGGACTCTTGCATGCATATTTAGCAACTACAACACATATTTGAACAATAAAGATCAAGCACAATTCTATAATTCCCAAAGCAACTGTGTAAATTAATCATTAAAGAAGGAATTCATCATAAAAGAGTCTTCATATGAGAATAAGGAGTTCTTGTCTATAGGTTCTTATTTTTTTCTTTGTCTTCTTTTCTTAACAATGTTGTTTTAATCATTTTAATTGTATTTAGAAGGTTGTTTTAAGGATTATAACTTTGTATTAAGTTTTACTATTTGATCAATTAATTTGCTAATTTCTTCTATTTGGTTACTGTGATTTATTTAACGATTTGATTGATTGTTTCTTCCTTCTAATTAATTTGAAAGAAATGTTAGAAGAGGTTTCAATTTAATTGATTTTATATGTTTTTTTCTTAATTAACTCGAGAAAAGTTTAGAATGAAGAACCAAACTAATCAAGAGTTTTTAATGTCACGTAGAGATAAGGATGGTAATTTCTTTCGTATTTGAATCTCTCATAGAGATTGAGGTATTTGTTGAAAAATTGACCTTAATGCATCCTTTTAGTTGTTTTGGCAAGATAAATATATATACACTAATTTAGCTACAAGATAATGAATTCATAACTCAAAAGAGAATGGAACTACCTAAGAATCCTTTATGGAGCTAGATTGGTAAATGATTTGTGATAATTACTAATTTAATTGTTGTTTCATCCTTAAGGAATTTTATTTAACTACATGTCCTTGATCTTTATCTTTATATTATTTAACTACACATAGTTTAATTTTATGCTATCTCCTTAGTTTTATTGGAGTAATTAATGACAGTTGTTCCTTGAAGATCAACACTTATTGATTCTTTATACTATGCTTTGCGATGAGTATACTTACTCTATATGTGTGGTTTTATGGTTAACATTTTAATTGGAAATTCATTTAGAGTGTACCTAGAAATGGATGATTTTTATATATCCAAACCTAACACTTTATGTTTTTTGTGCTATTGCCAGGGAATAATTTCATGAAAGCTTTGAGTCTACAGATTTACCTGTGTAAATATGTAAATATGTTTCTTTTGTAATTAGGTTCCTTGTTTATAGTTCTCTTGTTATTTATATAATTTTGAGATATGTGTATTAATTGTATTCTTAGTGTTATCCCTTAATGTCATATTTGCATTTGATGAATTGTTATTAAAATATTTGGTTGATGATATTTGTCTTACAATTCAATACTAGCCATTTATTTATTTTGTAGGTAACAAGGCTAGTTGGAAATTTGAACATATGAACCTATAGCAAGACCTTTACAAATATTTTGACATTTGTTCATAGATAATACCATGCCCATTGATAAGGTGGAGCATATTATATAAAGGGTTCCACTTTCACAATATGTTGAGCTAAGTGCCCTTGAAAGTAGTTTGGAAAAGTTTGCAATCCCCGTAACCTCATGATTCCATGATGTAGAAGACACCTTAAATGTTATCAAGCTACGATTCACAATTTTGAAAGATAAATATGGTTCTTAATGGATTTAGTGATGGAAAAATAATTTGACAACTATGGTCAAAATGGGGTCAAATTCCTAAGAAAATACAGCTACGGTAACATTAAAGAATGGGGAAGAATTGGATAAACTATTCTACATAGAGAATGGCAATTGATGGCTGCTAGCTCTAGTAGAGGAATAGGTGCCAGCTCCTCACAGAAAATCTAAAGTAGAGGATAACAAATTACCTACCTTGAAACCTCTAATCCCTTATCTCAACAGACTAAATAAAGGAAATATGTATAAGTAATTTGGAAAATTGATAGGGCATAATTTCACTTGTATTTTCATAGTCATTTGAGGAGTATTTATGGTATACTTTAGTACAATAGCTATTCATTCCCTCTATTTTTGTGATATTTTGATATAGGTTTATTGTAGAGATGTTTTCTTAGAATTCATTGAAATTAGAAAAAAAAAACTAACAATAAGAAGAAGAATTTGAAGAATTCTAGAAAATGGGGGGTTCCTAGGTAAGAATCCCCATTGTAACAAAGTTCAACAAATCAAGCTTCTAATTTATAAAATCTCTAATAATCTCCCACCCTGTTGAATCTTAGACTTCCTAAAAACTCTGTTGAGAGAATGTGTGAGAAAGTCCAGTGTGTGTTGTTGTGGCTTGTAAAACTCTTTCATGATATAAGAATTGAATAATGTGCCATGAATAAAAACATGCATTTACAAAACAATTCCAACAATACTAAGTGGTGTAAAATTTAGAGTACCAATTACATAACTAGTCCAATAAAAATATTTAGTAAAACAACCATTCTTAGTTTGTAAAACAAGGATTATGAAGCCTTGTGTAATAACTTTAATTGGTTGTCACAAAACCCAGCATCATGACCGGGCACTTGAAACCGAGCATTATAGTGCTGGCGGGTGATTGGCCCACTGAGTGAAATATTTATCCATCTTCCATCTTCCATCTTACTTTGTGGTTGTCCATTCTGGGAATAGTCCCAATTGGAACTGGTTGCTAATGCAGAACAGCATGACCTAATAATACTATCCCCCTATTCAGAAAGGACTTATCACCCAGAGGAAGCTTCCTACCAAAACACTTATCCTACCTCTCAAAAGTTCATATCAGTCGTCTACCTTTATTTAGTACTCAACTAAATTGGTCCTTTTTAGGGACCTTCAGTCATTTTGCAAGTCAATTCTTAAGTATCTTTTATAAACAGAAGCTAAGTTGTAAACATAAGAAATGTGTGATATTTAACATCCCATCTACCTATGTGACCCAAAAAGGACAGAGATGTCACCACGTCATGAGGACTAGGGGTCATTATAACTAGGTGAAAGCGATAAAAGGGATTAAAACTTAAAACTATTTACAACCCATCAATACATATATATAGTTTAAGAGTCGAAACCAAATAAATTACAAGTATTTAATAAATATTGTAAAACATAAAGTCCATGTCTTGGATCCTAATAACTTCCAACCTTATCAAAACTAGCATTCCCTGAAATCCATGATAAAGAATTGTGTGAGAAATACATCTCAGTAAGTCCTGTTTGTGCATTTGGATAATTTGAAATACTTCCATGACGTAAGTTGAAAACTTCATAGAAAATATTACAAGTCATCACATACTCGTCTTAAAAGACAAAGAGTGCTTGTTTACATCCTTTGCTCAATTGTATAAAATAGAATGAATAGAGGCGTTAGGTAAAATATTTTTATGCACAAAATAAATCACTCATTAATTTTTTCTCAAAATGGTTGATAGGGCCTAAATTAGTCACATATTTCTTAGTTATTTAAGGCCATTTTATGCAATAACTGGTCATATTCCTTCATATTTGAGATTTTACCCTTGGAAATGTATTTTGTGTATTATTTCAGATTTTAGGGGTAAAATAAGACAAAATCGTCACTAAACAAACTAGAGGCTGCGTCGGCCAGGAGAGGATAGGCGGCGCCGGCCACGTGCGTTAGCATGCACTTTGATGTGATGAAAAATCTACAAAACAAGGCTGAACAGAACACAACCAACGCAGGTTGGGAGCCCAGAGGTGGCACTAGCTGTGACTTGGAAGACTTGGCACAAAAATCGAGAAAATTTGTTGACTTTGTTGGCATGAAAGCTTAGATTTTGTTGATTTAACCATGCAAATATGTAAATATGTAAATTTGTACAATTGTTCTTTTTGCAAAAAGGTGCCATCTTTTGTATCGTGTGTATCTTTGTAATCTAATTTACTAACTTTGACTGATGTTTAATTGACTAATTTGTTCTTTTAATTTTGTTTGAATTGTGAATTCCGTTATGTAACTTTCTTCTTGTCTTTTTTAGGTGTTAGCCTTGGCAAGGAATTTTTTATTTTCTTCATTTTTATTTCTTCATGAATTGAATTACATTATTCATTACTGCTGTGTGTTCATTATTTTTAATTTTTTTTCACAAAAAAAAAAAAATCGGAGCCCGGACAGTCTAGCGCTGGCACCGGCTCCTGTCACGGGAGGCACTAAAAAGAGGCCAATTTGGCCATTTTTTTTTTCTTTCAAAATCTCCAACTCCCTCTGAAATTCTCTTGAACCCATGCCGGCTCCAAATCCTAAACCTTTCTAATTTTGATTTTTCACCTTCCAAACACTTCTAGAGTATCAATCTATCATTCTTTTGTTGCTTCTAGGAATTAAAATCCTCTAAATCTTCTATTTTTCACAAAAAATCCAATCTTCAATCTGCCATCAAAGAGCTTTGATTTCTGGAAAAAGGATGCATATTTTGCTTGCCTATGCATACGAGAAAATAAAAGTACATTTTTTCTTGAATTTCCACGGTTAAAATGTTGTAGGTAAATTTTTCTAATTTTAGGTGTATTTTTGGCCGAAATTTGGGATATTTAATGTTCTCTTGCATTGTGAATCAATTTGTGAGCTTCATGACATTGGATATATTATGAGTTGATGATTCTTGAGAACTTTATTCATTCACATGATCATTAGGGAGTTTGTATATTCGCTTAAGGGTATGATTATGGCTATTATAATGATTGAGTAACTAGTTGCACATTGGCCTTGAATTATCTTATACTTGATCATTGTAATGCTATGATGATTCCATAATTCACATGATTATGTTATGAGCATCTAGATACATTAGGTTTGTTAAGCACATTTACGCTTTCCAGTGAGATATTATGCTTATTCTTGCAGGTTGTGTGAAAATTGTGGTGGATTGATTAGAGGAGGTTGAATTGATTATTGTGTTGGTGAAAGGTATACTTTAAGGAGTTTGGGAAATTGTGGTACGAGCTGGTTGAGAGTTGAGTGTTAGGTTGTGCATTGTGTTGGAAAATGGGAGATTATATTCTTCTGAAATCTTTGAGCTTCCTAGTACTTATACTCCTATCTTCACTACCATCTCCTTTCTAATATGTCTAGAGCACGGGGCCAATCATCCAAAAGGGCTAGAGCTTCTTTTTCCTTAGACCCTTCATCTATAGACCCTATGTTCCTCAGGCTTGCAGATTTCATTGATCTATCCTGTGAGGAGTGATACAATAGGAGGTTCTCAAATAAGATTGTTGTGGAGTGTACTTTTGCACCTATCCTAGACCATGCCCTTAAACTAGGAATGATGTTTAGGTAACTAGGGTGGGGACCTATAGTACAGCTTAAGGGGGATTATTGTCCAGTGCTCATAAAAGAATTCTATGCTAACATAGTTGTAAAGGACAATAACCATCTTCCACACATTGAGACACGAGTAAAGGGAACCCCCATTTTCATCACAAGAAACCATTTAGCCAGTCTTCTCCATATGTATGATGATGATTCCTAGCTAGGGATATATACTAATCATCAAAGGATTCTTTCTAACCCTAACTGGGATGCCATTGGAACTAGAACTACTCTAGGATTGCGCAAGAAAAATGCTTTCCAAGCCAACATCTTCTACTCTAATAATGATCTTGATGCTAATTTTTGGGCTCTAGTATACATGCTTGCTTTTAATACCATACCCTAAGCCAGTGGATTCAATGAGACACGCACTATTGATATGTACATCTTGCATAAGATGTTGACCACTCAGCCTATCCTTCTTGCACCATTGATCATACAATCTATTAGGGATGTGGTTCGTCATCGTCTCTCGACTAAAGCCTTCGTCTTTTCTCTAATAATCATGAAAATTCTGAGAGATTTTGGTATTAGTACTAAGGGGGAATTGAATGAGACTACCACTGAGCATGACCTGGTCATGGAGCAAACATTGATGAGTTATGGGTACAAATATAGCCAGGAGATGAAGAAATGGTTAAATCCCTATAAGGCAAAGCATCTCGGATAAGTTTAGCAACCACCTGTTGAGGGGCAGCACCCATCACCACCATCGCGAGCTCGAGCCAGTAGTTCACAGTCACAACCAAGGGCTAACTTTGAGACTGCTGTGATGGGACAGTTAGCTCAGCAGACGGAGATGTTACTACACATACGAGACTCTATTGATGACATTGCCCGGAGGCAGACTATTCAGGAGCAGCAGTGGGCTTAGTGGATGCAGCGTTTTTCAGGACTGCATGGCGGTGATGGCACTTCAACACATGATGATGATAATAGGGAGGACTGAGATGATTTATCTACACTTGTTCCTACTTGTCACTTTCTTTTTCCTTTATATTTTCATCACTTTTCTAGTTATTTCTTTTATTTTTCTTTTTTGTACAATTTTCTTTACTTTTTGCTTATTTTTTCTTTTCTAGTTTTTATAGGTGTGTTTCTTTTGTGTATTTTTCTTTCTAGGTACTTCAACAATGCTCCTTTTTGCTGGAATTCAACTTTTTTGTAGGAGAATGTACAATGCAATGGAAGTATTTGCTTTCTTCTCTTTTCCCATTTATTTTTGGTCCCGTGGTAATATTTTCTTGCTTTATTTATTTGGTTATTAAGGACAATGTCCAGTTTAAGTGTGGGGAAGTAGTTAGAATAGGAATTCTTCTATGCTTCATTCTTCTTGAAATTCTTTGAACCTTGGAATTCTTCTATCCTTCATAATTATGAAATTCTTTGAACCTTTTGAGCAAAATTTTCATTTTTTTTTTGAATTTTTTGAGCTTTCAAGATGTATTTGTAATGTATGTCTTTGTGCTAGATCATAGAGCATATGTTCTATATCATTTGTGGCTTATGCATGACTTTTTGCACACACATGGACTAAGTAGTTTTTGATCAAATGCTTTACATTGTTCTTAAATCTATTTTTCTGCTAAAATTCATCGAGCATTCTAGAACTTACTTGAATACCTCTCGAGGCGAAATTAGAAAGACATTCATGATTTAACTTAGGGATGATGGTAATAGGCCTTCTTTGGATAGTTTGAGCTTTTCAAGCCTACCTATTTTATATTATTCCTAGTGCCTATTTTGAGCCCAAATTGTTAATTTTTTTCTTAAACCCGTTATCATACTTTGTCCATTACTTCTTTCTGAGAGTTTGATTTACCTTCCAAATCTTTGATTGCTCTTGATGGATAAAAGTACAAGTAGAAGAATTATGAGGGAGAATGCTTGTGAAAATGTCATGACTTGTTACTTTCAGTCATGCATCATGTGTTGAGTTGGAATTGTGAAAAGAGAAAGGAGGAAGAAAAAGAAAGATTGAGAAAAACAAAAAGTTGCTAGAAAATATGGAAAGAAAAAACTTTGAAACAAACAAAAGTAACATTTGAAAAGAAGAGAAAAAGAAAAGAAAAGCTGAAAGAAAAAGAAGAGCATAGGAAGAATATTGGTTGAGTTGGAATAAGAATTGATGAAATTTTGATGATTTTGTGGGATATGATTGATGAGTTGAGAACTATTAATGAAAAGAATGCAAGATTTGCTTGAACTGTAAGAGGATTGCAATACAAGATTATGGGTTTTTGATTAGTTTTGTAATAAGAGTGTAAGAAAAGTTTGGAATGTATTGGTACATTTTGTTTATCCTTTTCTTGCAAACTCTCATCTTCTTTGATATTTGATTTTCATATATCCTTCGTTTAATAGCTACATTACAAACCCTTTAACTTTACATTACAAACTTAAAAGTCCTACTTAACTTAAGAAGAATCATGATATGTCTCGGATTAGTGGAGAGAGTGGATGAAAAGTAAGCTTATGGAATGCATATACATACATACATACATACATTTATATATATATATATATATATATATATATATATATTTAACTAAACTCTTCCCAATGGTTTGAAAATGATGTTAAGCGTTGGGATAGTTCTACTTGTCATTCTTCACTTACACAAGTCTTGCATTTGTTGTGAAAGATGTAGTAGCATATGTTTTATGTTCTTGAATGAAGAAAGCATTAGAGATATTGTTTTGAAATTGATTGAGTGATTAATGAAACCTTGTATTTTCCTACTTGTCTTTGACACTTTGCTTGAGGACAAGCAAAGAGCTAAGTGTGGAGGAATATGATAGGGGTTAAATTAGGAATATTTTTGTTAGTTATTTGAGGCCCTTTTGTGATACATTTTGTTTAATAACTAGTCATATTCCTTCATATTTGAGATTTTACCCTTGGAAAGGTATTTTGTGCATTATTTCATATTTTAGGGGTAAAATAAGGCAAAATCGTCGTTAAACAGACTAGATGCAGTACCGGCTAGGACAGGACAGGCAGTGCTAGCCACGTGCTACTGGCATGCACTTCGAGGCAATGAAAAATTGGCAAAAAATGACTGAACAAAACACAGCCGGTGCCGGTTGGGAGTCCAGAGGCAGCGCCGGCTATGACTTGGAAGACCTGGCACGAAAATTAGGAAAAATTAGAGAACGGACAGAGAGATAGAATGCAACTGGTGCTGGCCCTAGGCAAGATAGGCGGTGTCGAATATGCACTGGTGCAGAGGCGGTCCCTCAATTTTCGTGTGCATTTTTGGCAATTTTCAGAGTTTTTGTATTTTCCTACATCTATTCGTCCAGAAACCCTAGATGGACGAATTTAGGCACTTTTAAAACCTATAAATAAAGGAAAAGCACAAGTCAAATGTATGAATTCAAGAAGCAAAACACAAAATCATTCAAATGAATGAGGAATTCATCAAATCAAGGAGGATTGTACAAGAGAGTCTACGAAGGAAGAAGAATAAGGTTTGTCTATGGGCGCTTTCTTTTAACTTTGTTTACTTTTTATGAACAATGATGTATTAATTGTTTTATTGTAATTTGACATTCTTTTCGGTATTCATGATTTTTAGAGTTACTTTGATCTTTTGATTAATTGATTGTTATTCTTGGTATTTAATTACTTATACTGATTACGAGATTAATTTATTATTTCTTTCTATTAACTTGCTTGGAAAAGGGATTAATGGTGGTCTCAATTCATTAATTTCATATTTGTTGTCTATTAACTTGCCTGGAAAATGGGTTAATTGCTAAGAATTGGGTAATTAAAGGTTAATTGATGTCTGCCAAGATATGGATTCATTGGTCAATTTAATTTTTTAAATTTGCCAGGATATGGGGATTTAATCAATGATTGTGTTTAATGCATCTTTTGGGTGAATTAGTAGAGACATGATATGTGATGCTAATTTGTCTAGAAGATAGTGATTTCATGGATTGGAAAAGAAGTAAATCTATCTTAATCATTCATGATGCCAAAAGAAAAAGAATGATTAGTTATGATAATGTTTGGATACTTTAAGGTCATGTTTGTCAAAATAATGGTTTGAGTTACATAATTCTCTATCATTGACATGCGTATATTCTTTTATTTTATTTTATTTTCCTTTTTATTCTTTTTCACTTTATTGAGTTGGTTAAACAATGAAAGAAAAGTTATTACTGCATATTTATTCCTTGAGGATCAATACTCGTTTTAAACCCTATGCTATGCTTAATGATGAGTACGCTTGCTCATATATGTAATTTGGGGTTATTGGGAATGTACTTATTTTTATATGATTATTTATACCCAAATTCGTACACATCAATGTTGAATTATAAAACCCTACCTCGTAGTCCTAAGTCATTTGTCACAAAACCATGTTCTATGACAAGATATTGTGAAACCTTGTATCATAGTATTGGTGGGTGATCGGCCCACCTGGTGAGATGCTTCTCCATCTCTCACCCAAACTTGCTAATTTTTTAACTCTGCATGATAGTCCCACTTAGAATTAGTTGCTAGCTTAGATCGGACTGAATTACTAGTATTGTTGCCTCTTCCGAAAAGAGATCATACCCCAGAGGTGGCCACTTACTGAAGTACTCACCCAATCCTTCAAGGGCCAGTACTAGTAGTCTACTATTTTTTAATACACAGCATAAACTGTCCCTACTTGGAGACATTCTCAAACAAACACAAATTAATCATCCTGAACATGCACACATAGTATGGTGTAGGCTTTATCAAAACATTGTTGTAGAAAACTAGATTTCATTTTGAAAATACTTTTGTGTGTCCAAAGTGATATTTGTTGTAAAAGAAAAGGCTTAAACCATACATACATTTTAAGTGTTTAGTTCACCAGACAAAATCCTATTAATAACAAACGAATTACAATATAATTATTATTTACAAAGAGTTTGTGTAATTATTTAGCTAGTATTCTGCACACAAAACAAGCTAAGGGTTTGTTCCTTAGATAAAAGGTCCAATATCATCTATGCAAAACAAAACTCAATCACAAAGTAGTCTACTAGATCAATCAAATAGGAGTTATCTGAGTATATGATAACCTTAACCTGTGTATTAAGTCTAATCTTATATTCTTAACGAACACAATACATTCTAATCACAATTTAAGAGTCTTCCCCAAGGTCAAGCTAATCCCATAAGAAAATGAGGGAAACATCCTATGACAAGTAAGCAGATTTTCTTTGTCTAAGCATGTATATCTTGAATTAACATAAATGGCAGCATGTCATTGCATAAGAAAAACAATTCCTTTAACCACCCACTAGATAAACATCAACCCTATTTGCCCACCCACTCTACAGATACAAGCTTTTAACCTAAATCATTATTCTAAGGTGATAAAACCATTTACAACATCAAACATTTGTAGTCATACTTTCAAACTGTTTCTACTACATATATATACAAATGAAAAAAAGATCTTAAAGTGAAACAAAGACTTTGCAGCCCTAGATTTAGTTTAACCACAAACCATACACGAATCATAGTCAGGATAACCACATAAATTACGCTTGAGAAAAAGATAAAATAAGATCTTCACTCTCGTCTCATATCCATAAGTACTATCCCTACTCAATTTGAGAATACTATATGTCTCAGTCTTTTAGAAGAAAGAGAAGATAAAGGGGATGGGGAGAGAGATGAGGAAGATAGGAGATGGAGTTTTACCTTTTATTGAATCGAGTAGAGGTTGTTTATGGTGATGCCTCGAAGGTTGCTTTGATTTTGAGACGATAAAGGAGGCAGAACAGAGTGTGTGTGTGTTGATTTTTGGAGAAAAGAGAATGAAGAGAGGGAATGGCAACTGATAGTACAATGAAATATGCTCTCTCTATTTTTTGGAGAGGGAAAAGCAAGGATGGGGAGAGATTATCGAGAGCATAAATAAGAGTGTACTCTCTCTCAATTTTAGAGAGAATTGAGTGAAGAGAGGTGTTTGTTGGCATATTTGAGTAGTATGACGGTCGTGAAGAAGAGGGAAACAGAGAGCTTCATTTGGTGTGCTCAGTTTATGCGACAAAGGAGAAAGCTGAAAGGAAAAGGGAAAAGGAAGGGAAAAGTTTCTTTGGCTTGCTTAAATAGGGAGAAGGCCAAGGGAAAGAGAGAAGTGAGAGCTTCCTTGTTGCTCTCAGTTTTGGTAAGCTTGAGGAAAGACATTGGCTGAAATCTCTTGACTAATCTTAGGGTAGATGTTTTGGTAGTTTCCTTGTTGAAAGAGGCTAATTAATTGTTTTCTAAATCAAAATTCAAAGGAGTGCAGAATACTTTATTCTTTTCGTTGGCTACATAAGGAATGTTTCCTATATTATTGTGTGCACCAAAGGAAGGATAGAAAAAGAAAAGGAAAGGACTGTATATGGTGGTCAATTTTGCGCTACTAAATAGCACATCAAAGGAAATGATTAAATCTTCTATTAAGCCTTCAACACGGGTTGAGATTAGGAAGCAATAGGTCTAGTCTTGGCTGGAATTAGAGCTCAATTAAGTGAGAAATTTTAGGGATTCAAATTTAAATAAAAGGAAAAGAAAAAAGAAATGCAGCCAATGTTTAGAAGGGAATATAATATTGTTATAATGGTGAGAAGAAATTAAGAATATAAGGTTATATGGTTGGTTGCTATGGAATGAAGAAGAGAATTATAGTAAGTCTAAAACAAACAGGAAAGAAGATATCATATTTGGAAAAAAATTAGGCAATTCAAAATTTAAATTCTTAAAGTAAAGGAAAGTTCATTATTAAACCAGAAGTTAAGGAAAGTTTGGCAACAGAGATAACGCTTAATAATTTTGTTTGCCCAAATAAGGTTTAATCAAAGAGATTGAGGGGAGATATGGCCAGTTGCCATATTTGGGAAATATCTTTGATAGTTCCTAATTATTTCCATATATTTCGAGTTATTTGAGGATGATTTGTGGTACTTTTGGTTTAATAATGAATCATTTCCCTCCCTATTTGATGTTTTACTCGTGGAAAGTGTTATTGGTGAATTTCAAAAGGAATAGAACGATTTAGAATGAAATTTTAGATTTCCAGACTTGACCCGGTGCCTGCTCAAAGTAGTTGAACTAATCGTGGCCCAGTTCTTGAAAAACAGAGGAAACAGAGCTCAAACTAGGAGATTGACGAATTGACTCAGCGCCGGCCCTGCTCTATTGTGGCCGTTTAAAGTGCTTTTTCAAGTCAAATTGAAAATTGCCAAAGAGGTTAACTTATGACTTGTACTCACCCAGGGCTTTTTGAAGAACAAATTTCAGCAATCAGAAGGCTTATTTAACCAAGAACAAGTGAAAAATAACATATCTGTCCATGGAATTGAAGTAACAGTTATCCATTGAAGGGGAATTCATCACTCAAATAAGCATTGTTTAAGAAGGTTCTCTAAAGAAGAATAAGAGGGCAGGTCTATGAGTTCATTCGAAGATATTTGTTTTCTTTTTCTTTAAACAATGATGAGATTAATGTTTTAATTGTAATTGAATGTTATTTTCGAATTTATGATATTGTAATTCATTTAACCTTTGATCAATTAATTGTTTCTCTTGGTATTTGATTACTTGCTTTTATATGGTAGATTGATGAAGTCTAATTTATTTCTAATGGACTAGGGAAACGAAGTTAAACTGAGTTCAATTTAAATAATTCTATATAATTGTTATCTTAACTGGATTGGCAAAAAGATGGTTGAGAATTAAATCTAAGTAATTAAATGTTAGTTAACTTCTCCTAGAGTATAGGGTCATTGGATAATTTCATGATTATATTACCTCGAGTATAGGGAAATTCATGAGCAATAAGTCTAATGCATTTCTTTGGTTATGTTGGTTTGATTGAAAAATCTGCTAATTTAATGACGAAATTGTGATTCCATGTGTTGGGAAAAAGTGAATTCTATCTTTATTCCTTCATTATACCAAGACAATGATTGATTATGATAAGTGTTAGATAGTTCGTATCATGTTCTCGAGAATAACTATTTAATTTCATATTTTCTCTCTCCAGGACTTGTGTATATATTTTGTTTTTGTTTTTATTTTTATTTTTATTCTTTATCAATCTTATTAATAGGTTAAATATTGAATGAAAAGTATTTAGTGTGTACGTGTTTCTTGAGGATCGATCACGTTAATTCCCTAAACTATGCTTAATGATATGTGCACTTGGTCATATGTGTAATTTGGTATTAATATTTTAATTGAAACTTGATTAGGAATGGATATAAATTGCATGATTTTTATATACCCAAATTCAACGCATTAAGTTTTTAGCACTGTTGCGGGGGAACAATATCATGAAAGTTTGGAATTTATTTATTTAGCCATGTTTATATGTCTATTTGTAAATATGTATATATGTTCTTTGTTTAAATAGGTGCCATAATTTGTTGTTTTTTGATAAAAGAAACATATATGATGTACTCTCTGTTTTTCTTTGCACAAAATGTACATTCTACAACTTGTTTTCAAAACTCCATCATGAATCCAACTAGAATATCATATGTAGGTACCATGGCCAACTATAGTTTGATCCAAATAGATAACAAGTAGGACCCACAGATAAGCACTACTTTTTGGAAGGTGCTAGAATGTTTTGAACATAAGGTACATGAGGTCTGCCCATTTAACATTATTGAACTCTCCTATCCAACCAAGGGCCTTTTCAAGGTGAATGGTAATCGAATTAAGCTCACTATCTTGGAGAAGCTCAGAGCGAGGTGGTCCAACCGGATATGATACTTATGATGTGGACGGCTGATTTTCTTACTTTTTACTTTTACTTCTTTTTCTACTTTTTTCTTTTAGTTACTTTTATCCTTTTTATTTTAACGACCTTTTTTATATAGATGTTTCTTTTCGTTATTTTATTTTATTTTCCAATTTTATTATATTTTTATACTTTTTGTTTTGTTTTTTTGTTTAGGACTACCTCATCCATTGTCAAGGAAACAATGCACTTTTGGGATGAATTCAATATTATTCTTAGCAATATATGACTATGCGAAGTATTTCTTTATCTTGTCTTTCTTTCCCTTTTCATTTTTTTTTAATTCCTTAGATACTTTGTCTTGTGATATTCCTGGCCATTGGGGACAATGTCCAACTTAAGTGTGGGGGAGGAGTTGAAGTCAATACTTTCTTCATTCTTTTTTATTCTCTTGAACTTTTTGTGCATATTGAGATGATTTTGGATAAACAAATTTTTCTTTCCACTGAAGATGATTTTTGTGCTAATTTTTTTTTTGAATTAGTCTGGGTTGGAGTTGTGATTTTCTTTTTAACTTCAAATATGAATTTTTTATTCATTATGTTGTATTTTTGTTAAAAGGTAAACTTGTGTATTAAGTTGGATTTTGCTATGTTTTGAGAATTTAAGCTAACTTTGGTTATATTTGGTATTTGAGTTTGTTTTATTCTTTGAGTTTGAATATAGATAATACGATAAAATATGGAAAAGGTTGTTGACTAAATCTTGTATTATAGATTTATAATTTTCTTGACTCTGAGTTGTGAATAAGGAATGTGAGAAGATAAGGAAAAAAAATAATGAGTGAGAAAAATCATTATTTTGTGAGCTGAAAAATAACGAGAAAAAAAGGCTCTTGTTTTTAATTTTGAAGATCTTTTGTTGAAAAGGGGGCTAATATGGAGAGAAGTAACAACCATTGTTCGATACACTCTCTTGAAGCTATCTGAAGGCAAAAAGGCAACAAAGATAGCGAAGAAAAATTGTTAAAAAATGCAGAAGGAAAGAAAAGAGAATAATGACTATAAGAGGGCCAATACAATGTGTGAAGAAAAATCTATTTACTTGAGGCTATCAATTCCTTAAGTCATTGAAAAAAAAATAGAAGAGTAGAGTGTTTCCTTTCTCTACTACTTGAGTTGTTCAACTTTAAGTTCATGATGCTTGAATTGGTTAAATAGCTTGACATATAAGATTTGTGTTATCTATATTTTTGCTTAAGGGATGAATTAATTTTCTTGTATTGAATATGACCTTGTTTAACTTAATTTAACGGTATTATGATTATTTGGTTTAATATATGAGTTTGCAATGTTTTGAAAGGGTTGAATGAATAACAAATTTGTGTTTAAGGTTAGAAGAAGATTATTGATTTATTATTGATAGGGGCTAAATTAGTTATATTTTTCCTAGTTATTTGAGGTTTTTTTGTGATACATTTTGTTCAATAACTAGTCATATTCCTTAATATTTGAGATTTTACCCTTGGAAAGGTAGTTTGTTCATTATTATAGATTTTTTGTGTAAAACGAAGCAAAAATGTCACAAAATAGAAAAGTGGCGGCGCCGGCCAGGACAGAGGAATTGGCGCCGGCCATGCATTATTGACACAAACTTCGAAGAAACAAAAATTGGTGAAACAAAGCGAAATAGAGTGGAACCGGCGCCAGCTCCAGTAGCCAAGGCGGCGCTGGCTGCATGCTGGACTACCTTGTACGGAATTCGGAAAAAATCGGCGAACAAGTGGAGAATCAGAACACAACCAGAGCCAGCTCCGAGAGCCAAGGTGGCACCGGCTGTGGTCAGAGGGAATGGCAGAGCTTTGATTTTTCTACGCGGTTTTTGGTAATTTGTGGAGTTTTAGTCCTTTCCTACTTCTACTTGGCCTATAACATTACATTAATGAGTTTAGGCACTTTCCAAGCCTATAAATAGATGGAAAACACAAGGAAAAAGGAGAGAATTCATTGATCATCACAAAAAATCATTCAAATCAAAGGAGGAATTCTTCAATTCAAGGAGGGTTGTGCAAGAAGGTCTTCAAAGGAAGAAGAATGAGGCTTGTCTATGAGTGCTTTCTTTTACTTTCTTTTCTTTTTCTTGAACAATGATATGTTAATTTTTTTATTGTAATTCAACGTTGTTTCAGATATTCATGATATTTAGAGTTATTTGATCTTTTGATTAATTGATTGTTTTTCTTGGTATTTAATTACTTGAGCTTATTACGAGGTTAATTGATTGGTTCTTTCCGTTAACTCGCTGAGACCAAAGGGGTTGGTGGTGGTTTCAATTTATTAATTTCATATTTATTATCTCTTAACTCGCCGAGACCAAGTGGGTTAATTGATGAGGACTAGGTAATTAAAGGTTAATTGATGTTTGCCGAGACTAAGGATTCATTGGTTAATTTCATGTTTTAAATTCGCCGAGACCAAGGGAATTTAATCAAGGATTGTGTTTAATGCATCTTTTGCGTGAATTGGTTGAGACGAGACTAAGTGATTCTAATTTATCTAGAAGGTAGTGATTTCATAGATTGAAAAAGAAGTGAATCTATCTTAATCCTTCATGATGCTAAGAGAATAATTTGTTATGATAATGATTGGGTACTTTAAGATCATGATTGTCAAAATAATGGTTTGATTTGCATACTTCTCCATCCTTGACATGTATATATTTTTTATTTTTATTTTGTTTTGTTTTATTTTACTTTTCGCTTTATTGAGTCGGTTAAACAATGAAAGAAGACGGATTAATGTATACTTGTTCCTGGAGGATTGACACTCGTTTGAACCCAATGCTGTGTTAATAATGAGTATGCTTGCTCATATGTGTAATTTGAGATTAACGTTTTAATTTAAACTTGATTGGAAATGAGCTTATTTTTATTTTTTTTTTGTACCCAAATAAATACGCAGCAAGTTTTTGGCACCGTTCCTGGAGAACAATAGCATGAAAGCTTGGATTTTGTTGATTTAACCATGTAAATATATAAATATGTATAATTGTTCTTTTAGAAAGTATGTGCTATCTTTTGTATCTTGTGTATCTTTGTATATTCTTGTAATCTAATTTACTGACTTTGTATTTTGTTGTAATCATGAATTCTGCTATCTAACTTTCGTCTTGTCTTTTCTAGGTGTTAGCCTTGGTACATGATCCAATGACCTGAAGGTGATATAGTAGATTTCGTTTTGTTTCATTTTTATTTCTTTCTCCATGAATTAAATTGAATTATTCATCATTGCTGCATGTTCATCATTTTTATTTCATTTTTTTTAAATAGTGTATTGATGATAGATTGGCAAAATTACAAGCTAAAATTGATATTTTTAGTGCAACGTCATTAGAAGCATTAGTGAATGCTTTTTTTGCTAATACAAATTCATCTGTTTAGTGGCATAAAGAAGCTTCGCAACAATTGGGCGATCAAAGGAAACAATTAGTTAAGATTGTTGAGGATACTCATGAGTTCATGCTAGCTCATATAATTGACCATGAAAAAAAAAAAAAAAAAAAGAGGCTATGAGGGACAATTGCATGATGTGGCAAGAGAGGTATTTGATTCTACTCTATGTGCTCATAATTCTAATATTTCTTTACCACATGATTTCTTAGGCTCTTCTCAATTCTTGGAGAACAATGGTCCCAATGATGATGTATGGAGCTCAACATACCTTAAGAAGTTGGATTTATCATTCATTATAAGAAACCCTTTTGAGGATGTTGACAAATTCCACCCTTCACCCCAATCTCAGGGAAGTAACTTGGTATTTGTAGAAGCATTGAAAAGTAAGGATTTCCCAATCCCATCTTTAAGAACTCAAATACTAAATTTAAAGGGGTATTCTAAATTGTAAAAATTCTTTTGAAGGGTTAATCGGTGATTTCAAGTTTGATGCATTCTTTAGAAACCATGTGCACTTGTATGTTGACAACAATATTTGTGTGTCTAAAGAAATGTTAGAGAAAGAGGTTTATGTGTTTTTCTTTAGTAAGCAAAATTATTTTCATAAACCTCTCTTCATTGTACATTCATCATGCCTATCTTTTATTTTGAGCTTTAATTTCTTTTCAAAAGGTTTGAGGAGGAAGCATGATGAGTGTAAAAAGTTTTTGTTTTATTTATTTATTTTTATTTTTATTTTTTTACTTGAGTCTTTTTATTTAGTTTGTTTTCTTGCATTTAGGTATCTTTTTATTTTATTATTATTTTCCTTGTGCTTTTATTTGTATTTTGTTTTGCAGGAATAAAGTCCACTTGGACAAGCCCTTCTCTTTACCTCAAGTTTCGATACCTATTCGAGCATTATTGCACTTGGGAAGGATTACTTAAACTTTCTAACCCATTATTATTTTTAGTCCCTTTGGAGATGCTTTCTTGTGTTTATTTTTTGCCAAGGCGGATATTGCCCAATTTAAGTGTGGCGGAGTGGTTTAGTGATATACTTTGTCTAAATTTTTTATCAATTTTATTTTGAGTACAAAGTTTGGAAAATTGGAGCTACTTCGTCATGGAAAATTGGAGCTACTTCCATTTCTTTTTTACCCCATGTCATTGTTTCTTCATTGTTCTATTTATTTGGCCATTGAGGACAATGTCCAGTTTAAGTGTGGGGGAGTGGTTAGATTGAGAATTGTTCTATGCATATACCTTATCCTTCTTGTGTGCAAAATTTTCAACATTTTTCTAATTTTCTTTGAAATTTCAAGCTGTATTTTTAATGCATGTCTTTATGATGGATTATATAGCATATTTTCTAGATCATTTATGGTTTATGCATGACTTTTTGCACGCACTTGGACTAAGTAGTTCTTGATCTAATGCTTTGCATTATTCTTAAACCCGTTTTTCTACTAAAATTCATGGAGCATTCTAGAACTTACTTGAATATCTTTCGAGGCGAAATAAGAAAGACAATCATGATTTAACTTAGGGATGACGGTAATAGGCCTTCTTTGGATAGTTTGAGCTTTTCAAGCTTACCTATTTTTTATATTATCCCTAGTGCCTATTTTGAGCCTAAATTGTTGATTTCTTTCTTTAAAACCCGTTGTCATACTTTGTCCATTGCTTGTTCATGAGGGTTTGAATAATTTCCCAAATTTTTATGCTCTTGAGGATGAAAGTATATGTAGGAGAATGTTGAGAAAGAATACTTGAAAAAGATCATGACTTGTTACTTTTAGTCATGTAGTTGTGGTGAGCAAGAAAAAGAAAAGAAAGAGAAAAGAGGAATTGAAAAAAAGAAAAGAAAACCAGAAAGTTGTTAGAAAGAATGGAAAGAAAGAAAAGGTGAGAAAGAAAAGAACAAAAGAGGAGTGAAAGAAAAGAAAATTGAAAGAAAAAGAGAGAAGAAAGATTGCAAGAGGAATGGTGGTTGAGTTGTAAAAGTTAAATTCATATTAAATCTTTGACACCATTGCTGAAAATTATAAGTGATCTTGTGAAAAATAGGGAAGAATTGATGAAGAAAGTAAAAAGATGAGAAGGCGAAGAGAAAAAAGAAATAAAATATAGGATTTGCTTGAGTTAAGTTGTAATTGCTGAATAAGGTTATGGTTTGATTGATTTTTGGAATAGGAGAGCAAGAAGAGTTTGGAAATTATTATTCATTTTGTTTATCTTTTCTTGAGAACTCTCAGTTCTTTGATATTTAATTCTCCAATATCCTTCGTTTGATAAGCTACAATACAAACCTTTAGCCTTACATTACAAGCTGGAAAGTCCTACTTAACCACGTAGAATCATGATATGTGTCGGATTAGTGGAGAGAGTGTATGAAAAGTAAGCCTATGGAATGCATACACTTTTTAAACTAAATTCTTTCTAATGGTTTGAGAATCTTGCTAAGTATTGAGATGGTTCTACTAAATCATTTATCACTTACACAAGTCTTACATTTGCTGTGAAAGATGTAGTAGCATATGTTTTATGTTCTTGAATGAAGAAAGTATTAGAGATATTGTTTTGAAATTGATTGAGTGATTAATAAAACCTTATTTTTTCCTACTTGTCTTTGATACTTTGCTTAAGGACATGCAAAAAGCTAAGTGTGGCGGAATATGATAGGGGCTAAATTGGTCATATATTTTTCTAGTTATTTGAGGCTCTTTGTGATACATTTTATTCAATAACTAGTCATATTCCTTCATATTTGAGATTTTACCCTTGGAAAGGTAGTTTGTTCATTATTATAGATTTTTGGGATAAAACGAAGCAAAAACGTCACAAAACAGAATAGAGGTGGCGCAGGCCAGGACAGAGGAACCGGCATTGGCCATGCACTGTTGACATGAACTTCGAGGCAACAAAAAATTGGTGAAACATAGTGGAACTGGCGCCGGCTCCAATAGCCAAGGCGGCGCAGCTGCATGTTACATGCTAGACTACCTTATGCGGAATTCGAAAAAAATCGGCAAATGAGTAGAGAGCCAGAACACAATTGGTGTCGGCTCTGAGAGCCAAGGCAGCATTGGTTATGCTCAAAGGGAATGCGGAGCTTTGATTTTTCTATGCAGTTTTTGGTAATCTGTGGAGTTTTAGTACTTTCCTACTTCTACTCGGCCCAGAACATTACACCAACGATTTTAGGCACTTTCCAAGCCTATAAATAGATGGAAAACACAAGGGAAAATGAGAGAATTCGTTGATTATCATAGAAAATCACTCAAATCAAAGGAGAAATTCTTCAATTCAAGGAGGATTGTGTAAGAAAGTCTTCAAAGGAAGAAGAAGGAGGCTTTTCTATGAGTGCTTTCTTTTACTTTCTTTTCTTTTTCTTGAACAATGATATGTTAATTGTTTTATTGCAATTTAACGTTGTTTCAGATATTCATGATATTTAGAGTTATTTGATCTTTTGATTAATTGATTATTTTTCTTGGTATTTAATTACTTGACCTTATTACGAGGTTAATTGATTGGTTCTTTCCGTTAACTCGCTGAGACCAAAGGGGTTGGTGGTGGTTTCAATTTATTAATTTCATATTTATTATCTCTTAACTCACCAAGACCAAGTGGGTTAATTGATGAGGACTAGGTAATTAAAGGTTAATTGATGTTTGCCAAGACCAAGGATTCATTGGTTAATTTCATATTTTAAATTTGCCGAGAGCAAGGGAATTTAATCAAGGATTGTGTTTAATGCATCTTTTGGGTGAATTGGTTGAGACGAGACCAAGTGATTCTAATTTATCTAGAAGGTAGTGATTTCATGGATTGAAAAGGAAGTGAATCTATCTTAATCCTTTATGATGATAAGAGAATAATTTGTTATGATAATGATTGGGTACTTTAAGATCGTGATTGTCAAATTAATGGTTTGAGTTGCATACTTCTCCATCCTTGACATGTATATATTTTTATTTTTATTTTATTTTTTTATTTTACTTTTCACTTTTTGAGTCAATTAAACAATGAAAGAAGAGGGATTAATGCACACTTGTTCCTGGAGGATCGACACTCGTTTGAACCCTATGCTATGTTAATGATGAGTATGCTTACTCATATGTGTAATTTGGAGTTAACGTTTTTAATTTAAACTTGATTGGGAATGAGCTTATTTTTATATGATTTTTGTACCCAAATAAATACGCATCAATTATGAATGAATTTGGTTGATGCTAATTTTCTAAACCTACCCTAGAATTAGAGGGATGGGATGCATTTCATGGCATATTGCATAAAAATATATTTATTGGATGAATTTGTGTGCCTTAAAATTGTTATATGTGGGTTATATGGTTTATTTGTGTTTGTTGAGTATTGAGGGTAATTAAGGAATTTCACTTGAGGATGAATTAAGAAGAGGCTTGAGATTTAGAAAGAAAATAAGAATAAAAATTAATGTGATTAAGTGGTTAGAGCTTTGTGGTTAATTTCTAAGGTCTTGAGTTCAAATTCCATCAACTAAGTATTTTTTAAATTATGCTAACTAATGTTTGAATTTTTTCTTCTTGCACTCCATGAAACTAGGAATGTTGTCTTAAGGAAGACACAATGGTAATATTCTAACCATGTGATCTTGTCCTAAAAGAAAAGCTTGAGGAGTTCTAATCTCCATCATTTTAGCAAACCAATTCCTAGCCTATTTGAATTAAAAATATTCCTATTTGAATTCTTCTAATTTCCTTATAAAATATCTTGGATAATCTTGAACTTGAATTTTTGAAGGAAAATTCCAGCTTTTGGGAGGTTAGATGACCGAAATTTAGGAGTGGTAATAGTTGGTTGTTTTCCAAGATTAAATCACCATAGCTTCTTCTCTAAAGAACTATATTTTGCTTGTTCTTATTTTGGTGCAAAACTGGAATTTTTTCCAGCTCTTCCTCTTGGCTAGATTTCTGAAAAAATGCAGCAAATCTACCTATTCTTTCTTTGCTAGCAAACAACCATTTCATGTGTATAGGAAGTTGAAAACCCCTTGGAAATTTGGAGCTATTATGGCTTCATCAAAGTAGAAAATTTTCCAGCAAACTACAAAGTGTTCTAGCCATAGGAATTGAGCATTCAACCCATGCATAAGAAGACCATCTAAAGTTCTCCTCTTTCTTCTTCAAGGTTATGGCTGGAAAACCACCATTAATAGACCTTGAAACACTCCTATTTTACAGCTGCAAATCCATTCAAAATATTTCAATCTTTTGCTAACAAATCATCCTAGATTTTTTGAGTTCTTATAGCTATATATATATACATATATTCATGTATACACACACACACACACACACATGAGCATATGGATGCTCAATCTATTATACTACATGTTTGAGAGTTATTTGATGCCTAAGCCAAAAGTAAGAGATATGGGATCTTGAAGCAACTATTTCTTCACAAAATGGTAGAAGGTTCTTTTGTGGCGACTCATAGGTTGAAGAAGCTGGGCTTGATAGAGAAGCTTGGATCTCTCAGGTTTGCAATGGTTCATGACTTAAGTGTTGACTTAATTTTACAATCTTTGCCTAATAGTTTCTCATAATTTGTGATTGACTATCAGATGAACAAGATTGAGTCCACCATTCTTGAGTTGATCAATCTTCTCAAAACTGTGGAGTCCTCCATGAAGAAGGATTCCAATGCAGTTTTAATGGTAGAGTCTTCCTCTTCTAAAAAGAAAGTTTAAAAGAAGAAGAAGAAGGCTCCCATGAAGCCCAAAGGTAGTGTGAAGAAGAAGGACGCACTACAAAGGCCCATGCCATCATTGTGGGAAGATGGGTCACTGGAGGTACAATTGCAAAGCCTACTTGGAGACCATTAAGGACAAGAAGCAGAAGGAGAAGCTTACAAGCACTTCTACTTCTACTCCGAGTATGTTTATGATTGAGATAAATACTACCTTTAGAAAGAGATATGGGTATTAGATACCAGACGTGGATCTTATTTGTGCAATAACTTGTAGGGACTAAAGAGCAGTAGAAGGCTAGAGAAAGGCGATGTGGATCTACGTACTGCAAATAGAGCAAAGGTTGCTGCACTTGTTGTGGGGACATACGAGCTGAACCTGCCTTCGAGATTAATTCTAGAACTGAAAAATTGTTATTTTGTACCAGTTTTAATGAAAAGCATTATCTCAATTGCGTGTTTAGACTTATATGGATTTCATTTGATATTTAAGAATAAATGTTGTTCGTTTTCATTGAATGATATTCATTACAGTTCAACAATTCTGGTTAATGGTTTATATGTTCTAGACTTGGATAATCTAGTTCTCAATATAAATAATAAGAAACCCAAAATGGATAACTCTAATACCTTTTACTTATGGCATTGTCGTTTGGGCCATGTAAATGAAAATCGTGTTTCTAAGTTATATAAGCTTGGTGATTTAGAGTCATTTGATTATGAATAATATGGCATATAAGAATCTTGTTTACTAGGCAAAAAGACTAAAACTCCTTTTCTAGGAAAAGGAGAACGGGCCAAGGAGTTATTAGAACTCATACATTCTGATGTATATGGCCCAATATCAATACAAGAAAAAGGATGTTATAACTATTTCATAAGCTTTATTGATGATTTCTCACGATACGGGTATTTGTATTTAATGAAATACAAACCTGAGGCTTTTAAAAGGTTCAAAGACTTCAAGAATGAAATAGAGAAACAACTTGGCAAAATTATTAAGACTCTAAGATCTGATCAAGGAGGAGAATACTTGAGCCAAGAGTTCCTGAGTTATCTTAGAGATAATGGGATACTATCTCAATGGACTCTACCACAAACACCTCAACATAACGGTGTATCTGAAAGAATGAATTGAACACTTCTAGACATGGTACGGACCATGATGGCTTTTGTAGACCTACCAAAAATGTTTTGGAGGCAGGCACTAGAAACTTCTATTTACATACTACTAAATAGAGTTATGACAAAAACAGTTGATTCTACCCCATTTGAGATGTTCTATGGTAAAAAACCAAAGTTATCTCACTTGCGAGTATGGGGTTGTCCTGCTTTTGTCAAAAGGCCACAGTCAGACAAACTTGATAGTAAGTCTGACAAGTGTTTGTTTGTGGGATATCTAAAAGAATCCTTTGGATATTACTTCTACCTCTATTCTAAAAACAAATTGTTTGTTTTGAAGAATACCATCTTCTTAGAGAAGGAGCACATGCTCAAAGGGGACAGTGGGAGTAAAATTAAACTTAGTGAAGTTCATAAAGATCAAACAAATGAGGATCAACTATCTAACCCACATCTATTGAGAGAATAGATGAACTTTCTAATACACGAGAACCTCATAGATCTAGTAGGATACGTGTGGCACCTGTGAGATATAGATTACTCATTAGTGACCACAATAACGTATTCCTCATAGATGAAGATGAGCTTCCTATCTACAAGGATGTTCTAAATAGTTCAGAATCTGGCAAATGGCTTGAGGCCATGAAGTCAGAGATGGATTTCGTGTACGAAAACTAAGTATGGACTTTGGTTGATCCACCCAAATAAATTAAACCTACTGGGTGCAAATGGGTTTTCAAGAAGAAAACGAACATAGATGGTAACTTAGTTACCTATAAAGCACATCTAGTGACAAAGGGTTATCGTCAACAACATGGTATTGACTATAGCAAAACTTTCTCGCCAGTAGCTATGTTAAAATCCATCAGAATACTCCTAACCATTGTTGCTCATTATGATTATGAGATTTGGCAAATGGATGTGAAAATAGCTTTCCTAAATGGAAATCTGACTGAGGAAGTGTACATGACACAACCTGAGGGTTTCACATCCAGTGATGGCACAAATGTGTGTAAGTTGCAAAGGTCCATTTATGGACTTAAGCAAGCTTCTAGGAGTTGGAACATCCATTTTGATGAAACAATAAAAGAGTTTGGTTTTATTCAAAACATGGATAAGCCTTGTCTATACAAGAAGGTTAGTGGGAGTACAATCATTTTCTTATTGCTTTATGTAGATGACATATTACTAATGGGAAACGATATACCTATCTTGCAAACAGTTAAAGTTTGTTTGTCCAAACAATTCTCCATGAAAGACCATGGAGAAGCAACCTATATTCTTGGAATAAGAATCTATAGAGATAGATCCAAAAGGTTGCTAGATCTTTCACAGTCTACATACATAGATAAAGTGTTAAAGAGGTTTAGCATGGATTAATCCAAAAAGGGATTCTTACCCATGTCACATGGTGTAAGCCTTTCAAAGTCGATGTCTCCCAAGACACAAATTGAAAAGGATCACATAAGTAAGATTCCATATGCCTCGGCAGTTGGATCTATCATGCACGCTATGATATATACTAGGCCTGATATATCTTGTGCTCCCAGTTTGACGAGCAGATACCAATCTAACCCCAGTGAGGGTCATTGGACGGCTATAGAAAACATCCTTAAGTACTTACGAAGGACTAATGATATGTTCTTAGTATATGGAGAAAGTGATTTAAATATAAATGGGTATACTGATGCCAGTTTTCAATCTGACAAAGATGATTTCAAATCATAATCTGGCTACGTGTTTATGTTGTGCCGAGGGGCAATAAGTTGGAAAAGTTCCAAACAACAGACTATTGCCGACTCTACGACAGAAGCTGAGTATAGTTCCTAGTGTTGTTTGGGTCAAGAAGTTCGTGATGGAACTAAGTATAGTTCCTAGTGTTATTGGTCCAATAACTTTGTATTGTGACAACAACGAAGCCATTGCACAAGCAAAAGAGCCACGGTCTCACCAACGATCCAAACATGTACAACGACACTATCATCTGATCCGGGAGATCATAGATAGGAATTATGTAAAGATAGACAGAGTTCCCACGGATGAGAACATAGCTGACCCGCTTACAAAAGCACTATCCCAAAATATACCAGATTATCATGTTGAGTCATTCGGTATTAGATACATAAATGATTGGCTCTAATGCAAGTGGGAGTTTGTTAGTATTATGTCCTAGAGGCAATAACTTGTACATTGTATATGACATATTTTATTTTAATACAAGACATTATTTATCTTACAGTTTCTTTGTTTACTTTTAAGTAATATAACTGTTCGATAAAGTCCCTAGTACGACACTGTGTTAAGAAAATCATAATAGAGATCATGATTTGAGATTCCTACTGCACTGTATAGTGTTAGTACTTAAAGAGTCTCTAGTCATAGTATTAATGAGACAGGACATCATTAATTCGTTAAGACTAGCATGTGTTAGACTTTCTGATTTGATCAGGTAGTGGTTCTCATATTTGTGAGTATTGAGATACTCAAAGTTAACACATGGTTACTTGTTAATGGAATAAGTTCATTGGATGACCTAGCTATGAGATAATCACATGGATAACTATTTGTGCCAGTGATATAATCTCAAAATAGCAAATGTGCAAGTATCCTTGGACTTGAAATCTCCAAGTACTTAGTTTGCTAAGCATTGTACTTTGATTCCAATCTCTGGAGCTCGATCGAAGGCCGCCTATGGGATGGATATTGGGTACATTGTGAGGTAAACAAAAGTAGTTGAGAGGGTCAATAAAGGATTCACCACTCCTAATAGTTGGGGCGAATATCTCACGGCCACTTGTAGGATTTACTACTCGAGAAGTCCTTGGCCAAGGCTATTTTTATTGGAAATAGTTCCAATTGATACACATTTAGAGTAGTGGGTTCCTGGTAAAAGTACTATGTATTCGGGCCAGAATTAATTCTGGAGAGAGTTGACACTAATTCCGTACTCCAAACCAAATGAGATATTGTATGGTAAAAGGAGTTAATTACACTATAGTTTGTTATTGAAGGGTTTATGTCAAGCCACTTGACTTCCTGGACTCTTATGTGGTCATGATGTGTTGCTAGATACCGCTCATGATCAGGGAATATGGGTTTATTAATTGATGAATTAATAAATCGATCCTAATTAGAATTAATAGGATTAATTCTAATTAATTATGGATTATTAATCTCAAAGATGTTTGGATTAATGCATGTTCTATACCAATTGACTGGGAAACCTAATAGGTCACACACAATAGAGGATTATATACTCAAGATGTTATTTGATAACATAGTGGAGTTAATTGTGAGAAAGAGAAGTTGTTGTGGATAAATTATAATTAGTTATAATTTATGGTCTAAATTGTAATTGTGAGAACTTGATGTTTCCAATTACAATTGGAGAATTCTAATAGGATTAGAATTCTCAGTTTTGGTAGGGGATTTTTGTGTAACATATAGATGGGATACACGAAAACCCTAGTATGGTGTGACACAAAAAATCCAACACACGAAATTCTTCTCTCTTCTCTCTCTCTCTCAATTGTTCTTGAGAAGTCCTAGCCGCCATCTTGTTTCTACTAGCAAAGGAAATTTTGACACTTGAGTATTCCTCTGTATGGATTACTATTAGAGATAATCACACACTGTGATTATAGTGGCTAGACATTCAACTCTCACGGAGTTTGATCAGGAGGATTGCTGGATCGCGCCTCGACTTGTAGAAGAATTTTTTTTTTCTTCGGACGATCATATAAAGGTAAAAAGCTGTTACATTTGATCTCTTTATATCTTGTTTTCCACACATATGTGGATTTTGGGATGGTATCTCTTTTTATTTTTCACTGTGCCATATCCGATATGCGTGAGAAATTCCCAACATTAATCTCGTAATAAGCACAAGTAATTAAATACTAAGAATAACAGTCAATTAATCAAAAGAAAAATGTAACTATAAAAATCATAAATACCTAAACAATGTCAAATTACTATAAAACAATCAACATATTATTGTTCAAGAAAAGAAAACAAAGTAAAAGAAAGGAGTCATAGACAAGCCTCCTTCTTCTTCCTTTGAAGACCTTCTCGCATAATCCTCCTTGATTGAAGAATTCCTCCTTTTATTTGAGTGATTTTCTATTATAATGTTTGAATTCCCCCATTTTCTCTTATGTTTTTCATCTATTTATAGGCTTAGGAAGTATCTAAACTCGTTGGTGTAAGGTTCTTGGCTGACTAAAAGTAGGAAGATATTAAAATTCTACAAATTACCAAAAACCGCATGCAAAAATCAAACTTCGTCTTATCCTCAGGGCAGAGTCTGCGCCACCTTAGCGCTGGAGCTGGCGCCGGTTGTGTTCTGTTTCTTCAGTTATTCGCCGATATTTTTTTTACTTCAATGTAACGTTTTCCAGAGTATGGTCGGCGCCGCCTTGGCTACTAGAGTCAGCACCGGTTCAGTTTTGTTTCGAGTGTTTTATTGATTTTTTTGTTACCTCGAAGTCTGTGCCAATAATTCGTGGCTGTCACCGATTACTCTGCCTTGGCTGGCGCCGCCTATGTTCTAGTTTGTGACGGTTTTACCTTATTTTACCCCTAAAATCTGAAATAATGCACAAAATACATTTTCTATGGTAAAATCTCAAATATGAAGGAATATGACTAGTTATTGAACAAAATGTATTACAAAATAGCCTTAAATAACCAAGAAAAATATGACTAATTTAGGCCCTATCAATTCCCCCACACTTAGCTCTTTGCTTGTCATCAAGAAAAGTATCAAAGACATGTAAGAAAAACAGAATGTGTTAAAATAGTCACTCAATCAATTTCAAAATAGTATTCCAATGCTTTCTTCATTAAAGATAACAAAACACACGCTACTTTATCTTTTATAACAAATGCAAGACTTGTGTAAGTGTATAGTGACTAGTACAACCATCTCAATACTTTAACATCATTCTCAAACCATTGGAAAGAATTTAGTTCAAAAAAAATATGCATTCCATAAGCTTACTTTTCATACACTCTCATTACTAATCTGAGACATATTATGATTCTACTTAGATCAAGTAGGACCTTTAAGCTTGTAATGTAAGGCTAAAAGGGCTTGTAATGTAGCTTGTCAAACGAAGGATATAGGAAATTCAAACATCAGAGAATATGAGAGTTCGCAAGAAATGGATAAACACAATGTATCAAGAAATTCCAAACTCTTCTTGCTCTCCTATTTCAAAAATCAATCAATCCCCATAACTTTTTATAGCCTTTACAATTCAGTTCAAGAAAAGCTTGCATTTCTATAACTCATTCTCAACTCATCAATAATTTTTTCACAAGATCATTCAAATTTTCCTCAATGGTGCCAAGAACTTGATATGAACTCAAGTTTTTAAAAAATTCCTACAACTTAACCACCCTTCTTCTTGTGTTCTTTTTCTTCTTTCTCTTTCAATTCTTTCTTTCGTTCTTCCTTTTTTTCAAATGGTGGTGTTGTTTGTTTCACAATTTTTTTTTTCTTTTCCATCTTGTCTTAGCAGCTTTTTGTTTTCTTTCTTATTTTCAACCTTTCTCTTTTCTTCCTTCCCTTTCATTTTCTAGCTGAACCTAACTCTTGATGCATGACTGAAAGTAACAAGTCATGATCTTTACACAATTATTCTCCCTCAACATTCTCCTACATGTACTTTTATCCATCCAGAGCAATCAAAGATTTGGAATATAAATCAAACTCTCAGAAAGAAGTAATGGACAAAGTATAACAATGGGTTTTAAGAAAGAAATTATCTACTTAAGCTCAAAATAGGCACTAGGGATAATAAAATAGGTAGGCTTGAAAAGCTCAAACTATCCAAAAAAGGCATATTACTGTCATCCCTAAGTTAAACCATGAATGTCTTTCTTATTTCGCCTCAAGAGGTATTCAAGTAAGTTCTAGAATGCTCAATGAATTTTAGTGTAAAAACAGGTTTAAGAACAATGTAAAGTATATGATCAAGAACTACTTAGTCTAAGTGCATGCAAAAAGTTATGGAAAAGCCATAAATGATATAGAACATATGCTCTATAATCTATCATAAAGACATGCATTAAAAATACAGCTTGAAATCTCAAAGAAAATTAGAAAAATTTTGCTCACAAGAAGGATGAAGTATAAAAGAATGATGCATAGAAGAATTCCTAAGCTAACCCCCCCCCCCACACACACACACTTAAACTGGACATTGTCCTCAATGGCCAAATAAATAGAACAATGAAGAAACAATGCCATTGGACCAAAAATATAAAGGAGAAGAGATAAGAAAGACAATACTTCTATTCATTGGGCAATTTGCTGTACAAGAGTACATCAGCCGACGCTGGTTCAATGCTGGGTTGCTTGGTCTCGGAGTTGTAGGATAGCCGGTGTCGGTTGCAGTCCTCAACCACTTTGCAATGTGACAACAGCTGTTTCCTCTTTGCCTACTGGTGTTGTTGAGATTTTATCACTAGGTCAGTCAAAAATCAGATTTGTCGTTCCATATTACGGATCATTGTTCAAACTTCTCAATGTGTAATCTATTTGTTGGAAGTGCCTCGTGACATGGACAGCAAATTTTCCAATCACGGTCTCTAGCTCTGCTGATTCTGGTGCTGTAAGTGTTGTCTTAGAAGCGTAATAGGGGTACTGCCCCTCGTTAAACCTCCTATGATTCCAATTTGCTATTTCTCCTGAACATCGGAGATAGTTAGATAATGAAATTCATGATTAAAACAAAATTAAAAGAATATAGAGTTAGTCAATTGAACATAGTTAATGTTAGTAAGTTAGATTACAAAGATATATAAAGATACACAAGTTACAAAAGATGGCACCTTTTTTGTGAAAAGAACAGTTGTACATATTTACATATTTACAAATTTATCTATTTACATATTTATATGGTTAAATCAACAAAATCCAAGTTTTCATGATATTGTTCCCCGGCAATGGCACAAAAAACTTGATGCGTATTTATTTGGGTACAAAAATCATATAAAAATAAGCACATTCCCAATTAAGTTTAAATTAAAACGCTAACCCCAAATTAGACATATGAGCAAGCGTACTCATCATTAACATAGCATAGGGTTTAGACGAGTGTCGATCCTCAAGGAATAAGTATGTATTAATCACTTCCCTTTCATTGTTTAACCAACTTAATAAAGTGAAAAGAAATAAAAAGAAAAATAAAATAAAATAAAAGAATATATACATGTTAAGGATGGAGAATTATGTAACTCAAACTATTATTTTAACAAACATGATCTTAAAGTACCCAATCTTTATCATAACTAATTATTCTCTTAGCCTTATGAAGGATTAATATAGATTCACTTCTTTTTCCAATCCATGAAATCACTATCTTCTAGATAAATTAGCATCACATATCCTATCTCAACTAATTCACCTAAAAGATGTATTAAACACAATCCTTGATTAAATTTCCATATCATGGAAAATTTAAAACATGAAATTAACCAATGAATCCATATCCTGACAGACATCAATTAACCTTTAACTACTTTGTTCTTAGCAATTAACCCCTTTGTCCAAGCAAGTTAAGAGACAACAAATATGAAATTAATAAATTGAGACCACATCAGCCCTTTTGTCCAATTAAGTTAATGGAAAGCAACAACCAATTAATTTCATAATAAGCACAAGTAATTATATACCAAGAATAACAATCAATTAATCAAAAGATTAAAGTAACTCTAAAGATCATGAACAATGTTAAATTACAATATAATAATCAACATATCATTATTCAAGAAAAGAAAACAAATTACAAGAAAGCACTCATAGATAAGCCTCTTTCTTCTTCCTTTGAAGACCTTCTTTTACAATCCTCCTAAATTGAAGAATTCCTCATTTGAGTGATTTTCTGTTATGATCTATGAATTTCCCCCTTTTCTCTTGTGTTTTCCATCTATTTATAGGCTTAGGAAGTGTCTAAATTCATTGGTGTAAGGTTTTTGGCCGAGTAGAAGTAGAAAGATACTAAAATTTTACAGATTACCAAAAACCGCGTGTAAAAATCAAAGTCCGTCTTATCCTCTGGGCACAGCCGGTGCCACCTTGTGTTCTATTTCTTCAGTTATTCACCGATTTTTTCTTGACTTCAATGCAACGTTTTCCAGAGTATGGCCGGCGCCGCCTTGGTTGCTAGAGCCGACGTTGGTTCGGTTCTGTTCAAGGCATTTTATTGATTTTTTTGTTACTTTGAAGTCTGTGCTAATAGTGTGTGGTCGGCGCCAGTTCCTCTGCCCTGGCCGGCGCTGCTTATGTTCTGGATTGTGACTTTTTTTCCTTATGTTGCTCCTAAAATCTGAAATAAAGCACAAAATACCTTTTCAAGGATAAAATCTCAAATATGAAGGAATATGACTAGTTATTGAACAAAATGTATCACAAAATAGTCTCAAATAACTAGGAAAAATATGACTAATTTAGGCCCTATCACTAAGATAATTATGTGGTTATATTCACAGATATTATCCTGGTGCACTCCAAAGATCCTCAAGAACATGAACAACACCTTTGGAAAGTACTAGGAAAGCTAAGGGAAGTGAAATTATATACAAAATTCAATAAGTGTGAGTTTTGGCAACAAGAAATAACATTCTTGGGACATGTGATATCCAAGGACGGGATTACAATAGATCCTACAAAAGTCAAAGCAGTGACGAATTGGAAACATCCTGAGATTCCAACTGAAATACGAAGTTTTCTGAGATTAGCAAGATACAATCGTAGATTTATTAAGGGATCTCTAAGATAGATTCAACTTCGACTTGACTCACCCAAAAAAAAGTTCCTTATGTTTGGACTGAGAAGTGTGAGAGGAGTTTTTAGGAGCTAAAGAAGAGGTTAAGCTCTGCTCCTATTTTGGCATTACTGATGATGGACAAACCATATATGGTGTACATGGATGCCTCAAAGGAGGGATTGGAAGGAGTGTTGATGCAGGAAAGGAAGGTGAGAGCATATATTTCTAGGAAATTGAAACCCTATGAGGAGAATTACCCTACACATGACCTGGAGTTGGTAGCTATTGTGTTTGCTCTTAAAAAGTGGAGACATTATTTGTATGGAGTTGAGTTTGAGGGCTTCACCGACCACAAAAGTTTATAGTTTGTTTTTACCTAGAAGGATTTGAATATGAGACAACGTCGGTGGATGGAATTTTTAGAAGAATTTTGATAGCCATTTTAGTATCATCCTAGAAAAGTAAATGATGTGTCTGGACTTGGGTGTAAAAATCATACAAAAACTAAACACATTCCCAATTAAGTTTAAATTAAAACGTTCAACCCAAATCACACATATGAGCAAGCAAACTCATCATTAACGGAGCATAGGGTTCAAACGAGTGTCGATCCTTAAGGAATAAGTAGACATTAGTCACATTTCTTTCATTGTTTAACCGACTCGATAAAGTGAAAACGAAATAAAAAGAAAAATAAAATAAAACAAAAGAATATATACATGTCAAAGATGGAGAAGTATGTAACTCAAACCATTATTTTGATAATCATGATCTTAAAGTACGCAATTATTATTAAAACTAATCATTCTCTTGGCATCATGAAGGATTAAGATAGATTCACTTCTTTTTCAATCCATGAAATCACTACCTTCTAGATAAAGTAGAATCACTTCGTCTCATCTCAACTAACTTGTCCAAAAGATGCATTAAACATAATTTTTGGTTAAATTTCCTTGGTCCCGGTGAATTTAAAACATGAAATTAACTAATGAATCCTTGGTCTTGGTATACTTCAATTAATCTTTAATTACCTAGTCCTCATCAATTAACCCCCTTGGTCTCGGCGAGTTAATATACAACAAATATGAACTTAATCAAGTGAAACCACCATCAACCCCTTTGGTGTCAGCGAATTAATGGGAAGAACCAACCAATTAATTTCGTAATAAGCATAAGTAATTAAATACCAAGAAAAACAATCAATTAATCTAAACATCGAATAACTCTAAATATCATGGATACCTAAAATAATGTCAAATTACAATAAAAATAATTAATATGTCATTGTTCAAGAAAAAGAAAACAGAGTAAAAGAAATCACTCATAGACAAGCCTCCTTCTTCTTCCTTTGAAGACCTTCTTGTACAACCCTCCTTGAATTGAAGAATTCCTCCTTTGATTTGAGTGATTTTTTGTGATGATCAATGAATTCTCTTCCTTTCCCTTATGTTTTTTGTTTTATCTATTTATAAGCTTAGGAAGTGCCTAAACTCGTAGGTATAGAGTTCTTGACTGAGTAGAAGTTGGAAGATATTAAAACTTCACAAATTACCAAAAATCACGTAGAAAAAACCAAGCACCACCTTATCTTAAGGGTATAGCCGGTGCCGCCTTAGCTCTCGGAGCCAGCGCCGGTTGTGTTCTGCTTCTCTACTTGTTCGCTAATTTTTCTCCGAATTTTGCACAATGAAGACCAGAATGAAGCTGGCGTCGCCTTAACTCTTGGAGCTGGCGCTGGTCCCCTCTGTTCCACTCTGTTTTAACAATTTTTCATCGCTTCAAAGTTCGTGCAATCCTGTGCATGGCCGGCGTCGGTTCTAGAGCCCTAGTCGGTGCCACCTCTCTCTCCTCTGTTCTGTAACGTTTTTGTTTCGTTTTACCCTAAAAATCTAAAATAATGAACAAAACACCTTTCCAAGTGTGAAACCCCAGTCAAAACCAACTTTAGAGTAAGGGGGTTGGGATGCATATCATACTTAATTGCATGTTTAAATATATTTTTATATGATTTTATGTGCTTTGAATTTGTGTTTTATAGTCTAGAGGGCTTGATTATGATTATTGGCTAAGAAGAGCAAAATGGTAATTTCTGCTTGAGGAGGAAATAGGGAGATAGTTTGAGGATTAAATAAGAAAAATATTTTAGAGAGAAAATAAAAACAAGAGTGGTTGTGGTTTAGTGGTTAGAGCTTTGGAATTAATTCTTGAGGTTTTGGGTTCAAATTCCATCGTGAAGCTTTAGTGTAATTAAATTTTATTTTTGCTTAGGAAGGGGTATTTTCGGCCTTAAGAACCTTAGCATAGGGCAAAGGTTTTGTCCTAGGGGAGACATGACAGGAGTACTCTAATCCTATTCCTGTGCCTACTCAAAATTTCCTAAGAGAATCCATTTCTTCTTGATCTTTAATTTTTCTTAATTCTCAATTCATTAGATTGGTCAAATTTGTTCTAGCCAATTTCATTCCAAAAATTTCAGTAAAGTGCTGTGGCTTTGAAGGTTCAAAATGTCTTAGTGAAAGACATCTTATGGTAAAAAAATGTGGTAGAGATGTGGGAGATTCCAAGAGAATAAATCCCTCTAGTGAACCTTCTAAAATTGCACTCTAGCCAGGTTCATTTTCCTTCATGGCATGAACTGAAATTTTTCCAGCTTCTTGTGCCTTCAAGGTGTCAAAATTCTTAGCCATTATTCCCTCCCAAATGCTGCCAGAAAATGGCCTTTTGATCAGCTTGAGATCTGAATTTTTCTGGCCATTTTCGGATTGCACAAGTGCTGTGCAAAACTAGAGAAATTTCTGGTTGAATTCGCAGCTTTGGAGATCCGAAACGAAGCTGTTTTCTTTCAGTTTTTGCTCAGCATCTTAGCCACATTTTTCCTCCATAAAGAAGGCTGGAAACTAGCCTTGAAAGACCCCTGAAATCTCCTCCAAACTCTCTGCAAGCTGACTGGAAAATGGCAGTCGAAACTGTCCAGAAATTCTAGCACCTTGCGAAAATTCTGTACAGGAAAATTTCTAGCTTTGTTTCCTAATTCATCCCTGGCCGAAACTTCAGCTTTCTTCTGCACCAACCACTCTTAAATACCCATGATCAGAACTCCATTGTCTTCCCCAAGCTCCTGCATGAAAATCAGACATGGCTACCCGAAAGTCTCTCCAGCAAATCTCTGCAATCAAGCTTTGATTAGATACCAAAATTCTAGCAACATTAATTTAGCAACCTTCCATAAAATGTTCCTCAAACAACCATACTTATTCTTCACCATTTCACTCCATCTTTTCAGCCACCATTACCCCTCTTCAATCAGCTTTCATCCAGCAGAAACACTGCACAACAATTTGGCCATAGCAGCTTCCCAAAGCTCTCCAATGATCAAAGATATTCTTGCTATATTTAGTTTCCAAATTTGATTCCTTAAGATATTCTTTTAGGATTTCAACAACTAGTCTTTCCTTTTCCTTTACAAACAAAAAAATCATCTACCAAAACCCTACAAACAATTCGGCCAGCCCTAATCCTTCAGAATTTCGGCAGCTTCAAATCAAAACCTTTCTACTCTCTTCAACCTTCAAGAACACATAGCACACCAAGAACAACTACTTCTTCCTTTTGCCTAATACCCCTCCAAATCACTTCAAACTTCTTTTAAAAACTCCAGAATTCATCTACTCACTACCGTGAGTCCATCCATACCATTTTAACATCAAATTCCAAAATCCAACTTGCTCTTTTAGGTAAAAAACTAGATTTTTTGTGAAGGATCAAGAACACCTTCAAGGTAGGTTTGTTCTAACAACTTCATCTTCTCTAATCTTTGATCTCTAATGAATATGTATATGAATAAACATGCTAATAGACTCTCTCTCTCTCTCTCTCTCTCTCTCTCTCTCTCTCTCTCTCTCGGCCAAACCTCTCTCTTTCTTGGCCGAATGGCTTCTTCACCAATGGCCATGCTTTCTTCATCTTCCTTGGACGGATCTAGTCATCTAGGAGTTGAGATCCATTCAAAACTCCTTCAAGGTATTCATCAATCAAGTAAGCCTTTTTAACTCTCCTTTTAAATTCTAGATTCATGTCTCTAGGATGATGTTGATAGAAGATGGATTATGAATAGGGTTTGAGTACGTATTATTGTGATGAGTTGGGATTGAAGCATGAATATATGTATGAATATGATGGAGATGGGATTTATGCACGAGTTGATTATCTTGGTTGAATGTATGGTGTTTTAGAGTTTAATGCATGCCTCCATTATTAAGTAAGCTAGAGATTATGTCATCTATGATGAATAGGATTTTATATTCTTGTGTGATTATTAAAGCCATGATTATATTTATGCTAGTAAATGTTAGATCATGCCTTAGTAAATTTGGATCTATGCTTATATTCATGATTTGGATGATTTGATGATGTGAAGGGGTGAATATGTTCATGATTGTGGTTAGCAATAGAATTATGATCATAACCTAGTTGTCCCTAAACTAATTTTATTTCTTCAATAAAATATTTAATATTATGATTTTTGCTAGTAATTTCGAAAAACCCTAGGAAGGGTAGATTTAGATTATTATACATAATAAGGATATTTTAGTCAAATAAAATATATAGATATTATATAAGATGATGAAATCAACTAAAGCCGTTTATGAAAATAATCATAATAAGTAAAATATTTATTATTAAAATTTAATTATTATCTTTTAACCAAAACCTATTAAAATTTATTATCTTTCAATCAAGACTCATTAAAATTTATTTTCAACTAATTTTAGCTATCAATTATTTTCTAGAAAATAATTATTAATAAATCATTATTTTACCTACCACCTAGGACTCTTCATCAAATAGACTCTAAATTTTTCTTAGCATGATTTAAATCTTCAGCTTATTAGTACCAATTTCCCAAAACACTAATTATTTTGAATATCAAATTAGCATTGGCTTATAAACCTTTTTATTTATTATTTGGCCTTAAAGCTTGGGACACTAAGATCGTGGTAATAGTGAGTTGAGCTAGTTTATTTGTGAAGGTAGATTTTGGCTTGAATTTGATTGTGGTTTGTATTTACCTCATGCGGGGTTAGGTTAGCTATTGGAGACCTTTTATTGTGAGCAAGAATCAGGTAAGCTCCTGCATAAAACCTGTTTGACGCAAAATGTTTATTATGGCAAGCTAAATGTAGAGTGCATGGACACTCATTTCTGTAAAGGCAATTGAGGATTGATTCCTTTCTTATTTTAGTCAAACAAATTATTTGGAAATCAATAAGTAGATTTACTCAAACTCAAAACTCTTTCTAAAACTGATTTTGACAAAGACTTTGGAAATCCTTAATTGCCATTTTCAAGTGGAACTATGTTATGTTCATTTTTCCAAAAGGGGGATACGTTACGTTAAGTACTTAATAGGGTAGGCTAGTAGTACTAGTTTTGAAGAGCAAGAGTGAGTCTTCTGGCAGGAGGCCACCTCCAGAAGATAAACTCAACTTAGAGAAACCCCACCTAAAGCCAACCCTAGAGTAAGGGGGTCGGGATGCATATCATATTATTTTGCATGAATATATATGTTTTTGAATGATTTTATGTGCTTTAGAATTGTGGATTATAGGTTAAAATGCTTAGTTATGCTTATCGAGTAGGAGGGGTAAAATAGTAATTTTGCTTGAGGTCAGAATAGGAAGTTAGCTTGAGGATTAAATAAGAAGAATATGTGGGTGAGAAAATAAGAACAAGAGTTAGTGTGGTTAAGTGGTTAGAATCTTGGAATTAATCTCTAAGGTCATGAGTTCAAATCCCATCATTTAAGTTTTATCATGATTATCTTAATTAAGTTTGAATTTTTGTTTTCTTGCATTCCATAAAAATAGGAATGTTGTCTTAGGGGAGACATGAAGAGAATGTCCTAACAAGAATTCTAGAGGAATTCTTGTCCTTTTTATTACCTCTAGCTTGTCCTAACATCTTTATAATTTAAATCCATTAAATCTTTTCTTTTAAATTCCAAAAAAATTCTGTGATAATTCCTCCACCTTGAATTTCAAAAATCAGCTTTGGAGGGTGGGAAGTTGGCCGAAAATAGGAAGGGTTACCAAGAGAAATCAACCACCATGAAAGAACCTTCAAATTCACCTTCATGTTGTTCATATTCTAGTGAAGGGAAATCTGGAAAATTTTCCAGAATTTTTGCAGACCACCTCTTCAAAAATTCAGCCAGCAAACCTCTTCATTTGTTTCCAAGAAAATGGTCATTTCATGTGGCTTGAAGGCTGGAAAATCTGTGCAATTTTCGGACTGCACAAACTGTGCAAAACTAGAAAAAATTTCTGGGCATTTCGCAGCTTTCAATCTGGAAAATGAAGCTGTTTTAGTTCATCTTCAAGCAAGCAAAACACCTCTGTTTTTCTCCAGAAATAAGGCTAGGAATCACCTTTGAAAGACCTTCAAACCCCCTCAAGAAACAGCTGCAAATTGGGTTGGTGAAGTGCAGCAAATTCTGCACAAAAATCCTTCATCAACCTTCGAAACTCTTGAACCTTGAAACCAGAATTTTTCCAGCTTTGTTTCCTTAAAGCCTAGGCCAAAAATCACCCTTCAACTTCTGTAAAATTGACCCTTGTTCAGCCATGGATTGAACATCATGACCTTCACACTTACCTTGAGCATATGGACTCCATAGCCACACCTCAAAACACTCCTAAGATCACTCCATTCAAACTCTTTTTGAAACTTCAAATAATTCCAGCATTTTACTCCATTAAATCACTCTTGAATTAAGCAAATAAACCAGAATTTCCTCTGCCATTTAAGACTGAATTTCGGCTAGCCTTGTAGCAACATTAACCTTCAATCATTTCAACAAGACCACCTTGTTCAGCCGGCACCATTGGAGAGCATAGAAACCTTCATGGATCAAACATCATTAGCTAATCTCTTACCTTAAACATCTCCACCATTTCCTCCATTTAAATTTCAAATAAAATCTGATCATTCTCTATCCTTCTTGCTGAAAACCGAAACTCTCATTCACTCTAGACCATTCGGCCAGCCCTCTACCAGATTTCGTGCAGCAATTCCCTCAAACTTTCTCCATTTTCACCTAGAACACCAAGAACACACACTAACCTTCTTCAATCCTAACCCTACTCTAAACACCTCCAATCACTCTCAAATACTCCAGATCACCTCTACTTAACCCTTAGACTTCATTTCTGGTATTTATAACACAAAACCTCGCAAACAAGAATTTTCAAGCGGATCAAAACTAACTTTTCTTTGAAGGTCTCAAGAACATCAATAAGGTAAGTCAAGAACGACCTTCTTGTTCATCCTCTTCCATTCGATTGTACCATTCTAATGCTCTCTCTCTCCCTCCCTCTCTCTCTCTCTTCCAACCGAAATGGTTGATCAAGCATCAACCATGGTTGTTTTTCCGTTGGATTATTCAAGGCTCTCAATCGCGTGGGCCTTCTTAATTCTTCATCGAAGTGTTCATCAAATCAAGTATTTTCCTTTAATCCTTCTTTTAATTCAACATTCATGTGTCTTAGATATTGATAGGAAGAATGAAATATGGATAAGGGATTGAGTATATGCATGTGGGTTAAGGGGATGGAGTTAAGGCATGATGATTGTTGTATAGGACTAAGTTGTATGAATTTTCTTTTGAATAAATGTATGTTCTTCGTGCTTAATGAATTTTATGGATGTTTGAAGCATGTTAGAGACCGTGACACCAAAGGTGATTAGGTTTTTATGTTCTTATTTTTCATTGAAGCCATGATTGATGATTATGCCTAGGAGGAAGTTAGCCTTGTGATAGTATGTGACAAGTCAAGCATGTGTTCTTGAATGGATTGGTTTATTATTTGATGTTGGAGAATGTGTTCATGAATCCTTTCTAGCAATAGGAAAATCATGGTGAAAGAGTATTTTCTTGTTAAGTCTAGGTTATTTTTATTAACAAATTTTATTACCTTAAATAGAATTACTACTATAAAATTCGAAACTCTAAGAAGATTTGGATTGGTTTATTAATATTTTCTTTATCAAATAAATGAGATCTTTTATTAAAAATAATATAAATAGTAATAAATCTTTTATAATAAATAAAATATTATTTATATTAAAATCTATTTGTTATTTATTAATTAAAATTTAAAATAATTCATTCATTATTAATTTTATTTATTACTAATTATTCATTATCTATTTAAAAATTAATTAAAGATTATTTGCAATTTATTATTTATTTATAATAAAGCTATTTTTAAATCACCATTTATTAATATTATTTAGCACTTAATATTCAAACTTAGTTTTTTTTATTAAAAATAACACTCAAGAATTATTAATTGAGTCCATAATTTATTAACAATTATTTTAGAACCCCTAGTTATTTTAACTTATCGAGCTAGCCTTATTCTATAAAATTCTTTGGCATCTAGCCTTAAAGCTTAGGACATTAGGGTCATGGCTAGTCATGGTTGTAACTAGTTGAGCTAAGAAATTATTTATGTAAGGCAGGTATAGCTCGAATATAACCTTATATTTTGTGTTTACCCCAGGCGGGGTTAGGTCAGCCTTGGAAGACTTTTGAGTTTGAGCAAGCAAAGAACCAGGTAAGCTCCTACATGGTATTTTGTGAAGACCGAAATTACTGTGGCAAGCCAAATGTGATGTGTATGGACTTTTATTTTGTGAAGGCAATTAAGCACTGTTTTCCTTTTTATTCCGGACAAACAAATCATTTGAAAAACTAAACAAGCAGTTTTACACAAAATGCTAAACTCTTTCTAAAACCCAACTTTGACAAGACTTTCAGAAACGCTTAATTGCTATTTCCAAATAAAGCAGATTATGATCAATTTTCTCCCAAGTGGGACAATCAACGTTGAGTACTCAATAAGGGTAGACCACCAGGACTAGTCTTTGAAGGGTTAGGGTAAGTCCCTCAGTAGGTGGCCACCTCTGAGGGGTGAGTCCTTCCTGGATAGGATGCCAGTCCAGTAGGTCATACCGGTCCGAGCTAGGAAGTTTCAGTCATGTGGACTGTGTGTTCCGGAGTGGACAACCGGTAAGTTTGGGGGTAGAGATGGAGGAGTATCTCACCCGGTTGGCCGTACACCTACCCTTTTGTCAGCTTGCACAAAGTGTGGCATTCTGACCGTTATTTAGTCATGGGGCCCAACGTGTGATAACCCATGGCTACCCATTTGAGTGGTTGTATTTATGGTGCACATGTATGGTTTGAAAAGCAAAACACCACTCTTTATTTTCAACACTTATTTGTTGCTTGCCAGCACTTTTCCTTATGAAACTTGTACAACTTGCATACATGAATTATTTTACCTGAAACACTCAAAGCACACACGGACTTACTGAGATTTTTATCTCACCACCTTTTATGCCATGTTTTCAGGAAGATCCTACTGTGGAGGTCATTATCTAGATTGTTGCCTATGCTTTGAAGACTCATGTTATTTCCTTTATGCAGTGTTTTGTGAAGAGATTGTTGCAAACAATTTATTTTGGATTTGTTCCAGTATTCATCTTTTGGGTTGTAATAAGTTTTAAAGTCTTTATTTCCCTTTATTCTATGTGACCTAGTTTTAAAGACCCCTTGTCCTCTGAACGGGGCGACATCCCTGGCCCTGATGGGCCTAGGTAGTGTGGTGTTACAAGTGGTATCAGAGACTAGGTTTAGGCAAGTATTGATGGTATATATCTTGATTTATTGAGTTCAAACTGTTTATCTGACCTGTCTTGTTTGTGCTGTAGGACGGTTAGAATGATTAGAACTGTAAGGAAAGGGCAGCAATGGCAGCCTCCCATTCCTATCTACCCAGAGGACTTACCAGTGCCTCAGCCTGCACTGCACCACAGCCAATCATTGCCCTGGATGATAGTAGTGACGATGAGGTCCAGATCATTGAGCGACCTCCAATACCCGTGATCGACCTGGTTACTGACAGTGAAGACGAGGAGATAGACATGGAATATGTTCCCCTCCCTTCTAGCCCCATAGTTGACTTGACTGCTGACAGTGATGACCCAGGGGTGATAGATTATGAATCTCCACCGAGACCTTCCTTTGTAACCCCGCCTAATCAGGTTGAAACCGGGGAGAGTTCTAGGAGACCCGAGAAGGAGCCAAGAGATGGGTTCGCAAGTGGGGCTGGGATAGACTTCACTAGGAATTTTGGGGGGTGGTTATATGATGCTGACATTGAAGATTCTGATGAGGATTAGAGAGGCCAAGTTATGCTATGTTTAGGGCGTTTTATTTTCAATTTTCAATAAACTCCTATGCTAGGAGTCTATTCACCTTTATTGCTTTATTTCAAAATTTATGCAAATAAGAGTACCTAGGGTACTCTAAGTTTTGAGAAAATTTTATATGCAATTCTTCATACAAAATTTGCATCTAATTTTCTTTCGCTTAATGTTGAATGTGAATGCATGCTAAATTTGGATATTTTTAACTTTAATGCATAAACTCATTATCTGGGGAATGGTTTAGAATGGCACCCAGACGTCGCGCAGCCACATCCAGCAAAAGGGTTCCTAAGGCAGAGCCCGTGACACCAGAGGTTGATGCAACTCAAATGCCATCCCCAAACTAGGGGGATGAGAACGAAATGGGACCAGAGATGGGATTAGAAGAGCCGGTTAGCGTAACTATGATGCAAGCGTTCCACAAGGTGACTGAGATTCTGCAAACCTTAACAGAGCGAAGAAATCCGAAAGGGGAGGACGAGGCATTGGAGCGGTTTCTGAAATTTCAACCACCTATCTTCTTGGGGGAGGCCGAACAAGACCAAAAAGCCGAACAATGGGTGGAACAAATGGAGGATATCTTTGCTACGCTCTAGTACACGGAGAAGCGAATGGTGAAGTTTGCTACATTGCGGCTGAGGGGTCCAGCTCGGGCATGGTGGCAAAGGGTTCAGGACGACTGGGAGATGATTGCCCAAGACTGGACATGGGCTAATTTTATGGAAGCATTCCGGGCAGAAATATCCCTCAATGGATAGTTGAGAAACGGGAAGATGAGTTCCAGAATCTAAAGCAAGGAAGCATGACGGTAGCCCAATACGCAGCACGGTTCACGCAACTGTCAAAGTACTGCAAGAGGCTAGTGGATACTGAACAAAACAGAACGAGGTAATTTGTTAAGGGATTAAGGCAAGAGTTAAGAAGGGCGTTAGCACCCTCTCCACCGACGACTTATTCGGGGGCTGTGGACGCAGCCATCCGTACTGAGAATGAAGATCACAACCGATTGGCTTCACGACCGTTCGTACCGACAAGACCACCGCCAAGACCTTTTCAGAGGCAGCAACCTAACAAGCGTCCTGCCAACCAGCAGTGGCAGAATCGGGGAAAGCAAGCCCGAACAGCACCGGTTGGTCTGGCGCAAAATCTTCAATTATGCTGGCACTGTGGGAAAAGGGGCCATATTGAGAAAAATTGTTGGTCCTGAGGAGGTGAGCGGAAGTGCTACCACTGCGGGGACCCGAATCATCTGCGGAACACCTGCCCTAAACTTCTCCGGATCGGACAGGGGAACCCAGCTCAGAACTCGGGGCCCAATCGAGCCAATACCTCGGGAGCTTCTGGGAGTGGAACGCAGAAGCCGTAGGTGAAAGCAAAAGTTTTCACTCTCAACCGGGAGGAGGTTGGAGCTAATGCAGCAGTGGCGGAAGGTACATGCACTATCCAAGGTCATTCCATTAATGCATTGATAGACCCTGGATCTACCAACTCCTCTTTAAATAAGAATCATGCATATCAATTGGGTTGGGATGGAGTAGAACTACCTTTTACCTTGTTTGTGAATACACCTTTAGGGAAAATGGTGCAAGCGGATCGGTATGTGCAGAATTGTAAAATTGAAGTAGGGAGAGAAAGTTTGGAGTTAGATTTAATAGTCTTAGCTATTGATGATTATGATTTAATATTGGGAATGGATTGGCTAGCAAAGCATGGTGCTAGAGTAGACTGTAAGAATAAGTCAGTTCAGTTCGTTAGACCAGGATGCGATGTGTTGGAGTTCAATGGCAAGAAAGTAAAAGAATTGAAGTTTTTGATAGCTGGGGCTAAAGCCCGAAAATTATTGAGGCAAGGATGTTAAGGATATCTGGCTCATGTGATAAACAAGCCAAAGGACCAGTGTACCCTAGACGATACTGAGGTGGTAAAGGATTTTCCCGTCGTGTTCCCTGCGGAACTCACTTCTCTACCTCCCAAACGAGAAGTTGAGTTCACTATTGATCTAGTCCCAGGAGCGGAACCGGTGTCTCGAACTCCGTATTGTATGGCACCGGCGTAGTTGAAAGAATTAAATGAGCAGCTAGAGGAGTTGGTGAGGCAAGGCTATATCAAACCTAGCACGTCACCCTGGGGAGCACCCGTGCTATTTGTGAAGAAAAAGGATGGGACTCTAAGGTTGTGTATAGACTACCGAGGCTTGAACAACCTGACCATCAAGAATAAATATCCTCTGCCGTTAATTGACGAGCTGTTCGACTAGTTGCAAGGATCCGGTTGTCACTCTAAATTGGATTTGAGGCAAGGCTACTATCAAGTGAGGATAAAAGAGGAAGATATTCCTAAGACGGCCTTCAATACAAGATATGGTCACTATGAGTTTGTGGTGATGCCTTTCGGGGTAACCAACGCACCCGCGATATTTATGGATCTGATACATCGAGTGTTCTAGCCCTACTTGGACAAGTTCGTGGTGGTCTTTATCCGACGACATACTTATATACTCCAAGAGCCCGGAGGACCATGCAGAACATTTGAAGTTGGTACTAGAAAAGCTAAGGGAGCATAAGCTTTACGCCAAGTTTAGCAAGTGCGAGTTTTAGCTGGATAGTGTAGCATTTCTTGGTCACGTGGTGACCAAGGAGGGGATCAAAGTAGACCCAGCAAAGGTTGAAGCCGTATCAGACTGGAAGCAACCAGAGAACATGTAACACCCTGCTACCTAGGCCCGCCGGGGCCGGGGATGTCGCCCCGTCCAAAGGACAAGGGGTCTTTATAACTAGGTCACACAAATAAAATAGCGAAATAAAAATAATAATTTAACTTAAAATTTATTACATCCCAAGAATAAATCCACGAATTCCCAAAAGGAAACAAATCCATAAATAAAATCATCCACTCTCAACTCCCCAAAGCAATACATAAAAATAAAAGACAACATTCTCTTCCAAGGCAGATAACACTAGCTACTCATCCCCACAGCAGGATCAACCTGAAATCATGATAAAAGGTGGTGAGACAGAAATCTCAGTAAGTCCGTGTGTGCTTTGGGTGTTCAGTGAAAACAGTTCGTGGATGCAAAGTGTGAAATCTTTATAAGAGAAATATTGGCAAGCAATAAATATTAGTCAAAAGTAAGAGTGGTGTTTTCCTCTTTTTGAAACCATACAAATGCCCAATAAAATCAACCACTCATAAAGGTGGTCATGGGTTACCACACGTTGGGCCCCATAACTGGTCAGAATGCCTAACACTTTGTGCAGACTGACAAAAGAAATACTGGCAAACAATGAATGATGTTCAAAAATAAGAGTGGCGTTTTGGGCTTATCTAGCCGTACATAATTTATAAGATCAACCACTCGAAAGAAAGGATTATGGGTTACCACATGTTGGGCCCCATAATCGGTCAGAATGCATAACACTTTGTGCATACTGCCGGTCAGAATGCCTAACACTTTGTGCAGACTGACAAAAGGTAGGTGATCGGCCTACCGGGCAAGATACTCCTCCTTCTCTATACCAAAACAACAACCGGGTGTCCATTCCGGCAAAACACAGTCACTTGACTGAAATAAAACAAACTGCTAGCTCGGACCGGCCTAACTAAGTAGTACTGACGTTTCTCTAAGTTGAGCTTATCTTCTGGAGGTGGCCTCCTGCCAGAAGACTCACTATTGCTCTTCAAAACTAGTACTACTAGCTTACCCCTGTTGAGTACTCAACGTGACGTATCCCACTTGGAAAAAAATGAACAAAACACGGTTCCACTTGAAAATGGCAATTAAGGTTTTCCAGAGTTTGGGCAAAACTGGTTTTAGAAAGAGTTTTAGGTTTTGAGTAAAACCGCCCCTTGATTTGCAAATAATTTATTTGTCTAAAATAAGAATGGAAATAATCCTCAATTGCCTTTACAGAAATGAGTGACCATGCACTCTACATTTGGCTTGCCATAAAAAAAAATCATTTTTCATCAAACAGGTTTTATGCAGGAGCTTACCTGATCCTTGTCCACAACAAAGGTCTCCAACAGCTGACCTAACCCTGCATAGGGTAAATACAAACCACAATCAAACTCAAGCCAAAGACTCACTTTCTTAAATAAAACTAACTCAACTTACTACAATCATGTCCTTAGTGTCCCAAGCTTTAAGGCTCGATAATAAATAAAAGGGGTTTATAAAATAAATCTAGTTTGATAATAAAATAACTAGAGTTTGGGAAATAGGTACAAAAAGTTGAAGGTTTAAATCTTGCTAAAAATAAATTATGGTTTATTTGAAAAAGGGTCCAAGGTAGTATTAGGTACAATAATGATTTATTAATAATTTAGTTGTTAGAAAATAATTGATAGCTAAAATTTGTTGAAACTAAATTTAATGAGTCTTGCTTGAAAAATAATAAGCAAATCCTTAATGGGTTTTGATTAAAAGATAATAATTAAATTTTTAGTAATAAATATTTTATTAATTATAATTATTTCCATAAAAGGCTTTAATGGATTTTATCATTTTAAATAATATATATATATATATATATATATATATATACATATATATTTTTTCAGCAAAAACTATTATTTATTTGACTAGAATATCACTATTTTATATAAAAGACCAAATCCACATTTTCCTATGGTTTTCAAAATTTTACTAGAAAAATCATATTATTAAATATTTTATTAATGAAATAAAATTTAGCCTAGGGACAACTAGATCATGATCATATTCCTATAGCTAACCACAACCATGAACATATACAACCCTGCAATTCATCAAATCATCCAAATCATGCATAAAAGCATAGATCTCAATTTATCAAAACATGATCTAACCCCTACTAGCATAAATAAGATCATGGCTTCAATAATCCAACATGAATATAAATCCTATTCACCAAAGGTGACATAATCTCTAGCATACTTCATCACAAATACTACCTATAACATGGAGACATGCATTAAATCTCAAATCATCATATAATCATCCAAGATAATCCTTCCATGCATAAATCCCATCTCCTTCATATTCATACATACATTCATGCTTCAATCTCAACAATATATATATATATATATATATATATATATATATACACACTTAAATCCTATCGCCATCCACCTACTATCATCATCATCCTAGAGACATGAATCTACAGTTTAAAAGAAAGGTTGAAGGCACTTACTTGGTTGATGAATGCTTTGAAGGAGTTTAGAGTAGATCTCAACTCCTAGATGTCTAACTTTGTCCATAGGAGATGGCGAAAACATGTTCATGGGAGAAAAAGTCATTCGGCCAAGAGAGGGGAATTTTCAGCCATGAGAGAGAGAGAGAGAGAGAAAGAGAAAAAGAAATCATTAGTATGTTTATTCGCATAGGTTCTCATTAGAGATCAAGATTGGAGAAGATGAAGTTAGAATAAATTTACCTTGAAGGTGTTCTTGACCTTAACAGAAATTTCTGGTTTTTGATCCAAAAGTGCTAGTTGGATTTTGGAGTTTGATGTTAAAAATGGTACGGATGGACTCACAGTAATGAATAGATGAAATCTAGAATTTTTAAAGGTAGTTTGAAGTGATTTGGAGAGGTATTAGGTGAAAGGAAATAGTAGGTGTTCTTGGTGTAGTGTGTGTTCTTGAAGGTTGAAGAAAATCGAGAGATGGTAATGCGCAGCTGCTGAATTTTTGTGAGAGATATGGGTGGACGAATTTCTGTAGGGTTTAGGAGGTTGATTCTCTGACTTGGATGGGAAAAGGAAAGGTTAGTTGTTACAATCTTTGAAGAATATTTTTATGAAGTGAATTTGGAAACTAAATATTCCAAGAATATCTTGATTGTTGGACAGCTTTTGGAAATCTGCCATGGCTGCTAGTTTGAGCAGAATTTCGGTGGGATTAATGCTGGTTTATGGAAGCTTATTGTGGCCGAAGGTAGGGTGCTTAATGGTGAAGAAGAAGCATGGTCCATTGAGAGAAATATTATGGAAGGTTACTAAATAAGATGGCTGAAATTTTGGAAACCAATCAAGCTAAATTGCAAGGATTTGTTTGAGAGATTTTTGGACAGCCATTAGTGGAATTTCGTGCAGAAGTTCAAGGGGATCAATGGAGCTCTGTTGATGGAGGTTTAAGGAAGGTTTTGACAGATTAAGGTTGGTGTTTTGGCTAGAAGAGAGATAGGAAACAAGGTGGACGAAAATCTACACAGAATTTTCGCTGCACAGTGAATTTTCTGGCAGATTTTCGTCTGCTGTTCAAAGCCATTTTGCAGCGAGTTTTGAAGGGGATTTCAGGGGTATTCAAGGCTGGTTTCCAGCCTTCTTTATGGAGGAAAAACATGGCTAAGGGGCTTCACAAAATCTGGGAGAAAACAGCTTGGTTTGGAGCTCTCAAAGCTGATTTTTGTACAGGAATTTTTCCTGTTTTGCTCCAGCTTGTGAAGTCCAAAATTGGGCCAAAACTTTCAGGTTTCAAACTGATCCTAAAGACCATTTTTCTGGTAGCATTTGAGAGGGAATGTGAGCTAGAATTTTCGCCCTTTTGAAGGTACAACAAGCTGGAAAATTTTCTGCACATGCCATGAAGGAAGGGGAACTAATTTGAAGTGAAATTTCAGCAAGTTCACTAGAGATATTTTCCTCATGGAATTCCTCACAACTCTTCCATATATTTCAGACCATAAGAAGTCTTTCACCAAGACATTTTGATCCTAAAAGGTCTCTGCACTCTACTGAATTTTCTGGAAAGAAAAAGGCTAGAACATCTTGATCAAACCAATGAGTTGAAACTAAGGAAAACTAAAAATCAAGGAAGAATTATTTTCCCTATAAGAATTTCGAGAAGAGTAAAAGGAGTGGAATGAGGTTGCTTCCATCATGTTTCTCCTAGAACATCATCACCACATTAATCTAGGCCCTTGAGGCCGAAACCATCCTTTCCCAAGTAAAATAAAATTTACTCAAGCTAAAGCTTCTATGATGGACTTTGAACCCAAGACTTCAAGAATTAATTCCAAAGCTCTAACCACTACACCACAACAACTCTTGTTGCTATTTCTACTAGAAAAATTATTTTCTATTCAATCCACATGCTATCTCCCTATTTTCACCTTGGGCAAAAATTACCATTTTGCCCCTCTCACACAATACTCACCAACAAGACTTCAAGACAATAAAACTCAAATTCAGAACACATAAAAATTCATATGAGAATATATTTAACCATGAAATAAATTATGATATGCATCCCAACCCCCTTACTCTAAGGTTAGTTTCAACTGGGGTTTCACAGAACATCACCGAGATTCGAAGCTTCTTGGGATTGGCTGGCTACTACCGGAGGTTTATTAAGGGGTTTTCAACGTTAGCATCTCCTATGACCCGGCTGCTAAGAAAGGACGTACCCTTCGTTTGGAATGAAAAATGCGAAAAGAGTTTTCAAGAGTTGAAGCAGAAGTTAATGACAGCGCCTGTGTTGAGTCTACCAGAGGCAGATAAATCCTACGTTCTATATACGGATGCTTCGAAGGAAGGCTTGGGAGCAGTTTTGATGCAAAATAGGAAGGTGATCGCCTATGCTTCTCGAAAATTGAAGCCGCATGAAGTCAATTATCCCATGCATGATCTAGAGCTGGCTGCCATTGTGTTCGCATTAAAGAAGTGGCGACACTATTTGTATGGAGCGGAATATGGGGTCTTCACTGATCACAAAAGCCTGAAGTACATCTTCACCCAGAAAGACTTGAATTTGAGGCAGCGGAGATGGATGGAATTTCTGGAAGAGTACCTTTGTCCTATCAACTACCACCCCGGGAAAGCCAACGTCGTTGCTGATGCCCTGAGTTGGAAAGTCAGAATGGCCAGGCTAAGGGTACAGGAGGTTCAAGTGGTTCACGATGTGTTGGATAGAAGAGCGGAAGTGCAAGAAGGGAATATTATTATTAATAACCTGAGGTTGATACCAAATCTAAGACAGGAGATTATTGAGGCCCAGCAAAGTAATGCGAAATTTCAGCTTTTCAAGGACAAGGAGCTTAAATAGCAAGGCAACGAATTTCGACAGGATGGAGTGGGAGTGTTGTACTTCCGAGATCGTTTATGTGTACCCAAGGAGCACCAGTTGAGGAACAGAATTTTAGAAGAAGCACATAAGAGCAAGTACGCCATTCATCCGGGAGAGGTAAAGATGTATCAAGATCTGAAAAAGTCTTATTGGTGGCCCGGGATGAAGCGGAACGTGGTTAAGTATGTCTCAACGTGCTTAACCTGTTAGAAGGTCAAAGCGGAGCACAAAAAGGTGGCAGGATTATTACAACCATTGCCAGTACCGGAATGGAAATGGGAAGAGATGACCATGGACTTCGTTACCGGACTCCCTATGGCAAGGAACCAAAAGGACGCCATATGGGTAGTGGTAGATCGATTGACCAAGTCGGCGCATTTCATACCTGTGAATGTAAGGGATTCAATGGAAAAATTGACTCAGACTTACGTGCGGGAAATAGTCAAATTACACGGAGTGCCTTCAAGTATTGTGTCCGACCGTGATCCGAGATTTACATCCCGATTTTGGGGCAAGTTTCAAGAATCGATGGGTTCTAGTCTGAAGTTCAGTACGACGGTGCATCCGCAGACCGATGGACAGTCAGAAAGGGTTATTCAGATATTGGAGGATATGCTGAGAGCCTGTGTATTGGATTTCGGAGATAAGTGGATCGAAAGTGTGCCGTACGCCGAGTTGTCATACAATAACAGTTATCAAGCTTCGATTGGAATGGCTCCGTATGAAGCTCTATATGGTCGTAAGTGTCAAGTACCGTTATACTGGAGCTGGTCAGATGATGGACACATAAGCAAATCGGGAGAAGTCTATGTTCAAGAAATGTTGGATAAGGTCAAGTTAATTAGGGAAAGGTTGAAAACAGCTCAGAGCCGACAAAAGAGTTATGCAGACAATAGGCGAAGAGAGTTAGAATTCAGGTGGGAGATAATGTATTCCTAAAACTGACACCAAATAGGGGAATTCTGAAGCACCCGAAAGGGGGAAAGCTGAATCCGAGATATTTGGGTCCGTTTCCAATAAATGAGAGAATTGGGCCGGTGGCGTACCGATTGGATTTTCCAGATGGGTTGACGAGAATTCACGACGTATTCCATTTATCGCAGTTGAAGAAGTACAATGCCGATCCTGGACATGTTTTGAATGATGAGCCGTTAGTGCTACAACCCGACCTGAGCTATATGGAGAAACCCGTAAAGATATTGGACCGAAGTATCAAGACTCTCCGGAACAAGCAGATTCCGATGGTAAAAGTGCAGTGGGAGCATTATGGCATGCGAGATGCCACATGGGAAACAGAAGAATGGGTGAAGCGGAAGTATCCCGATCTGAGATGAAGGTGCGTCTGAATTTCGGGACGAAATTCTCCTAATGAGGGGAGGATGTGAAACCCCACCTAAAGCCAACCCTAGAGTAAAGGGGTCGGGATGCATATCATATTATTTTGCATGAATATATATGTTTTTGAATGATTTTATGTGCTTTAGAATTGTGGATTATAGGTTAAAATGCTTAGTTATGCTTATCGAGTAAGAGGGGTAAAATGATAATTTTGCTTGAGGTCAGAATAGGAAGTTAGCTTGAGGATCAAATAAGAAGAATATGTGGGTGAGAAAATAAGAACAAGAGTTAGTGTGGTTAAATGGTTAGAATCTTGGAATTAATCTCTAAGGTCATGAGTTTAAATCCCATCATTTAAGTTTTCTCATGATTATCTTCATTAAGTTTAAATTTTTGTTTTCTTGCATTCCATAAAAATAGGAATGTTGTCTTAGGGGAGACATGAAGAGAATGTCATAATCTTATCCTCATGTCCTAAGAAGAATTCTAGAGGAATTCTTGTCCTTTTTATTACCTCTAGCTTGTCCAACATCTTTATAATTTAAATCCATTAAATCTTTTCTTTTAAATTCCAAAAAAATTCTGTGATAATTCCTCCACCTTGAATTTCAAAAATCAGCTTTGGAGGGTGGGAAGTTGGCCGAAAATAGGAGGGGAAATAGGAAGGGTTACCAAGAGAAATCAACCACCATGAAAGAACCTTTAAATTCACCTTCATGTTGTTCATATTCTAGTGAAGGGAAATCTGGAAAATTTTCCAGAATTTTTGCAGACCACCTCTTCAAAAATTCAACCAGAAAACCACTTCATTTGTTGCCAAGAAAATGGTCATTTCATGTGGCTTGAAGGCTGGAAAATCTGTGCAATTTTCGAACTGCACAAACTGTGCAAAACCAGAAAAAAATTCTAGGCATTTCGCAGCTTTCAATATGGAAAATGAAGCTGTTTTAGTCCATCTTCAAGCCAGAAAAACACCTCTATTTTTCTCCAGAAATAAGGCTAGAAAATCAAATTTGAAATACCTTCAAACCCCCTCAAGAAACAGCTGCAAATCGGGTTGGAGAAGTGCAGCAAATTTTGCACAAAAATCCTTCATCAACCTTCGAAACTCTTCAACCTTGAAACCAGAATTTTTCCAGCTTTGCTTCCTTCAAGCCTAGGATGAAAATCACCCTTCAACTTCTGTAAAATTGACCCTTGTTCAGCCATGGACTGAACATCATGACCTTCACACTTACCTTGAGCATATGGACTCCATAGCCACACCTCAAAACACTCCTAAGATCACTCCATTCAAACTCTTTTTGAAACTTCAAATAATTCCAGCATTTTACTCCATTAAATCACTCTTGAATTAAGCAAATAAACCAAAATTTCCTCTGCCATTTAAGACTGAATTTCGGCCAGCCTTGGAGCAACATTAACCTTCAATCATTTCAACAAGACCACCTTGTTCAGCCGTCACCATTGGAGAGCATAGAAACCTTCATTGATCAAACACCATTAGCTAATCTCTTACCTTAAATATCTCCACCATTTCCTCCATTTAAATTTCAAATAAAATCTGATCATTCTCTCTCCTTCTTGCTGAAAATCGAAACTCTCATTCACTCTAGACCATTCGGCTAGCCCTCTACCAGATTTCGTGCAGCAATTCTCTCAAACTCTCTCCATTTTCACATAGAACACCAAGAACACACACTAACCTTCTTCAAGCCTAACTCTACTCTAAACACCTCTAATCACACTAAAATACTCCAGATCACCTCTACTTAACCCCTAGACTTCATTTCTGGTATTTATAACACAAAACCTCGCAAACAAGAATTTTCAAGTGGATCAAAACTAACTTTTCTTTAAAGGTCTCAAGAACATCAACAAGGTAAGTCAAGAACGACCTTCTTGTTCATCCTCTTCCATTCGATTGTACCATTCTAATGCTCTCTCTCTCTCACTCCCTCTCTCTCTCTTCCAACCGAAATGGTTGATCAACCATCAACCATGGCAGTTTTTCCGTTGGATTATTCAAGGCTCTCATCCGCGTGGGCCTTCTTAATTCTTCATCGAAGTGTTCATCAAATCAAGTATTTTCCTTTAATCCTTCTTTTAATTCAGCATTCATGTCTCTTAGATATTGATAGGAAGAATGAAATATGGATAAGGGATTGAGTATATGCATGTGGATTAAGGGGATGGAGTTATGGCATGATGATTGTTGTATAGGACTAAGTTGTATGAATTTTCTTTTGAATCAATGTATGTTCTTCGTGCTTAATGAATTTTATGGATGTTTGAAGCATGTTAGAGACCATGACCCCAATGGTGATTAGGTTTTTATTTCCTTATTTTTCATTGAAGCCATGATTGATGATTATGCCTAGGAGGAAGTTAGCCTTGTGATAGTATGTGACAAGTCAAGCATGTGTTCTTGAATGGATTGGTTTATTATTTGATGTTGGAGAATGTGTTCATGAATCCTTTCTAGCAATAGGATAATCATGGTGAAAGAGTATTTTCTTGTTAAGTCTAGGTTATTTTTATTAATAAATTTTATTACCTTAAATAGAATTACTACTATAAAATTCGAAACTCTAAGAAGATTTGGATTGGTTTATTAATATTTTCTTTATCAAATAAATGAGATCTTTTATTAAAAATAATATAAATAGTAATAAATCTTTTATAATAAATAAAATATTATTTATATTAAAATCTATTTGTTATTTATTAATTAAAATTTAAAATAATTCATTCATTATTAATTTTATTTATTCCTAATTATTTATTATCTATTTAAAAATTAATTAAAGATTATTTGTAATTTGTTATTTATTTATAATAAAGTAATTTTTAAATAACCATTATTAATATTATTTAGGACTTAATATTCAAACTTAGTTTATTTATTAAAAATAACACTAAAGAATTATTAATTGAGTCCATAATTTATTAACAATTATTTTAGAACCCCTAGTTATTTTAACTTATCCAACTAGCCTTATTCTATAAAATTTCTTTGGCATCTAGCCTTAAAGCTTAGGACATTAGGGTCATGGCTAGTCATGGTTGTAACTAGTTGAGCTAAGAAATTATTTATGTAAGGCAGGTATAGCTCGAATATAACCTTATATTTTGTGTTTACCCCAGGCGGGGTTAGGTCAGCCTTGGAAGACTTTTGAGTTTGAGCAAGCAAAGAACCAGGTAAGCTCCTGCATGGTATTTTGTGAAGACCGAAATTACTGTGGCAAGCCAAATGTGATGTGTATGGACTTTTATTTTGTGAAGGCAATTAAGGACTGTTTTCCTTTTTATTCCGGACAAACAAATCATTTGAAAAACTAAACAAGCAGTTTTACACAAAATGCTAAACTCTTTCTAAAACCCAACTTTGACAAGACTTTCAGAAACCCTTAATTGCCTTTTCCAAATAAAGCAAATTATGATCAATTTTCTCCCAAGTGGGACAATCAACGTTGAGTACTCAATAAGGGTAGACCACCAGGACTAGTCTTTGAAGGGTTAGGGTAAGTCTCTCAGTAGGTGGCCACCTCTGAGGGGTGAGTCCTTCCTGGATAGGATGCCAGTCCAGTAGGTCATACCGGTCCGAGCTAGGAAGTTTCAGTCATGTGGACTGTGTGTTCCGGAGTGGACAACCGGTAAATTTGGGTGTAGAGATGGAGGAGTATCTCACCTGGTAGGCCGTATACCTACCCTTTTGTCAGCTTGCACAAAGTGTGGCATTCTGACCGTTATTTAGTAATGGGGCCCAACGTGTGGTAACCCATGGCTACCCATTTGAGTGGTTGTATTTATGGTGTGTATGGTTTGAAAAGCAAAACACCACTCTTTATTTTCAACACTTATTTGTTGCTTGCCAGCACTTTTCCTTATGAAACTTTTACAACTTGCATACATGAATTATTTTACCTGAAACACTCAAAGCACACACGGACTTACTGAGATTTTTATCTCACCACCTTTTATGCCATGTTTTCAGGAAGATCCTGTTGTGGAGGTCATTAGCTAGATTGTTGCCTATGCTTTGAAGACTCATGTTATTTCCTTTATGCGGTGTTTTGAGAAGAGATTATTACAAACAATTTATTTTGGATTTGTTCCAGTATTCTTCTTTTGGGTTGTAATAAGTTTTAAAGTCTTTATTTCACTTTATTCTATGTGACCTAGTTATAAAGACCCCTTGTCCTCTGGACGGGGCGACATCCCCGGCCCTGATGGGCCTAGGTAGTGGGGTGTTACAAGTGGTATCAGAGACTAGGTTTAGGCAAGTATTAATGGTATATGTCTTGATTTATTGAGTTCAAACTGTTTGTCTGACCTGTCTTGTTTGTGCTGTAGGACGGTTAGAATGATTAGAACTGCAAGGAAAGGGCAGCAATGGCACCCTCCCATTCCTATCTACCCAGAGGACTTACCAGCACCCCAGCCTGCACCACAGCCAATCATTGCCCTGGATGATAGTAGTGACGATGAGGTCCAGATCATTGAGCGACCTCTAATACCCGTGATCGACCTGGTTACTGATAGTGAAGACGAGGAGATAGACATGGAATGTGTTCCCCTCCCTCCTAGTCCCATAGTTGACTTGACTGCTGACATTGATGACCCAAGGGTGATAGATTATGAATTTCCACCGAGACCTTCCTTTGTAACCCCACCTAATCAGGTTGAAACCGGGGAGAGTTCTAGGATAATTTGGAACTAAATCGTTTGATAATTTAGCGTATGCAGAATTTGTATACAACAATAGTTATCGATCGGCAATTGGAATGGCCCCATTTGAAGCTTTATATGCAAGGAAATGTCAGTCCCTGTTGTATTAGAAAAGTTTAGGACGGAAAACAAATGAACAAGATGCTTTTGATCTTGAAAAGGTTCAACAGACTGTGGAGATGATCAAAACTAAGTTGGAGGTAGTGTGGTGTAGAAAGAAAAGTTATGCAAAATGACGTAGGAGGGATTTATAATTTACAGAAGAAGATTGTGCATTCTTGAAGTTGACTACCCAATGACAATTGGGAATCAATGGGCAAGGGAAGAAGTTGTTGCCTAGGCACATAAAACCATTCCCTGTTGTTGAGATAATTGGGAAAGTAGCTTATCGATTGGAGTTACTAGTAGAGCTTTAAGGTGTTCACGACGTGTTTCATATCTCCCAACTTCGGAAGGATGTAGCTGGCCCTGCCCACATTTGAATGAACAACCTATTGAGATGCTTCCAAGCTTGAAGTATGACGAAAAGCCTATTAAGATATTGGAGTATGTTGGAAAGGAATTTCGGAATAAGAAAATTCAACTTGTAAAAGTGTTATGGAATCATCATCCAGTGCAAAATGCAACTCGGGAAGCGGAAGCAAAAATGTTGAAAAAGTATCCAAAGTTATTCCAAGTGTAAGTTAATTTTGAGGACGGAATTTTTTGTAAGGAGGGGAGAATGTAATACCCCGTATTTTATCTTGGATTGGCCACTATTTATAATACGATGAGAATTTGTACGAAGAACCAGAACAAAAGATGATAGATGTAATTAGACGAATATTTTGGTACAATAATATTTTGTTGGTGCCTGGATGTAATTATTGGATTTGTTCTACCTATACCCTAAATCTTCAAAAGACAACTATTGTTAATAAAATAAGAATTTGAGGGTATGTTGAGAAGTGAAATTGATCATTATGATGAAAAACATTTCGGGGTATCGGGCGCATTTTTGTCATTTTAACTATGCCTGCGACTTTGATAGCAAATTTGACCAAATAGAGAAGGAATTGAAGAATCTAAGTATTACCAATGGATTCAATAGAATTTTTGGAGTTGAGTGGTGAAACAAAATATTTTTTCATTTCTAAGTAAAATACAAAATAGAGGTTAAAAACGGTACGTGTGGCACTTTGTGATTGGTAGCCCATAGACATGTGTTAATTAAATAGAGGTTGCATGAAGGATTCATGCAAGATGCATGGAATTAAAGAATTAAAAAATAAATAAAGAATGATGTGTATTTTTGTGATTGGAACACATCACTTGTGGGCCCTTTTGGTTAAGGTATTGCACATTGTAATTGGCCAATACATGGACACTGAGAAGGGGTTGAATGGCTGAGAATTGACCAAAAAATTGACAGCCATACAAGAGAAATGAAGGGAAATTTTTGAGGAGGAAAAAACAAGTGGTTGGTGTGTAAAATTTTCATTAGAACACACCTTTGTATATCCACCATACAATTAATAAAAATAAGAGATCAGTGGCCAAGATTGGATGATGAATGGCGGTAAGAAGAGGTTATTATGCAGCCTGAATTTCGGAAGCTATGAAGTAGGAAAAACAAGAGAAAAAGAGATTAAATAAGAGAGAGAAAAAGGCTAGTGTGTGTTATTGGTGTTGTATGTGAGATTTGAGAAGTTCTTGGAACAAATGGCTTCAAATAGCCTTATATACAAGGTAAAGGCTCACCTAGCTAGAATTAAAGTTGTTGTTGGGTGAATGGTTATTATGTTGATATGAATTTTAACATGAAAACATGATTTTCATGTCTTGATTTTAGATCAATAGATAGGGTTTGTGAACTTTGTGTATGAACTGTGTATATGCTTATATGTGTGACGGCTGCCTAGGGAATTTTGGATGGTGTTTTGTGTGAAGAAGAACTGAATATTTATGGTAGTTTGAATGGTTGTTTTCGGTTGAGGAGATGATGACCAAAGTGGAATAAAAATGGAAGTTACTTGGTTGGAAAATTGGATTATACTATCTTTTAATTAGAAAAGGTGAATTTGTGTTGAATAAGCGTGACTCTTGTGAACTATTGGAATCTAGAAATCATAGAATTAAAGATGATTTGAAGAAAAATTGAATTAATTAATGTTTCCAAGTTGTTAAGGGCTAAAGGAAAACAAAAGAAGTCATGCATAGTAGAATTGAACCAAAACTACTGTGTAATTTTTGAAGGGTTGTTTCTCACTGGAACCAGGATTCTTGAAAGAGCTCATCCATAATTAAAGTTAAGAGTCTTACAGTTGCTTTGGTATATCATAGAGCCAAATTGGAGTAGTAGATTGAAAGTTATGTGTAAAATAAAATCATGTGGCAAGCAGTGAAATTCCAAAAAAATGAGTTCGAAAATGGATGAATTCAAGGATAATTAATTGTTTGATTTTGGGTGAAATAAATGAGAAATATGAAGTGAATCCCTTTTATATGAAGGAAGAAAGGATGTGGGAAAAGTAAAAAGAAGGAATCAAATAAATGATGAAAAAACGACAAAAGTTGAACATTTTCCTTAACCGTCAGCCTCGACGGCTAACCTTCGGCTAAACGGCAGTTGGAGGTTGGCTACCTATCGGGCACGTCGACTGGACGTTGGCCAACCGTCGGCTATTTTTTGACCAAACACGACTTAACTCGAAAACGATGTTTGGTGTAGGTTTATCAATAAATGGCCAAGGGTTTGTTGAAAATTGTAAAAACGATGGTCAAACAGTCGTAAACGGAAAGAGTTTAGTTAGGACGCGAGGTGAGTCCCTTTGATTTCTAAAACATTTTGGAAGCTAGTGTGCTTCACTTTTCCATGAAATGCTATGTTTTGTACAATTTTTGAAATCCCAGAATATATTTAAGGTTTATTTGAGCAAGAATTGTTTTGCACCTTTTTGGACTCGAATGAACATCATAATTGGCTTAGAAACCATAATGGATTATTAAAGTACGAATTTTGTGAATTTAGTCCTTTTTGGATTAAGTACTTGGAATTTTCGAAAAATGGTAGATTTTGGAATCGGGTATTCATAAATTGACTAGAATGTCCTAATTGGAACATTTTATGGAAATGTGTTTGGAAATATTGAATTTAGTCCTCTTTTGGGATTAGAATTCGAAATTTCAAGAAATAAGTTCCTTTTAGAATCGGGTATTTCGAAAATCATCTAAATGTCCTTATTGGAATGCTTTTATGGAAACCTTTAGAATCGGGTATTCGATAAATGACTGACATATTCTTATTGGAATTCTTGTTAACCCTTTTCAAATCGGGTAAGGGTAAAAAGACTCGAATACCCATGGAAAGTCTTTTCGAACTAGGTATGGCTAAAATAACTTGAATGCCCTTGAAAAAAACTTTTGTGATCGAGTACGAGTAAAATGACTCGAAAACACTTGGAAACTTGTTTTGATGTATGAAAAGAACTCTTTACCCTGTTTTGAAATAATTTTGGGAAATGATCTCTCGTGATGAGATTGACTTTTGGAAAATAAAATTTTGATCCCGAAAATTATTTTATTGGCATAATGTGCCTATGGAATGAATTGATTGGCCCTGTGGAGCCTATAGGAATTATGATCTGACTTATGAATCAGTGAGATCAAATTCTAGAAATGTTATTTTTCCCTAAAAACATTTGTTTTGAAAATCCTATGGGACCAGTTAACCCTCTAGCTTGATCAGTTAGAAGGGTTGATATTGGTAATGTTGAGTATTTAGAAAGGACTTTAATCTTTGTATTAGCCTATGTTAGAGTTAGATGACCCTAGTAGCCTAGCCTAGTTCTAGGGATTGTCTTATTCCGAACGGGATGACAGGACATTGAGATGGGTCATCTAGGCTAGTCGTTTAGTGCCTAGCAATTGTCTTGCCTTCAGGTGGTTAGTATTTCTCACAACTTAATTATTACTATGATAAGGGAAACATTGAGTGTGTCCACGACCATAACCACGACCACGGTCACGACTACGACTATATGGCTTCTGCTGGAGCCAACAACATTTATTTTTGGGAGTGCTGTTGAGCCAGTTAGTCAGGCTTAATAATTTTTCAATAATAACTCATTATTTTTTTCTGCAATAAGGAGGGCAACAATTAAATCAGTAAATTTTGTATACTCTTTTTCTCGATATTGTTGCTGCAGGACAATATTCGAGGCATGAAAAGTGGAGAATGTCTTCTCCAGCATATATTCATCAGTAATTTTTTTCTCTGTATAATTTTAATTGAGATGTAATTTTATACATGACAGACCTATATTCATTTACGGTTTTAATATCTTGTAACTTCAAGTACAACCATTCATACCGTACAGTTGATAGTATGACCATCTTCAGGTGATCAAATCTTTCTTTTAAATTTATCCACAGGACATATAGATCTTTTTCGGAAAGATATTTTATTTTTAAATTTTTGTCGAGATAAGGACGGATAAAAATCAAAGCTTTGGCCTTTTGTTGTGTAGATGCACTATTTTTTTTTTTTTTTTGTAATAGTTTCACTAAAGCTTTCAGCATTTAGATGCATTTCTGCATCGAGAACTCATGACATATAATTTTTTCCCGAAATGTCAAGAGTTACAAATTCGAGTTTAGTAAGGTTAGCCATAAGGATCAATAAATGCATACCTTTAGTCGTTTAGTGCAGTTTGATTTAGGTTGTTCACATGCTTGGCTAGACATCTAGCATTGTTTAACCCCGTGCTACCTCGATAGTAATTGACATTAGGATTGGGACCACTTGGCGTATGGTAGCAAGTAAAAGATTAAGTGTGCAGCGTGCACTTATTGATTATAGTACGCTGCGGTGCACTTACTTTTCTGGCGATGTACAGATTAAGTACTGTAGGCTGTGGTCTAAGTACAATGATATGTGCAAGTTAAGTACTATAGGCTACGATCTCAGTACAATGATACGTGGTGCTGAAGGCAAAGACTACGAGCTTTGTATACAAGCTATGAAGGCAAAGACGATACCCAGTGTTGATATGCTTCCACTGTTATCTTAGCAAGGGTGTTACAGATTATCATTGGCAATCTAAGATTAATACCGAATTTAAGGCAAGAAATCATCAAGGCACAACAAAGCAATTTGGAGTTTCAACATTTTAAGGATAAAGAACTTAAGCGGGAAGGCTGTGACTTCCGGCAAGACGAGATAGAAGTGGTGTACTTCCGAGATCGCCTGTGTGTGCCTAATGAGTAGCAGCGGAGGAAAAAGATTTTAGAGGAGGCACATAGAAGCAAGTATGCTATTCATCTAGGAGAAGTGAAAACATACCAAGATTTAAAGAAAGCCTATTTATGCCCTGGAATGAAGTAAATTAAGGTAGTAGCCCACCATTCCATCTCTCTTTGCGACCTAAAAAGGTCCAAGATATCGTGGGCTAAGTTTTCCTCTATTCAGTGCTATCTTTAAGAATACTTGTTCAATAACCTCGATTTCCAATTCCCTTCTCCTATTTTCAGCATAACTATTTTGTTGACTTTGTGATTATCTTGTAATTTGCTTTGCTAAGATAGTTTTTGCACTTCTTCAAGGTAAATATGATTGTTGACAATTCCAAATCATTATTGAGTGGTTAATTTTAAGCTGCAATATTTTCCTACAAGGCATATGTTATTGTTTTACCATCTTGCACATACACGTATTAAGAGATGAGTTGCAAATTTAAAAAAGTAGAGGGGATAAAGAATAGGAAGAAATTAACATCAAAAGAAGATGGATAATCAAGAAACCATTGAAAATGAAGTGGGTGAAAAGATTATAACAATTTATTGTCAAGAAATTTACTACAACTGATGTGATCCAAAACACTTCTGTTAAATGAAGAGCAAAAGTTTTAAATACTTTAGCCTTAGTAGGAGAAATGAATTTACACAAAATAATAGGAAATGCTAAGTATGAGATGAGCACATCAAGCCAATATCATTTGAAGAACTAAAAAAAAATTTGAGTACTCAAGAGAACTACAAGAATAAAAGGATGATAAGGTCAAGTCAATGGTGCTATTAGAATTTAGTAGATCTATATATTTAGCATACTAATTTTATTTATAATCTATTAATCAAGGTGAAATAGACATCCAAATATACTTGATACTATAGTTAGCATATTTAATCACACACACACACACACACACACACACACACACACACACACACATATGTACACATATCAATCCTAAAAAAACCTGGAAGTTCAAATCTAAAACATTAAAAAATTAAAAAGGTATCAGAAGAAGAATTAAGGTTTACTTGAGAATAGGAGTGGCCTTGACTCAGTTTTAAAAATTCGCGAGTGTACATCCTTAGAGTAAAGATCGAACACGCTTGACCTTCTCATGAGTAAGTTATAATAATCAAAAAGTGAAGAGAAATCTGACATAATACTTATCTCAATTTGTTTCTAAGGGAGAAAAAAAGTAGGAGAGACAGATCCAAGAATAGAAGAGAAAGAATGGTAAGGTTTACCTTTACTTGAAGAGGGAGGGATGTGTCGGGCTTAAGTATGAAGTGAAGGAGTACCGAGACTATGGATGTTGTTTATGGTGTGTTCTTGAAGAAAAGAAATATGAATTGTAGTGAAAGAAACAAAGAGTATAAGTGTGTACATCTTATTTTCGGAGAAGAGAGCAAATGGAGAGAAGGGATGAGCTGAGAGAGTGAGTATATAATAAGGTGTGCTTAGTCAAGGGGACAAGGAAAAAAGACTGTGCTAGGCATCTTGCCTTAGACAAGCTTGGAAGATTTTCTTTCCTTTGCTTTCTTGCCAAAATCGATTGGAGTATTAAGGGAATGTGAGAGTAAGATTGGTTGTGATTCCCTAGAGGGAATTAGGGAATAACAAGGTCGATTAGGTGGAGAAATATCGGCCATGGAAGGTTCTGAATGAAGGTATGAACAACGAACAGAAACCATGCATGCACACGCCATTAGTGGCAAAAATCAAACACAGAGAAGGGCGGAAGGCAAAAAATAATACCTCTGTGCTTTGTTTGTCTCTTCGCCCGCGAATAGCCGATGAAATTATTGGAAAAGTTCCCTGGACAGATGAAGTCTCAAGGACAGTCGAAACTTTTGATTGAAAACTAGCAATTCGCCTACTCCTCAGTGGCATGAACGCGAAGCCCTTTGCTTCTCAGAATATTCCACCGCCCAATTTATGTCGGTGAAACAACTTAGGTGAAAAAAGGTTCTTCTTGATCTTTTGCTATTGATTAGCAAAATCAAGAAGACAAATAGAAAGCAAGAGAGATGCATGAGAGGGGGGTGGGGGGAGAAGAAGGCTACTTTTTTTGTGTGTTATGTGTCTATATCTCAACTGAGACCCATGACTATTCACTATCCTGATAACCAAACTGTTGGGTATCTCAGGCTCGTATCCTATACGGCACAGCGAAAAATAAAATGAGATACCATCCCAAGACCTGCCTATGTGTGGAAAATAAGACATAAAGACAATAAAGGTAACAACTTTTACCTTTGGGTGATCGTCTGAAGAACAAAATTGATCTTCTTCCATTCGAGGTGCGATCTAGCAATCCTCTTATGCAAACTCCATGAGAGTTGGATGTCTAACCACTATAATTACAATGTGTGATTATCTCTAATAGTAATCCGCACAGAGGAATACTCAAGCACCAAAATTTTCTGTGCTAGCAGGAAAAGATGGCGGCTAGGGCTGTTTTTGTTTTCAGCAAAAATGTGAGAGAGAGAGAGAGAGAGAGAGAGAGAGAGAGAGAGAAGATCATGATGGTTATTTTGTGGCTCCTATTTTCGTGTGAATCACCCCTGGATTAAGGTTTCGAGAATATCCAATATATGTTCCAAAATCCACTGAAAACCTGAAATTCTAAAACAATTAGAATTTCCTAATTGTAATTGAAACATCAAGTTCTCACAATTACAATTTGGACCACAAATTATAACTAATTATAATTTGTCCACAACAACTTCTCTTTCTCTCAATCAACCCTATTATGTTATCAAATAACATCTTGAGTATATAATCCTCTATTTTATGTGACCTACTAGGTTTCCGAGTCAATTGATAGTGAACATGAATTAATCCAAACGTCTTTGAGATTAATAATCCATAATTAATTAAAATTAATCCTATTAATTGTAATCAGGATTGGGTTATTAATTCATCAATTAATAAACCCATATTTTCAAATGATGAGCGGTATCTAGCAACACATCATGACCACCCAAGAGTCCAGGAAGTCAAATGGCTTGACATGAACCCTTCAATAACAGACTTCAGTGCAATTAACTCCTTTCACCATACAATATCTCATTCGGTTTGGAGTACGGAACCAGAATTAATTATGCCCGAATACAATAGTACTTGTACCACTCTAGATGTGTATCAATTGGAACTATTTTCAATACATAATCGCCTTGGCCAAGGACTTTTCGAGTAGTAATTCCTACAAGTGGCCGTGAAATATTCGCCTTTACTATTAGGAGTGGTGAATCCTTTATTGACCCTCTCAACTACTTTCGTTTTTCTCACAATGTACCCACTATCCATCCCGTAAGCGGCCCTCGATCGAGCTCTGGAGATTGAAATCAATGTACAATGCTCAGCAAATAAAGTACCTTGGAGATCTCAAGTCTAAAGATACTTGCATGTTTGCTATATTAGGATTATATCATGGCACTAAATAGTTATTCATAAAATTATCTCAAAGCTAGGTCATCTAATGAACTTGTTCCATTAACAAGCATCCATGTGTTAACTTTGAGTATCTCTATACTCACAGATAAAAGAACTGCTGCCTGATCAAATCAAGAAGTCTAACATATGCTAGCCTTAATGCATTAATAATGTCCTGTCTCATTAACACTACGACTAGAGACTATTTAAGTACTAACACTATACAGTGTAGTAGGAATCTCATATCATGATCTCTATCATAATTTCCATAACACAATATTGTACTAGGGACTTTATCGAATAGTTATATTACTTAAAGTGAACAAAAGAAACTATAAGAGAAATAATGCTTTTTATTAAAATAAAATGTGTCATATACACTGTACAAGTGATTGCCTCTAGGGCATAACACTAACACAAACCCCGGTGTTTTAATATTTCAAAATATCCAGAAGCTATTAACAGAAGATATTTAGCTTAGCCTAAAATCTTCTATTCCATGAATTAAATTAACCATTTAGTCTAGGCTATTGGGCCAAAAATAATTTATTATTTTTCTTTGGACCTAACAAGCCCAAAAATAATAACCTTTAATTATTTATTTTCGGTGTCTATTAAAATAACCTAATAAATAATTATGAGCCCAGATGAACTAAAATAATTATTTTAGCCTTTTATTAACTAGTTTAGACCCAGGTTAATTTTCTAATTATTCAATCTGGGCTTAGATCCTGAATAATTAATTAACCAATTAAACTAGATAATAAATTTAATTTCTTTCGTTGATTTATTTTATTGCAATCCAAAATTAGATTGACTCCTTGAATAAAATAAAATCCATTGTACTAAGACTGTTTCCTTGACCTAAAAATAATTAGAACGTACGAGCTATTCTGGGGACCAAAAAAATACATCGCATTGGCTACTAAAATGACCAGAACACCCTTGCTATATAAATAGTCATATTTTGTATTTTAAATATTTTTTAATATCACTATAATTAAATATTAACCCCAAGGACAATACTGCGTTAGCTATGTCTTCGACCTACCGGTGAAATAACTAAAATACCTCTCTACATACCGTCGTGTATTTAGAGAGGAATGAGTGTGCTAATACCTCTCTAAAACATATCTACTATCTTTAGGCTTCTAGTGCAATGATCGATGACTTCTTGGTATATTTTTTCTTTCTAACGAAGCTACCCTAAAGCAAATATCCACATCATGTTCCCTAGGGCCATAGATAATTAGATTATTCGGACAAACACAAGAGGTAATATATTGTAGACACTACTTGTACAAGTCTAACTTGACTAATTAGTTGCATATACCCAATATACAAGTATATTGATCCTTCTAAAGAATCTCAACTATAGTATATCAAAGCATATGCTTCCAGCTTCGTCAGGCTACCAACGCATACTTAAGTTGTATAGTACAAGTCCACACTGTAATAGTAGTAGTCTAGGTTTTTGTCACGTAGTACTTTTAGAAACCACTACTATAGGTTTTGTTTCATATATTCGAAATATGCTTTGTGTTGTGAAATGAGAAGACTACTCATTTGCTAAAAGTAAGTCATTCCCTGTTTAGAATTCACTACACAGTAACCTTACCATGACTAGATTCCCATTCTCATCATTCGTTTATGAAAGTAATTTATTTGTTAAATATCTCATGGTGCATACCATACTGTGAAAGAACTCTATTCACATGAATCATTTACTTATACAAAATAGTTCTTTTCCAATAAAAATTATGCACATATGTAAAGAAGATTTCACAAATAATTTTTTAGAAAATCTATTTTTATTGATACAATTCAAAATTACATCAGAAATCTAGTCTAAGAAAGTATACGTCCCAACAATCTCTCACTTGCACTCTAAGACTAAGTCAATTGGTGCCCATCCCTGTGATGTCTAAGTGTTTTCTATAGACTCTCTCCATTAAAGGCTTGGTGAAAGGATATGCTAGATTGTTCTCTGAGGTAATTTGTTCCACCATGACTTCCTGTCTCTAGATGAAATCCCGGATTAGGTGGTAGTTCCTCTCTATGTGCTTCCCCTTTTTGTGGTTCCAAGGTTCTTTGGATTGTGAGTCTGCACTAGTGTTGTCACAATACATCACAACCAGTTTGTCCATTCGTGGCATGACTCTAACTTCCAAAAGGAACTTCTAGAGCCAAACTGCTTTCTTGGATGCCTTCGAAGCTACCATATCCTAAGCTTCTACGGTTGAGTTAGTAATATAAGATTACTTAATACTTATCTATGAAATGGCTCATCTAGACAAGGTGAAGACAAGTGGATTTTCTCTCATCCTTATCCGGCTGGAAGTCTAAGTCCATGTATCGTGTAGGAACTAGGTTATCAGCTCTGTAAACTAGCATATAATCTCTCGTACCTTTAAGATACTTAAGAATATGCTTTACAGTCTGCCAATAAACCTCCCTAAGGGTTGACTGATATCTACTAACTAAGCCTATGTCAAAGTAGATATTTGCCCTGGCACACAGCATGGCATACATGAGACTTCCCACAATTAAAGTATAGGGAATCCTACTCATTTTATCTTTTTCTTCTTGAGATTTTGGACAGTCCTTTAAAGGAAAAGATAACCCATGTTTGCAAGGGATCAATATCCCCTACATGAGTCCATATTGAACTTGGCCAGCATCTTGTCAATAATGTAGCATGGGATAAACTAACATTCTTTGCTTCCTATTTCTAAGAAGCTTTATTCCGAAAATGTAACTGGCTTCACCCAAGTCCTTCATACTAAATTGATTAGATAGCCAAACCTTAGTAAATGACAGTGTCCCTACATCATTTCCAATGAGTAGAATATTATCCACATAGAGTACAAGAAAAACCACGTTTATGCCCTTCAGTTTCCAATTCACACATAGCTCATCCTCATTTTGAATGAAGCTGTAAGACTTTATAGTCTTATCGAAACGAATGTTCCATGCTCTGAATAACTACTTAATTCTATAAATAGATTTCTTAAACTTGCAAACCACATGCTCTTGGCCTTCAATAATAAAGCCTTCTGGACATATAAATGTCTTCTTTAAAATGGCCATTTAAAAATGACGTCTTGACATCCATTTGGCACATCTCATAGTCATAATGACAAGAGATGGCAAAGAGGATATAGATTAGACTTAAACATGGCTACCGGGGAAAATGTTTCATTTTCTTCTTTTTGAGTATGCCCTTTTGCCATTTCCCTAGCTTTGAAGGTTTTTGCCTTCTCATCCGCTCCCTTCTTCCTTTTTCATACCCACTTACACCTAATGGGTTTTATCCCCTCAAGTGAAGCTATAAGATCCCATACCTAATTGAAGTACATAGACTCAATGTCGGCTTTTATTGCTTCATGCCATAGGTTTGTATCGGCAACAGTAATAGTCTCCTCGTATCTTGTAGGATCTTTTTCCTGATGGTCAAAGACTAGGTCAAAAGCCTCTCTAGTCCATCTTTTTGAAACCCTAGATATTCTTCCACTATATCGAGGCTCCATTTGTACAGGTTCCTGAGGCTTTGCCTCTTCTTGTTCTATAATCAGGTTAGAAGAAGTTAATTCAGAAGATAACTTCTCTTCGAGTTCCAACCATATCGGACTTTTAGTGGATGTACTTTGTTCATCCTCCGAGTATCTAGTATTAGTACTCACAAGTACTTTTGCTTTTTGGGATGAAAAAAGTAACCACCCTTTGTACCTTTTGGATACCTAACAAAATAATATAATTCTAATCTTAGTTATAACTTGTCTCCCTTGATCAGTACATAAGTTGGACAACCCTATATCTTGAGATTATTTAGACTTAGGTTATGCCTAGTCTACATCTCATAGAGTGTCCTAGGTACCAACTTAGAAGGCTCCAAGTTCAGAATATATGTTTTGTTTCTAGGACATTTACCCAAAAAGACACTAGAATAGTATTTATGACACATCATGCTTGGACTATTTCCATCAATGTCCTGTTCCTTCTCTCAGCTACTCCATACTACTAAAGTGTTCTCCACACAAAGAACTGGGATACTATCCCATAATGTACCATATAATCCTTGAACTCACCAAGAAGGTATTCTCCTCCACGATCCAATCGTAAGGTCTTGATTAGTTTACCTGTCCGACACTCCACTTCAGCCTTAAACTCTTTAAACTTGTTAAAAGACTTAGACTTGTATCTCATTGGATAAACACAACCATACCTTGTACAATCATTTGTGAAAGTGATGAAGTACTCAAACCCCCTTCTTGTTGGTATGGACAAAGGACCACACACATCAGTGTGAACAAGACTCAGTACTTCCTTGGCTCTATCCACCTTTTGGGTAAAAGTCCTTTTGGTCATTTTTCCCATAAGATAGGATTCATACTGAGACTAACTTTCAAATCTCAATGAGCCTAAAGGCCCATCATAGATTAACCTCTAAATCTTGGTTGAGTTAATGTGACCTAACCTTAGATGTAAAATATATTATCACTAATATTGGCCTTTCTCTTCCTATTTAAAGGTTTAGATTGAGCATTATTCAGTCAATTGTTAATAGGATTAATGAAGAATATATTTCCATACATATGCCCAATACATATAACTTCTCCATTTCTACTGATAGTTGCACTAGAATTGAAAGAAACAGAATATTCATGATTTAATAGTTTTGCAACTGAAACTAAAATTTGTCCAAAACTAGGAACTAATAAAGCATCATTCCAAATAACTATTAAATTACAATCAAAAGTGAGTTCTAGTTCTCCCACTGCAAGGGCCCAAACTTGTGCTCCATTTCCCACATATAGTCCATGTTCACCCTTTGGAGTCTTCTAATCTTTTAAAACCCGTGCAAGGAGTTGCAGATATGATCAGTAGCTCTTGAATCAACAATTCAAGTGGAAGTTGATCCAACCATTAATAAAGACTCTAGATAGAAAATATTACCTGTAGGGTTTTTTTTGGCCTGAAGATCTGGACACTCCTTTTGTCAATGTCCCTTCTTCCTACATTTGAAGCATTTACCCTTGGGCTTATCTTTGGGCTAGGACTTGGGCTGGTGAACTACATTCATTTTCTTCTTCTTGAACATTCTAGGCTTGGGCCTAATTCTTGAAGAAGACGCCATCCTAGCTCTAGCTTGTGGCTTCATGACATTTTCTACCTCCTGAAGCTCATTCATCAACTCCGTGAAACTCATGTTTAACTTATTCATGTTGTAATTCAACTTGAACTGAGTAAATGAGCTCGAAAGAGATTCGAGAACCATATCCACTTGGCTCTTGGGGTCAATGACAATCCCCAAGATTTCTGCTTCCTCGAAAGTAGCAATCATCTTGAGCATATGCTCTCTGATTTATGATTGCTCAGTGATCTTGGTGTTTATTATTGTTTGAAGTGCCTCTTGCCTTGCGGGCCGGCTCTTATCTGGCTAATGGCATACTTATATCATATGCAGTTACCATGTGCTCATGTTTGGATTGGAGCACATTCGACATAGAGGCTAGCATATAGCATCGAGTCATCTCGTTAGCCTTTTCTAATGCCTTTTCAGCCTTATTCTCCTCAATGGTGGAACCTTCCCCGATCACAGGGCAGGTCTCGAAAAGACATACTTATATTCCTCAGCTGTAAGTGTTATGTCCATGTTCCATTTCCAGTTCACATAATTTAGACCTGTGATGCATAAATTTTGGGTGTATAAAAATCATCAAATTTAAATTTACCCCTTAATCAAGTTTTAATTAAAATATTAATCTCAAAATACACATACGAACAAGGATACTCATCGCAAGCATAACATAGGGAATTAATGAGTATCGTTCCTAAAAAGAATAAGTACACACTAATCACTTTTCATTCATTATTTAACCGACCCAAATAAAGTGAAAAATAATAAAAATAAAAATAAAGAAATATATACAACTCAAGGATGTAAGAGTATACAATTTAGACAATTATCCTAGAAAACATGATAATGGATCAACTGGCAATTCTCTCAACTAATTATCATCTTGGCATCATGAAGGAATACGAAGTAAAATTCCATCGTTTCCCAAGTCGTGAATCTACTTAGATAAATTCGACTTCGTTTGTCAATCCATTGAATCACCATATGTTGATTCATATTAATAAATTTTCCAATCAAGCTAACATAATTAAAACATGCATTATGCTCAATTCCTTATAAATATAAAATTAGCTAATGACCCTTTAGTCGAGGTGAAATCAACTAATCTTCAATTTCTTAGTCCTATAATCTTAACTTCATCATTCAAGTCCATTTAGAGTTAAAAAATACGAAATGAATGCAATGAAACTCCTAACATTGTTTTGTCGAGTCAATTAGAAGAATTCACATCAATAACCAATGATAACAAGTAATCAAATACCAAAGATGATAAAGAATTATCGTTTTTTCAAAATCATGAATCCAAAATAATGTTAAATTACAATAAAAATATTGAATACATTATTTTAAAAGAAAAAGAAAACAAAGGTAAAAAAAAACACCCAGAGACAAGTCTCTTTCTTCTCATTTGAAGACTCTATTGAACAACCCACATTGATTTGGTGAAATTCTTCATTCAATGACTGTTTTGAATTTTAACTCTTGGATCCACCTCTCTATATTTCCTTTCTCTTATGTCTTCTCTTGCTTTTATAGGCCTCCTAGATGCTAAATTCATTGTTTTAGAGATCTTGACCAACTAGGAATTAAAAAATATCAAAATCTTTGGAAAATTCTCAAATTCATGCATAGAATTTTCACCATCCAGAATAGGCTTGGCGCTGGGTCCCTTTGACCTACCTGGAACCAGGTGCAATCTGTTCTTCCTTTGGTTTTTTTTACTTTATTTTCACTGGTCAGACAGAATGGACCCGCCTGGTCCACTTGCCAGACATGGCGCCAGGTCTATTCTATTTTCTTCTGGAAATTTACTCGGTATCCTCTGCTTGACCAGAATAGACCCGATGTCTAGTCCCTTAGTTGGGACTGCACTAAGTGAATTTTTGGAATTTCTCTAATTTTAGTTAAATTTAACTCAAATCTGCACAAATTTGCCAAAACCATTTTTTATAAGCAAAATGTCAAATAGAAAGAAGTATAAATAGTTATTGTAACAAATGTATCTCAAAACAACTTTAAATAAACCGAAAAATAATGGTGACTTTAGCCTGTATAACATATCTCCACACTTGAACTTTTGCTTGTCGGCCAAAGGTTGGGCCTAACGCCAGGTCAGTTCTGGCAAAGAAAAAAAAAACTCTCTTTTTTGTATGAAAATTAATGGAATCAAAGAAAAAGAACATGAACTTATGAAAAGAATATAGTCTACCAATTAAAAAGAAATATCCAAATAAAATAAAAAAATGAAAATTAAAAAGATGTTAAAAAACTAAAGCAGTTCAAAATTAGCATTTTCCATAGTCTTGGTCACGTGATTAGTCTCCGTGTTGCCTAGAAATGATCTTGTTTGACGATCACCAAGGAGTTTAGCTAGCTGTCCAATTTGACTTTCAAGGTTGCACATGGACACTTCTAAATTTCTTGTGGTCACATTAACTCCTTGGAACCGTATCTCTATTCTACGTACCAGCTGGTTGACCAACTCCTCCAATGATGGTTTAGCTAGTGGGGGCATTGTAAGGTAGTGTCAGATGAGTCCTTTGAGTCCTAAAATTACAAGAAGCTTGTCGAGGTTAGGTTTCATTATTCCATGCAAAGTTAGGGTAATTCCTCTAACCTGGGTTGTAAGTGTTACAATAAGGATTATTACCTTATCGACTATTTCTTACAAACGCCGCTTATTCTAATAGTTCTTATGATGACCCCATATTTTGACACTCATGGTTTGGATGCCTTTCCTCACAAAAATCACAACTTATACTCAAACCTACCCTTAGGAAGGAGGCATTACCAATTGAACCATCTTTTGCGTGGGTGCTTCCACTTTTACCTCTAACACGGCTATTGCATCTACCTTGTGTACTCCATGGACACGAGCTTTAGACCATGAACTACCCCAGACATAGTTATTCGTAGACAAATTTTCAATTAAATCAAATACCTCTTTTGGGGTTTTAGAATTGATGGAGCCTCCTGCAGATGCATCAACTAATTCCCTAGTCGCAAAGCTGAACCCACTGTGAAAGATTTGCATTTGTATACCCAACTCAAATTCATGGTGAGGACATTTTCGAAGTATTTCCTTGAACTTCCCCCAACACTCATAAAGGTTTTAAGACACTAATTATTGGAAGGCAAAGATATCAGTCCTACGTTTAGATGTTCTAGCCAGTGGGAAATATTTGGCCAAAAGTGTTTTAGCTAACACGTTCTAAGTAGTAATAGATCTAGTGGGCAAAGATTTTAACCTCGATTTTGCTCTATCTCTCAAGAAAAAGGGAAAAAGTCTTAGATAGCATCCTTAGAAACCCTATTCATTTTAAATATGTCACAAATTTCAAGAAAGCTTGCAAGGTGGGCACTAAGATCTTCCTTAAGTAACCTATCGAATGGACTATGTTTTGGTTCATTTGATTATATTGGGCGTTATTTTAATATTATTGGCCTCTATCCTAGGCATCGTGATACTAGAGCCAATACCTGAGATTGCGGGTTTAATAAAGTCATCCATAATCCTCCTGTTAACTCCACCATTGTTGGACTGATCTACCTCCGTGTATTTCCTTACTCTTTCATTTACAATGTTTCGGACCTTGGTGAGAGTTCTCTCGATTTCTGGATAAAGATCTACTATGTTGGCTTTGGATCATCGGGTTATAAACTAAGTGCAAGGCTTACATAAGATAGAGGATAGTGAGATTGTAGAATTTACAAGTTAGACAGTTTGGACATGTTTACAAGTTTGGTTAGAGAAAATTACAACATGTAGGGACATTAAGTTATAAGTACACAAGAAAACAACATATGGCACCTAGTCATACAATGAACATATATACATATGCACATATTTACATACAAATATATTAACACCCGGCGCCGGCCCTAATCTGGTGATAAAAAAGTTGTCGGGCAGATTACACCCGGCACCGAGTATAGTCTTTAGACCAGGTGCCGAGTCTATTCGGGAACGTCTCGGATTTTTGGCTATTTTTCATATATTTAGCCTTTTCACTTGTATTTTAATTTTTATGACTTTTATTATGTTCTAACCTATTTTAAGGCATGTAATTGGGCCTCAAAGCTGGTATTAAGGCTACTTAATAGTTATCATTAGTTTGCAAGTTAGTTTAGGGCAAGGCATCTATATATACCTTTATAACTCTTCTAAACACGACTTTTGATATTTTGAATAGAGAAATCTTTTGTTCTCTCTAAAGAGAGTTCTTGAGGGTGTTCTTCTTTGGTGATTCCCAAATCAATCCAAACTACTCTTAGGCTTTAGTCCAACCTAAGAATCTAGTCTCTAATCTTCTTAGGATAGATTATTATCCTTTCTAATGTGGGTCTTAGATTCCTAGCTAATCTAGGATTCTTTTAGGGATTTAATTGGTTGCCTAAATCTTCCTATCCCATTTATTCTTAACCTCCTTAGATTAGGGGTGTTCGGGTGTTGATTTAGTTAGCTTAGTTCATTAGATTTTTAGGTCCTACGATGGTAGTTTATCTAGGGTTCTAGTCTTGAATTAGGTCTCTTGGTTTTGACCTTCAAATATCAAATTAGTGCTTCTCAAGATCATATCACTATTATTTACAAGTTTGTCTTGACTGACTAGTAACATATACCCAACATATAAGTATATCGGCCCTTCTAAAGAATTTCAACTATAGTATATTATAGCATATGCTTACAGCTTCATCAGATCACTAACTCATACACAAGCTATAGAGTACAAGTTCATGCTGTAGGAGTAGTAGTCTAGGTTTTTATCACATAGTACTTTTAGAAACCACTACTACAAGTCCTGTTTTACGTATTTGAAATATGCTTTGTGTTATGAAATGAGAAGACTACTCGTTGCCTAAAGGTAAGCCATTCTCTATTTAGAATACACAACACAATAACCTTGTTATGTTGAGATTCCTATTCTCATCATTCAGTTAAGACCATTAGTTTATGTGTTAAGTATCCTATGATACATACATTACTGTAAAAGACCTCCATTCAAATAAACCATTTATTTAAACACAATGGGTCATTTTCAATAAAAATTGTCCACGAATATAAAGAAGATTTCGCAAATAATTTCTGAGAAAAAAATACTTTTGTTAATGCAAGTCAAAATTACATTAGAAACTTAATCTAAGAGAGTATATATCCCAACACCGGAATGTTCGTAATTGTTTTGGTAAATCTCCTTATTTGAAAAGGGAAGTTGCCAATGGAGATTGTACCCAGATTGGAAGCTTTCCTTCCCCAAGAATTTTCTTCTAAAACCAATGGTTCTATGAGAGGAATGTGGCAGTTAGAATAGCTAAAATTTTGGGTGTAAAATTCGCCCTAATTATGCTTGATTTTAGGAAATTCAAATTTATATTCTTGCGGGGGAAAGGAAACAGTGACTAGTTTTGGTTAGAACTATAATCCTTTCCATCTTCCAATAATGGTGCGTGATTATGGTGATGGAGAGTTAATATAGCCGGCTGCTATAATTGGATGCATGTAAATATGGTGAATTTGAGAAGTAAAGGAGTGTGTATAAATTATAAGAAAAGCAACTTAGTACTACAAGAGCTAATAATGTAAATTCCACCTAATATAATATATATAAATATACACTCGAGCACATGAATATGTATGCTTAAAAATAATACAATACATGCATTTGTCTCTTTTTATGGGTGGTTTAGGGTGGAGTTTTCTACCCATCAGCTGCTCTCTAAAAAATATGGGAAAGTAGAACAACTCTCGAGAATAGAACAGAGAGAAAATGATAGTTGTTGCTCTAAGGAAGCTGACACTAAGTGCTTCTAGACAGAGGTAGTGAGTAATCCTATTTTGAGTTGATTTTGATAATTTCTATGGAATTCCTTTGGAAACTAACTCATGCATAAAGTTAAACTTTTGTGGACATATTTTAGCAACTACAACACCAATTTAAACATTGGAGATCAAGCTTAATTTATGAATTTAGAGAGAAAAAGTGTTAATTGATCATTAAAGAAGGAATTCATCAAGAAATATCATTGTTTTATGGGAGACTTCATAGGAGAAGAATGGGTGATTGTCTATAAGTTCCTATTCTTTTTCCTTTGTTCTTTTTTCTTGATAATATTATTTTAATGGTTTTACTTGTATTTAGAAGGATGTTTTAAGGATTATAACTTTGTATTGAATTTTGTTAGTTGATCAATTAATTTTCCATGTTTTAGTATTTGGTTACTTGTGATTTATTTGATGAATTGATTGATTATTTCTTCCTTCTAATTAATTTGAGAGTGAGGATAGAAGATGGTTCAATTTAATTGATTTTATATTGGTTTTTTATTAATTCACTCAAAAAAAAAAAAAAGAGGTTAAGAGTGAAGAACTAAAGTAATCAGGAGTTTTTAAATGTCACCTTGAGATACTGATATTAATTGCCTTCATATTTAAATATCACCTAGAGATAGGGCATTTTTGAGGAATTGACCCAATTATAGGTTTTTTTTTTTAATTTGTTTAGTGAGATAGATAGAGATATCTACTAATTTAGCTAAAAGATAGTAAATCCCTAACTCAAGAGAGAATGGAATCTGCCTTAGAATCTTTAATGGTGCTAATTGGTAAATGAATTGTAATAATTACTAACTTAATCATTATTTTGTCCTTAAGAAATTCTATCCAATTCCATGTCTTTAATTCTTACCATTGTTCTTGTTTATATTTTACTTGACGTTATGTTATCTTGTTAGTTTTAGTTAGGTAAACAATAGATAAAAAAATGATTAATGGCAATTGTCCCTTGAGGATCGATTCTCATTATTTACCTATTCTATGCTTTGCGATAAGTATGCTTGCTCTATATATGTGGTTTTAGGATTAATGTTTTAATTAAAACTTGATTTAGAATGCACTTAAAAAAGGTGATTTTTAAATACCCAAACCTAATATATCACAAATACGCAAAGTTCCTCAAGGACATCCTTTTGAAATAAAAGAAATTAGGGGAGCTATCTATCGTTGTTTTAAATGAGTGCTCAACCATCTTCCAAGACGATCTACCAAAAAAGGGAAAGGATCTAGGAAGTTTTTCTATTCCCTATCTTATTGGTAGTCTTACATTTGGAAATGCATTAGCTGATGCAGGTGATAGTATTAACTTGTTGCCTTATAAAACATTTCAGAAGTTAGGCCATGGAGAACTAAAACCCACTAGGATGAGCATTCAGTTAGTGGATAGATCTACAAAATATCCTAGGGGAATTGTAGAACATGTGCTTGTAAAAGTTGATATTTTTTCTGTAGATTTTGTTATTCTTGACAAGCATGAGAATGCTAAAGTTTCTTTAATTCTTGGTAGGCCTTGCCTAGAACCCGTAAAAGAATTAATTGATGTTTATGGGGAAAGGTTAACATTTAGGCCTCGGGATGAAGAGGTATTCATTCAAATACATGAAAGTAATAAGCATCCAATATCTTGCGAATATTCTTTTTTTATGCTTCATATCGTTGATGGTTTTGTTTTTGAGCATGTGCAGCAATTTATGATGAAAGATTCTTTGGAGTTATCTTTGAACATAGCAAAGGTAGCAATAATTGTAGAACTATCTATTGAGGTATTGATTGCATATTTGGAGGATTCTAAAAAAAAAAAAGGAAGCTAGAAAAGTTTAAATTAATTGAGATAGCTAGTAGTTACCAAAATACTTAGAGTTTGCATTTTTAGTAAAATAAAATAAACTTCTCATGATTATTTCACAAGATCTCACTCGGGAACAAAAGGCCAACTTGATTCATATTTTGGAGAAACAAAAGGGGGCAATAGCTTGGAAAATTAGTGAAATCAAGAGGATTAGTCCTTCTCATTGCACCCCCAAAATTCTGTTGAAGGATGGAGCCAAGCATGTGATGCAGTCCTAGATAAGTACAAATCTAAACATAAAAGACACAGTAAAGGGTGCGGTTATTGAACTTCTAGATATAGGAATTATATACCCTATTTCAAATAGCATTTAGATAAGTCCCACACAAGTTGCTTCAAAATAAAGAGGGATGATGATGGCTCTTAATGATAAAAATAGACTTATTCCTATAAGATTAGTCACCGGTTGAAGGGTATGTATGGACTATAAGAAGCTAAATAAGGCAACAAGGAAAGACCATTTCTCTCTCCCTTTTACTGACCTAATGTTCAATAAATTTGCCGAACATGAGTATTATTGCTTCACAAATAGTTTTTCTAGTTATTTTCAAATTCTGATAGCCTTGGAGGATTAAGAGAAAACAAGTTTCACATGCCCTTTTGGTATTTTTTGCGTATCATTGCATGACCTTTGGTCTTTACAATATTCCGAGAACTTTTCAAAGATGTATGATAGCTTTTTTTAAGGGACTAATGAGGGATATCATCGAAGTATTTGTGGATTATTTTTCTATTTTTTGAGATTATTTTGATTTTTGATTGCAAAACTTGGAAAAAGTACTTCAACGGTGTAAGGAAACCAATCTTATGCTCACTTAGGAAAAATCTCAATTTTTGGTCCACGAAGGTACTGTTGTATTTTTGGTCCCAATACAATACCTTCTTGCACCATAAAGTGGCATTTCTCCCAATTAAGCAGGAGGTTAGTCTCTTCACATCTTCTGAGTACCTTTTAAAGATTAGATAAGCACAAGTCAAATGAATCACCAAAAATTAAGAAATCATCTACAAATACCTCCATGATGTCCCCCACGAGTCCTTCAAATATAGCTGTCATGTACATTTGGAATGTTCCTGGACCATTGCAAAGACCAAATGACATTCGACAATATGCAAAAGTGCTATATGGACACGTAAAAGTGGTTTTTTCTTGGTCCTCTGGAGCTATGGGAATTTGTAGGTAGCCAGAAAATCTGTCCAAGAAACAATAATACTCATGTCCGACTAACCTTTCCAACATTTTATCAATAAAAGGGAGGAAAGTGATCTTTTCTAGTGGCTTTGTTTAGCATCCTATAATCAATGCAAAACCTCCAACCCGTGACCAATCTCATAGGAACTAGCTCATTTTTATTGTTGGGACTCACCCACATTCCTCCCTTCTTTAGTACTACTTGAGTAAGACTCACCCAAACACTATCAGATATAGGGTAAATGATGCCTGAATCTAAAAGCTTAACCACCTCACCTTTTACCACTTCACTCATATGTGGGTTCAACCTACGTTGGGGTTGCACTACGGGTTTTGCACCTTCTTCCATCAAAATCTTGTGAGTGCAAAAGGATGGACTAATTCCCTTTATATCTGTGATTTTTCAAGCTATAACTCCCTTATATTTTCCCAATATACTTACCAATTTAGTCTTTTGTTCTGTATTGAGATCTTTGGCATTGATCACCGGCAATTTACGTCCTTTAGACAAGAACACATATTCCGAATGCTCGGGCAGGTCTTTTAAGTCCAATTCGAGAGGATATTCTATGGATGATTTCATTCTCCCTAAACTGCTTTTCTCAATTTCCAACTTATTCATCCCATCCTCATCGGGGACTTCCTCTAGATATGCCATTGATGTTTCCATCAACTCAAAAATAGGTTCGTCATAATATCAACTCTTAAACAAGAATCATCAGAAGACAAAGGGTGTTGCATACTCTTGTGAATTTGAATGACTACTTCTTCATCCCCAACCCTAAGTGTCAATCTTCCCCTATGAACATCAATTAATGCTTTTGTTGTAGTTAGGAATGGCTTACCTAGGATTAAACAAACTTTGGAGTCTTCATCCATGTTAAGAATAACAAAATCCACTGGAAATATGAATTTATCAACTTTTACCAACATATCTTCTATTATGCCCCTAGGATATTTGATAGATTTATCTACAAGTTGAATACTCATCCTAGTGGGTTGTGGTTCTCGTAAGCGTATCCTTTTAAATGTTTTATATGGCAATAAATTAATGCTAGCACCTAGGTCAGCTAATGCATTACAGACATGAAGAGTGCCAATTGAACATGGGATAGAGAAACTCCCTAGATCTTTTGTTTTATGTGGCAAATTCGAGTTGTCCTGTAGGATGGCTGAGCATTCTTCATTGAGGGCTACTATGGACAACTCTTCCAATCGCTTCTTATTGACGAGCATACTTTTGAGGAATTTGGCATATTTGGGTATGTGAATTAAAGCTTCTCTGAGTGGGATGTTTATGTGCAGTTGTTTAAATACCTCAAGAAATTTGTCGAATTGAGCATTTTTTCGGGCCATGTGTAGACAGGTAGGATACGGTATGTTATGCTGAAAAGTAGGCTTTTTGAGAGATGGCCAGAGGATAGCTGGTGCCAATTCCAGTGCTTTAGCCAGTGCCGATTCAGTTCTATATTGCTCAGTGTCGGGTTTACCGGATAGCTGGCGCCGGTTCTGTTCTTCCAATTAGCGCCGGTTGTCATCTGGAATGTCTGGTAATTCTTTTCTACTTCACAATGTGATAGCAGTAGTTTCCTTACTGGCTATTGGGGTTAGTTCATGGGATTTTATCACCATGTCCATCAAAAACCAAATTTGTCATTCCATGTTGCGGATCATTGCTTTGAATTTCTCACATGTGGAATCGATTTCCTGGAAACACCTCATGCCACGAACAACAAATTTCCCAATTAGGGTTTCGAGTTCCAACGATTCTGGTGCTGTAAGTGTTATCTTAGGAGGGCAATGGAGGTACTGCCCCTCAGTAGACTTCCTCAAATTCCAATTCACCATTTCTCCTAAACATAGAAGCGAGTTAGATACGGAATTCATGATTACAACAAAAGGAAAAGCTTACAAAGTTAGTCAAGAGGACATAGTCAAAGTTAGTAGGTTAGGTTACAAGGGTATACACATATACATAAAATATAAAAGATAGCACCTTTTTTCGGAAAGAACAAGTATACATATTTACATATTTACATATTTACGTATTTACATATTTACATGGTTAAATAAACAAAATCCAAGCTTTCATGCTATTGTTCTCGGGCAACGGCGCCAAAAACTTGATGCATAAGGATTTGGGTATAATAAACATATAAAAACTAAGCACATTCCCATTCAAGTTTACATTAAAACATTAAACCCAAATTACACACGTGAGCAAGCGTACTCATCATTAACATATCATAGGGTTCAAACGAGTGTCGATCCTCAAGGAACAAGTATACATTAATCACTTCTCTTTCATTATTTAACCGACTCGATAAAGTGAAAAAGAAATAAAAAACAAAATAAAATAAATATATATACATGTAAAGGATGGAGAATTATGTAACTCAAACCATTGTTTAGACAACCATAATCTTGAAGTACCCAACCCTTATTATAACTAATTATTCTCTTGGCATCATGAAGGATTAAAGTAGACTCACTTCTTTCCCAATCCATGAAATCACTATCTTCTAAACAAATTAGTATCACATACTCTGTCTCAACTAATTCACCCAAAAGATGCATTAAACACAATCATTGATTAAATTTTCATACTCTGGTAAACTTAAAACATGAAATTAACTAATGAATCCATACTCTGGTAGACATCAATTAACCTTTAATTATCTTATTCTTAGCAATTAACCCCTTTCCCAAGTAATTTAAGAGACAATAAATTTGAAATTAACAAATTGAGACCACCATCAACCCCTTTCTCAAGCAAGTTAATGGAAAGAAACAACCAGTCAATCTCGTGATTAGCCCAAGTAATTAAATACCAATAATAACAATCAATTAATCAAAAGATCAAACAACTCTAAAAACTATGAATATCTAAAATAATATCGAATTACAATAAAATAATTTACATATCATTATTCAAGAAAAGGAAAACAAAGTAAAAGAAAGCACTCATTGACAAGCCTCATTCTTATTCCTTTAAAGACCTTCTTCTACAACCCTCCTTCAATTGAAGACTTACTCCTTTGATTTGAGTGATTTCTTATATTGATCAATGAATTCTCCCTTTTTCCCTTGTGTTTTCCATCTATTTATTAGGCTTGGGAGGTGCTTAAACTCGTTGGTGTAATGTTCTTGGCCGAGTAGAAGTTGGAAAGTACTAAAACTCCACAGATTAACAAAAATCAAGTAAAAAAAAAAAAAAAAAACAACCACTACCTTAACTTCAGGGCACAGCCGGCGCCGACGCCGGTTGTGTTCTGGTTCTCCACTTGTTCGCAGATTTTTTTTCTTGATTTCTACACAATGTATTCCAGAATGCAGCCGGCGCCGCCTTAGCTATTGGTGCCAGCACCGGTTCCACTCTGTTCCGGTCTGTTTTGACAATTTTTTGTTGTCTCAAAATTCGTGTCCATAGTGCATGGCCAGCGCTGGTTCCTCTATCCCAGCTGGCACTGACTTTAATCTGTTTCGCGACGTTTTTACTTTGTTTTACCCTAAAAATCTGAAATAATGAACAAAATACCTTTTCAAGGGTAAAATCTCAAAATGTATCACAAAAGAACCTCAAATAATTAGGAAAAGTATGACTAATTTAGCCCCTATCAGTATTTTTCTTTTCTTAGAATAAGATGTTGAATAGAAATGGACTCTCTGTTTTTTTTTTAACTTTAACCAGAAATAAAAAAAACTACAAATTGTATATATATATATTCCTTTGTTATTTTGGTAATTAGAATCCATAGCAATCATGAATTCTACCAATTGTTATTATGATTTTTGTTAATTACAATATAGCCCTCAAATTATTACGAATTATACTTTGACCACGGCTTCTTTTTTTCACAATCAACCCTGTAATGTCAAATAACATTTTGAGCACTTAATTCTCTATTGTGTGTGACCTATTAGGTTTTTCGGTCTATTGGTAGTAAAATATGAATTAATCTAAACCTCTTTAAGATTAATAATCCTTAATAATTTTAGAATTAACTTATTAATTCTAATAGAGATTGATTTATTAATTCTCTAATTAATAAATCCACATTCAGCAGATCCTAAGCGGCATTGTAATATCCCATTACCTAGGCCCACCAGGGCCGAGGGATGTCGCCCCATCCAAATGACAAGAGGTTTTTATAACTAGGTCACACAATTAAAATTGCAGAATAAAAATAATACTTTAACTTAAAATTTATTACATCCCAAGAATAAATCCATAAATACCAAAAACAAAACCATAATAGAATTTATCCACTCTCATCTCCCCAAAGCATTACACAAAATAAATGATCAGCAAAAATCTTCCAAGGTAGACAATATCTAGCTACTCATCCCCACAGCAGGATCGACCTGAAATGATGGTAAAAATGGTGATGAGATAAAAATCTCAGTAAGTCCGTGTGTGCTTTGAGTGTCGAGTGAAAATAGTTCGTGAATGCAAAGTATAAAATCTTTATAAGAAAATTACTGGCAAGTAATAAACATTAGTTAAAATCAAGAGTGGCGTTTTGGCTTCAAGGCATACATAATTATTAAAATATACCACTCATAAGAAAGGATCATGGGTTACCACACGTTGGACCCCATAATTGGTCAGAATGCCGACACTTTGTGCAGACTGACAAAAATGGGGTAGGTGATTGGCCTACCGGGCAAGATACTCCTCATTCTCTATACCCAAACAACATCCGAATGTCCATTCCAACAAAACACAATCACTTGACTGAAATAAAAACTGCTAGCTCAGACCGGCACGACCTACTGGACTGACATCTTATCCGGGAATGACTCATCCCTCAGAGGTGGCCACCTACTGAGAGACTCACCCTAACCCTTCAAAGACTAGTCCTAGTAGTCCACCCTTATTGAGTACTCAACGAACGTATCCCACTTGGGAAAAATGAACAAAACACAGTTTCACATGAAAATGGCAATTAAGGGTTTCCAAAGTCTTTGTCAAATTTAGTTTTAGAAAGACTTTTGAGTTTGAGTAAATCTGCTTATTTGATTTTCAAATAATTCATTTGACTGAAATAAGAAAGAAGTCAATCCTCAATTGCCTTTACAGAAATGAGTGTCCATGCACTCTACATTTGGCTTGCCATTGTAAACATTTCACATCAAACAGGTTTTATGCAGGAGCTTACTTGATCCTTAGCTCGAGATAAAATAAAGATCTTCAATCGCTAACCTAACCTTGCCTGGGGTAAATATAAATCAAAATCAATCTCAAGCCAAGATCCACTTTCACAAATAAAACTAGCTCAAGTCACTTTTACCATGATCCTAGTGTCCCAAGCTTTAAGGCCAAATAATAAATAAAAGGGTTCATAAGCTAAGTCTAATTTGATATTTAAAATAATTCGAGTTTTGAGAAATAGGTACTAATAAGTTGAAGGTTTAAATCTTGCTAAGAAAGATTTAGAGTTTATTTGATGAAGAGTCCTAGGTGGTATTAGGTAAAATAATGATTTATTAATAATTAATTGCTAGAAAATAATTGATAATTAAAGTTAGTTGAAATTTTTTTTTTAATGAATCTTGATTGAAAGATAATAAATAAATTTTAATAGGTATTGGCTAAAAAATAATAAATAAATATTTTACTTATTATGATTATTTTCATAAAAGGCTTTATTTGATATTATCATTTTATATAATATTTGTATATATTTTATTTTCTAGTAAAGCTATTATTTATTTGACTAAAATATCCTTATTATATATATAATAATCTAAATCTACCCTTCTTAGGGTTTTTCAAAATTACTAGCAAAATTCATAATATTAAACATTTTATTGAAGAAATGAAATTTAGCTCAGGGACAACTAGGTCATGCTCATAATTCTATTGCTAACCACAATCATGAACATATACACCCCTTTAATTCATCAAGTCATCCAAATCATGCATATTGGCATAGATCTAAATTTACTAAGGCATGATCCAACCTCCACTAGCATAAACATAATCATAGCTTTAATGATAATACACGAATATAAATCCTATTCACCATAGGTGACATAATCTCTAGCATACTTGATCACAAAGACATCAAGACATGCATTAAACCCTAAAAACACCATAATATCATCTAAGATAAATTATCACATGCATCAACCCCAACTCCATCATATACACATATCCATTCATGCTTTGAATTCAACTCATCACAACCATACATGCTTAAACCACAATCATAGCCCATCTCCTTCTAATATTACTCTAGAGACATGAATCTAGAGTCTAAAAAGAGGGTTGAGGGGACTTACTTGATTGGTGAGTACCTTGAAGGAGTTTCGAATGGATCTCAACTCCTAGATGCCTAGATTCGTCCAAGAGAGATAAAGAAAGCATGCCTATTGGTGAAGAGCCATTCGGCCAAGAAGGAGAGAGAGAGAGAGAGAGAGAGAGAGAGAGAGAGAGAGAGAGAGAGAGAGAGAGAATAGAGTCCATTAGCAAGCTTATTCATATATATATTCATTAGAGATCAAGGATTAGAGAAGATGAAGTTGCTTGAACAAACCTACCGTGAAGGTGTTCTTGAGCCTTCACAAAATTTTTTATTTTTGATCCAAAAGAGCAAGTTGGATTTTGGAGTTTGATGTTAAAAATGGTATGGATGAACTCATGACAGTGATTAAATGAAATCTGGAATTTTTGGAAGAAGTTTGAAGTGATTTGGAGAGGTATTAGGCGAAAGAAAGGAGTAGGTGTTCTTAATGTTCTATGTGTGCTTGAAGGTTGAAGAGAATGGAGGAATTTTGGTTAATGCTGGCTGAAATTCGGAGGGAGAGAGTGATTGAATTGCTAGAGTGTTTTAGGTAGATGATTTTCTGGTTTGAAAAGAAAAAGGAAAGGCTGGTTGTTGAAATCGTAAAAGAATATTTTTGGGAATCAAATTTGGAAATAAAATATAGCAAGAATATCTTGTTCAATGGAAGCATTTTGGAAGCTGTTATGGCCGACTGCTGGCTAGGATTTTGCTGGACGAAAGCTGGTTGAAGGAGGTTAATGGGGGCCGAAAAGAGGGGGTACAATGGTGAAGGAAAGGTCTGGTTGTTTGAGAGACATTTTATGGAAGGTTACTAAATTAATATGGCTGGAATTTTGGTATCCAATCAAGGCAGGATTGCAGTGATTTGCAGGAGAAATTTTCAGGTAGCCATGTCGATTTTCATGCAGAATGCTGGAGAAGACAATGGAGTTCAGTTCATGGCTGTTCAAGAGAAGTTTGTGCAAAAAAATGGAGGATTTTCGGCCAGGGCTGAATAAGGAAGCAAGGCTAGAAAATTCTGCACAGAATTTTCACTGATTGCTAGAATTTTTCTGGGCAGTTTCGGCTGCCAGTTTCCAGCCAGCTTGCAGAGAGTTTGAAGGAGATTTCAGGGGTCTTTCATAGCCGGTTTCCATCCTTCTTCATGGAGGAAAAACATGGCTAAGGAGCTGGAAGAAAACTGGAAGAAATCAGTTTGGTTTAGGAGCACCTATGCTGCGATTTTGCCCAGATATTTTTCTGGTTTTGCATAGCATTTATGTAGTCTGAAAATGGCTAGAAAATTCCAGGTTTCAAGCTTTTCAAAACGGCCATTTTCTAGTAGCATTTGGGAGGGAATAATGGCTGAGAATTTCGACACCCTGAAGGCACAAGAAGCTGGAAAATTTTCAGTTTATTACATGAAGGAAAATGAACCTAGCTAGAGTGAAATTTTAGAAGGTTCACTAGGGGAATTAATTCTCTTGAAACCTTCCCCATCCCTTCCACATTTTTAGTCCATAAGATGTCTTCCACTAAGACATTTTGAACCTTCAAAGCCATAGCACTTCACTGAATTTTCTAGAATGAAATTGGCTAGAACAAATTTGACTAACCTAATGAATTGAGAATTAGGAGAAATTAAAGATCAAGAAGAAATGAATTCTCTTAGGAATCTTTATGTAGGGTGAAAGAATAGGATTAGAGTACTCCTATCATGTCTCCCCTCGGACAACATCTCTACTCTACCCTAATGGTCTTAAGGCCGAAAGTACCACTTTTTAAGCAAAAATAAAATTTAATCATGCTAAAGCTCTAATGATGAAATTTGAAAACATGACCTCAAGAATTTATTCCAAAGCTCTAACCACTAAACCACAATAACTCTTGTTCCTATTTTCTCTCTAAAATATTTTTCCTATTTAATCCTCAAGTTATCTCCCTATTTTCTTCTCAGGCGAAAATTACCATTTTGCCCTTCTTTCTCCATAATAATAACCAAGCCCTCTAGACTATAAAACATAATTCCAAAGCACATAAAATCATATAAAAATATATTTAAACAAGAAATAAAACATGATATGCATCCCAATCCCCTTACTCTAAGGTTGGTTTCGAGTGGGGTTTCACAGGTATCTAGCAACACATTATGACTACCTACAAGTTTAGAAAGTCAAGTTACTTGACATGAACCTTTCAATAGCAAATAATAGTATAATAAACTCCTTTTACCATACAATATCTCATTCGGTTTTGGAGTACAAAATTAGTGCCAACTCCTTCCAAAATAATAAATTCATTCTGGCCCAAATATTTTAGTACTTGTTCTAGGAATCCACTACTCATCATATGTATCAATTGGAATCATTTCCAATATACAATCGCCTTGACCAAGGACTTCTTGAGTAGTGATTTCTACAGGTTACCGTGAGATTTTCACCCCTACTATTACGAGTGGTGAATCCTTTATCAACCCTCTCATCTACTATCATTTACCTCACATTGCACCCAGTATCTATCCCATCGGCGGCCCTCGATCTTGCTCCAGAGATTGGAATCAAAGTACAATGCTCAGCAAACACAGTACCATGGAGATCTTATCAAGATTCTATCAGTAACACCACACCTATCTACTTTAGATTGGCTACCATTTGTAATAGGATGAGAATTTGAACCAATGTCCGGAACAAAAGTTGATCGGTGTAATGAGATGAATACTTTGGTGAAATAAAATTTTTTCGGGACTTGGATTTATTTATTGGATTTATTTTACCTGTACCCTAAATTTTTGGAAGGCTATTATTATAAACAAAATAAGAATTTTAGGGTACTCTGCAAAGAGAAATTGATCAGTGCGATGAGACCCACGTTTTGGTGTGAATTATGTTACCCGAAGTATTGGGGGTATTTTCATCATTTTAACCATGCTCGTGACTTTGACTGCAAATTTGATCAAGTAGAAAAGGAATTGAAGAATTTGAGTGTTACCAATGGATTCAGTAGAATTTTTTGAGTTGAATGGTGAAATAAAATATTTTTCCGTTATGGGCCCGATTTTGGTGATTTTTGAAGAAAATAGGAAATCGCGATTAAAAATGGATGTGTGGCATTTGTGAACAGTGGATGAAAACATGTGTTAAAATACCATTGGGGGAGTGAAATATTTGTGGGATTATTAAATTACAAAAGCTTATTGAATAATCTTAAGAATCATCCATTTAAATTAAATCCATTAATAGGAATTTATCTTTAAAATGAATAGCCCACAATGTAATTAATGTTGGTTGACTTTGGGCACTAGAATAGTGGTGGAAGGCAAGTAAAATAGATAGAAATTTGTCCAAGAGAAGAACAAGAGGAAGAGAGAAAGAAAATTAAAGAAAAGCTAGAGAAAATAGGGATAAAAAGGAAAATGAGGGAGAAAGAAAAAAAGTGTGTGTGTTCTTGGTGTTCTAGGAGCAAAACCAAGCCAAGAGATCCCACATACAAGGTAAAATCCTATGCATCAAGAATTAAAGTTGTAGAATTTGTTACGGTGATCATTTTGATGTGAATTTTAACATAAAAACATGACTTTCATGTATTGATTTTGTATCAAAGCAAGGGTTTGTGAACTTTTGTGTATGAACTTTATACATACTTGTATATGTGCCGGCTGCCAAAGGGCCTTTGAATGATGTTTTGTGTGTGGATGAACTGAATAATTATGGTTGTTTGAAGGCTTATTTTTGGTTGAAGAGGTGATGATCAGAGTAGAGTAAAAATGGAATTTACTTGGTTGGAAAAATGGATTATATTAACTTTTGATTAGAAAAGATGAATTTGTGTTGAATAAGTGTGTCTTTTGTGAGCTACTAGAAATTTTTAAATTCAGAATTAAAGATTATTTGAAGGATAATTGAATGAGTTAATGGTTCTAAGGTGTTAAGGATTAAAGGAGGATAAAGGAAAGCACGAATAGTAAAAGTCAGGTAAAACTACCGGGGCTATTTTTGCCCATTACTGTGCCCTAGAAACAAGAATTCTAGAAAAGGGATTATAAGAATTAAACTTAAGAGTCTTACGGTCATTTTGGTATATCATAGAGCCAAAACGGAGTTTTCGATTGAAAGTTATGTCCGGAATAAAATCATGTGTCAAAACAGAAAAATTTCAGAAATTTGCTTCGAACATGGACGCATTTAAGGATGATTAATTGTGTGATCTTGGATGAAATAATTGGAAAATATGAAGTGAATCCCTTTTTTATAAATGGAAAAAGGATGTAGAAAAAGAAAAACGAAAGAATCGAACAAACGACAAAAAAACGACGTGAACGAAGGTTCAACATTTTACTTAACTGTCGGTTGGACGTCGGCAAACCGTTGGCTATTTTTTGGTCATACACGAATTGGCCCAAAAATTATGTTTGGTGTAGGTTTAGTGATAAATGGCTAACGGAACATCGAAAATGATAGAGACGGCGGTTAAACGGTCGTGAATAGAAAGGGTTACTTAGGACACGAGGTGAGTCCCATGGATTTCTAAAACCCTTTTGAAATCTAATGTACTTCGTTTTTCCATAGAATGCTACATGTTATACCATTTTGGAAATTGCTTAATATATGCTTAAGGTTTATCTGAGAGAGATTTGTTTGATGCCAATTTGGGCTTGCATGACCTTCATAATTGGCTTGGAAACCTTATTGGATTATTGAAGTAGGGATTTTGTGAATTTACTCCTTTTGGATTAAATACTTGGGATTTTCTAAAAAATGGTGATTTTTGGAATTAGGTATTCATAAATTGACTGAAACGCCCTTATTGAAACAGTTTATGAAAATGTGTTTGGACATTTTGAATTTAATCCACTTTTCGGATTAGAATTCTAGATTTGTTAAAATAAGTTCCTTTTGGAATCAAGTATTTGGAAAATAATCCAAACGTCCTTATAGGAATGTTTTATGAAAACCATTAGAATTAGGTGTTCGGTAAATGACCGAAATACCCTTATTGAAACTTTTGTGAATACTTTTCAAATCAGGTAAGGATAAAATGACCCGAATACTCTCAGAAAGTTTTTTAGAAATTGGGTTTGGGTAAAATGACCTGAATGCCCTTGGAAATGACTTTTGTGGTCGAGTACGGAGAAAATGACCTGAGTACTGCTGGAAACTTATTTTCATGCATAAAAAGAACTTTTTAACCTATTTTGACATAATTTTAGAAAATGATCTCTTGTGATAAGATCGACTGTTGGAAAATGACATTTTGATCCCTGAAATTATTTTATTGGTCTGATGTGTCATGGAATGAATTGATTGGTTTTGTGGAGCCTATGTGAATGATGAATTGACTTGCAAGTCAGTGGGAATAAATTTTGAAAAATGAGATTTTACCCTAAAAATATTTTGAATTGAAAATCCTGCGGGATCAAATAACCCACTGGCCTGATTAGTCAGAAGGGGTTGGTATTATTAACGTTGAGTACTCAGCAAATACTTTGATTTTGTACTAGCTCATGTTAGAGGTAGACGATTCCAAGTAACCCAGCTAGTTCTAGGGATTGTCTACTCCAAATAGGGCGACAGAACATTAAGATAAGTCATCCTGGCTAGCAGTTTAGAACATGGCAATTGCCGTGTTTGTGGGCGGTTCTTTTTTTGAGTCATTCGCTGGGTGCAATGCAGGGACACTCGGTGTGTTTGACTCCTTACCGCCTCGATGGTTATTGGCATCAAGATTGGTAGCCTTAGCTTATGGTGGCAAGAAAAACATTGTGTGATAATATACACTAGGTATGCTGTAGTATACCTAAGCAGAAGTACGCTGTGGTGTACTAATTCCGGTGACACACAGTTGAGTACTAGAGGTTGCGGTCTCAGTACAATGATACGTGGAGCTTAAGGCAAGGACTGTAGGACATGCATACATGTCAACCTTCTGTTGGAGAAGTGCATGTGAATTGAAAAGTAAGGCAATGATTTGAAATCTGAGATAACGTTTTCCAAAAAATGATTGAGTTTTGGATAAACTCTTCTTTAGAAATTTTTAGAATTGTTTCCAATGAACAAATGATAAGCTATTTCAAAAAAATTTTATGTACCTTATTCTTTCATAAATCACTAGCATAGAGCTGAGCGACCCTATGGATAGAAGGACGATACCACAAAGTCAGTAGTTTAGGTCTGGACAGCTTTTCTTTTGATCATATACTCTATCATGTTATAGATAGAGATGGCATGTATGAAATTCTCTGATATATGTATATGTGTGGCCATCAGTATATGATATTGTTGAGTCTAGACCTTATATATGTATTTACTCTATTGTTTTCGTTATGCAGACCCCTTGTCCTGGAAACTTGATGGGGTGACACCCGGTGTTAATATGTTTCCACTGTTATCTTTAATAAGGGTGTTACAATTGGTATCAGAGCCTAGTTTTCTAAAACTGTGGTATCATCATAGGATTTGGTAGAACCCTTTTAATGTGTAGGTATGGTGGGTAGGAGCGATAAGGGTAAGTGTTCAATGGTCGAGCGCAGTGATGAAGGGAAAAAAGAGACAGGTAAGAGCTCGGGTGTGGAGAGGAAACCTACCCTCAGAGGATACCATCGCCATATGAGGAGGCAAGTGGTGACTCCAATGAGATCGATGGTAATATTAAGCCACACCATCAGGATATTTATGATGAGGAGGAGGATCGCATCCCCGATGGTTCAGTATTATCTGAGGATGATGAGAAGATATTTGGTAGGGATATACCTGGGGTACTTAAGGAGGAGATACTAGATTTGGAGGTTGTTAATGTTGGAGAGGGCCAGGAGTTACCCAAGGTGGAGGTACCTATTGGTGAGGAGCCTGAAAAGGATTTAGAGGTAGACGCAGAGATATATGATTGGCTGCAGCCAGATGCGGATCTAGATGAGGAGGTTGATACAACAGAGTCTTACACAGTTTTGACTGACTCAGGACCTCTTGTATCGGACAGCGATGATGACGAGTAAGAGGATGAGATGTAGATACATAGTACGATATGTACTGTTTAACTAATGTATATGACCGTGTGTGAGGCCCACATATTTTTTATTAACTTTGTGATAAATAAGAATGAATATATGTTATGTTTTATGCATTGTACCTATTTTATGACAGCTTTTGATATATGTTACATTTGTTATACCTCTAAAATCTTACAAACTGTAGAGATGCCCCCTAAACGGACCACCGGACAATCATCGCAAGTTACTCGAAATAACCCTGAACCAATGGTGGAGGAACCACAAGTGGATGGTCCCTACCTTACAACCTTAGACCACTCTATGTTGCAGACCTTCTAAAAGGTGACTGACACATAGAGCCAAAATGGTCATTTTGGCATATCATAGAGCTAAAACAGAGTTGTGGATGTTATGTCCGAAATAAAGTCCTGTGTCAAAGTGGCAAAATTTTAGAAATTTGCTTGGAACATAGATAAATTTAAAGATGATTAATTATATGATCTTAGATGAAATAATTGGAAAATATGAAGTGAATCCCTTGTTTATAAAGGGAGGAAGGATGTGGAAAAAGGAAAATGAGACAATCGAACAAACGACGAAAAAACGACGTGAATGAACGTTGAACGTTTTCCATAACCGTCGGCCCCTATCGGCTAAATGTCGACTGGACATCGACAAACTGTTGGCTATTTTTTGGTATAGGTTTAGCGATAAATGGCTAACGGAACGTCGAAAACGGTAAAGACGGTGATTAAACGGCCGTGAACGAAAAGGGTTACTTAGGACACGAGGTCAGTCCCTTGGATTTCTAAATCCCTTTTGAAAGCTAGTGTACTTTGTTTTTCTACAAAATGCTTAAGGTTTATCTGGGCAAGATTTTTTTTATGCCATTTTGGGCTTGTATGACCTTCATAATTATCTTGGAAACCTTAATGGATAATTAAAGCATGAATTTTGTAAATATACTCCTTTTGAATTAAGTACTTGGGATTTTAAAAAAATTGTGATTTTTGGAATCGGGTATTCATAAATTGACTAAAATGCCCTTATTGAAACATTTTATGGAAATGTGTTTGGAAACTTTGAAATTAATCCTCTTTTCGGATTAGAATTTTGGATTTGTTGAAATGAGTTCTCTTGGAATCGGATATTTGGAAAATGATCCAAATGTCCTTCTTGAAATGTTTTTTGAAAACCTTTAGAATTAGGTGTTCGGCAAATTACCGAAATGCCCTTATTGAAATATTATGAATACTTTTCAAATCGGGTAAGGGTAAAATAACTCGAATGTTCTTGGCAAGTCTTTTGGAAATCGGGTTTGGGTTAAATGACCCGAACACCCTTGGAAATGACTTTTGTGATCAAGTACGAAGAAAATGACCCGAGTACTACTGGAAACTTGTTTTGATGTATAAAAAGAACTATTTAACCTATTTTGACATGATTTTGAAAAATGATCTCTCGTGTGAGGTTGACTTTTGCAAAACACCTTTTGATGCCTGCAATTGTTTTGTTGGCCTGATGTGCCAGGGAATGAATCGATTGGCTCGTGGAGCCTATGTGAATGATGATCTGACTCGTGAGTCAGTGGGATTAAATTCTGAAAAATGTGATTTTGCCCCAAAAATGTTATGAATTGAAACTCCTATGGGTTCAAATAACCATTTGGCCTAATCAGTCAGAAGGGGTTGGTATTGTTAACGTTGAGTACTCAGTAAGGACTTTGATCTTTGTACTAGCTAATGTTAGAGGTAGACGACCCCATGTATCCTAGCTAGTTCTGGGGATTGTCTTACTCCAAACAGAGTGACAGAACATTGAGATAAGTCGTCCTGGCTAGCTCTTTAGCACCTGGCAATTGCCGCGTCTGTGGAAGCTTCTTATTTTAAGTCATTCGCTAGGTACAGTGTGGGAACTCTTGGTGCGTTTAACTTCTTGCCGCCTCGATGGTGATTGATATCAGGATTGGGACCCCTGGCTTATGATGGCAAGTAAAAGATTGTGTGATGTGGTACACTAGGTATGCTGCGATATACCTGAGTAGAAGTATGTTGTGGTATACATATTCCGAGGATGCACGATTGAGTATTGGAGGTTGCGGTCTTAGTGCAATGATATGTGGCACCAAAGGCAAGGACTGCAGGAGTTGCATACAGGGCGACATTCTGTTGGAGAAGTGCATGTGATTTGAAAATAGGGGCAATGATTTGAAATCTAAAATAACTTTATCCAGAAAATGATTAAGTTCTGGATAAACTCTTCTTTCAAGAGTTTTGGAATTTTTTCCAATGAACAAATAATATGCTATTCCACAAAAGTTTTATGTACCCAATTCTTTCATAAAGTACTAGCACAAATGGGATTTACTTGGTGATTCATCACCCACACGTGTCTTTTAACTTACCTTTTGTAGGATCCAGAGCTGAGCGGCCCTACGGATAGAAGTACGATACCACAGAGTCGGCAATTTTGGTCTGGACAGCTTTCCTTTTGATCATGTACTATATTCTGTTATAGATTGAGATAGCATGTATGAAATTCTCGGATATACATGGATATGTATGGCCATCGGTGTGGGATATTGTTGAGTCTAGACCTTATATATGTATTCACTCTATTGTTTTTGTTATAAAGACCTCTTATCTTGGAAACTAGATGGGGTGACACCCAGTATTGATATGCTTCCGTTGTTGTCTTTAGTAGGTGTGTTACAATTGGTATCAAAGCCTAGTTTTCTAGAACTGTGGTATCATCATAGGAATTGATAAAACCCTTTTAATGTGTAGGTATGGTGGGTAGAAGCGATAAGGGTAAGCAATCAATGGTCGAGTGCAGTGATGAAAGGGAAAAAGAGACCGATGAAAGCTCAGGTGTGGAGAGGAAACTACCCTCGAGAGGATACCATCGCCACATGAGGAGGTAAGTGGTGACTTCCATGAGATCAATGGTGATATTGAGCTACGCCATCTGAACAATGATGATGATGAGAAGGATAGCATCCCCGATGGTGTAGTATTATCTGAGGATGATGAGGAGATATTTGGTGGCGATGTACCCAGGGTACTTGAGGAGGAGATAGTGGATTTAGAGGTTGTTGAAGCGGGAGAGGACTAGGAGGTACCCGAGGTGGAGGTACCTGTAAGTGAGGAGCCTGAGGAGGATTTAGAAATAGACCTAGAGTTGTTGGTTTGGCTGCAGCCAGTTGCGGATCTAGATAAGGAGGTTGATGCAGCAGAGTCTTACACAGTTTCAACTGACTCAGGACCGCCTATATCGGACAGCGATGATGATGAGTAGGAGGATAAAAAGATACATAGTATGATATATACTGTTTTACTAGTGTATATGACCGTTTGCGAGGCCCACACAATTTGTATTGACTTTGTGAAAAATGATAATGAATATATATATGTTATGTTTTATGCACTGTACCTATTTTATGACTGCTTTTGAGCTATGTTACATTTTCTATACTGGTAAAATCTTACAAATTGTACTAATGCCTCCTAAACGGACCTTCGGACGATCATCATGAGTTACTCGAAATAACCCTGAACCAATTGTGGAGGAACTGTAGGCGGAAGGTCCCCACCTCATAACCTTAGATCACTATATGTTGTAGACCTTCTAAAAGATGGTTGACACGATCCAACAGCTAACTGAGAATGCTAGGGTAAATGAGAGTATGAGTAAGGAAAGTCAGCAAAATGAAGTCAAATCGGATCAAGCCCTTTAGTGCTTTTCGAAATTTCACCCTCCCCAATTTCAAGGGTGACCTGACTTAGAATAGATAATTGAGAATTAGATTGAACAGATAGAAAAGAGTTTTGCAGCCCTGAACTATTTGGAGTAAAGGATGGTACAACTTGCTATATTCCGGTTGAATGGACCTGCCCAAGATTGGTGGGCAAGGGAGATGAATCAACGCAAATGGGAATGGACAAATTTTAAGGCCAGTTTTAAGAAGGAATTTATTCCCATTTGGGTAGTGGAGAAGAAGGAGGATGAATTTCAAGTTTTTCAGCAAGAAGGTTATAAGGTGGGACAATATGCTGCTGAATTTACTAGACTTTTAAATATTGCTCACTTTTAGGCCACTCAGAAGCAAACAGGGTTAGACGTTTTGTGAAGGGTTTGCAGCCAGAGTTGAAAAGTGTATTAGGAAGTATGGCTCCCACTAGTTATAATGATGCAGTAGAAATGGCTTCTAGAATAGACATGGCTGATATTAAACAGGTGGGCGAAAAGAACCGAGGTAAAATTTGGGGCATGAATTAGAAGAGACTTGGAGAGTCCTGATGGTAGATGAAAAGGAAGATGCAAAGGAGGGGAGGCCTGACTGGCCCAATGGGAGGACCACCCTCCTTTAAATACTTCAATTGTGGGGAAAGAGTGCATAAGAGTTTAAATTTCCCTCACCCACAAAGGATAGGAGGATAGAAGCCAACCTAGAGGTATCAACTAAGGACAAAGGTCAGAATTTGGAAGAGGAAACCCAAGATAGGCTTTTACCTCCAGAACTGGACCCCCCAAACCGCAAGTAAACACTCTAGTGGTGGCATTAGAAAAGACAAATAATCAGACTATAGTGGTGGAAGGTACACTTCTTTTTTTTTTTTTATCATACTGCTAAAGTATTGGTAGATCCCATTTATACACATCCCTTTGTTGACAATTCATTTATTGATTCTATGGAAATAAAAGGGGAGGAAATTTCATATGAAATGATTATTCATACCCCATTGTGAAAGTAAATGAATAATGAGAAAATTTATAAGAATTGTAGGATCCTAGTAGGAGGTGAAGTTTTGGAAGGAGATTTGATAAATTTACCCATAGAGGATAGTGATGCTATCTTGGACATAGATTAGCTATCTCAGCATTATGCTTAAGTTGATTATAGACATGAATTATGCTCAAGTTGATTATAGATATAAGGTAGTACATTTTCATTAGCTTAGGAAACCTATATTGGAATTTGTAGCTGAGGCTAGAAGGAAAAGTAATACTTTTGTATTGGGACTTAAGGCTCGGAACATGATTAGGAAAGGGTGCACAAGATACTTGGCTTATGTAATTAGTAAGCAAAGAGAGGTTAAGAAACCAGAAGACGTTCCTGTTGTGAATGAGTATTTAGATGTTTTTCCAGCAGAATTGAAGGAGTTACCACCAGAAAGAGAGGTAGAGTTTTCTGTTGAGTTAGTGCTATCGGCAGAACTTATTTCAAGGACCCCTTATAGAATGGCACCTACAGAATTGCAGGAGTTTAAGAAATAACTACAGGAATTAATGGAGCAAGGGTTTGTCCGACCGAGTGCTTCACTGTGGGGAGCACCCTTATTATGTGTTAAGAAGAAAGATAAGTCATTGCGGATGTGTTTAGATTATTGAGGATTGAATGCAGTGACGATAATGAATAAGTATCTATTGCCCATGGTTGATGAACTATTTGATCAGTTGCAAGGACCTGGATGTTTCTCGAAATTAAATTTGAGGTAAGAATATTACTAGTTCAAGATTCGGGAAGAAGATATACCGAAAACTACATTTAATACTCGATATGGACATTTTGAGTTGTAGCGATACCTTTTGGTGCTACTAATGCCCCTGCTAATTTTATGGACTTGATGCACCGAACATTTTGGTTGTACTTAGTTAATTTTGTGGTCATATTTATAGTTGACATTCTGGTGTACTCTAAAGATCCCCAAAAGCATGAACAACACTTTCGAAAAGTCTTAGGAAAGTTACGAGACACTAAATTATATGCGAAATTTAGTAAGTTTGAGTTTTGGTTTCAAGAAGTAGTATTCCTGGGACATGAGATATCTAACGACGGGATTACAGCAGATCCTGCAAAGGTTGAGGCGGTGACAAATTGGAAACGTCCTGAGACTCCAACTGAAATTCAAAGTTTCTTAGGATTAGTGGGGTATTATCGAAGATTTATTGAGGGATTCACTAAGATAGTTTCACCTTTGATTCAACCCGCCCAATAGGAAGTTCCTTGTGTTGGAACTAAGAAGTGTGAAAGAAATTTTCAGGAATTAAGAGAAGGATTAAATTCTGCTCCTGTTCTAATATTGCCAGTGACAAAATCATTCATTACTGAGATCGGTATTGTATCTTGAAACAGTCTGCGATGAGACAAGATGTTTTAATGAAGACATCTTAAAGTAAGTATACTATCTATCCAGGAGCCATAAAGATGTATTATGACTTAAAACGGCATTTTTAGTAGGTTGGTATGAAGAATGATAACTTAGATTTTATAGCTCGATGTTTAACTTATCAGCAAGTGAAAGCCGATCAGCGACGGCCTAGAGGGTTATTACAGCCATTACCAACTCCATCCTGGAAATGGTATGAAATTACTATGGATTTCATTACAAGATTACCCATGGCAGTAGGACAGTGAGATACTATACCGATAATAGTAGATCGATTGACTAAGTCCACTCATTTTATCCCTATCAATCAATGGGATTCTCTAGAGAAGTTACGTAAAATCTATATTGAAGAGGTAATCAGACTTCATGGAGTACCTCCTAGTATTGTGTTGGACCAAGACCCCAGATTTACTTCTAAGTTTTGGACTAAATTACAGCAAAGATACGAGATAACTATAAAGTTCAGTACAATAGCACACCCAGAAACGGATAAACAGGTAAAATGAGCGAATAGAGCTTTGAAAGACATGTTGAGGGCCTGTGCTTTGGATTTTAGAACTAAGTTAATTGATAATTTAGCATATAGAATTTGCATACGAATTGGAATGGCCCCGTTTCAAGCTTTATATGAAAGAAAATGTCAATTCGCATTATATTAGGAAAGTTTAGGATGGAGATCGGTGAATAAGATGCTTTTGATCTCAAAAAGGTTTAGCAGGCTGTGAAACTGATCAAAACCAAGTTGGAGGGAAGGCAGATTAGACAGAAAAGTTATACAAATTGACGTAGAAGAGATTGGGCATTTGTTGAAGGGGAGTATGTATTCTTGAAGTTGACTCAACAATGACAATTGGGGATTAATGGACAAGGGAAGAAATTGGCGCCTAGGTACGTAGGACCATTCCCCATTGTTAAGAAGATTGGAAAAGTAGCTTACCGATTGAAGTTACCCATAGAGCTTCAAGGAATTCATGACGTATTCCATGTCTCTCAACTTCAATAATATATGGGCAATCCTACCCATATATTGAATAAAGAGCCCATTCAGTTGACTCTAAGCTTGAAGAATAAGGAAAAGCCGATTAAGATCTTAGAGTATGTTGAAAAGGAATTGCGGAATGAGAAAATTTCACTCGTATAAGTATCATGGAATCATCATCTAGTGCAAGATGCAACTTGGGAAATAAAAGCAAAGATGGTCAAAAAGTATCCACATTTATTCCAAGTGTAAGCCAATTTCGAGAACGAAATTTTTTTATAAGAAGGGGAGAATATAACACCCCACCTTTCTACTTTTGATTGGCTACTATTTGTAATAGGATAAGATTTTGAACTGGTGTCCAGAACAAAAGTTGATCGGTGTAATGAGATGAATACTTTGGTGAAATAAAATTTTGTTGGGACCTGGATTTAATTATTAGATTTGTTCTATCTGTACCCTAATTTTTCGGAAGGCTATTATTATTATTAATAAAATAAGAATTTTAGGGTAGTCTTAAAAGAAAATTCGATCAGTGCAATGAGATACACGTTTTGGTGTGAATTATGCTACTCGGGGTATCAGAGGCATTTTCGTCATTTTGACCGTACTCACTACTTTGAAAGCAAATTTGACTAAGTAGAAAAGGAATTGAAAATTTTTAGTATTACCAATGATTTAGTAAACTTTTTGGAGTTGAATGGTGAAATAAATTAGTTTTTCATTACGGACTCGATTTTGGTCATTTATGAAGAAAATAATCACGGTTAAAAAAGGACGTGTGGCACTGTGTGAATGGTGGATGAAAAAAAGTGTTAAAATTACCATTGGGGGAGTGAAATATTTGTGGGATTATTAAATTGCAAAAGCTTATTGAATAAGTGTAAGAATTATCCATTAAAATTAAATCCACCAATAGGAATTTAGCTTTAAAATGGATAGCTCACAATGTATTTAACGTTGGTTGGTTTGGGGCACTAGAATGGCGTTGGAAGGGCAATAAAATTGCTAGAAATTAGTCCTAGAGAAGAACAAAAGGAAGGGAGAAAGAAAAGGAAAGAAAAGCTAGAGAAAAATAAGGAGATAAAGAAAAATGAGAGAGAAAGAAAGAAGTCTGTGTGTTCTTGGTGTTCTTGGAGCAAAATCAAGCCAAAAGATCCCACATACAAGGTAGAATCCTATACTTCAAGAATTAAAGTTGTAGAATTTGTTATGGTGATTGTTTTGATGTGAATTTTAACATAAAATCATGACTTTCATGTATTAATTTCATATCAAAGCAAGGGTTTGTGAACTTTTGTGTATGAACTTTATATACGCTTGTATATTTGGCGGCTGCCTAAGGGCCGTTGAATGATGTGTCATGTATGGAAGAACTGAATAATTATGGTGGTTTGAAGGCTTATTTTGGTTGAAGAGGTGATGATCAAAGTAGGGTAAAAATGGAATTTACTTGTTTGGAAAAATAGATGATATTAGCTTTTGATTAGAAAAGATGAATTTTTGTTGAATAAGTGTGGCTTTTGTGAGCTATTGGAAATCTAGAAATTCAGAATTAAAGATTATTTGAAGGATAATTGAATGAATTAATGGTTCTAAGTTGTTAAACACTAAAGGAGGACAAAGGAAAGCATGAATAGTAAAAGTGTGGTAGAACTACTGGGGCATTTTTAGCCCAGTACCGTGTTTGGGAAACGAGAATATTGGAAAAAGGCTTATATAGAATTAAATTTAAGAGTCTTACGGTCATTTTGATATATCACAGAGCCAAAACGGAGCTGTGGATTGAAAGTTATGTCCAAAACAAAATCATGTGTCACAACAGCAAAATTTCAGAAATTTGCTTGGAACATGGACGAATTTAAGAATGATTAATTGTGTGGTCTTGGATGAAATAATTGGGAAATATGAAGTGAATCCCTTGTGTATAAAGGGACAAAGGATGTGGAAAAAGGAAAACAAGACAATCGAACAAACGACGAAAAAACGACATGAACGAAAGTTGAACGTTTTCCTTAACCGTCAGCCCCTATTAGATAAACGTCGGTTGGACGACGGCTATTTTTCGGCGAAACACGAATTGACTCGAAATGATATTTGGTATAGGTTTAGCAAAAAAAAAGACCAAAAAAATGTCGAAAATGGTAGAGATGGTGATTAAAAGATGGTGAACGGGAAGGGTTACTTAGGATACGAGGTGAGTCCCTTGAATTTCTAAAACCCTTTTGAAAGCTAGTAGACTATGTTTTTCCATAAAATGCTACATGTTTTACCATTTTGGAAATCCCTGAACATATGCTTTAGGTTTATCTAAGCAAGATTTGTTTTACAACATTTTAGGCTTACATGACCTTCATAATTAGCTTGGAAACCTTAATGAATGATTAAAGCATAAATTTTGTGAATTTAGTCCTTTAGGATTAAATACTTGGGATTTTTGAAAAGTGGTGATTTTCGGAATCGGGTATTTATAAATTGACTGAAATGCCCTTATTGAAATATTTTATGAAAATGTGTTTGGAAACTTTAAATTTAATCCTCTTTTCGGATTATAATTCTGGATTTGTTGAAATGAGTTCCTTTTGGAATCGGGTATTTGGAAAATGATCCAAATGTCCTTATTGGAATGTTTTATGAAAACCTTTGGAATATGGTGTTTCGTAAATGACTGAAATACCCTTATTGGAACTTTTATGAATACTTTTCAAATCAAATAAGGGTAAAACGACCCGAATACCATCGGAAAGTATTTTGGAAATCGGGTATGGGTAAAATGACCCGAATACCCTTGGAAATGACTTTTGTGATCCAGTACGGGAAAAATGACCCAAATACTATTGGAAACTTATTTTGATGTATGAAATGAACTCTTTAACTTGTTTTGACATGCTTTTGGAAAATGATCTCTCATGATGAGGTCGATTATTGCAAAACAACCTTTTGATGCCTGAAATTGTTTTATTGGCCTGATGTGTCATGGAATAAATTCATTGGCTCTACATGTGAATGATGATCTGACTTGTGAGTCAACGGATTAAATTTTGAAAATTGTGATTTTGCTGAAAAAATGTTATGAATTGGAAATCTTACGGGATCAAATAACTCTCTACCCTGATCAGTCAGAAGGGGTTGGTATTGTTAACATTGAGTACTCAGCAAGGACTTTGATCTTTGTACTAGCTCATGTTAGAGGTAGACGACCCCAAATAACCTAGCTAGTTGTGGGGACAGTCTTACCCCAAATAGGGCCATAGAACATTGAGATAAGTCGTCCTGGCTAGCTATTTAACACTTGGAAATTGTTGCGTCTGCGGGTGCTTCTTATTTTAAGTTATTTAATGCATGCGGGGCAAGGGCACTGATGTGTTTGACTCCTTACTGCCTCGATAGTGATTGATATCAAGATTGGGACCCTGGATTATGGTGGCATGTAAAAGATTGTGTGTTGCGGTATACCTGAGCAGAAGTACGCTATGGTGTACTTATTCCAGTGATACACAATTGAGTACTAAAGGTTGCAGTCTCAATACAATGATACGTGGCGCCAAAAGCAAGGACTGCATGACTCTTCAATTGGAGAACTGCTTGTGATTTGAAAACTATTGCAATGATTTGAAATCTGAAATAAAGTTTTCCAAAAAATGATTGAGTTCTGGATAAAATCTTCTTTAGGGAGTTTTGGAATTGTTTCTGGAGAACAAATGATATATTATTCCACAAAAGTTTTATGTACCCTATTCTTCATAAAGCACTAGCACATATTGGACTTACTGGGTGATTCATCACTCTTATATGTCTTTTAACTTACCTTTGTAGGATCCTAAGCTGAGCGGCCCTACGGATAGAAGGATGATACCACAAAGTCGACAGTTTAGGTCTAGATAGCTTTCCCTTTGATCATGTACTATATTATGTTATAGATAGGATAACATGTATGAAATTCTCTAATATATGTATATGTGTGGCCATCCGTGTAGGATATTGATGAGTCTGGACCTTATATATGTATTTACTCTATTGTTTCTATTTTTAGGACCCCTTGTCTGGGAAACTGAACAGGGCGACATTCGGTGTTGATATGTTTCCACTGTTATCTTTAGTAGGGGTGTTACACTATCACTAGCACTAAATAGTTATCCATGTAATTTTATCATACCTAGGTTATCCAATGTACTTGTTCTATTAACAAGCATCCGCATGTTAACTTTGAGTATTACAATACTCACAGATGTGAGAACCACTACCTAATCAATTCAGGAAGTATAACACATGCTTGTTTGAATGCATTAATGGTGTCCTACCTCATTAATACTATGACCAAGGATAATTTATATACGAACACTATCTAGTGTAGTAGGAACCTCACATCATGATTTCCTTAACATAAAGTTGCACTTGAGATTTTATCTAACAGTTATTTTACACGAGAGCATAAATAAAACAAACTAAAAATAAAGAATGTCTTGTTTTATTTAACAATGCACAATATACAAAATACACGTGATTGCCTTTAGGTATAACACTAACAAATTCATGAACCCATCCCCTACATTTATATAGGACAATATCCATATTGTCAAAAATATATGATTCAATCATATTTGCATGATACAAAATAACTAAATAGGGTGGAAACCATACGCAATACTATTAGTGATTATTGAATGGCCCCAGTCAAAAGGTAGTTGACGACACTACTTATTCCCAATATCTCAAGGTTTTTAAACCTCTGCAAATGAGTGGAGCCATTTTTGATGAACTAAATGGCGCCTATTATGTTTTGTTCTTGCAAAAATAAATACAAATAGAATAATACATAAAGGCCAAAGAAATAAGTATAAGAATATATGTTGCAAGAACACATATATGCATAAATATTATAATCAAACTATAAGATAAGCCAATTTAACAAGAACTAAACTAACACCCCTGTAATAACACCCCCACAACCTAAACTACACCAATACCCCTACAATAATACAATAAAACAAATGACCAAACCAATATGTACAACTATTATACAAATGACAAAAGTATCCATTTATTAAGCTCTCTATCACTCTTATGAAAAATTATCTTATTCTCAACTTTCTTATTACGCTATAAAACAAAATCATGGTCATTAAAGTGATTAAAATGAATAGAAGGCTCAAAAGATTATTTGAGAAATCTAAAATATTTTAACAACAACAATCACTAATCAATGCTACAAACTTCAAAAATCAAAATGTGGTTTCCAACCAATAAAAATTACCCTCAACACAAAAAAAAATTACTATAAAAAATGTTCCCCAAACTTCAACAAAGCCTCCCTATCAACCAAAATTCACCTCAACACCAAAATAACTACTTTACAAATGATTACATAATTTAACAGAAATCGAAATCATACAACAACCAACTAAAAAAAATGCAACACCTTGTGTGCAGGCCATCTAACTTCTCAATTCATTTACTGCTATTACAATATTCATTACAACAACTATAGCTATCAACTACTACAACAAGTTTAAAAGAAAAACACAACAACAATAACCGATACCATGATAGAAAAATCATCCAACTTCTCAAAATATCCAATATTATTACAACTATTCCTTGAGCTAAACTAATGTTTCCACGACAAAATCTCCTCAATGAAATACCATTTACAATAATAGTTTTCATCCATTAACTACACAACATCAAATACAAAATTCCCTTACAACAATAATAATCCACATAAACAAGGCAAATTACAAAAATAAAAGCTAAACCAGTAGAATCAAATACATATACAATTGCCCCAAAACAACATACAACGATATCAACAATGAAAAAGCAACAAAGTAAAATAATACAAAAAACTAAAACAATTCTATATATGAATTATTTATCTCAATGACTAAAAATAAAGAATCAAAGCAATTACAATAGGGTACTACGACACACAAGTTTGTACAAATGATAGTTAGTGCTTTACAAATATATACAAGTATTTACAAAGTATGCTTAGTAATAGTTACAAATATTCATATGGCAAAATCAATAAAATCCGAGTTTTCATGATATTATACTTATTCTCTGGCAACAAAGCCAAAAACTCGTTGTGTGTTACTGAGTATGTGAAATATTACCAACAAAAACATATTCAAACGTTAATTAAAATGTCTAACACTTAAATAATATAACTAGGCCAGTATACCCATCACGTAATATAGAGTCTAGTGGCCAGTATCGAAGATCATCGAGAAAAGGATAAAGGTATTACTACTAATTCTTCTTCTATGTTTAGCATAATAAAATTAATAGAATATAATAAGTAACAATGGGCAAACATAGAAAATCAACGTCACCTCACACAAGATTGTCTATGAGAATATCAAGGTTGAGATACGAAGTTAAGGACATACCTGTCAAGAATCCCCCTAAATTAGCCATGTATCAAGCTAAACACAAGATCATTAACTTTGAACTCTAATACTGGTAGAGGAGACAAATTCAATACCCACACTCTCTCGAGTTATGGATTTCCTATTCTTAGGCAACTAAAGGGTATCTTTACCTCCCCAATTGAGCCCAATAAATATTAAGTGCAAAAACCCCTAATTATTTGGAAGAACTAGATATCCATATCTCTAAATGATATTAAACTCCTAATGATTACCACATTCTAGTCCCTCAACCTCCTTCTGGAGTTAACTCAAGGAAAACCCATATTGAACTCATTCATTAGGACTCAACTTCTTACACTATCTCTTGAATTCAATAGGAGAAAGCAACCTACCCAAATAAGAAATTCAATATAATAAAATCAAGTAATCTATCATCAAGAATTAGAAATCAACAAATCAAGAGTGATTCTGACCCTAGAATAAAGTAGGGTCCACCCCTTCAAAATATAATTAAAATAATGAAATACAAATTGACAAAGGAAAAAGAAAAAGGGAAAGATAAAGAAAACACATTGACAAGCCTATCTTCAACTTCAATCTTCAATCTTCAATTTTAAGGAATGTGGGAAAATAAAAACGTAGGGGAGGTTTGGAATTTAAAAATTTTCCCTAGCTAAAGTCTAGGAATACGTACTTTTTAGTCTATTTGGTTGAATAAATGGTGTCGAATTTGAATTTGATGAAGCTTTTCAGATTGGGACGGCTACTTGTTTTGCAAGAATACTAGAAGGTCATCGACTCCTTCTCATCAAGCGCATACCAAGCTTGCTACCTCTTAGCTTTCCAGAGTATTATCGAACCTCATATGGACTACTATTAGTGAAAGTAGAACGAATAATGATGGGCAGAAGAATTTTTTGTAGAGCTAATTAGGAAAAAACGAAGTCCAAAACTAAAAGAATAACGATGGTATATTTTATTGTGTAAAGAAAAAACCGGTCAACCCCCCCCTTTTTTTTTTTCTTTTGATGTATAGTATGTAATCCACTATTGATTGCCTTAGGGGGAAAAAAAACAGCTTTCCAAATCCTATTCAAACGCAACCACCATTCTTTCTTTAGTTATTTCCTTTTCCATTTTTCTTTATTTTTGCATGGTAGCTCCTAGGGTTTCTAAAACCCTTTGTTATCTCACATAAAACCCTAGTTGGGTAGGATTTTTTTAATTTGTCCAAGACTATTTAAATTGCTCTCTTATAAATAAATTTATCTACTTAAGTCCAATATAAAATTGTCCAAGACAATTACTTAATAAACCAATTTAATTAATTGGCCTAATATATTATTCTAGCCCAAATAAATAAATAATTGGACTTTTAGTACAATGATTCCAATAATAATTTCCACCTTTAAGCTTATATTGTAAATTAAAATTAGTATGGTTACTTGAGTAACTGTGGGGGATCAAAAGACATATTATTCTTGGATACTAAAATGACTAAACTAACTTCGTTAACAAACAGTTATATTTTATCATTTTAAATATTCCATTTATCACTACACGAAAATATTTACCCCAAGAATAATATTACAAGTGTTGTATCTTTGACCTACAAGTGCAAGAACATAAATACTTCTCTACGTAACTCCCATTAGAGAGATAGGAAAATGTACTAACAACTTTCCCAATAATATCTACCATCCTTTGATTACTAGTCTGATAATCCATGACTTCTAGTATGTATTCACTTATCTCAGGGATTTACTCAAAAGTATACATATATAACCACTTTTACCAGGGCCCTAATCTTGTCTTAATTAACTAGAGTAATACCCCCAATGTACAAGAATATTTGCCTTGAGATAAGACCTCATCCATCATACATCAAAGTGCACAAGTCTAATTTCATCAGACCACTAACTTATACTAAAGTCATAGGGTACTCATCCAGTCGTAGCAGTGATAGACCAAATTTTAATTATTTTAATACTTTTATAAAGATTACTATCATACAGTCTAGTTCTAAGTATTCTAAATCGGCTTACACTACTGACGTTAGTGGACTATTCATCGGCAAAAGATAAACCATTCCCTATATTTGAAACTACAGTGTAATGATATGAATCTTGATAAAGTGTCTAGCTTCATCAATTGATCAAGAATATTTTTCGCATATGTGTTAGTAGCCTATAATCTACGCCTTACTGTATAGAATGACCCAATCATGTAGATTACTTATTAACACACTTCCGCCTTAATTTATATATACATGCAAACAAACAACCATTGATGAATGAAATATTTTATTAATTTTTAAAATATAAAAATACATAATCTATTTGGGCATACATTCCAACAATATCGCATCTACACTAAATAAATTATGAAAGTCTATATGTGGCTACCCCTATGACATCCATGTTGTCTTTGGATACCTTTGACAGAAAATTGGATAAACTACTATCTCTCATTTCTGGATGAACTCTGGGATGAGGTGATACTTCCTCTCAATGTGATTACCCTTCCTATGGTTCCTTAGTTCTTTTCACTGTGACACAGTTCTAGAATTGTCACAACATATAGAAATAGGCATGTCCATTAGTAGCACAGCTCTATATTTTTGTGTGGAACTTTTGGAGCCACATATTTAGTTTCTATTATGGAATCAACAATATAATATTTCTTAACACTTCTCCATGAAATAGCCCCTGTAGGCAAAGTGAAAACATATATATTAATGGATTTTCTTTTATTTTTATTTGTCTAGAAATCTGAGTCAGTACCACAGTAAGAACTAAATGATCAACTTAGTAGATAACTATATAATCCCTTGTTCCCATCAGGTACTTGAATATATACTTCACAACTTGCCAATGTTTTTCCTCTAGGTTTGACTAATACCTACTAACAGTGCCAATGACAAAATAAATATCTAGCTTTGTATAAAGCATGTCTTACATGAGACTTTCCACTACCTAAGCATATGAAATCTTACTCATTCTTACCTTTTCTTCATGTTTTTTAGGACACTATTTAAAATATAAGATAAATCCATACCTAAAGGGCATGATTGCCTTTTTATACATATCCATACTAAAGTTAGCCAATATATTGTTAATATAAGAAGATTGGGATAAGTCTATCATTTTTTTAGTTCATTTCTCTAAGAAGTTTTATATCACGAATGTAGATTTCTTCTCCCATATCTTTCATACTAAATTGACTTTATAGCCAAACCATTATATATGACAATATTTTTATATCATTCTCAACGAGTAGAATGTCATCTGCATAAAGTACCATAAAGGGCACATTGTTCTTTTTTGACTTCTCATACATGTACAGTTCATCTACATTTTGTATAAAACATAAGAAATTACAGTCTCCTCAAAATATAAGTTCCATGCACATGATGGTTGCATAAGTCCTTAAATAGACTTTTTATGCTTGTCGACCATATATTCTTGGCCTTTTGCAATAAAGCCTACAACTAGATCATATAAATATCTTTGCTAAGATAGGCATTCTGCAAAATTGACTTGACATCTATTTACCATATCTCGTAGTCATAATGATATGTGATGACCAAAAGATTGCGAATGGACTAAAGCATGGCAACAGGTGAAATTTTCTCCTTATGATCTTGTTAGTATTGTGCTCTAGAGGCAATCACTTGTACCATGTATATTGCATATTAAATTAATAAGAGGCATTCTTTATCTTTTAGTTTGATTATCATTAGAGGGAGTTCTTTCTTGGACTTCAGTTGAGCTTCTGTGAACCGATTTTGTGATCTGGATCGCACCTGCGTTCTTGGAACAAGAAAAATTTAAATTCCGGCTTCAAGAGGTAATAAGCGTGATCTTCTCTTTTTCCCATTTCTACTACAAACCCGTGATCCATGGCTTGGATTTCTTGCTATTTTCCGCTGCGTTTTATCTGATTAGTTAATTTAGAAATCCAACAGTGGTATCAGAGCCTATAGGTTTGCGTTTTAATGGGATGTTTTATTGCTTTGAATTGTTCAAGCATGTAAATTGCATGATTATAGCATGTTAATTGTATGATCATGTCTGCTGGTTTGTATGTAATCATCTGGGTTTTGTTTTGAATAATCTGGGTTGCAGAAATCATTTCTGCGTTGTGGGTTTTATGCTTTTGAAAATATTGCAGAATAGTTCTGCGTCTGTGTTCAGGTTTTAGCTTCAGTTGATGTTCATCCTGTAATTAAGCCTTTCGTTTAACAATTTGGATTGTTAAATTGATTGTGAGAATGATCACAATGGTTTGTTAATAAAGATTAACAAAGATCAACGTCAAAAACTGGTTTTGATTGATCTAGGAACGGCTGTGAACTGAACAAAAATTTGCAGAAAATCCAAGCCGCACGCGGTGGTTACAGTTCGGTGTTTTTAAAATTAAAAAAAAAAGAAAAGAAAAGGTTCTAGAATAGAATTTTGAAAGGGAAAATCTCATTTGATGAGAGGTGGTAAAATAAAAATTTTTCCACGGGGGCGCTGCCCCCCTGACCCTCGCAAGTGGGACCGCCGTTAACGTTGTGTGACGGGACCCAGAAGCATTTTCTCAAAATTAGTTTTGAGACAATCAATTTTATTTTTCAAAATAGTGATTTTGAAAATTTAAAATTAATGTATTTTTCTAAAATGTTGATTTTAGAATTTGTTTTATTTTCCCAACATAATGATTTTAGAATAATAAAAGTATATGTTTATTTTGTTTAAGCATAGTTAATGGCATGGTGGATGGTTATGGACTAAAACCAATTATATCTGTTCATGCATTTTTTACCGCTTTGTTTTAATGAAATAGGGCCTGCGTGTCCTGCCTTCTCTCAAATTCTGATGTAATTCTCTTCTCATCTAACTCCCCTCGAATGTTACTCGAGGTTTCTCTTTTTAGGAAACTATGTAATTAAATTATATAGGTTAGATTGAGGTAGAATTTTACTTTCAAGATTTTGAAGATGGCGTTCAAAATAAGGCGAGATGGTAAGACCCTCTACTTATATCATGCATGAACACATAGGGTTGACCATATTAATTTCCTTGGTGGCTTGAGGAAATTAATTTAGAAAGTCCATAACCATACCACGTAATTGTTAATTACCATGTTTATCAATTTATGCTACTTATTGATAAATTGTATGCATGCCTAACGATGAGACCACTAAAATGAACAAATCCCTCAAATAATATTAAACCTAATTCCTTCCATTAATATAGTAAGAGCGAGAGTCCTTTTTCAAGACTAGGTTGTTGGGCAAACCCAAGCCTACTTGACATCGGGCATGTTCAAGCTATGGAATTAAATTCCTTTGGAATTAAATTCCTGATTAATGGGTCGAGTTTAACTAAATTCTTTATCCCGATTGGGCAAACTCAAGCATAAAGAAATTTAGAGGAAAAGTTGGGGTAGCCCAAAAGGCTTTAAGATTAAAAGCTGTTAATCACCCAATGATCCGGTAGTTACATACAATGTAATTGGTATTGGATACCTACCAATGAACTTAAGAATGGCTTGTTGGGCAAACCCAAGGTTATTCTTAAGGAATTTGGATACCAGTCCTCTAGGAAAGCTTCCAACGGGTTTTTCTGAATCAATAGTGGGGGCTATTGGTTTGAGTAAAAATAGTGGAATAATTATGCACTTAATTAAAGACCTAATTAATTACATTGCATTTGCATATACATGTTCTAATAATTCTATCTTTACATCTAGGTCATTTGCATCATGTCGACAAACCTAAACTTGCGTAGCATCTTGGAAACAAACAAGCTCACTGAATCAAACTATTTGGACTGGTATAGAAACTTGAGAATCGTTCTCAAGTCGGAAAAGTTGATCTACGTGCTAGAAGCTCCTATTCCGCCACCTCCAGCTCAAGATGCTCCTGCTGAAGAGCATGCTGTCCACAAGAAGCACAAATAAGATAGCGACATAGCATCTTGTATCATGCTGGCATCAATGTCTCCTGAATTGCAAAAACAGCATGAGCATATGGATGCTCAATCGATGATCCTCCATCTTAAAGAGCTGTTTGATAAACAAGCTAAAGCAAAGAGATATGAGATCTCTAAACAACTGTTTAGTGCTAAGATGGTTGAGGGTGCTTCAGTGGCCACTCATGGGTTGCAGATGTTGGGCTACATGGAAAAGCTTGGGTCTCTTGGGTTCGTAATGGATCATGAGTTAAGTATTGACTTAATTATACAATCATTACCAAGTAGTTTTTTGTAGTTTGTGATCAATAACCACATGAATAATATTGAGACCACCATACCTGAGCTAATCAACTGCTTAACACTGCTGAGTCCTCTATGAAAAAGGATGATAAGGCAATCTTGTTAGTAGGTTCTTCATCTTCTAAGAAAAAGGTTTCTAAGAAGAAGAAGAAGAAGAACACTCCTACTAAGCCCAAAGGAGGTGTCAAGAAGAAGGAGGCTGCCCCTAAAGGCCCATGTCATCATTGTGGTAAAATGGGCCATTAGAGGCATAACTGCAAGGCCTACTTGGAGACTGTGAAGGAAAAGAAGGAGAAGGAGAAGCTTGCAAGCACTTCTATTTCTAATCCTGGTATGTTTATGATTGAGATTAATACTGCCTTTAATAATGAGATATGGGTATTGGATACCGATTGTGGATCTCATTTATGCAATAATTTGTAGGGACTAAAGGACAGTAAAAGGTTAGAGAAATGTGACGTGGACCTACGAGCTGCAAATGGAGCAAAGGTTGCTGCACTAGCTGTGGGGACTTATCATCTCAATCTACCTTCTGGACTAGTTTTAGAACTACAAAACTGTTATTTTGTACCAGTTTTGTAGAAAAACATTATCTCAGTTGCTTGTTTAGACTTATTCGGATTTCATTTAAGTTTTAAGAAAAAATGTTGTTCTTTCTCATTAAATGATATTCATTATGGTTCTGCAACTTTGATCAATTGTTTATATGTTCTAGACATGTATAATCCAATTCTCAATAAAAGTAAAAATAAACATTAAAAGGATAACTTAATCTCATATTACTTATGGCATTGTCGTTTAGGTCATGTAAATGAAAAACGTGTGTCTAAGTTATACAAATTGGGTGACTTAGGGTCATTTGATTACGAATCATATGACACATGCGAATCTTGTTTACTTGGAAAAATGGCTAAAACTTCTTTTTCAAGAAAAGGAGAAAGGGCAAAAGAGTTATTAGAACTCGTACATTCAGATGTATGTGGCCTAATGTCAATACAAGCAAGAGGAGGTTATCAATACTTCATTACCTTTATTGATGATTATTCTCGATATGGGTATTTGTATTTGATGAAATACAAATCTAAAGCCTTTGATCGTTTCAAAGACTTCAAGAATGAAGTAGAGAAAAAACTTGGCAAAAGTATTAAAGCTCTTAGATCTGATCGAGGAGGTGAATACTTAAGTCAAGAGTTTCTAAGTTATCTAAGAGATAACGGAATATTATCTCAATGGACTCCACCATATACACCTCAACATAACGATATATCTGAGAGAAGGAATCGAACCCTTCTAGATATGGTAAGGACCATGATGGCTTTTGCAGACTTACCAAAATCGTTTTGGGGGCATGCACTGGAGATTGCTGTTTACATTTTAAACAGAGTTCCATCGAAAACGGTTGATACCACTCCTTATGAGTTATTCTTTGGTAAGAGACCAAAGTTATCTCATTTAAGGATTTGGGGTTGCCCTACTTTTGTTAAAAAGGTAATGTCAGACAAACTTGAAAGTAAGTCTGACAAATATTTGTTTGTTGGATATCCAAAAGAATCATTTGGATATTACTTCTATCTTCCTTCTGAAAATAAAGTTTTTATTTCAAAACATGCTGTCTTCTTAGAGAATGAGCACATGTTCAAAGAAGATAGTGGGGGCAAGCTTGAACTTAGTGAAGTTCAAGAAGAGCAAACAAATATTGATCAACCATCTGAACTTGTATCTATTCAAATAGATGAACCTTCTAACACACAAGAACTTCGTAGGTCAAGTAGGATACAAGTGGCACCTGAGAGATATGGATTTCTCATAAGTGACCATAATGATGTATTGCTCATAGATGACAATGAGCCTACTACTTACGAGGATGTTTTGAATAGTTCAGAATATGACAAATGGCTCATAGCTATGAAGTCAGAGATGGATTCCATGTATGACAACCAAGTATGGACTTTGGTTGATCCACCTAAAGGAATCAAGCCTATAGGGTGTAAATGGGTTTTCAAAAAGAAAACTGACATGGATGGTAATGTGGTTACCTATAAGGCTCGCTTGGTAGCAAAAGGTTATCGTCAACGACAAGGTATTGACTCTGACGAAACTTTTTCACCAGTCGCGATGTTGAAATCCATAAGAATACTCCTAGCCAATGCCGCTCATTATGATTATGAGGTCTGACAAATGGATGTGAAAACAACTTTCCTTAATGGAAACCTGATTGAGGAAGTGTATATGACACAGCCTGAAGGTTTCATGTCCAAAGATAGCACAAAGGTGTGCAAGTTGCAAAGGTCTATTTATGGACTTAAGCAAGCATCTAGGAGTTGGAATATCCGTTTTGATGAGACATTTAAAGATTTTGGTTTTATTCAAAACATGGATGAACCTTGTGTGTACAAGAAGGTTAGTGGGAGTAAAGTTGTTTTCCTATTGCTTTATGTAGATGATATATTGCTTATAGGAAATGATGTTTCCACTCTTCAATCAGTGAAGATTTGGTTGTCCAAGATGTTATCCATGAAAGACCTTGGAGAAGCAACCAATATTTTGGGAATAAAGATCTATAGAGATAGATCTAGAAGGTTTCTAGGTCTTTCACAGTCTACATACATAGACAAAGTGTTGAAAAGGTTCATCATGGATCAATCCAAAAGAGGATTCTTACCTATGACACATGGTGTAAGCCTTTCAAAGTCGATGTCTCCAAAGACACAAGTTGAAAGGGATCACATGAGTAGAATTCCATATGCTTCGGCAATTGGGTCTATCATGTATGTTATGATATGTACTAGGCCCGATGTATCGTGTGCTCTTAGTTTGACGAGCAGATAACAATTTGATCCTGGAGAGGGTCACTGGGTGGCTATAAAGAATATCCTTAAGTACTTACGAAGGACTAAGGATGCATTCTTTATATATGGAGATGGTGATTTACAAGTAAGAGGGTATACTGATGCCAGCTTTTAGTCCGATAAGGATGACTTCAAATCACAATCTGGCTACGTATTTACATTAGGTGGTGGGGCAGTTAGTTGGAAGAGCTCCAAACAAGAGACTACTGCCGATTCGACTACTGAAGCAGAGTACATAGCAACTTCTAAAGCAGCTAAAAAGCAGTATAGATCAAGAAATTCATCACTGAACTTGGAGTAGTACCGAGCATTGTTGATTCGATACCTTTGTATTGTGACAACAATGGAGCCATTGCACAGGCAAAGGAACCACGGTCTCATCAACGATCCAAGCATGTACTTAGACGCTATCATCTGATTAGAGAAATCATAGATAGAGGAGATGTAAAGATAGAGAAGATTCCCACGGATCAGAACATAGCTGATCCACTCACTAAAGTGCTTTCCCAGAAGAAACATGATAAACACGTTGAGTCATTTGGTATTCGATACATGAATGATTGGCTCTAGTGCAAGTAGGAGTTTGTTAGTGTTGTACTCTAGAGGCAATCAGTTGTACCATGTATATTGCATATTAAATTAATAAGAGGCATTCTTTATCTTTTAGTTTGATTATCATTAGAGGGAGTTCTTTCTTGGACTTCAGTTGAGCTGCTGTGAATCGGTTTTGTGATCTAGATTGCACCTGCGTTCTTGGAACAAGAAAAATTTAAATTCTGGCTTCAAGAGGTAATAAGCGTGATCTTCTCTTTTTCCCGTTTCTACTGCAAACCCGTTATCCATGGCTTGGATTTCTTGCTATTTTCCGCTGCGTTTCATCTGATTTGTTAATTTAGAAATCCAACAGATCTCCTCTTCTTTCTGAGTATAACCTTTTGCAACCAATCTTACTTTAAAGGTTTTCACCTTTCTATCTACACCTCTCTTTCTCTTACATGCCTACTTACCCAGTAGGTTTAATCCCTTCAAATATAGCAAAAAGATTCAAGACCTGATTGAGATGCATAAACTCAATCTCGGCATCCATTGCTATTTGTCAACATCAATATCAGCAATAGTCTCAACGTATTTAGTGGATCTTATCCCTGATAGTTTGTAGACTACCTTAAAAACTTCTCCAATCCATCATTCTACAAAACTAGACATCTTTGCAACACGACGTGGCTCAGTCTGTATAGGAATAATTGGTTATATCTCTTAAGGTTCCTCAGTTAATGAACTAGAAATTAAAATATCACTCAAGTGCTTTTCTAGTTACATTTTACTCAAGATCTTAATGGATACACTTTATTCATCCTCCAAGTATCTAGCATGTATACACACAAGTACCTTTTAATCTTGAGATGGTTTATACTGGACTTATGTCCCATTCATATCTTATAAGGTGTCTACTAACCTAGAAGATACCAAGTTCAAAATATATGCTAGTGATTCTAAAGTATATACCCAAAAGGAAATAAGAAGAGTTGCATGACTCATCATTCTTCTGACCATTTCTATCAAAGTTTTGCTTGTTATTTCAGCTACTCTATTCTATTGGGGGAGTCACATGTGTAGTTAGCTGAGGTACCAATTAGTCCTTGAATTCACTAAGGAGATATTTTCTTCCATAATATGATCTTAGCATATTGTCTGGTTTCCCTATTTAATGCTCCACTTGAATATTAAGCTCATTAAATTTATCAAAGGAATCAAACTTACACCTTAACCAAAATATGCATGATCATTTGTGGAAGTGATAAAGTATTTATATTCACCTCTAGTAGACATAGGCGTAGGACCACAAACATCGCATGAATTAACTCAAGTATTTTCTTGGCTCTTTCCACCTTTTGACAAAAGGACATTTTGGTCATTTTATCCATAAGATAAGATTCACACTGAGTTTATTTCTCCAATTTCAATAAATCTAAAGAATCATTTTGGACTAACCTCTGAATCCGATTACGATTTATATGTACCAATCTTAAGTGTCATAAATACGACTTATTTGATGTGGTCTTTCTCTTCTTCTTATTAGGTTTAGTCTGAGCATTATTTATTTGACAACTAATAGGATTAACATAGAAATGAATATTGCAAATGTTTCTAGGACAATTAAATTTTCTATCTCTAATAATTGAAATACAAAAATGGAAAGAAATAGAATAAACTTAATTAATCAATCTTGAAACTAAAATCAAATTCTGTTTAAAGCTAAAAATATGAAAATTTTCTTTTAATACTAAAATCATATTACAATCAAATAAAAGTTCTAAATCTCCAACTATTTCGACCGGCACTTTTACTCTATTACCCACTCAAAGTCTATACTTTCCTCTAGTGAGTACCCTTATCTTGTTGAAGCCCTGTCAGGAGTTACAGATATGTTAGTGGCTCGATAATTAACAATCCAAGGGGATGATGATTCTACCATCAAAATAAACTCTAAATAAAGAGCAATACCTAAGGAGGACTTGGCCATGAAGTTCGAACAACCTTTCTTGAAGTGCTCCTTCTTGCCACACTTGAATCACTCGCACCTAGGTTTGGCATTGGGGTTGGATAGACGGGGCTTAGTTCTCTTAGGCTGGGCCCTTGCATTATTCTTGGCCTTCATCTGCTTGAACTTCTTGGGCTAGGTCCTAGTTCTAGTAGATGAACCAGAACGAGTAACCAAAATCTTTAACATAGGCTTCATGATTTTCTCGTTAACCTAGAGTTCTTTCATCAACTCGGTCAAGGACATACTCAACTTGTTAATATTATAGTTTAATTTGAATTAAGAATATGAGTCTAGTAAAGTATTAAGAGCCATGTCAATTTAGCTCTTAAGATCATTCATTGCTCCTACGACACCGGCCTCCTCGAATTGAGCAATTATCTTGAGTATGTGCTCATGAACCAATACCCCCCAGCCATCCTAGTATTCATGATTGCTTGAGAAGACTCTTACCTTGTGGACTAACTCTTGTTAGTAAGTATGATGCGCAATGATATATTGAGGTCATCTGCAACAAGTATGTTCTTGTGCATAAACTAAAGAACACTAGACATAGAAGCTAACATATAGCATCATGCCATTTTATCGGCTTTCTTCCATACCCTTTCCACCTTATAATCTTAGTCTATGGAATCTTTCCCAATTTCAAAATAGAGGTCAGTCAGAGTATAGTTGTACTCCTCAGCAGTAAGTACTCTGTTCATATTCCATGTCCAGTTTGTGTAATTTGGTCTAGTAAGCTTATTCTCTTTGAGAATAATGGACAAAGGACCAAAAAATACTCTTTTTTATTGGAAAAAACTTCCTTCAGAATTTTTTTTCTTTTTGAAAAATATATAAAAATGCACATTGAAACATCACATTATAGCTAAGATATGGTTAACCTATTAAAACTATTATTAAAAAAATGAAAATTTTGGTCCTTAGAAAAATTGACAGAGCTTCGTAGAAAGATTCATAAATTTCTAAGTTAAGTGTATAACTATCGCTAATTAAATTTCTTTAATAGTTAAAGATCTAGAAAAAGTTTCATCGATAGGATGGCCACTGCTCACATTACCTATGGATAATTTATTGTTAGTACCTTCAATGTAGGCTGGCGAATACCATAATATACCCATGGTTTTATTTATAATTCCTCCATTACTTCTAAATTCTTATGGAAGTCGATTCTATAGGGGATCATGCTCAGAATAAAATGAGGATAACCTTAATATGTATCAGGAATTTGTAATAGAAGCCGTGGGGCCATAGGAACCCCTATCTCACTTAATATTTTGAGAAATTTTAGTTTATGAGAAAATGGTTTTATTTAAAAATATTTAGTTTTCATTAACTTTAGGAAAAATCCAAATTTTCAAATATTATTTGCTATGTTAAGCATAATACCCTTTATAAGATAGAACCATTAATTTTATTTTCACTAAAGTTAAAAGACCTTCACTAAGAACTTTATTTAAAATACTTAATTTCAAAATATTCTCCATGTCGAGGATAAAAACTTTTGGGAGAGTAAATCATGAATTTTATTTTAAATTCCTAAGCTCATTTTGAAACATTTTCCTTAATTGTTTTATCCAGATAAAAATTAAATTTTCAAAAAATTGTGCATTTGATCACAAAATTAAATAAATTGTCATGTTCCAAAAATAAGCTTTTACATGCTATTTCTATCCTTTAATTCTGATGTGACCAAATAATAGATTACACATCAAAATATTGAAATTGAAATAATCTTGTTTAATCCTAAGGTAGTTCTTTTTTTCATCAAAATTTTTTTATTAGATTAAATTAACCGTTGCAGGAAAAAAACCTCGTGTGATATGGGACCCAAAAGGAAAATGCAAATACATGGAAAAGTATGGGAAAAAATTCTGGAAACTAGCAAAACGGAGTAGCTGAGAGAAGGAACAGGACGTTGATGGAAATGGTCCGACGCATGATGTCTCATGCTACTCTTCCAGTGTCCTTTTGGGGATATGCCCTGGAGACAGCGGCATATATTCTGAACTTGGTGCCATCCAAGTCACTTAGGACTCCCTATGAGATGTGGATTGGGCGTAAGCTAAGTTTGAATCATCTCAGGATTTGGGGTTGTCTAGCTTATATACTGATCAAGGGAGACAAGTTGGAACCGAGATCAGAATTATGCTATTTTGTTGGCTATCTAAAAGGGATAAAGGGAGGTTACTTTTATCATCCTAAGGAGTAGAAGGTACTAGTCAGTACCAATGCTAGATACCTAGAAGATGATCAAAGTACTTCCACTAAAGGTTCAATGAGGTTGGAACTTGAGGAAAAGTTATCCACAGAATTAACTTCTTCTGACCCGATCATGGAACAAGAAGAGGCACAGCCTCAAGAGCCTGTGCAAATGGAGCCTTGTCGTAGTGGGAGAGTGTCTAGGGTTCTGGATAGATGGACTGGAGAAGCCTTTGAGGTGGTTTCCGACCATCGGGAACAAGACCCCACTAGATACAAGGAGGCTATTACTGATGCCGATGCAAATCTGTAGCATGAAGCAATGAAAGTCGAGATTGAGTCTATGTACCTCAATCGGGTTGGGATCTTATAGCTTCACCTGAAGGGATAAAACCCATTGGGTGAAAGTGGGTGAACAAGAAAAAGAGGGGAGTAGATGGGAAGGTGGAAACCTTCAAAGCTAGGCTTGTGGCAAAAGGGTATACTCAGAAAGAGGGAATAGACTATGAGGAAACTTTTTCCTCGATACCCATGCTTAAATCCATCCGCATCCTCCTTGCCATCGCATGTCACTATGACTACGAGATATGGCAAATGGATGTCAATGTGGCATTCTTAAATGGCTATCTTAGCGAAGAGATCTATATGTCCCAACCAGAAGGCTTCGTTGCTTAAGGCCAGGAACATATGGTTTGCAAGCTTAAAAAGTCCATTTATGGACTTAAGCAGGTATCGAGAGCATGGAACATTCGTTTTGATGAGACTGTAAAGTCTTATGGTTTTTTTCAAAATAAAGATGAACCATGCGTGTACAGGTAACTTGAAGGCATTAATATGATTTTTCTTGTCCTGTATGTGGATGACATTCTACTCATTGAAAATAATGTAGGGACATTGTCGTCTACAAAGGTTTGGCTGTCTAGTCAATTCAGTATGAAGGACATGGGAGAAGCCAGCTACATTCTCGGGATTAGACTTCTTAGAAATAGGAAGCAACATACATTGACAAGATCCTGGCCAAGTACAGCATGGACTCATGCAAAGGAGCTCTAATCCCTTGCAGACATGGGTTATCATTTTCTTCAAAGGACTATCCTAAGTCTCAAGAAGAAAAGGACAGAATGAGTAGGATTCCCTACGCTTCGGCTGTGGGAAGTCTCATGTACGCCATGCTGTGTACTAGGCCAGATATCTGATTTGCCGTGGGCTTAATTAGCAGATATCAATCAAACTGAGGGGAGATTCATTGGCAAGGTGTAAAGCATATTCTCAAGTACCTCAAGGGAACAAGAGATTATATGCTGGTTTACAGGGCTGATGATTTGGTTCCTACAGGATACACAAACTCAGACTTCCAGGCGGATAAGGATGAGAGAAATTCCACTAGTGGATATGTCTTCACCTTGTCTGGAGAAGTACCAAGCAGTCTTGTATTGCTGACTCAACCATAGAAGCTGAGTATGTGGCAGCTTCAGAGGCATCCAAGGAAGTAGTTTGTCTCCTGAAGTTCCTTTCAGAACCTGGAGTTGTACCACATATGGACAAGCCGATTGTGATGTATTGCGACAACACTGGAGCAGTATCGCAATCTAAGGAACCTCGGAACCATAAGAAGGGGAAACACATCGAGAGGAAGTACCACCTGATCCGGGATTTTATCAAGAGACGGGAAGTCGTGGTGGAACATATTGCTTTAGAAAATAATCTAGCAGATCCATTCACCAATCCTTTGGCTGAGAGAGTCTTCAAGAGACACTTAGATGCCATAGGGGTGGGCACCTATGGACTTACCTAGTCTTAGAGTGCAAGTGGGAGATTGTTGGATTGTATGCCCTCTTAGACTAGGTTTCTAATGTAAAATCGAATATTTTAATAAAAAAATTTATTGTCAGAAATTATTTGTGAATTTATTTTTTTGTTTTTGCACAATTTTTGTTTGGAATAGACCTATTGTGTTTAAATAAGTGATCCATGCGAATGGTGGTCTTTCACAATAAGGTTGGATCACGGGTTATTTAACACATAAACATTTGTTCTTAACCTATTGATGAGACTGGGAATCTCATCATGTTTAGGTTATTATGTTATGAATTTCAAATGGGGAATGGCTTACCTTTAGCCAGTGAGTAGTCCACTCACTTCATGACATAAGCGTATTTCGAATACGTAGAACAAGACCTGTAGTAGTGATTTCTAAAAGTACTATACGATAGAAACCTAGACTACTACCGCTACAGCGTTGACTAGTACTCTATGACTTGAGTATGAGTTGGTGGTCTGACGAAGCTGGAAGCATATGCTTTGATATGCTATAGTTGAGGTTCTATAGTAAGACCAACATACTTGTGTATTGGGTATATGTAACTAGTTAGTTAAGACAGACTTGTATGAGATAGTTTCTGCACTATATCGCCCCTTGTGGTTGTCGAATGGTCTAAAATGTCCAGGACCCTGGGAAACATAACTCGGATTTTTGCTTTAGGGTAGCTCTCTTGGAAAGCGGAAACACTCCAGGAAGTCATGGATCATTGGACTAGAAGCCTAAGGATGGTAGATGTCATTTAGAGGGGTGTTAGTACACTTATTCCTCTCTAAATGTACGGCGATGTGTAGAGGGGTATTTTAGTTATTTCACCTATAGGTCGGAGACTTTGCTAATGTAGCATTGTCCTTGGGGTCAATATTTCCCTATAATGACATTAGGAAATATTTAAAATGCAACATACAACTATTTATATAGCAGGGGTATTTTGGTCATTTTAGCAACCAAGGCGATGTGTCTTTTTGGTCCTCGGAATAACCCGTGAGTCCTAACTAATTTTTGGGTTGAGGAATTGGTCTCAGTTCAAGAGGATTTTATTTTATTTTATTTTATTCAGAATGTCTAATTTATTATTAGACTGGAATAAAATAAATAATTAAATAAAATAAAAATAGGAGTTGAGAGAAATTAATTATCTGGTTTAATTGGTTAATTAATTATTCAAGGCCTAGGTCCAGTATGAATAATTAGGAAATTAACCTGGGCTTAAACCAAGTGGAAATAATTAATGCTTAATTATTTATTGGGTTATTTATATAAGCCCAAGATATAAATAATTAAAGATTAATTATTTTGATTCATTTGGGCTCATTAATTATTTATTGGGTTATTTCTATAAGCCTAGGAAATAAATAATTAATGTTTATTATTTTGGACTTTTTAGGTCCAAAAAAAATAATAAAATTATTTCGACCCAATAGCTTGGACCGTAGAGTTTTTTCCAGATACAGTTCAGATGAGTTTAGGGTTAAGTCAAACTTATTCTTAGGATAACATCCGGATGTTTGAAATTTGATATCCCAGGGATATATTTATCAGATATTTGAGTCTTAGTTTTGGCTAACAATAAACAAGACTCTAGTAGATAGAAAACCCTAATTTCCCTAGCTTTTCTCTCTAGCCTCACGAAGGACTCCCAGAAGCCTCTCTTCTCACGAAAAGCTCTCTTTCTCATGAGGCTCCTCATCCCCTTGTTCTTGCTTCTTTGCTAACCAATAGCAAGAGAATCAAGGAGACTTGAGACCGTTCTTCTTCACCGTTGTGTTCACCGACTAGAGGTTGGGCGGAGGTATATTCTGAGAGCTGAAAGGTTTGGCGTTCATGCAAACAAGGCGAAGTAGGAGGCTAGCGGGTTTTCAACCGAAAGCTTCTTCAAGTGGGCAAGGTAAAGCGATTCCTGTCGTTCAATCCACTCCTACTCAACCTAGTAGGTTTAAAACGCGCAAATGTATGATCTTTACACTTCCGTGTGGCCTCTAAGGCTTGCGGTTTTTTTTCTCTGTTTTTTTTTTTTTTTTTTTTTTGTTCTTGTTCCTCTATTTCTGCCCGTCAGTAGGGGCCAAGGAAGGAATAGTGGGAACAACCTAAGGGGGTTAGAAAGAGAGTTTAAGGGAGCTGATGAATGGTATGAGAGGCAACAAGTTGAAGCCTTTGGGGAACACAATAGCGGATGGGGCAATAGAGGAGGTAGGAGAGAAGGATATGATGAGGAGAAGGAGTTGAACCACATCAAATTGAAAGTGCCCACATTCTATGGAAAGAGTGACCCCAAAGCATATTTCGAGTAGGAAAGCAAGATGGAGATCTTCCTAGAAAGTCATACCTATAGTGAAAGGTCAAAGGTGAGGTTGGTTATTTTAGAATTTTTGGAGTATGCTTTGGTTTGGTGGGAGCATGTTAGTGCACAAAGGAGACAAATAGGAGTGGAAACCATGGCTAGTTGGAATTAATTGAAAGATATGATGAGGGCAAGGTTTATACCACACCATTACTACAATGATCTTTATCAAAGGCTCTAATCACTCAAGTAAGGGAACAAGAGTGTGGAAGATTACCATAAAGAAATGAAAGTAATGTTGATGAGAGCTCAAATCAATGAGGATCCTAGAGCAACAAGAGCAAGGTTCTTGGGAGGATTAAATAAGAAGGTTGCCAATTTGGTAGAATTGCACCCCCTATGATCGATTGGAGGATATGGTACATGTCGCTATAAAGATTGAGAGGCAATTAAAAAGGACGGCTTTTACTAGACCACCACTTCCAAACCCCAACACTACTAGTAAGATACCATTTAAGAAGGATGAAGCCCCTAAGCCATTTCAAAGGGATTTCAACAAACCAAGGGGGGTTTGGAAACCTAGGGAGGATTGAAAGCCTAGGGAAGGATGGAACAAGGACAGGGAAAAGCCATGGAAAGGCCATAAGGGAATAGGATATCAAGTGTTTTAAGTGCCTTAGAGATGAACATACTTCCCATGAGTGCCCAAGTAAGAGAATGATGTATACTAATCCCTATGGTGAGGTTTCTGCTAATGAAGAAGAAGAGGGAAAAAGATACCAAGGAGACCAGGAGGAAAATAGAGATGAGGAAAGTAATGAAGGGAAAGTTGTTGGTCAAGAATACTCTTTGGTGGGAGTCATAAGAAGGTCATTAAATTCACAAGCCATTGAGGATCAAGATCACCAATAAAGAGAGAACATTTTCTACACTAGGTGTCTAATCAACAAGACCCCTTGTAGTGTCATTGTGGATAGTGATAGTTACACTAACGTGATTAGTGCAAACTCAGTTGAAGAATTGGACATGAGTTGGATTAAACATCCCAAGCCCTACAAATTAAAATGGTTGAACGATAGCGGGGAAATGAGAGTAAACAAACAAGTTTTGGTGTCTTTTGAGTTGGGAAAGTATAAGGATGATGTGCTATGTGATGTGATGCCCATACAAGCGGGTCACTTGCTCCTAGGGAGGCCTTGGCAATACGATAGGTATGTTAAGCATGATGGGAGGAAGAATACTTATTCCCTACTCAAGGAGGGAGGGAACGAAGTTTACCCTCACCCCCATGATCCCTAATGAGCTGAACAACGATCAAAGAATCATGAAGGAGAAAGAAAAGAAGAAAGGAGCGCAAGATGGCAAACATAAACAAGAAATAGAGAGAAAAAAACAAGAGTGGAAAGAAAAAGAGTTGAGAGAGAGAATAGACAAACAAGTACCTTTGATGATCAAGGATAGGAGTGAGCAAGGACAAGAGAGGGGAGGTAAAAGAAGAGTAAATTTCTTTGCAAAAGAAGGTCAGGTCATAGAAACTATAGAAGCTAAGGAACCGGTTATTCTTTTTTTATGCAAAGGTTCTTATGTTTCTATTAATGATTCTACATTGTCTTTGCCTAAGGAAATTGCAGATATTCTTCAACAATTTGAAGACATTTTTCCAAAGGAGGCGGTCAACCGAACACTTACCCAATTCTTATGAACCATAATCAAGAAGAACTTGAACAATTAGGAGGAATGCTTGCCACACCTTGAGTTTGTTTACAAAAGGGCTATTCACTCTACCACTTCTTATTCTCCTTTTGAAATTATGTATGGTTCTAACCCTCTAACTCCTTTGGATTTGGCTCCCTTGCCTATAGGTGAACGAATGACCGTTGATGGAGCTAAGAAGGCGGAAATGGTGAAGGCATTCCATGTAGATGATAGCTATGATTCGAGACGAATCCTTTTCAAGGAGGGGGAGATGATGAGACTCCGCTTCATCATGGAGGTCAAGATCAAGGAGGGAGAGGCGGGACCATGCAAGGACAAGGACTAATGACAAGATCTAGGTCCAAGAAGCTTTAAGACGAGTTTCAATTGATCATAAAACCATGCTTGAGGATGGAAAAGGGTTGAAAGGTTGAGAAAGCTAGCCAAGATCTCATTTTGATGACAATCCAAGAAGGACTCCAACAAGAACTCAAGTCGGCAACAAAGACGGACAAAACTCGACCAAAAAGAATGCCTCCAATATCTAGCCAGTGCTAGCCCAAGTAGCCGAACTAGCACCGGCTTCAACCTGCCCAACAATAGCTTCAACTTGCACACGACGGCCAGGAAGCAAAGCGCAACCAGCGTTGGCTATAGAAGTCCTAGCCGGTGTCGGCTCCATCTTGGGCAACCGACGGCTGCCCTGCATTTTTTATGCTTTCTCCGATTTTGTCCAATTTTAAGTGTTTGTAAAGACTTATTAATACCTTAAACTGTAATAAAACCTTAGGGATTACTTAGCTAGGGTTAGGGTAGTATAAATAGAACCTTTAGTGATTTAGCAACAAAAAAAAAAAAAAAAATCACACACTTTAATTTAAATTTGAGAGAGAATCTTAAGAGGCCCTAGTCTCCTTGTTCATCTTGTTCAAAACCATACTTAAGGGTTAATCCTCCTTATGAATGAGTCTATAAAATCTTTTGGATAATCCAATGTGGTTTCTTTGAATGGGTCTTAGTTGCTTTGTTCTTCTAAGGTTTGTTTGAATTCCATTACTTGGGTGCCTATTTTTCTATTCTATTTGTTCTTGTTTGCCTTTGTTGCTTCAAAGATATTGGGGTGAGATGATAGTAGAACTTTCTACTATTCTTGAGGGTCTTTGAAGATTAGTTCTTCAAGGGTTTGATAGAGGGTAGGTTGTTATTTCATTTTCTCCTTCTTGTCCCAAGAAGAATCTCTTTTTTTAGTCTCATTGATTGAGCTGAACACATAACCAATAAAACCACTCACAATACTAAGAAAAAGCCCACACATGATCATATCACAACAAATATCCTTATTGGAACTCTTGTGAACACTTTTCAAATCGAGTAAGGGTAAAATGACTTGAATACCATCAGAAAGTCTTTTGGAACCGGGCATGGGTAAAATGACCTTAATGCCCTTGAAAATGACTTTTGTGACTGAGTACAGGCAGAATGACTTGGATACTTATTTTGATGTGTGAAAAGAACTCTTTAACCTGTTTTGACATGGCTTTGGAAAATGATCTCTTGTGATAAGATTGACTTTTGAAAAACGACATTTTGATCTCGAAAATTATTTTATTAGCTTGATATGCCTATGGAATGAACTAATTGGCCCTACAGAGCCTATGGGAATTATTATCTAACTTGTGCGTCAATAGGAGCAAATTCTAGAAAATGATATTTTGCCCCAAAAATGATTTTCCAGATATGGAAAATGATTTCCTAATATGCTCAAGTACGAGCCTTTTGTTGGATCTGGAAACATGGTGAACAATATGAATCTTGAAGTCTTGATTTTTTAAACTTGACAATCCTTGAATACTTGGCGTAAGCACTAACTTACTTAGCATATGCAATAACTTGAATACTTGGCATAAGCACTAACTTACTTAGCGTATGCACTAACTTGAATACTTAGCATATGCACTAACTTGAATACTTGGTGTAAGCACTAACTTGAAAACATGGCATAAGTACTAACTTACTTGGTGTATGTACTAACTTGAATACTTGGTATAACCACTAACTCACTTAGCATATGCACTAATTTGAATACTTGACGTAAGCACTAACTTACTTGGTATATGCACTAACTTGAATACTTGGCGTAAGCACTAAATTGAATTCTTGGCGTATGTACTAACTTGAATACTTGGTGTAAGCACTAACTTACTAGGCGTAGGCACCAACTTGAATACTTGGCATAAGCACTAACTTGAATACTTAGCGTATGCACTAACTTGAATACTAGACATATGCACTAACTTGAATACTTGGTGTATACATTAACTTGAATACTTGGCATAAGCACAAACTTACTTGGCATATGCACTAACTTGAATACTTGGCATAAGAACTAACTTGAATACTTGGCGTATGTACTAACTTGAATACTTGGCATAAGCACTAACTTACTTTTCATATGCATTAACTTGAATACTTGGCACAAGCACTAACTTGAATACTTTGCGTATGCACTAACTTAAATACTTGGCGTAAACACTAACTTACTTGGCATATGCACTAACTTGAATACTTTGCGCAAGCACTAATTTGGTTCTTGGTAGTACGTTGTAGTGTACTTACTCGTCTAGCGAAACATGGTTGACTGTTGTAGGCTACTGTCTAAGCACAATGTTACGTTGTACCAAAGGCAAAGCCTTGTGAACTTTGCATACAAGCTGACCTTCTGTTGGAGGAATACCTGTGATATGGAAACTGGGGAAATGATTTTAAATTGAAACATAGTTTTCAAAATGATTGAGTTTTGAGTAAACTCTTCTTTAGAGAATCTTGGAGTTGTTTCTAGTGAACAAATGAAATGTTTTCCCCACAAGAGTTTTATGTGCCCTGTCTCTTTACTAATGCACTAGCACACATAGGACTCACTGAGTGATTGTCACTCACACGTGTATTATTTCCTTTCAATAATTCAGGATCAGAGGCACAACAAAGGCACCGTAGACTTCCAGAGGCTTATGCTGTTAGTGTTGTGCCCTAGAGGCAATCACTTATACCATATATACTGCATATTAAATTAATAAGAGGCATTCTTTATCTTTCAGTTTGATTGTTATATCTAAATATGTGTACAAACCGTTAGATAAAGTCCCTAGTATAACACAGTGTTAAGGAAATCATGATGTGAGATTCCTACTACACTATGCAGTGTTTGTACTTAAATAATCCCCAGTCATAGTATTAATAAGATGGGACATTATTAATACGCCAAGACTGGCACATGTTATATCTCTTGATTGGATCAAGCGGTAGTTCTCATATCCGTGGGTATTGGGATACTCAGGATTAACGTGTGGATACTTGTTTTGAAACAAGTTCATTGGATGACCTAGCTACGAGATAATCACTTGGATAACTATTTAGTGCCAGTGATAGAATCTCATTATAGCAAGTGTGCAAGTATCCTTAGACTTGAGATCTCCAAGGTACTTTGTTTATCGAGCGTTGTACTTTGATTCTAATCTTTAGAGTCTTATCTAGGACCGCCTATGGGATGGATATTGGGTACAACGTAAAGTAAACGAAAGTAGTTGAGAGGGTCAATAAAGGATTCACCACCCCTAATAGTAGGAGAATATATCTCAAGACCACTTGTAGAAATCATTACTCATGAAGTCCTTGGCCAAGGAGACTATGTGATGGAAATGGTTCCAATCGATACACATATCGAGTAATGGATTTCTTGAACAAGTACTAAAATATTCGGGCTAGAATTAATAATATTCTGGAGGGAGTTGGCACTAATTCCATGCTCTAGACCGAATGAGATATTGTATGTTGAAAAGAGTTTATTGCACTGATAATTTGCTATTGAAAGGTTCATGTCAAGCCACTTGACTTTCTGGACTTTTGGCTGGTCAAGAGTCATTGCTAGATGTCGCTCTTGATATGCTAAATATGAATTTATTAATTAGAGAATTAATAAATTTAATTCTTTATTTTATTAAGGATTATTAATTCTAATATTGTTAGAATTAATTCATATTATGCTACCAATAAGATCAAGAAACCTAATGGGTCACACACAATAAAGGTTTGAATGCTCAAATATATTATTTGATAATATTGTGGGGTTAATTAAGAGAAGGGAATATATTTATAGGTGAATTCTAAGTTTGTTATAATTCATGGTACCTAATTGTAATTAAGTAAACTTCAAGGACCAATTTGTTGACAGTTGGACGTTGAAAGACTAAGTTGCAATTTATAGTAATTATAAATCTATAAATATAAGGAAACGGTTTCCTTAGGGGTAGAGGCAGACTATTCACGTAATAATAGAGAAACCGTTTCTCTGCCTCTCTCTTGATCAAACCCTAGCCGTCTCTCTTCTTGATCAAAACCCTAGCCTCTCGAATTCTACTAGCATAGAATTGTGAGATTGTGATCATTCAACCTTGTGTGGATTATTATTAGAGGGAGTTCTTTCTTGGACTTCAGTTGAGCTGCAGTGAACGGTTTTGGATAATTTGGATCGCGCCTGCGTTCTTGTTTCTGAAATTTTTTGAATTCCGACTTCACGAGATAATAAACGCAATCTTCTCCTTTTTCCCGTTTCTATTGGAAACCCGTGATCCATGGCTTGGATTTCTTGTTGTTTTCCGCTGCGCTTAATCTGATTATGCATGATAGAAATCCTACATATGCTACATCTTGGACCTTTATACCCATGAGTGTGTGTATCAAGAGCCAAATTCTTGTACTTCTCTATTTGTGGAAAAATTTTTGCTACCTATTAAATGAAATTTGTTATAACGACTACTTGTCTAAGAGTTCAAACAGGGCAACATCCCACAAAGTTAAAACCCACTCCGTTATGGAAATATGGGGTGTTACAAATGTAATGAGATGAATATTTTGGTATAATAATATTTGGTCGGGACCTGAATGTAATTATTGGATTTGTTCTACTGGTACCCTAAATCTTTGAAAGGCTACTATTATTAATAAAATAAGAATTTGAGAGTACGCTAAGAAGAGAAATTGATGAATGTGATAAAACGCATATTTTGGTGTGAATTATGCTATCCGGGTCACTAGGGGCATTTTCGTCATTTTGACCGTGCCCGCGACTTTGAGCTCAAATTTGACCAAATATAGAAGAAATTGAAGAATTTGAGAACTACCAATGGATTCAGTAGAATTTTTGGAGTTGAATGGTGAGATAAAATATTTTTCCTTTTCCGACCAAATTTTAGTTATTTCTAAGAAAAATTAGAAATGCGGGTAAAACTTGGACATGCGGCACTATGTGATTGGTAGTGCTTATGACAAGTATTCAAGTTAGTGCATACGCTAAGTAAGTTAGTGCTTACGCCAAGTATTCAAGTTAGTACATAGCCAAGTATTCAAGAACTATCAAGTTCAAGAAATCAAGAATTCAAGATTTATATTATTCACCATGTTTCCAAATACAAAAAGGTTCGTACTTGACCATATTAGGAAACCATTTTCTATATCAAGAAAAACATTGTTAGGGCAAAATATTATTTTCCAAAATTTGATCCCACTGACTCTTAAGTCTGTTAATAATTTCAATAGGCTCCGCAGAGCCAATCAATTCATTCCTTAGGCACATCAGGCCAATAAATCAATTTTTTTTTTTTGGATCAAAATGTCATTTTCCAAAATCAATCTCATATTGAGAGATCATTTTCCAAAACTGTGTCAAAACAAGGTAAAGAGTTCTATTCTCACATCAAAATAAGAGTATTTGGGTCAATTTTCCCGTACTCAATCACAAAAATCATTTCTAAGGGTATTCAGGTCATTTTACCCAAACTCAATTCCAAAACACTTTTCCAAGAGTATTCGGGTCATTTTACCTTTACCCGATTTGAAAAGTGTTCACAAAAGTTCCAATGAGTATATTTCGGTCATTTACCGAATACCCAATTCCAAAGGTTTCCATAAAACATTCCAATAAGGGCATTTGCATTTTTTTCCAAATACCTGATTCCAAAAGGGACTTATTTCAAGAAATCTAGAATTCTAATCCGAAAAAATGATTAAATTCAAAGTTTACATATTTCCATAAAATATTCCAATAACGGCATTCTAGTTAATTTGTGAATACTCGATTCCAAAAATAACCATTTTATGAAAATCCCAAGTTTTTAATCCAAAAAGGACTAAATTCACAAATTTATGCTTTAATCATCCATTAAGGTTTCCAAGCCAAATATGAAGTTCATTCAAGCCCAAAGTGGCATAAAAACAAAACTTACTCAGTTAAACCATAAACATATTCAAAGATTTCCAAAATGGTATAAAATATAGGATTTCATGGAAGAACAAAGCACACTAGCTTTCAAAATGTTTTAGAATCAAAGGGACTTACCTCGTGTCCTGACTAAACTTTTCTGTTCACGGCTGTTCGACCACCATTTCGACCGTTTTCAACGAACCATTGGTTGTTTACTGATAAACCTACACTACACATTATTTTTGGGTCAATTCGTATTCGGTCAAAAAATTGCCGACGGTTATATGTGCTATATAGAATTAAGGCAAATATAAATTTCGAGGAAGGAATTTTTAGTAAAGAGGGGAGAATGTAATACCCCATCTTTTTATCTTTGACTTGCTACTATTTATAATAGGATGAAAATTTGTACCAATAGCCAGAACAAAAGTTGATCAGTGTAGTGAGACGAATATTTTGGTATGATAATATTTGGTCGGGACCTAGATATAATTATCGGATTTGTTTTACTCGTACCCTAAATCTTCAGAAGGCTACTATTATTAATAAAATAAGAATTTGATGGTACAATGAGAAGAGAAACTTATCAGTGCAATGAAACGCACGTTTTGGTGTAAATTATGCTATCCGGGTCACCGGGGGCATTTTCATCGTTTTGACTACGCCCGCCACTTTGACTGCAAATTTGACCAAATAGAGAAGGAATTGAAGAATTACCAATGGATTTAGTAGAATTTTTGGAGTTGAATGGTGAAATAAAATATTTTTTTGTTTCGGACCTGAATTTTGGTTATTTTTGAGAAAAATTCTAAAATGCAGTTGAAATTGAAACAGCATAATATGATTGGTGGATGAAAGTAAGTGTCATTTAGTGACTAGTTAATGAGGCCAAGTGTTTCTATTTGATTCGTTGAGATAAGTTGAGAAAAAAGTTTATAAGTATTTTTACTAAGCTTATTTAGTAAGATTTTCATAAGCTTCCTTAATAAGATTTTGACCTCACTAATTCCAATTAACCATGTGCTATATTTGCCATAAGAATGGAGGTGGAGAGGCTAAAATATATCCTGAATTTCGTCCATAAATAACAGAGATAGAAAAGGAAGAGAAAAGGAAAGGAAACGGAAAGAAATGCTAGAGAAAATTAAGAGAAAAAGAAAAAAGGAGAGAGAAAGAAAGAAGTGGGTGTGTTTTTGGAGCAAAATCACTTCAAATAGCCTCAAAGACAAGGCAAAACCATACCTTGCTTGAATTAAAGTTGTTGGTGGGTGAATGATGATTATGTTGATATGAATTTTAATGGGAAAACATGATTTTCATATCTTGATTTAGGATCAAAGCTAGGGTTTGTGAACTTTTGTGTATGAACTTTATATATGCTTGTATATGTGTCAGCTACCTAAGGGTTTTTGAATGAAGTTTTATGTGTGGAAGAACTAAATAATTATGGTTATTTGAAGGCTTATTTTCGGTTGGTGAGGTGATGATCAAAGTAGAGTAAAAATGCAATTTACTTGGTTGGAAAAATGGATCAAACTAGCTTTCGATTAGAAGAAATGAATGTTGTGTTGAATAAGTGTGACTTTTGTGAGCCATTGGAAATCTGGAAATCCAGAATTAAAGATGATCTGAAGGAGAATTGAATGAATTAATGGGTCTAAGGTGTTAAAGATTAAAAAAGGGTAAAGGAAAGCATGAATAGTAAAAGTGAGGTAAAACTACTACGGCTGTTTTTGCCCAGTACCATGCCTTGAGAACTAGAATTCTAGAAATAGGCTTGTACAAAATTAAAGTTAAGAGTCTTACAGTCATTTTGGTATATCATAGAGCCAAAATGGAGTTGTGTATTGAAATTTATGTCCGAAACAAAATCATATGTCAAAGCAGCAAAATTTCAGAATTTTCCATGGAACATGGACGAATTTAAGGATGATTAACTATGTGATTTTAGATAAAATAATTGAGGAAATATGAAGTGAATCCCTTGTTTACGAAAGGAGAAAGGATGTGGAAAAATAAAAACGAAAGAATCGAACAAACGACGAAAAAATGATGTGAACGAAAGTTGGACGTTTTCCTTAACCGTCGGCCCTGTCGGCTAAACGTTGGTTGGACGTCGGCTACCCGTCGGGCACATCGGCTGGACGTCGGCTATTTTTTGGCCGAACATGAATTGACTGAAAAATAATGTGTGGTGTAGGTTTATCAGGAATCGGCCAACGGTTCATTAAAAACGGTAGAAACGGTGGCTGAACAGCCGTGAACGAAAAAGTTTAGCCAGGACACAAGGTAAGTCCCTTGGACCTCTAAAACCTTTTTGAAAGCTAGTGTGCTTTGTTTTTCGATGAAATTCTATGTGTTATACCATTTTGGAAATCCCTAAATTTTTTTAAGGTTTATCTGAGCGAGAGTTATTTTATGCCATTCTGGGCTTGAATGAACTTCATAATTAGCTTGGAAACCTTAACGGATGTTTAAAGTATGAATCTGTGAATTGAATCCCTATTGGATTAAATACTTGGGATTTTCAGAAAATGGTAAATTCAGAATCAGATATTCATAAATTGACTAGAATACCCTTATTGAAACATTTTATGGAAATGTGTTTGGAAACTTCGATTTTAATCCACTTTTAGGATTAAAATTCTAGATTTCTTTAAATTGGTTCCTTTTGGAATTGGATATTTGGAAAATAATCCAAATGTTCTTATTAGAATGTTTTATGAAAACTTTTGAAATCGGATATTCGGTAAATGAACGAAATATCCTTATTGAAACTCTTGTGAACACTTTTCAAATCTTATAAAGGCAAAATGACCTGAATAGAATCGAAAAGTCTTTTGGAATCAGGCAAGGGTAAAATCACCCGAATGCCCTTGGAAATGACTTTTGTGATCGAGTACGGGAAATGACCCGAATACTCTTCGAAACTTGTTTTGATGTGAGAAAAGAACTCTTTATCCTATTTTGACATGATTTAGGAAAATGATCTCTTGATATGAGATTGGCTTTGGAAAACGACATTTTAATCCAGAAAATTACTTTATTGGCCGAATGTGCCTATAGAATGATTGATTTGCTCTGTGAAGCCTATGTAAATTATTAATTGACTTGTGAATCAGTGGGATCAAATTTTGGAAAATAATATTTTCCCCCAACAATGTTTTTCTTGATATGGAAAAATGGTTTCTTGATGTGCTCAAGTACGAACCTTTTTGTACTAACTTGAATACTTAGCGTAAGCACTAACTTGAATATCTGGCGTATGCACAAACTTAAATACTTGGTGTAAGCACTAACTTGAATACTTGGTGTATGCACTAACATGAATACTTGGCATAAGCACTAACTTGATTCTCGATAGTACGTTGCGGTGTACTTACCCTTCCGGCAATGCACGATTGAGTGCTATAGGATGCGGTCTAAGCACAATGATACGTGGCGCTGAAGGCAAAGCCTTGTGAGCTTTGTATACAGGCCGACCCTCTGTTGGAGAATGGCCTGTGATTTGAAAATTGGGGCAACTATTTGAAATTGAAACACTGTTTTCCAAAATGACTAAGTTCTGAATAAATCTTCTTTAAAGAGTTTTGGAATTGTTTCCATTGAACAAACAAAATTCTTTCCCATAAAAGTATTATGTACTTTGTCTCTTTACTAAAGCTCTAGCACACACGGGACTCATTGAGTGATTTTCTCTCACAGGCGTGTTATTTCCTTTGAAAAATTCAAGGCATAAGCATAGCGAAGGTGCGGTGGACTCCCAGAGGCTCATGATACATCTTGAACTTTTTGTACTTGTGAATGTATGTATCAGCAGGAAATAATAAGAGAAAATAAGATAGAAAAGGATTGAGAAAGAAATAAGTGTGTGTGTGTGTGTGTTCTTGGAGCAAAATCACTTCAAATAGTCTCAAACATAAAGTAAAACCGTACCTTACTTGAATTAAAGTTGTTGTTGGGTAAATGATGATTATGTTGATAATAATTTTAACATGAAAACATGATTTTCATGTTTGGATTTTGGATCAAAACTAGGGTTTGTAAACTTTTGTATATGAACCTTATATATGCTTGTATAAGTATCATCTGCCTAAGGGTTTTTGAATGAAGTTTTATGTGAGGAAAAATTGAATAATTATGGTGATTTGAAGGCTTATTTTTGGTTGAAGATGTGATGATCAAAGTAGAGTAAAAATTGAATTTACTTAGTTGGAAAAATAGATCAAACTAGTTTTTGATTAGAAGAGATGAATTTGGGTTGAATTAGAATGACTTTTGTGAGCTACTGGAAACCTGGAAATTTAGAATTAAAGATGATTTGAAAGAGAATTGAATGAATTAATGATTCTAAGGTGTTGAAGATTAAAAGAGGACAAAGGAAAGCATGAATAGTAAAAGTGAGGTAAAACTACTGGTGCTGTTTTTACCCTGTACCGTGCCTCATGAACCAGAAATCTGGAAAAAGGCTTATTCAAAATTAAATTTAAGAGTCTTACTGTCTTTTTGGTCTATCATAGAGCTAAAACGGAGTTGTGGATTGAATGTTATGTCCAAAACAAAATCATGTGTCAAAGCAGCAAAATTTCAGAATTTTGCTTGCAACATGGACGAATTTAAGAATGATTAACTATGTGATTTTGAATGAAATAATTGGGAAAATATGAAGTGAATCCCTTGTTTATGAAGGGAGAAAGGATGTGAAAAATTAAAAACAAAAGAGTCGAACAAATGATGAAAAAAATGACATGAATGAAAGTTAGACGTTTTCCTTAATTGTTGGCCCCCGTTGGCTAAACGTCGGTTAGACGTCAGCTTCCCATCGGGCACGCCGGCTAACCGTTGGCTATTTTTTAGCCGAACACGAATTGACCCAAAAATGATGTGTGGTGTAGCATATGCACTAACTTGAATACTTGGCATAAGCACTAACATGGCGTATGCACTGACTTGAATACTTGCGTGAGCACTAACTTGGTTCTTGATAGTACGTTGTGGTGTACTTACCTTTTTGGCGATGCACGGTTGAGTGTTGTAGGCCGCGGTATAAGCACAATCATACGTGGCACCAAAGGCAAAGCCTTGTGAGCTTTGCGTACAGGGCGACCTTTTGTTGAAGGAATGCCTGTGATGTGGAAATCGGGGCAATAATTTGAAATTGAAACACAGTTTTCCAAAAATGATTGAGTTCTGAATAAACTCTTCTTTAAAGAGTTTTGGAATTGTTTCTAGTGAACAAACGAAATGCTTTCCCGTAAAAGTTCTATGTACTCTGTCTCTTTACTAAAGCACCAGTACACACAGGACTCACTGAGTGATTTTCACTCACACTCGTGTTATTTCCTTTGAAAAATTCAGGATCAGAGGCACAACGAAAGCGTGGTGGACTCGCAGAGGCTCATGCTACATCTTGGACCTGTTGTACTCATGAGTGTGTGTATCAGAAGCTAAATTCTTGTACTTTCCATGTTGGGAAAAAAAAAACTCCGCTGCCTATTGACTGAAGTTTGTTATAAAAACACCTTGTCTGAGCAATCAGATGGGGTGACATCCCACAAAGCTATAGCCCACTAGGTTATGAAAATATGGGGTGTTACAAATGGTATCAGAGCATAGTGGAAAGCATAATAAAGCTTCTGATGGAATATAGCTAAGCCTCTACCAGGACATTGGAGAGTCCATCATTGTATGAGTAAACATGAATTTATAGATATAGTGTTTGAATATTGGAGTAGATATGACATGTGGCTTCAAGGTGTAATTTATTCTAATGAGCCAGAAGAATAGTGATTTAAGACAAATCCAATATCTCTAAAAAAGGTTTATGATCCTCGAATTCGAATAATAGTAAATGGATGGAGGTCAAAGAGACCTTATATAGGAACTATTTACTAATTCTGAACATTTTATTTTGGGACCAGTAATAGTGAGATGAGGAATAAAGGAGGTTGAACATTTAAAGGCCCAGTGTATATAATGTGATATGAATTGTGTTAATAAGAATATGCACACTTGTATAGTGTTTCAATATTATATTTGAGTGCTAAAAGTCCTGATTTATCGTAATGTATGAAAAGATATGATTATATCAATACTAATGTTCCATGAATCATCAGACTTTTGAAGTTAAACGTGCTCGAGTTAGAGAAATTCTAGGATGGGTAACCACTGGGAAGTGCCCATGAAAGTTGATAGGAAGTGATTTATGGTTGTTTAAGGAAACAAAAGTATGATCTCCATGCAAAATGATATAAATACCGGAGGTTTACAGATCATTTTATATAGGAGGTTTTTAGATCGAACGAGAATGATGTATGTGAAGGTATATTAGAATATGAGCATATTTGAAGAGATCATGTTTATATGTGCTACATAGAAGTAAGGCAAATATAAATTTCGAGGACGAAATTTTTTGTAATGAGGGGAGAATGTAATACCCCACGTTTTTATCTTTGACTAGCTACTATTTGTAATAGGATGAGAATTTGAATCAATAGCCAAAACAAAAGTTCGGTGTAATGAGACGAATATTTTGCTATGATAATATTTGGTCAGGACTCGGATGTAATTATTGAATTTGTTCTACCCGTACCCTAAATCTTCGAAAGGCTACTATTATTAATAAAATAAAATTTGAGGATACGCTGAGAAGAGAAATTGGTCAGTGCGATGAAATGCACGTTTTGGTGTGAATTATGCTATCCGTGTCACCAGGGGCATTTTCGTCATTTTGCCTGTACCCGTGACTTTGTCTGCAAATTTGATCAAATAGAGAAATAATTTAAGAATTTAAGAATTACCAATGGATTCAGTGGAATTTTTGGAGTTGAATGGTGAAATAAAATATTATTCCATTTCAGACCCGAATTTTGGTTATTTCTGAGAAAAATTCTAAAATGCAGTTGAAATTGAAACAAGTGGCATAATATGATTGGTGGATGAAAATAAGTGCTTTTTAGGGATTGGTTAATGAGGCCAAGTGTTTCTATTTGATTGGTTGAGATAAGTTGAGATAAAAGTTTATAAGTATATTTACTATGCTTATTTAGCAAGATTTTCATAAGCTTCCTTAATAAGATTTTGACCTCACTAATTCCAATTGACCATGTGATATATTTGCCATAATAATGGAGGTGGAGAGGTTGAAATATAACCTGAATTTCGTCCATAAAGAAGGGAGAAAGAAAAGGAAGAGAAAAAGAAAAGAAAAGGAAAGAAAAGCTAGGGAAAATTGAAGAAAATTGGAAAAAAAGAGAAAAAGTGTGTGTTCTTGAGAGTTTGGTGATTCTTGGAGCAAAATTCAAGCTAGAACATCTCATAGACAAGGTAAAATCCTATTCTTCAAGAATTAAATTTGTAGAATTTGTTTCAGTGATCGTTTTGATATGAATTATAACATGAAAACATGAGAATTGTGATGATTAAAATGATTATCGTGTACTATGTGAGACTTTGTGTGCGCAAGTATGTGTATCGGTTGGATGAAGGATCTATTAGCTATATTTTGTATGGTAAATAAGGGTATTTGAATGGTGATTTAAAGGGTTGTTCATGATTGCAAAGAAAGGTAGTAGAATTGGGATAAAAACGGGGTGAAAGGTTAAATTAAGAAAATGGATTATGATTGTTTTTAACGTTGATGTGGATTATATGTTTTTTGTATAAGAACGTAGTGGCTTCTTCTACCCAAAAACCTGAAGAATAAAGGTTTTTTGAAGGGAAAATAATGTGGATTAAGGGTTATATAGGTGTTATAAATCAAGAAGCAAAAGTAGGTGAAGTTGTTTTGCGAAAATGGATTAAAAACCAAAAAACTGCTGGAGCTGTTTTTGCCTTGTATTGTCTCACGCAACCAGAACTCAAAAAATGGCTTATATAGAATTAAATTTAAGAGTCTTATGATCATTTTGGTATATGATAGAGCCAAATCGGAGTTGTAGATTGAACGTTATGTGTGAAACAAAATAGTATGTCAAAGCAGTAAAATTTCAGGATTTTGCTTGGGAAGTGAATGAACTTAAGGAAGAATAATTGTGTGATTTTGGATGAAATGAAAGAGACATATGCTGTGAATCCCTTGTGCATAAAGGGAGGAAGGATATAGAAAAAGGAAAATGAAATAATTGAACAAATGATGAAAAAACGACGTAAACAAAAGTTAAATGTTTTCGTTAACCGTCGGATACCCGACGGCTAAACGTCGACTAAACGTTAGTTGGACGTTGGCTAACCGTCAAGCACATCGGCTAACCATCGGCTACTTTTCGACCACACAAGATTTAACCTAAAAATGATGTTTGATGTATATTTATCAGTAAACGACTAATGATACGTTGAAAACGGTTGAAACGGTGGTCAAACGGCAATGAAAAGGAAAAGTTAATTAGGACGTGAGGTGAGTCCCTTTGATTTCTAAAACCTTTTGAAGGCTAGTATGCTTTACTCTTCCATGAAATGCTACGTTTTATACTATTTTGGAAATCCCTGAATATATTTAAGGTTTATCTGAGCAAGAATTATTCTTATGCCACTTTGGGCTCAAATGAACTTCATATTTGGCATGGAAGCCTTAATGGATGATTAAAGTGTGAATTTGTAAATTTAGTCTTTCTTGGATAAAAACTTGAGATTTTCAAAAAATAGTAAATTTTTGAATCGGCTACTCATAAATTGACTGGAATGCCCTTATTGGAACATTTTATATAAATGTGTTTGGAAAGTTTGAATTTAATACTCCTTTGGGATTAGAATTCTGAATTTCTTGAAATGAGTTCCTTTTGGAATTGGATATATAGAAAACGATCCAAATATCCTTATTGGAATGTTTCATGGAAACCTTTAGAATCGGGCATTCGGTAAATGATTGAAATATCTTCGTTGGAACTTTTGTGAACACTTTTTAAATCAGGTAAGAGTAACATGAACCGAATACCCTCAGAAAAGTCTTTTAGAATCGGGTATGGGTAAAATGACCCGAATACCTAAGGAAATGACTTTTGTGATCCAGTACGGGAAATGACCGGAATACTCTTCGAAACTTGTTTTGATATGAGAAAAGAACTCTTTACCCTGTTTTGACATGATTTTGCAAAATGATCTCTCGATATGAGATTGACCTTGGAAAACGACATTTTAATCCCGAAAATTATTTTATTGGCCTGATGTACCTGTGGAATGAATTTATTGGCTCTGCGGAGCCTATGGAGATTCACTGACTTGCGAGTCAATGGGATCAAATTCTAGAATATAATATTTTGCTGCAACAATGTTTTTCTAGATATGGAAAATGGTTGCCTGATATGCTCAAGTACGAGCCTTTTTTTGGAATTGGAAACATGATGAACAATATGAATCTTGATTCTTGAACTTGACAATCCTTGAATACTTGGTGTAAGCACTAACTTACTTGACGAATGCACTAACTTAAATACTTGGCGTACTAACTAAAATACTTAGCGTACGTACTAACTTGAATACTTGGCGTAAGCACTAACTTGAATATTTGGCATAAGCACTATCCTGAATACTTGGCGTATGCACTAACTTGAATACTTGGCGTATGCACTAACTTGAATACTTGGTGTAAGCACTATCTTACTTGGCGGATGCAGTAACTTGAATACTTGGTGTATGCACTAACTTAAATATTTGGCGTAAGCACTAACTTGAATACTTGGCATAAGCACTAACTTGATTCTCAATAGTACGTTGCAGTGTACTTACCCTCTCGGCGATGTAAGGTTTAGTGCTCTAGGTTGCAGTCAAAAAATAATGATACTTGGCGCCGAAGGCAAAGCCTTGTGAGCTTTACATACAAGTCGACCCTCTGTTGGAGGAATGCTTGTGATTTGGAAATAGGGGCAATGATTTGAAATTGAAATAAGTTTTCCAAAAATGACTAAATTCAAAATAAACTCTTCTTTGAAGAGTTTCAGAATTGTTTCCAGTGAACAAACGAAATGATTTCCCATAAAAGTTTCATGTACTTTGTCTCTTTACTAAAGCACCAGCACACACGGGACTCACTGAGTATTTTCACTCACACGTGTATTATTTTCATTTAAAAATTCTGGACCAGTGTGACATAGTGAAAGCGCCATGTATTCAAGTTGGTGCATACGCCAAGTATTCATGTTAGTGCTTACTCTAATTATTTAAGTTATTGCATATGCCAAGTAAGTTAGTGCTTACGCCAAGTATTCAAGTTATTGCTTATGCCAAATATTCATATTAGTGCTTATGCCAAATATTTAAGTTTTTAATCCTAAAAGGACCAAATTCACAAATTCGTGCTTTAATCATCCATTATGGTTTCCAAGCCAAATATGAAGTTCATTTGAGCCTAAAGTGGCAAAAGAATAATTCTTGCTCAAATAAACCTTAAATATTCAGAGATTTCTAAAATGGTGTACAACATAGGATTTCATGGAAAAGTAAAGCACACTAGCTTTCAAAAGATGTTGAAAATCAAAGGGACCCACCTTGCGACCTAATTAACTTTTATCATTCACAGCTGTTCAACCACTGTTTCTACCATTTTCAACATATTATTGGCCGTTTACTGATAAACCGGCACCAAACATGGTTTTTAGGTTAAATCATGTCTGGTCAAAAAGTTGCCAACGTCTAGCAGATGAGTCCGACGGGTAACTGACAACAACCCAACATGCCCGATGGTTAAGGAAAATGTTCAATTTTTGTTCACGTCATTTTTTCGTCATTTGCTCAATTCTTTCATTTTACATTTTCCACATCCTTTCTCCCTTCATAAACAAGGGATTCACTTCATATTTCCCAAATTATTTCATCTAAAATCACATAGTAAATCATCCTTAAATTCGTCCAAGTTCCAAGCAAAATTTAGAAAGTTTGCTTCTTTGACACATGATTCTGTTTCGGACCTAACTTTCAATCAAGACCTAAACTGTAGACTCTATGTTTCAATTTTCAAACCATTGCCCCGATTTCCATATCACGGGCATTCCCTCAATAGAAGGTTGGCCTGTATGCAAAGCTCACAAGGCTTTGCCTTAGGCGCCATGTATCATTGTGCTTAGACCACAGCCTACAGCACTCAACCGTGCGTCGCCGGGAGGGTAAGTACACCGCAGCATACTACCAAGAATCAAGATAGTGCTTATGCCAAGTATTCAAGTTAATGCACATGCTAAGTAAGTTAGTGCTTACGCTAAGTATTCAAGTAAGTGCATACGCCAAGTAAGTTAGTTCTTATGGTAAGTATTCAAGTTAGTGCATTCGCCAAATATTCAAGTTAGTGCTTACGCCAAGTGTTTAAGTTAGTGCATATGCCAAGTAAGTTAGTGCTTACGCCAAGTATTCAAGGTTTGTCAAGTTCAAGAAATCAAGAATTGAAGATTCATACTTGAGCACATCCGGAAACCATTTTCCATATCAAGAAAAATATTGTTCGGGTAAAATATTATTTTCCAAAATTTGATCCCACTGACTTATAAGTAAGTTAATAATTTCCATAGGCTCCGCAGAGCTAATCAATTCATTCCAAAGGAACATTAGGCCAATAAAATAATTTTTTTGGGGTCAAAATGTCATTTTCCAAAGTCAATCTCATATCAAGAGATCATTTTCCAAAACCGTGTCAAAACAGGGTAAAGAGTTCTTTTCTCAATGCAAAACAAGTTTCCAAGAGTATTCGGGTCATTACTCCATACACGATCACAAAAGTTATTTCCAAGGGTATTCAGGTCATTTAACCCATGCACAATTCCAAAAGACTTTTTCGAGGGTATTTGGGCCATTTTACTCTTACTTGATTTAAAAAGTAATCACAAAAGTTCCAATAAGGATATTTCAGTAATTTGCCGAATACCTAATTCCAAAGTTTTTCATCAATCATTCCATTAAGGGCATTTGGTTCATTTTCGAAATACCTAATTCCAAAGAAACTTATTTCAAGAAATCTAGAATTTAATCCTAAAAGAGGATTAAATTCAAAGTTTCCAAACACATTTCCATAAAATGTTCTAATAAGGACATTCCAGTTAATTTATGAATACCCGATTCTAAAAATTACAATTTTTAGAAAATTCTAAGCTTTTATTCCTAAAAGGACCAAATTCACAAATTCATGCTTTAATCATCCATTATGGTTTCCAAGCCAAATATGAAGTTCATTCGAGCACAAAGTGGCAAAAGAATAATTCTTGCTCAGATAAACCTTAAATATTCAGAGATTTCCAAAATGGTATATAACATAGCATTTCATGGAAAAGTAAAGCACACTAGCTTTCAAAAGGTTTTGGAAATCAAAGGGACTCACCTTGCGTCCTAATTAACTTTTTCCGTTCACAGCCGTTCGACCACTGTGTCTACCGTTTTCAACTTATCGTTAGCCGTTTATTGATAAACCTACACCAAACATCGTTTTTAGGTTAAATTGTGTTTGGTTGAAAAGTTACCGATGGTTAGCTGACGTCCAGCAGACGTGCTAGATAGGTAAAACACATCACGCCGACGTGCTCGACGGTTAAGGAAAATATTCAACTTTCGTTCATGTCATTTTTTTGTCGTTTGCTCGATTCTTTCGTTTTGCTTTTTCCACATCCTATCTCCCTTTAGAAACAAGGGATTCACTTTTTATTTCCCCAATTATTTCATCCAAAATCATATACTTAATAATCCTTATATTCGTCCATGTTCCAAGCAAAATTCTGAAATTTTGCTTCTTTGACACATAATTCTGTTTTAGACCTAACTTTCAATCTAGACCTACACCGCCGACTCTATGTTTCAATTTTCAAATCATTGCCCCAATTTCTACATCACAAGCATTGCCCCAACAGAAGGTTGGCATGTATACAATGCTCACAAGCCATTACCTTAGGTGCCATGTATCATTGTGCTTAGACCACAGCCTACAACACTCAACCGTGCGTCGCCGGGAGGGTAAGTACACCGCAGTATACTATCGAGAATTAAGTTAGTGCTTATGCCAAGTATTCAAGTAAGTGCATATGCCAAGTATGTTAGAGCTTACGCTAAGTATTCAAGTTAGTGCATACGCCAAGTAAGTAGTTCTTAGGCCGAGTATTCACGTTAGTACATACGTCAACTATTCAAGCTAGTGCTTACGCCAAGTGTTCAAGTTAGTGCATATGCCAAGTAAGTTAGTGCTGACGCCAAGTATTCAAGGTTTGTTAAGTTCAAAAAATCAAGAATTAAAGATTTATATTGTTCACCATGTTTCCAAATCCAAAATAAGCTCATACTTTAGCACATTCGGAAACATTTTCCATATCAAGAAAAACATTGTTGGGGTAAAATATTATTTTCTAGAATTTGATCCCACTGACTTGTAAGTTAGTTAATAATTTCCATAGGCCTCGCAAAGCTAATCAATTCATTCCAAAGGCACAATAGGCCAATAATTTTTTTTTTTTTTTGGGGTCAAAATGTTGTTTTCCAAAGTCAATCTCATATCAAGAGATCATTCTCCAAAACCGCGTCAAAACAAAGTAAAGAGTTCTTTTCTCACATCAAAATAAGTTTCCAAGAGTATTTGGGTCATTACTCCGTACTCGACCACAAAAATCATTTCCAAGGGTATTTAGGTCAATTAAGCCATACCCAACTCTAAAAGACTTTTTCGAGGGTATTCGGGTCATTTTACCCTTACCCGATTTAAAAAGTATTCACAAAAGTTCCAATAAGGATATTTCGATCATTTGCCGAATACCTAATTCCAAAGGTTTTCATCAATCATTCCAATAAGGACATTTGGTTCATTTTCCAAATACCTGATTCCAAAAGAAACTCATTTCAAGAAATCTAGAATTCTAATCCCAAAAAAGGATTAAATTCAAAATTTCCAAACACATTTCCATAAAATGTTCTAATAAGGGCATTCCAGTTAATTTATGAATACCCAATTCCAAAAATTACCATTTTTGAAAATCCCAAGTTTTTAATCCTAAAAGGACCAAATTCACAAAATTTATGCTTTAATCATCCATTATGGTTTCGAAGCCAAGTATGAAGTTCATTCAAGCCCAAAGTGGCAAAAGAATAATTCTTGCTCAGATAAACCTTAAATATTCAGAGATTTCAAAAATGGTATATAACATAGAATTTCATGGAAAAGTAAAGCACACCAGCTTTCAAAAGGTTTTGGAAATCAAAGGGACTCACCTGGAGTCCTAATTAACTTTTCTCGTTCACAGCCGTTCGACCACTATTTCTACCATTTTCAACATATCGTTGGCGGTTTACTGATAAACCCACCAAACATCGTTTTTAGGTTAAATCGTGTGTGGTCGAAAAGTTGCCGACGGTTAGCCGACGTCCAGCAGACATGCCCAATGGGTAACTAACGTCACGCTAACATGCCCGATAGTTAAGGAAAATGTTCAACTTTCATTCACGTCGTTTTTTCGTCATTTGCTTAATTCTTTCATTTTGCTTTTTCCATATCCTTTCTCCCTTCATAAACAAGGGATTCACTTCATATTTCCCCAATTATTTCATCCAATATCACATACTTAATCATCCTTAAATTAGTCCATATTCCAAGCAAAATTCTGAAATTTTTCTTCTTTGACACATGATTCTGTTTCAGACCTAACTTTTCAATCCAGACCTAAACTGCCGACTCTGTGTTTCAATTTTCAAATCATTACCCCAATTTTCATACCACGGGCATTCCCCCAACAGAAGGTCGGCTTGTATGCAAAGCTCACAAGTCTTTGCCTTTGGCGCCATGTATCATTGTGCTTAGACCACAGCCTACAACACTCAACCGTGCGTCACCAGGAGGGTAAGTACACTACAACATACTACCGAGAATTAAGTTAGTGCTTACGCCAAGTATTCAATTTAGTACATACACCAAGTAAGTTAGTGCTTACACTAAGTATTCAAGTAAGTACATACGCCAAGTAAGTTAGTTCTTACGCCAAGTATTCAAGTTAGTGCATACGCCAAGTAAGTTAGTGCTTACCCCAAGTATTCAAGGTTTGTCAAGTTCAAGAAATGAAGAATTGAAGATTTATATTGTTCACCATGTTTCCAAATCCAAAATAAGCTCGTACTTAAGCACATCCAGAAACCACTAACTTGAATACTTGGCGTATGCACATTCAGGTCAATTTACCCATATCCGATTCAAAAAGACTTCTCTAAAGGTATTCGGGTCATTTTACCCTTACTTGATTTAAAAAGTATTCTCAAAAGTTCCAATAAGGATATTTCAATCATTTGTCAAATACCCGATTCTAAAGGTTTTCAAAAATCATTCCAATAAGGACATTTGATTCGTTTTCCAAATACCCAATTCCAAAAGAAACCCATTTCAAGAAATCCAGAACTCAAATCCCTAAAGAGGATTAAAATCAAAGTTTCTAAACACATTTTCATAAAATGTTCCAATAAGGGCATTCTAGTTAATTTATGAATACCTGATTCCAAGAATTACCATTTTTTGAAAATCCAAAGTATTTAATCCAAAAGGACTAAATTCACAAAATGCATGCTTTAATCATCCATTAAGGTTTCTAAGCCAATTATAGAGCTCATTCAAGCCCAAAATGGCATAAAACAAATCTGGCTCAGATAAACCTTCACTATATTCAGGGATTTTCAAAACGATATAAAATGTAGCATTGCATGGAAAAACAAAGTACACTAGCTTTCAAAAGGTTTTAGAAAATACAAGAATTTGTCTTCTGATACATACACTCACGAGTACAACAGGTCCAAGATGTAGCATAAGCCTCTCGAGTCCATCGCACTTTTGCTGCGTTAGATTGGTCCTGAATTTTTCAAGGGAAATAATACACGTGTGAGTGAAAATCACTCAGTCAGTCCCTTTGAATTTTAAAACCTTTCAAAAGCTAGTGTGCTATACTTTTCGATGAAATGCTACTTTTTATTCCATTTTAGAAATCCCTTAATATATTTAAGGTTTATTTGAGCAAGATTTGTTTTTATGTTATTCTGGGCTTGAATGAACTTCATAATTGGCTTGCAAACCTTGATGGATGTTTAAAGTATGAATTTGTGAATTTAGTCCCTCTTAGATTAAAATTCTTGGGATTTTCAGAAAATGGTAATTTTGAAATCGGGTAATCATAAATTGACTAGAATGCCCTTACTGGAACATTTTATGGAAATGTGTTTCGAAACTTCAATTTTAATCCACTATTGGGATTTGAATTCTAGATTTCTTGAAATTAGCTCCTTTTGGAATCAGATATTTGGAAAATGATCCAAATGGCCTTATTGAAATGTTTTATGGAAACCCTTGGAATCGAGTATTCGATAAATGATCGAAATAACCTTACTAAAAATCTTGTGAATATTTTCAAATTGAGTAAGGTAACATGACCCGAATGCCCTCGGAAAGTCTTCTGGAATTGAACATGGGTAAAATGACCCGAATACCCTTGGAAATGACTTTTGTGATCGAGTATGAGAAATGACCCGAACACTCTTGGAAACTTATTTTGATGTATGAAAAGAACTCTTTATATTGTTTCAACATGATTTTGGAAAATAATCTCTCTACATGAGATTAACTTGAAAAATGACATTTTGATCCCGAAAACTATTTATTGGCCTAAAATGCCATGGAATGAACTAATTGGCCCTGCTGAGCCTATGGGAATTATTATCTGACTTGCGAGTCAGATGGATCAAATTTTGAAAAAATGATATTTTACCCCAAAAATTGATTTTCCTGATATGGAAAATGGTTTCCTGATATGGTCAAGTGCAAGCCTTTCTATGGATTTGGAAACACAATGAACAATATGAATCTTGAATTCTTGATTTTTTTGAACTTGTCAACCCTTGACTCCAAAACATGACTAACTTGAATACATGGAGTAAGCACTAACTTACTTGCCGTATGCACTAACTTGAATACTTGGCACAAGCACTAACTTACTTGGCTTATGCACTAACTTGAATACTTGGTGTAAGTACTAACTTAATTCTCGGTAGTATGCTGCGGTGTACATACCCTTCCAGCAATGAACGGTTGAGTGCTGTAGGCTGCTGTCTAAGCACTATGATATGTGGTGCCGAAGGCAAGGCCTTGTGAGCTTTGAATACAGGCCGATCCTCTGTTGGAGAAATGCCTGTAATATGGAAATTAGGGCAATAATTTGAAATTGAAACACAATTTTCCCAAATAATTAAGTTTTGAATAAACTCTTCTTGGGAGAGTCTTGGAGTTGTTTCCAGTGAACAAACGAAATTCTTTCTCCATAAAATTTTTATGTACTCTATCTCTTTACTAAAGCACTAGCACACACAGGACTCACTGAGTGATTTTCACTCACACACATGTAATCTCCTTTGAAAAATTCAGGATCAAAGGCACAACGAAAGCGCGGTAGACTCCCAGAGGCTCATGCTACATCTTGAACCTGTTCTACTCATGAGTGTATGCATTTGAAGCCAAATTATTGTACTTTCCATGTTTGAAAAAAAAACATTTCAGCTGCCTATTAATCAATACAATGAAACGCATGTTTTGGTGTGAATTACGCTATTCGAGTCACAGGGAGCATTTTCGTTATTTTGACTGTGCCCACGACTTTGACCACAAATTTGACTAAATATAGAAGGAATTGAAGATTTTAAGATTTACCAATGGATTCAGTAGAATATTTAGAGTTGAATGGTGAGATAAAATATTTTCCGTTTCGTACCCAATTTTAGTCATTTCTGAGAAAAATTAGAAATGCGAGTAAAACTTAGGTGTGTGGCGCTATGTGATTGGTGGATAGGGGTGACATTCTAGTCAGTTTGTGAATTCATGCAAGATGTATGTGAGTTAATGAATTACAAAATAAATAAACAGTGATGGGTATTTTTGTGATTGGAACACATCATTTGTAGGCCCTTTAATTAAGGTCTTGTGCAATGCAATTGGCTAATACTTTGACCATGAGAAGATGGTTGAATGGCTGAGAATTTCCCAGGAAAACCAGTAGCCATACAAGAGAAATGAAGAGAAATTTTTGAGGAGGAAAATAAGTGGTTGGTGTGTAAATTTTTCATTGGAACACACCTATATTTTAACCACCATACAATTAATGAAAATGAGAAATGAATGGACAATATTTGACCAAGAATTTCAGCAAGAAATTTGTCCATAAGGGATAGAGAAAGAAGAGAGAAATAAAAGGTTCTTTGAAGGGAAAATGAAGTGGATTAAGGGTTATATAGGTGCTATAAATCAAGAAGCACAAGAAGGTGAAGTTGTTTGAGAAAATGGATTAAAAACCAGAAACTTTTTGGGGCCGTTTTTGTGCTGTATTATGTCATAAGAGAAAAAAATATGAAAAGGGCTTACATAAAAGTAAAGTTAAGAGTCTTGCGGTCATTTTGGTATATCATAGAGACAAATTGGAGCAGTGGATTGAATGTTATATCCAAAACAAAAACATATGTCAAAGCAGCAAAAATTCAAAATTTTGCTTGGAACATGGACGAATTTAAGGATGATTAACTACATGAATTCAGATGAAATAAATGGGAAATATGAAGTGAATGCCTTGTGCATGAAGATAGGAAGGATATGGAAAAAGGAAAACAAAAGAATTGAATAAATGATGTAAACGAAAGTTGAACATTTTCCCTAATTGTCGGCTAAATGCTGGTTGGACATCGGCGAACCGTTGGGCACTTCGGTTGGACGTTAGCTAACTATCAGCTACTTTTTGACCAAACACGATTTATCCTAAAAATGATGCTTGGTGTAGGTTTATCAGTAAATGCCTAACAGTTCATCGAAAACGGTACAAACGGTGGTCAAACGGCAGTGAACAGAAAAGTTTAGTCAAGATGCAAGGTGAGTCCCTTGGACTTCTAAAACCATTTTGAGAGCTAGTATGTTTTGTTTTTCCATGCAATGCTATGTTTTATACTGTTTTGGAAATTCCTGAATATGTTTAAGGTTTATCTGAACAAGAGTTATTTTATGCCATTATAGGCTTGAATGAACTTCATAATTGACTTGGAAACCTTAACGGATGTTTAAAGTATGAATTTGTGAATTTAGTTCCTTTTGGATTAAATACTCGGGATTTTTAGAAAATGGTAATTTTGGAATCGGGTATTCCTAAATTGACTAGAATGCCCTCATTGGAACGTTTTATGGAAATGTGTTTGGAAACTTTGATTTTAATCCTCTTTTCGGAATAGAATTCTCTTTTCTTGAAATGAGTTCATTTTGGAATCGGATATTTGGAAAATGATCCAAATGTCCTTGTTGGAATTTTTTATGGAAACCTTTGGAATCGGATATTCGGTAAATGACCGAAATATCCTTATTAAAACTCTTGTGAATATTTTTCAAATCGAGTTAGGTAAGATGACCAGAATGCCCTCAAAAAGTCTTTTGGAATCGAGCATGGATAAAATGACCCGAATACCCTTGGAAATGTCTTTTGTGATCGAGTACGAGAAATGACTCGAATACTCTTGGAAACTTATTTTGATGTATGAAAAGAACTCTTTATCATGTTTCGACATGATTTTGAAAAATAATCTCTCTATATGAGATTGACTTTTGAAAAATGATATTTTGATCCCGAAAACTATTTATTGGCCTAATATGCCTATAGAATGAAATGATTGGTCCTGCAGAGCCTATGGGAATTAGTATCTGACTTACGAGTCAGAGGGATCAAATTCTAGAAAATGATATTTTACCCTAAAAATGATTTTCCGGTTTGGAAAATGGTTTCCTAATGTGCTCAAGTACAAGCCTTTCTGTGGATTTGAAAACACAATGAACAATATGAATCTTAAATTCTTGATTTCTTAAACATGTCAACCCTTGACTCCAAAACATTACTAACTTGAATACATAGCGTAAGCACTAATTTGAATACTTAGTCCAAGCACTAACTTACTTGGCTTATGCACTAACTTGAATACTTGGCGTAAGCACTAACGTACATGGCGTATGCACTAACTTGAATTCTTGGTGTAAGCACTAACTTACTTAACTTGAATACTTGGCATAAGCACTAACTTACTTGGCGTATGCACTAACTTAAATACCTTGCGTAAGCACTAACTTGATTCTTAGTAGTACGTTGCAGTGTACTTACCCTTCTGGAGATGCACGGTTGAGTGCTGAATGCTACGGTCTAAGCACAATGAAATATGGCATCGAAGGCAATAAGTTTCCAAACACATTTTCATAAAATGTTCCAATAAGGGCATTCTAGTCAATTTATGAATACCCGATTCAAGGAATTACCATTTTTTGAAAATCCCAAGTATTTAATCCAAATGGACTAAATTCACAAAATGCATGCTTTAATCATCCATTAAGGTTTCTAAGACAATTATGAAATTCATTCAAGCACAAAATTGCATAAAACAAATCTAGCTCAAATAAACCTTAAACATATTTAGGGATTTCCAAAACGATATAAAATGTAGCATTTCATGGAAAAACAAAGTACACTAGCTTTCAAAAGGTTTTAGAAAGTGCAAGAATTTGGCTTCTGATAAATACACTCATGAGTACAATGGGTTCAAGATGTAGCATGAGCCTCCTGAGTCCACCTTACTTTTGCTGCGTCATACTAGTCCTAAATTTTTCAAGGGAAATAATACACGTGTGAGTGAAAATCACTCAATTAGTCCTTTTGAATTATAAAACCTTTCGAAAGCTAGTGTCCTTTATTTTTCCATGAAATGCTACATTTTATACCATTTTGGAAATTGCTGAATATATTTAAGGTTTATTTGAGCAAGATTTATTTTCATGCCATTCTAGGCTTGAATGAACTTTATATTTAGTTTGAAAACCTTAACGGATGTTTAAAGTATGAATTTGTGAATTTAGTCCCTTTAGCATTAAATTCTTGGGATTTTCAGAAAATGGTAATTTTGAAATCGGGTATTCATAAATTGACTAGAATGCCTTTATTGGAACATTTTATGGAAATTTGTTTGGAAACTTCGATTTTAATCCACTTTTAGGATTTGAATTCTGGATTTCTTGAAATGAGTTCCTTTTGGAATCGAATATTTGGAAAATGATCCAAATGTCCTTATTGAAATGTTTTAGGGAAACCCTTGAAAATGATACAAATGTCCACCACACTTTCATTACATCACACTAGTTCTGAATATTTCAAGGGAAATAATACACATGTGAGTGAAAATCTCTCAGAGAGTCTCGTGTGTGCTAGTGCTTTAGTAAAGAGACAGAGTACATAAAACTTTTATAGGGAAAGCATTTTCTTTGTTCACAGGAAACAATTCCAAAACTCTTTAAGGAAGAGATTAATCAGAACTCGACCATTTTTCGAAAACTGTGTCTCAATTTTCAAATCATTGCCCCGTTTTCCACATCACAGGCATTCCTCCAACAGAAGGTCAACATGTATGCAAAGCTCATAAGGCTTTGCCTTCAGTGCCTTGTATCTTTTTGCTTAGACCGCAGCCTACAGCACTCGATCATGCATTGCCGAAAGAGTTAGTACACCGTAGCATACTTCTAAGAATCAAGTTAGACCATACACCAAGTATTCAAGTTTGTGCATATACCAAGTTAGTACTTATGCTAAGTATTCAAGTTAGACCTTACGCAAAGTATTCAAGTTAGTGCATATGGCAAGTATTCAAGTTAGTGCTTGCGCTAAGTAAGCAAGTTAGTGCATACGCCAAGTATTCAAGTTAGTGCATACACTAAGTAAGTTAGTGCTTGTGCAAAGTATTCAAGTTAGTGCATACACCAAGTAGGTTAGTGCCTACGCTAAGTATTCAAGTTAGTGCATACGCCAAGTATTCACGTTAGTGCTTATGCCAAGTATTCAAGTTAATGCATACACCAAGTATTCAAGTTAATGCTTATGCCAAGTATTCAAGTTAGTGCATATGCTAAGTATTCCAAGTGACCATGTGATATATTTGCCATAAGAATGGAGGTGGAGAGGCTGAAATATAGCTTAAATTTCAACCATAAAGAATGGAGAAAGAAAAGGAAGAGAAAAAGAAAGGCAAAGAACAGAAAAGTTAGATAAAATTGAGAGAGAAAAAAGAAGTTTGTGTGTGTGTGTGTGTGTGTGTGTGTGTGTGTGTGTTCTTGGTGTGTTCTTAGTGTTCTTGGAGTAAAATCACTTCAAATAGCCTCAAACACAAGGTAAACCCCTACCTTACTTGAATTAAAGTTGTTGTTGGATGAATGATTATTATGTTGATATGAATTTTAACATGAAAACATGATTTTTCATGTCTTGATTTTGGATCAAATATAGGGTTTGTGAACTTTTGTGTATGAACCTTATGTATGCTTGTATAAGTACCGGCTACCAAAGGGTTATTGAATGAAGTTTTGTGTGAGGAAGAACTGAATAATTATGGTGATTTGAAGGCTTATTTTTGGTTGAGGAGGTGATGATCAAAGTAGAGTAAAAATGGAATTTACTTAGTCGGAAAAATGGATCAAACTAGCTTTTGATTAGAAGAGATGAATTTGTGTTGAATAAGTGTGACTTTTATGAGCTACTAAAAATCTGGAATTTAGAATTAAATATGATTAAAGGAGGATAAATGAAAGCATGAATAGTAAAAGTGAGGTAAAACTACTGGGGCTGTTTCTACCTAGTACCGTGCCTCAAGAACAAGAATTCTGGAAATTAGGCTTATAAAAAATTAAATTTAAGCATCTTATGGTCATTTTGGTATATCATAGAGCCAAAATGGAGTTGTGGATTGAAAGTTATGTCCGAAACAAAATCATGTATCAAAGCAGCAAAATTTTAGAATTTTGCATAGAACATGGACGAATTTAAGGATAATTAACTATGTGATTTTAGATGAAATAATTGGGGAAATATGAAGTGAATCCATTGTTTATGATTGGATAAATGATGTGGAAAAAGGAAAACAAAAGAATCGAAAAAACGACGAAAAAACGACGTGAATGAAAGTTGGACGTTTTCATTAACTGTCAGCTAACCGTTGGACCCTGTCGGCTAACCATCGGCTAAACGTTAGTTGGACGTCGACTACCCATCAGGCACGTTGGCTGGACGTCGGCTATTTTTCAACCGAACATGAATTGACCCGAAAATTATGTGTGGTGTAGGTTTATTAGAAAATGGCCAACGATTCGTTGAAAACGGTAGAAACGGTGGTCGAACGACCGGGAATGGAAAAGTTTAGTCTGGACATGAGGTGAGTCCCTTTGATTTCTAAAATCTTTTGAAAGCTAGTGTACTTTGTTTTTCCATGAAATACTACATTTTATACCATTTTTGAAATCGCTAAATATGTTTAACATTTATTTGAGCCAGATTTGTTTTATGCCATTTTAGGCTTGTATGAACTTCATAATTGGCTTGGAAACCTTAATGGATGATTAAAGCATGAATTTTGTAAATTTAGCACTTTGGATTAAAGACTTGGGATTTTCAAAAAATGGTAATTCTTGGGATCGGGTATTCATGAATTAACTAGAATGCCCTTATTGGAAATACGACAAGTATTCAAGTTAGTGCATACACCAAGTAAGTTAGTTCTTACGCCAAGTTTTCAAGTTACTGCTTATGCCAAATATTCAAGTTAGTGCATATGAAAAGTATTCAAGTTAGTGAATACGCCAAGTGAGTTAGTGCTTACACCAAGTATTCAAGTTAGTGCATACGCTAAGTATTCAAGGATTGTCAAGTTCAAGAAATCAAGAAATCAAGATTCATACTGTTAGGTCAAAATATTATTTTTCCAAAGTTTGATCCCACTGACTCGCAAGTCAATTAATAATTTTCATAGGCTCTGCAGAGCTAATCAATTCATTCCATAGGTACATCAGGCCAATAAAATAATTTTTGAGATCAGAATATCGTTTTCCAAAGTCAATCTCATATCAGGAGATCATTTTCCAAAATCGTGTCAAAAGGTTAAAGAGTTCTTTTCATACATCAAAACAAGTTTCCAAGAGTATTCAGGTCATTCTGCTTGTACTCGTTCACAAAAGTCATTTTAAGGGTATTTGAGTCATTTTACCCATTCTCGATTTCAAAAGACTTTTTGAGGGTATTCGGGTCATTTTACCCTTACTCGATTTAAAATGTGTTCACAAGAGTTCCAATAAGGATATTTTGATCGTTTACCTACCTGATTCTAAAGGTTTTCATAAAACATTCCAACAAAGACATTTGGATCATTTTCCAAATACCCGATTCCAAATGGAACTCATTTCAAGAAATCCAAAATTCTAATCCCAAAAGAAGATTAAAATCAAAGTTTCCAAACACATTTCCAAAAAATGTTCTAAACGACAAAAAAACGACGCGAATGAAAGTTGGACGTTTTACTTAACCATCGGGTAACCAACAGCTAACTGTCGCCTAAACGTCGATTGGACGTCGGCTACCCATCAGGCACGTCAGCTGGACATTAGCAAACCGTCAGCTATTTTTCGACCGAACACGAATTGATCCGAAAATGATGTACGGTGTTGGATTATTGGTAAACAGCCAACAGTTCATTGAAAACAGTAGAAACGGTGGTCGAACGGCCATGAACGGAAAAGTTTAGTCTGGATACGAGATGAGTCCCTTAGATTTCTAAAACCCTTTTGAAAGCTTGTGTACTTTGTTTTTCCATGAAATGCTATATTTTATACCATTTTGGAAATCCCTAAATATGTTTAAGATTTATCTGAGCGAGAATTGTTTTTATGCCATTCTGGGCTTAAATGAGCTTCATAATTAGCTTGAAAACCTTAATGAATGTTTAAAGTATGAATTTGTGAATTTAGTCCTTTTTAGATTAAATACTTGGGATTTACATAAAATGGTAATTTTGGAATTGGGTATTCATAAATTGAGTAGAATGCCTTTATTGGAACATTTTATGGAAATATGTTTGGAAACTTCATTTTAATCCTCTTTTGGGATTTGAATTCTGGATTTCATGAAATGGGTTCCTTTTGGAATCGGGTATTTAGAAAATAATCCAAATGTCCTTATTGGAATGATTCATGAAAACCTTTGGAATCGGGTATTTAGCAAATGATCGAAATATCCTTATTAGAACTTTTGTGAATATTTTTTAAATCGGGTAAGGGTAAAATAACCCGAATAGCCTTCGAAATGACTTTTATAATCAAGTATGGGGAAATGACCCGAATACTCTTGGAAACTTGTTTTGATGTGAGAAAAGAACTCTTTACCCTGTTTTGACACGGTTTTGGAAAATGATCTCTCAATATGAGATTAACTTTGGAAATGGCACTTTGATCCCGAAAATTGTTTTATTGGCCTGATATGCCTATGGAATAAAATGATTGCCTCTGCGGAGCCTATGGAAATTATTAACTAACTTACAAGTCAGTAGGATCAAATTCTGGAAAATAATATTTTGTCCCGAAAATGTTTTTCTTGATATGGAAAATGGTTTCTTGAGGGTCTCAAGTACGAGCCTTTTTTTGGATTTGGAAACATGGTGAACAAAATGAATATTGAATTCTCAATTTCTTGAACTTGACAATCCTTGAATAGTTGGCATAAGCACTAAGTTGAATACTCCTAATTTAAAAAGTTCCAATAAGGATATTTGGATTGTTTTCCAAATACCCGATTCCAAAAGGAACCCATTTCAAGAAATCCAGAATTGAAATCCCAGAAGAGGATTAAAATCGAAGTTTCCAAACACATTTCCATAAAATGTTCCAATGAGGGAATTCTAATCAATTTATGAATACCCGATTCCAAAATTACCATTTTCTGAAAATCCCAAGTATTTAATCTAAAAAGGACTAAATTCATAAAATTCATGCTTCAATCATACGTTAAGGATTCCGAGCCAAATATGAAGTTCATTCGAGCCCAAAATGGCTTAAGAATAAATCTTTCCTAGACAAACCTTAAATATATTAGGGATTTCTAAAATGGTATAAAACGTAGCATTTCATGGAAAAGTAAAGCGCACTAGCCTTCAAAAGGTTTTAGAAATCAAAAGGACTCATCTCGTATCCTGATTAAACTTTTCTGTTCACAGTTGTTCGACCACCGTTTCTACCATTTTCAATGAACCGTTGGCCGTTTACTGATAAACCTACACCACATATTGTTTTTGGGTCAATTCGTGTACGGCCAAAAAATAGCCAACGGTTAGCCGATGGGTAGCCGACATCCAACTGATATTTAGCCGACGATAAGCCGATGATTAAAGAAAATGCCCAACTTTCGTTCACGTCATTTTTTCCGTCGTTTGTTCAATTCTTTCGTTTTCCTTTTTTGACGTCCTTTCTCCCTTCATAAACAAGGGATTCACTTCATATTTTCCCAATTATTTCTTCCAAAATCAAATAGTTAATCATCCTTAAATTCGTCCATATTCCCAAATTTTGCTGCTTTGACACATGATTTTGTTTCGGACATAACTTTCAATCCACAACTCCGTTTTAGCTCTATGGTATACCAAAATGACCGTAAGACTCTTAAATTTAATTTTACGTAAGCCTTTTTTCTAGAATTCTTGTTCCTAAGGCACAGTACTGGGCAAAAACAGCCCCAGTAATGTTACCACACTTTTACCATTCATACTTTCCTTTGTCCACCTTTAATCCTTAACACCTTAGAACCATTAATTCATTCATTTCTCCTTCAAATCATCTTTAATTCTGAATTTCAAAATTTTTAGTTGCTCACAAAAGTCACACTTATTCAACATAAATTCTACTCTTCTAATCAAAAGGTAGTTTGATCTATTTTTCTAACCAAGTAAATTCCATTTTTACCCTACTTTGATCATCACCTCTTCAACCGAAAATAAGCCTGCAAATCACCATAATTATTCAATTCTTCCTCACACAAAACTTCATTCAAAAACCCTTAGACAGCCGGTACTTATATAAGCATATATAAGGTTCATACCCAAAAGTTCACAAACCCTAGCTTTGATCCAAAATCAAGACATGAAAATCATGTGTTCATGTTAAAATTGATATCATAATTATCACCATAATGAAATCTACAACTTTAATTCTTGAAGCATAGGATTTTACCTTGTGTTTGAGGTGTTCTTGTTGGGTATCTTAGGCTCGTATCCTATACGGCGCAACGGAAAATAAATGAGATACCATCCCAGGACCCGCCTATGTGTGGAAAACAAGACATAAAGATAATAAAGGTAGCAGCTTTTTACCTTTGTTCGATCGTCCGAAGATCAAAAATTTCTTCTTCAAGTTGAGGCGTGATCCAGCAATCCTCTTGATCAACCTCCACGTAAATTGAACGTCTAACCACTATAATCACAGTGTGTAATTATCTCAAACAGTAATCCACACAGAGGAATACTCAAGCACCAAAATTTCCTGTGCTAGCAGAAAAAGATGGCGGCTAGGATTCTTCACAAGAACAATCGAAAGAGAGAGAAGAACATTGGTTGTGTGTCTAGGGTTGGAGATTTCGTATGTTCTGTACCAGCTAGGGTTTCGTGTTTTTTTCTATATGTCACACAAAAATCTTGCTGAAAAATCCTCCATCCCAGAATTCTAAAATAGTTAGAATTCCCTAATTGTAATTGGAAATATCAAGTTCTCACAATTACAATTTGAACCATAAATTATAACTAATTATAATTTGTCCCCAACAACTTTTCTTTCTCTCAATTAACCCCACTATGTTATCAAATAACATCTTGAGTATATAATCCTCTATTGTATGTGACTTATTAGGTTTTCCGGTCAATTGGTAGCAAACATGAATTAATCCAAACGTCTTCGAGATTAATAATCCATAATTAATTAGGATTAATCCTATCAATTCTAATCAGGATTGGTTTATTAATACATCAATTAATAAACCCATATTCCCAAATCATAAGAGGTATCTAGCAACATATCATGACCACCTAAGAGTCCTGGAAGTCAAGTGGCTTAACATGAACCCTTCAATAACAAACTTCAGTGCAATTAACTCCTTTCACCATATAATATCTCATTCGGTTTGGAGTACATATTTAGTGCCAACTCCCTCTAGAATTAATTCTGGCCCGAATACAATAGTACTTGTACAAGGAACCCCACTACTCTAGATGTGTATCAATTGGAACTATTTCCAATACACAATCGCCTTGTCTAAGGACTTCTCGAGTAGTAATTCCTACAAGTGGCCGTGAGATATTCGCCTCTACTATTACTAGTGGTGAATCCTTTATTGACCCTTTCAACTACTTTCGTTTACCTCAAAATGTACCTAATATCAATCCCATAGATGGCCCTTAATCGAGCTCCGGAGATTGGAATCGAAGTACAAAGCTCAGCAAATAAAGTACCTTAGAGATCTCAAGTCTAAAAATACTTGCACGTTTGCTATATATTGAGATTATATCACTGGCACTAAATAGTTATCCATTTGATTATCTCAAAGCTAGGTTATCCAATGAACTTGTTCCATTAACAAGCATCCATGTGTTAACTTTGAGTATCTCAATACTCACAGTTATGAGAACCACTGCCTAATCAAATCAAGAAGTCTAACACATGCTAGTCTTAACGCATTAATGTTGTCTTATCTCATTAATACTATGACTAGGGACTATTTAAGTACTAAAACCATCCAGTGTAGTAGGAATCTCATATCATGATTTCCTTAACGCAGTGTTATACTAGGGACTTTATCGAATAGTTATATTACTTAAAGTAAACAAAAGAAACCATAAGATAAATAATGCATTTTATTAAAATAAAATGTGTCATATACAATGTACAAGTGATTGCCTCTAGGGCACAACACTAACAGTTCTAGCTTGAATTTGCTTCAAGAATCTCCAACTCTTCAAGAAAAATATTTTCTCTCTCTTTTTCTAATTTTTTCCTTAATTTTTTGCAACCCTTTTCTTTCTTATTTTCTCTTGTTTTCTCTTGTTTTTTTTCTTCTTCAATGCTGGCCGAAATTCTGGCTATTATAACAGCCTCCTTACCGCCATACATGGACGAATTTAAGGATGATTAACTATGTGAGTTTGGATGAAATAATTGGAGAAATATGAAGTGAATCCCATGTTTATGAAGGAAGAAATGATGTGGAAAAAGGAAAATGAAAGAATCAAACAAACAACGAAAAAATGACGTGAACAAAAGTTGGACATTTTTCTTAACCTTCGGCTAACCATCGGCTGGCCGTCAGTCCCCGTTAGCTTACCAACAGCTAAACGTCAGTTGGACTTCGGGCACGTCGGCTGGACATTGTCTATTTTTTGGCCGAACACGAATTAACCCAAAAACGGTGTGTAGTGTAGGTTTATTGGTAAACAGCCAATGGTTCATTGAAAACGGTAGAAACGGTGGTTAAACGGTCATGAACAGAAATGTTTAGTCAGGACACGAGGTGAGTTCCTTGTGTCACGGGTCGGCTATTTCATCACCAATAGCCCATGTAATTCTAGCGAGCTCAATGACTAATAAAGTGGATTCGCTAGATCAACTTTACCCTTGAGTAACAGAAGTGATGTCCCAAACCAAAAGGGAACACAAGATAAGAAAAGAATGTTGGAAAGGTGGTGGTTTAGTGGCTAAGTGTTGGAAGGCTTTTAGAAAGAAAGAGAGCTTTTTGGGAGAACTTAGCTTTCACTCAAAACTTAGATTCTTGGATTAGCTTGGATAATTGCAAATGAGAGGGGCTTTGGCTCTTTATAGGCAAGACTTGGGGATCTAGAACCTTCTCTTGCAAGTTGGCCACTTGCTATGCAACTTGCATATCCACAAGGTTCCAGAGAATTCTAGCCTAATCTAGCCTCATATGTACAATTCTAACCTTTTCTACACAAGCCTAGAGACTTCTCGAATACTCTAGAATATTCTACAATATTTGCCCAACATTTGACTATGGGCCCAGCCGGGTCCTGCCTCGATACCTTCTAGTCGGCTCTAGAATGTTCCACTATCTGATGACCGATGACCGTCGATAGTTAACCGATGACCGTCGATCCCCTCTAGGCCATTCTAGAATGTTTTGGTCCCTTCTGGGATGTTCTGGCCCTATGTGCCCGAGCTACGCCTGAGCTACCCGTGACACATCCCAGTCTATCTTGTGCTAGCACCCGCGTCGTGTGCCCGTCGCTTCATGTTGTACCTACGTCTCGCCCGCAACCGTCCGTGTCAGGCTCATGCCATGCTCCTGTCCTGCACGCAAGTCCCATGCTGTGCGTGAGTTGTGCTTGTCCTGGGTGCCCGTCTAGCCCCACCCAGACTTAACCTTGCACCTGGCTCTCATTCGTCCCATTTCGGCCTCAGATCGTCTCAGTTGGCTCTGGGTCCTCCTAGAGTCGGCCCCAGGCAATCATGCCCGTTTTAATCCATTTCTGTCCCGTTCATTCCGGAAACCTTTGAAACCTTCAAGACTGTCCTATCTTAGTCCGTTCTTACCTTTCGGTCTCTGTCCATTCCGCCGGGCATTCTTCCGTCCCTTGGGCACATAGGTCCATCCCTCCTACACATCTCGACCCAACTTCCCATTTTTTTTATTGGTTAACCTCCCTAGTGCCTCGTTTGGTGCACAATAGTGCCCGTTTCCCCACTTAGGCACTTATCATCCCTTGTTGGCACCCGTCATCCTATTGGTTGTCGTCTCGTCTCTGAATCATCACGGTGTGGACCGTGACATCCTCCCCCACCTAAATAAGGCATCGTCCTTTATGCCTTGGCCATCCTATTAGCTTGTCCCTTGGGTAAATCCTGCCTCTTCACTAAGTGCTCCCGTCTTGGTAGAAGTTGCCTCGATTGGTCCTCGAGCGTCCTTTGCCTAATCTCACCTTAGACTATCATCATCTCCAACATAGGAGGCCCCTCATCCTTTACAATTACTGTGAGTCTTGTCTCTTCCTTTTGGACTCTCCCTTCGAGTCGCTGTGGCCTCAACCCATTCTCTTGGCAATCGTTTACCTTGCATGATAAGTATAACATCGGTCCTTGGCCTCAGGACCATGTCTAGGTAGTCCATGAACCTTATCCCAAAGATTACCTCTTCCTCCAATTGGGTGATATAGAAATTGGTCATACCTGTCCAACTTCCCACACTAACGAGCACGTTTTTTGCCTCACTTCCCATTAACGTACTCATGCCGTTCGCACTCTTAAAATGTCCCTTGGTCGGTTTTCAATTTATCCCCAACCTTTGGGCTGTTTCCTAACTCATGTAGTTCTTGTCAGCCCCCGTGTTTACCAAGGCCCTCACATTGTGCCCAGCTATTGTTGCTTCGGCATACATCCGTCCCTTACATCGTTTTTGCTTACCGGCTTGATCCTCATCAAGACAACAAATGTACGCTACCTTGTGTTGCTCTTCGTCTCAGTACAACTCTTGTGCTAAGGCTGCCAACTTACCTCAGCTTGGGCAGTCTCATGCTAAGTGCGATTTTTCGTACAAAAAGCATTCGATCGGTTGACAGGGTTTTTCTATCCTAGCCTCCTTGCCTTATCCCATCTTGTCTTGATCAAACCCGTGTGGTTTAGGAGACGTTTATCCCTTGTCTCCACTGTTTTTGCCTTGGTTCACCTTCTTGGCCTTGTCTTTGCTCGTTTCTTTGGGTTGGAACTCGTATAGAGACTTGGCCACGGCCATTGCTTGAGTTATGTCTTGAACGCCTCTTCGTTGTAGCTCAAGCTTGGCCCATTGACTTAGGCCATCCATGAATGTGAACAATGCCTCTTTTGTTGCTATGTCAGGTATCTCGAGCATTAACTCAGAGAACTCCCGAACATACTCACGAATATACTCATCCTTATGTTAGAGACAACGAAGTTTGGCCCAAGCTTCATCCTCCACATCCACCAGTTGAAATTACTTCTTAAGCTCAGCCTTAAAACCGTCCCACATCGTGATGGCATCGGCTCCCCTCCAAACGTCATCGTTCCTCCATCTCCTCCATATCAAGACAGTGTCCTTTAAATATAACGGGGTCATTCGCAGCTTAATGGCATCACCCAAAATGCCAAGTGCATCGAAGTAGTGATCTAACCATAGAGAAAATTCTCTATCTCCTGCACCTTCCTCGTTCCTCCATACCTGTCAGGTTTTGGCACCTCGATCCTAGGTGTGGTCACAACGGCACCCATTGCCCCTTGTGATCTAAACGTCTCAAGCTCCGTCCTAAGCCGGAGTATCTCATCCCAAACAAATGATGGCTCCCCAACATGCACTATAGCCGCACTTGCTACTTGTGCTTTACACTCCTCAAGCTTACCCTTGAACTTGGTGACCTTGTCTTGGAGAGACTTCACCATGAGTCTAAGTGCTTCTTCCCTTTTGAGAAGAACATTCATGGCCTCATTTAGAGCCCCTTGTATGCCCTCATGCAGCTCTTCCCCATCGAGTTGCACCATGCGTTGGTCAAGCTCGTCCCAACATTCATGGTGGTCAACCACAGCTCAACGCTTGCTAGCCTCTTCTCAAATGAAGCTAATGGCTCTGGGGAGACCGACTTATCCTTTTGGCCCCTGCCTCTAGGATTCCTCTCAGTCTCACATCCCACATGCTCTTCTTTGACTTTAACAAGTTCAGAAACGAAAGCCATGAGTGAAGGAAAACGTACCTCTAATGTAGACCACGTACCACGCTTCCAAAACGATGCCAAAACATAGGCTATAATACCAACTGTCACGAGTCGGCTAGTTCACCACCAATAGCCCATGCGATTCTAGCGAGCTCAATGACTAACAAAGAGGATTCACTAGATCAACCTTACCCTTGAGTAGTGGAAGTGATGTCCCAAACCGAAAAGGAACACAAGATAAGAAAAGAATGTTGGAAGGGTGGGGGTTTAGTGGCTAAGTATTAGAAGGCTTTTAGAAAGCAATAGAGCTTTTTGGGAGAACTTACAGTTCACTCAAAGCTTGGATTCTTGGATTACCTTAGATTATTACAAATGAGAGGGGCTTGGCCTATTTATAGGCAAGCCTTAGGGATCTAGAACCTTCTCTTGCAAGTTGGCCACTTGCTTTGTAACCTGTATATCCACAATGTTCTAGAGAGTTCTAGCCTAATCTAGTCTCATAGGTACAATTCTAGGCTTTTCCATACAAGCCTAGAGACTCCCAAAATACTCTAGAAAGTTCTACAATGTTTGCCCAACGTTTAACCCTAGGCATTGTCGGGTCCTGCCTCGGTACCTTCTGCTTGGCTCTAGAACGTTCCACCATTGACCGATGACCGTTGGTCCCCTCCAGGCTATTTTGGAATGTTCCGGTCCCTTCTGGGCCGTTCTGGCCCTGCGCACTTGAGTCGCGCCCGTGCTGCCCGTGACGATTAACAGTCCGTCTTGTGCTGGCACTCGTGTTATGTGCCCGTCGAGTACCGTTGCATGCCAGCCTCATGTCGGGCCCGTGTCTCACCCACACTCCTCCATGTCGGGCTAGTGCCATGCTCTTGTCCCGCGTGCAAGTCTCATGCTATGCTCGAGTCGTGCTTATGCTGGGCACCCGTCTGGCCCATTTCGGACTTAGCCTTACACCTAGCTCTCGTCATCCTATTTCGACCCCAGATCGTCTCAGTTAGCTCTGGGTCCTCCTAGAGTTAGCCTTGGGCAACCATGCCCATTTCGGTCGGTTTCTGTCCCGTTGTTTCCGAAACATTTCGAAACCTTCAAGACTGTCCCGTCTTAGTCCGCTCTTGCCCTTCGGTCTTCATCCATTCCGTCGAGCATTCTTCCATTCCTTGGGCACGTTGGTCCATCCCTCGTGCACGTCTGGACCCAACGTCCTGTTTTTTTGCTGGTTAACCTCCCCACACCTCGTTGGTGCACGATAGTGCCCGTTCCCCCACTTAGGCACTTATCTTCTCTTGTTGGCACCCGCCATCCCAATGGGTGTCGTCCTATCTCTGGGTCGTCACGGTGCGGACCGTGACACTTGGATTTCTAAAACCTTTTGAAAGTTGTGTTCTTCACTTTTTCATAAAATGTTATGTTTTATACTGTTTTAAAAATCCCCAAATATGCTTAAAGTTTATCTGAGCAAGATTTGTTTTATGCCATTTTGGGCTTGAATGAACTTCATGATTGGCTTAGAAGCCTTAAAGGATGATAAAAGCATGAATTTTGTGAATTTTATCCTTTTGAATTAAATGCTTGGGATTTTTAGAAAACGATAATTTTTGGAATCGGGTATTCATAAATTGACCATAATGCCCTTATTGGAACATTTTATGAAAATGTGTTTGGAAACTTTGAATTTAATCCTCTTTTTGGATTAGAATTCTGGATTTCTTAAAATGAGTTCCTTTTAGAACTGGATATTTGGAAAATGATCTAATTGTCCTTATTGAAATGTTTTATGGAAACCTTTGGAATCGGGTATTCGGCAAATGACCGAAACATCCTTGTTGGTACTTTTGAGAACACTTTTTAAATCAGGTAAGGATAACATGACCCGAATACTCTTGGAAACTTATTTTGATATGAGAAAAGAACTCTTTGCCCTATTTTAACATGATTTTGGAAAATCATCTCTCGATATGACATGACCAAGGAAACACAGTTTAACAATAGATTTATAAAGCTTCACAACATAGACTTGCCATCACAACCTTTAACAAAACAGTTTATAGACGGACTTACCGTCACAACATTTAATAAAAGAGTTTATGCAAGGACTTACTTGATATGCCTCAGATAAATGCGATAAAAATCACCGCTGGCTTTCCTCAATTATCCACCTGATCTAAACCAGATAATATCATGATCAGGGTCTCAATTAATTCAAACATGCTCTAATCTCATTTATTTTCATAACAATTCGCAATCTCCTATTTAATTCCAAGTAAACTATTCAATCCCCAAATATCAAATACTACGACCACATGTTTATCTCTCTAATAAACACCATTACACTTTACTTTCGACATCAAGGGAGGGTATTCCCTTACCTTGCAACTACCGGGTAATGAGGTTTCGATGCTCTTATGGTGATCGTCCCGAGTTCGCTTGAGAAGAAGAGAGAAGCTACCTCCTTTGCTTCACTTGTCCGAAAATTAAGGAAGAAGAGGAAATCAGCCTCTATAGGGTGTGATTTAAGGGTAGAAGAAAGAGAAAAGAATCATTAGAGAAAACGACATCAAGAGGTTGAAAGGATTTGTGCTTACCTTAAGGTCTGTTCGACCTTTGGCTTAGAATAGCTCTTGTGTTTTCGAAAATTTTGCAGAGAGATGTTGCTAAAATTTTCATGTAGAATGGAGAGGGTAAACTGTAGTTATGATTTAAAGTTGGAGAATATTGGTTTAGGGTTAGATGGTGATGTTTAGATAGACTCCTAATGGCTTTAGGTTTCTTGGACCACAAAGGCGAAATTTCCAGCTTGCGCGCGCCTCCTTGTTGCCGATTTTAGGGGAGTTTTATGGAGGAAAAAATTCTGCAATTTGCTCCTCTAAGCTGGTCAAAACACTGCTCAAAGGAAGGACTGCATGTGTTTAAAATTTTGGGCCAAACAAGGAAGAGTTTGAGTGGATGTTGATGACTGAAAAATCCTATGCAAGTGCTGTGAAAATTCTGTGCAAGTGTAGCAAGTTTTGGACTGGTTTGGCTGCTATAATTCTACCGAAATTTCCAGAGGAAAATTGAGGATTTTGGGCACTGAAAATAGCTTGTTCAGCTGGGGTTTTTCTGTGAAGGATGTGTGCAGAATTCTGGTTGAAGTAGGAACATAAAGTTGGCCGCAAATCCTGCACAAAGCTGTCCGAATTTTCTGTGTATATGCTGGACAAATTTCAGTGTTTTTGTGTGAATAAAATTCTGATTTTGTGCAGTTAAGGTAGTTGAATTGTTAAGGAGTGTTCTAGGTGTTTTGAGCTAGGATTTTCAGAGTTGGATTGTAGCTAAAGATGGCTGGAATTTCGGACAACTTATGTAGATTCAAAGCTGCCGAAATTCAGCTAGGAAAAGGAAGAAATCCTAGTTGAATTTGGATTGAAATAAAATCTGGTTTTATCAAGGATTTGGATAAGATTTCCTCTAGTCCTAGAAGAGTTTGGATTACGCTACAAGTCCTCCAAGAAGTGGCGGCACTTGCTGGAATTTTTTTTCTAGATTTTTAGCTAACATTCTAGGATTAAAATCAACAAGATTTTCTACTAGGAAAAGGATTCATTAATTCCACCTATCCATGGCAACATCTATCCAACTAAAATCAAGCTAATATTTTAATTACTAGTTAGGGTTTTTTCGAAAATCCTAAGGAACACAAGCTGAAAATTAAAGGTGAACTTTATCCACATCAAAGTCCTTGAATTTAGGAAATAAATATAGAGACATATTTCCTTGGAGTAAAAATACTAAAATTTCTCTAGGATAGCTAGATTCTTTTTCGGCCAAGACAAGAAATGGTCTAAAGAAAAGAATTTCAAGAAGAGAAACTTACTTCACAAAAGGTAGGATTCGAACTCGGGTCACCAAAGGAAATCACCAACCTCCCCGCTATTCCAAAACAACTCCAAAGCTAATTTTTCTACAAGAAGTTCTTACCACCCCAATATTCATCCTTCCAAGTCTTCGACCAAAACTCCCTTAAACAAGTCTTTAACAACACAACTATTTCACATCAATTAATTCAAATGCAAGAGCAACTGAAAAATTCACATGTATCATGCAAATAAAATTATTCTAGCTACCACATAAAATGCAAGATGCTATGCAATGCATGACTTTTTCCCATAGTCAAAGGTTGTTTTGGGCGGGGTATTACATCCCCTCCCCCTTAAGAGAATTTTGTCCCGAAATTCAGATTTCATACCCTTCGTGTATACCCAGATACTTTCGTCTTAACCATTCCTCTGTTTCCCACGTTGCATCATGTGCTCCATGATGATCCCAAAGTATCTTCACCATGGGTATCTGCTTGTTTCGGAGCGTCTTAATACTCCGCTCCAAGATCTTGACGGGTCTCTCCACATAACTCAGATTGGGTTGCAACTCCAACGGTTCCTCATTGAGTACATGACTCGGATCGGGATTGTACCTTTTCAACTGAGAGACATGGAATACGTCATGCATCCCGGTTAGGCCATCAGGTAGATCCAATCGGTAGGCAACCGGTCCAATTTTCTCCAATATCGAGAATGGTCCCAAGTACCTAGGACTCAACCTCCCTCCCCTCGGATATTTCAGGATTCCTCTACTAGGAGTCAACTTCAAGAATGCACGGTCACCAACCTGGAACTCCAATTCCCTCCGTCTAGAGTCTGCATAACTTTTCTATCTGCTTTGTGCTGCCCTTAGCCTTTCCCGAATTAACTTAATTTTGTCGGTCATCTCCTGAATGCATACTTCACCCGTCTTTTTAAAGTTCCCTTCTTCTGTCCATCCCCAGTATATCGGTACTTGGCATTTTAACCCATACAGTGCTTCGTACGGTGCCATTCCGATCGACGCCTGATAGCTGTTGTTATATGCTAACTCCGCATGTGGTAAAGACTCAATCCACTTATCTCCAAAGTCCAAGGTACATGCTCGGAGAATGTCTTCCAGTATCTGAATGACTCTTTCGGATTGACCATCAGTCTGCGGATGAGCAGAGGTACTGAATTTCAGGGTCGTGCCCAAGGACTCCTGGAACTTACCCCAGAACCTTGAAGTGAATCTAGGGTCCCTATCTGACACGATGCTCGACGGTACACCATGCAACCTTACAATTTCTCGGGTATATGTCTGAGCCAACTTTTCCATCGAGTCCCTTACATTTACTGGTATGAAATGCGCTGTCTTGGTCAATTGGTCCACTACCACCCAGATCGCATCTTTGTGTGACTTGGTCATCGGAAGGCCAGTCACAAAGTCCATGGTCACCTCTTCCCATTTCCATGTGATTATCTTATAGCTAGGTCATCCAATGTACTTGTTCTATTAACAAGCATCCACGTGTTAATTTTGAGTATCTCAATACTCACGGATATGAGAAACATTGCTTAATCAAACCAGGAAGTCTAATACATGCTAGTCTTAGCGCATTAATGATGTCCTATCTTATTAATACTATGACTATGGACTATTTAAGTACTAACACTATACAGTGTAGTAGGAATCTCATATCATGATTTCCTTAACACAGTGTTGTACTAAGGACTTTATCTAACAGTTATATTACACAAAAGTAAACAAAAGAAACTATAAGATAAATAATGTTTTTTATTAAAATAAAATGTTTCATATACAACGTACAAGTAATTGCATCTAGGGCATAACACTAACAAGAATACATACCACAGTGGATAATGGAGAAGTGGAAGCATAAGATCTAGGGTCTAAGACAGGAAGGCATAAATGTGGCACAGTATATGGCTTGATTTATGCAACTATAAAAATAATGCAAGTTCCTATGGATATGGATAGATGGGAACAAAGCAATTCTTCAACAGATTAAGGCAGGAGCTAAGGAGAGCTTCAGCACCATCCTCACTAGCAACTTATGTAGCCACAATGGATGCTTGCTACTAGAATCGAAACAAAGACAAGCATTAAGTGGCGCCTAAACTATATCGTCAAAAAAGGTCACCAACAAGGCAGTTGTTCCACAAATGCCCAACTACAAAATAGTAAGGCAATAAGGGTAAACAAGTGCAGACTACTACAGTAAGCTCAACTCTAAATTTACTAACATGTCGATGATGTACAAGTAGGGTCATGTGGAGAAAGATTATTGGTCGAAAGGAGTAGCCAGGAAGTGCTACAATTATGGAGGCCCAAATCATCTCTGGAACAATTGCCCTAAGCCATTAAGGATTGGACAAAAAGCCTCAGTACCACCTACTAGCATTAAAAAAGGGACAATCACGGGAGCTATTGGAAACTATAGACAAAAAGCTCAAGTGAAGGCAAAAGTGTTTGCCCTAAACCGAGAAGAAGTTGGACAATGCAGCAGTAGTGGAAGGTATGCTTTCTATTCAAGATTGTGTTGTTAATGTACTTATATACCATAGTTCCACACATTCTTATATAAACGAAAGTTGTGCACGTCATTTGGGTTAGGATGGGGATAAACTACCCTATACTCTGTTAGTGAGTACCCATTTAGGGAAAATGATAGAGAGGGGAAACTGATGCAAGAATGTGAAACTAAGTTGGGAAAGGAAATTTTTAAGGCAGACCTCATAGTCTTAGCTATTAAGGATTATGATCTAATCTTGGGTATAGACTGATTGGTTAAGCATGAGGCGAAGGTAGACTGCAAGATCAAGATGGTGTAGTTTGTTAAACCAAGATGTGATGTGATAAAATTTAATGGGAAACATGTAAAGAAGTTGAAATTTTTTATAGTTGAGACAAAGACTCAGAAGATGTTGATGAAGGGATGCATGGGATTCTTAGCCTACCTAATAAATAAATCTAAGAACCGATGTATCTTGGAGAACACCACAATTGTAAAGAAGTTTCAGGATGTTTTCCCTACTGAACTTATTTTACTACTACCGTCTCGAAAAGTCAAGTTCACCATAGATCTAATACTAGGAACTAAGCTAATATCGAGAATGCCTTATCGAATGGACCCTACTGAGTTGAAGGAGTTAAAGGAACAATTGGAAAAACTGGTAAATCAGGGATATATTAGACCAATTATATCACCATAGGGAGCACCCATGCTATTCGTGAAGAAAAATGTTGGGACACTGAGGCTCTACATTGATTATAGAGGTCTGAATAACCTAACAATCAAGAACAGGTGCCCACTATCCCTGATAGATGAACCATTCGATTAATTACAAGGTTCCAGTTGCTATTCCAAGTTGGATCTACGATAAGGATATTATCAAGTGTGAATTAAGGAGGAGGATCTACCACGTATAACCCCCTGTCCTTCAAAAATACTTGATACAGGGAAAGAATCAAAATTTCTGCTAGATCTCTTATTTCCCTGGGATTGTAGTTCAATTGGTCAGAGCACCGCCCTGTCAAGGCGGAAGCTGCGGGTTCGAGCCCCATCAGTCCCGACGGATCTACTAAATACATCAATCAATTCGAAAGAGGGCCGAGGGCATACCTAAGGCATCTTTCAACACATGATATGGCCACTATGAATTTGTAGTGTAGCCATTTGAAATAACCAATGCACCTGCTGTAACACCCCACTACCTGGGCCCGACAGGGCCGGGGATGTCGTCCCGTCCAAAGGACAAAGAGTCTTTATAACTGGGTCACACAAAAAAAAATAAAAGTAATACTTTAAAACTGAACTTATTACAACCCAAAAATACATGAACAAATCCAAAATAAATTGTTCGCTACCATCTCTCAAACTAACACATAAGAAAAATAATATAAAGTCTTCAAAGCATAGGCAACAAATCTAGCTATTCATCTCCATAGCAGGATCAACCTGAAAACATGGCATAAAAGGTGATGAGATAAAAATCTCAGTAAGTCCGTGTGTGCTTTGGGTGTTCAGTGAAAACAGTTCGTGGATGCAAAGTGAGAAAACTTTATAGGAGAAATATTGGCAAGCAATAAACATTAGTCAAAAGCAAGAGTGGTGTTTTCGGCATTTCCAGCCATACATAATTTATAAGATCAACCACTCAAAAGAAAGGATTATGGGTTACCACACGTTGGGCCCCATAACCGGATGGTCAGTATGCCACACTTTGTGCATACTGCCGATCAGAATGCCGACACTTTGTGCAGACTGACAAAAGGTAGGTGATCGGCCTAACGGGCAAGATACTCCTCCTTCTCTATACCCAAACAACAACCGAGCGTCCATTCCGGCAAAACACAGTCACTTGACTGAAATAAAAACTGCTAGCTTGGACCGGCATGACTAAGTAGTACTGACGTTTCTCTAAGTTGAGTTTTATCTTTTGGAGGTGGCCTCCTACCAGAAGACTCACTCTTGCTCTTCAAAACTAGTACCACTAGCCTACCCTTATTGAGTACTCAACGATAATTGTCCCACTTAGAAGAAAACTGGTAAAACATAGCTTTACTTGAAAATGGAAATTAAGGGTTTTCAAAGTTCTTGTCAAAATTAGTTTTAGAAACAGTTTAGTGTTTTGAGTTAAACTGGCTGTTGATTTTCAAATAATTGGTTTGACTGAAACAAGTAGGAAAACAGTCCTTAATTGCCTACACCAAATCAGTGTTCACATACCTTGAGGTTAGCTTGCCATAGTAACCTTTTACAACAAACAAGTTTTATGCAGGAGCTTACCTGATCCTTTGCTTGCTCAAATTCAAAAGTCTTCCAAGGCTGACCTAACCCCGCTTGGGGTAAACACAAGACATAAGGTTACACTCAAGCTATATTCACTTACACAAATAATCCTAGTTCAACTTATTACAATCATGACCCTAATGTTCTAAACTTTAAGGCTAGATGATAAAGAATTTCATAAAATAAGTCTAGTTTGATAAGTTAAAATAACTAGGGTTTCTAAAATAATTGCTAATAAATTATAGACTCAAATAATAATTCTTGAGTGTTATTATTAATAAATAAACTAAGGTTGAATATTGAATAATACCAAGCCCTAGATAATATTAATAAATGGTAATTTAAAAATAGCTTTATTGTAAATAAATAATTAATTTTTAATAGATAATAAATAATTAATAATAAATAAAATTAATATAATAAACGAATTATATTAAATTTTTAATTGATAAATAACAAATAGATTTTAATATAAATAATATTTAGGAATATAGGTAAAAGTTTTAACTAGGGCCTACAAGGTCATTAATTCTAATATTTTATTTATTATTTATATAAAAGATTTATTTATTATTATTATATTATTTATAATAAAAGATTTTATTTATTTGATAATTAAAATATTAATATTTTAATTAATAATCCAATCCAAATCTTCCTAGAGTTTCGAATTTTATAGAGAAAAATATAGTAGTAATTCTAATTAAAGTAATAAAATTTGTCAATAAAAATAACTTAGACATATCAAGAAAATAATTTTCCACCATGATTTTCCTATTGCTAAAAAGATTCATAAACACATTCCCCATCATCAAATAATAAACCAATCCATTCACGAACATATGCTTGAATTATCTCATACTATCACAAGGCTAATTTCCTGCTAGGCGTAATCATCATTAATGGCTTCAATGGAAAATAGAAACATAAGAGCCTAATCACTTTTGGTGTCATAATATCTAACATGCTTCAAACATCCATAAATTTTATTAAGCATGATGATCATACATTGATTCCAAAGAAAATCCATATAACTTAATCATATACATCAATCCTTATGTCTTAACTACATCCCTTTCCTTCACATACATATCCCCAATCTCCTATTCATATTCATTCTTCCTATCATCATCTAAGAGACATGAATTCAGAAATAAAAGAAGGATTTAAGAATAATTACTTGATTGTCGATTACTTTGATGAAGACTAAAGAAGGTCCACACGTGATGGAGAGTCTTGAGTGATCCAACGGAAAAACAGCCATGGTTGATAGTTGATCAACCATTTTGGCCGAGAGAGAGAGAGAGAGAGAGAGAGAGAGCATTAGAAAGGTTTGTTGAGAATTGAATGGAAGGGGATGAACAAGAAGGTTGTTCTTGGTTTACCTTGTTGATGTTCTTGAGACCTTCAAGAAAAAGCTGATTTTGATCCGATTGAAAATTCTTGTTTGCGTGTTTTTATGTTATAAATACCATAAATGAAGCTTAGGGATTAAGTAGAAGTGATCTGGAGTATTTGAGAGTGATTGGAGGTGTTTAGAGTAGGTTTAGGCTTGAAGAAGTATAGTGTGTGTTCTTGGTGAAAATGGAGAGAATTTGAGAGAAAAGCTCACAATTTTCTGGAGTGTTGTTGGCCGAATGGATTGGAGTAGATAGGAGTGTCGGTTTTTAGTTAGTAGAAGAGAAAGTGATCAGATTTTTTTGAAATTCAAATGGAGGAAATTGTAGAGTTGTTTAAGGTAGGAGGTTAGCTAATGGTGTTTGATCAAGGAAGGTTTCTTTGCTCTTCAATGGTGCCGGCTGAACAAGCTGATTTTGTTGAAATGGATGAAGGTTGTTCAGGTATATAGCTGGCTGAAATTCAGTCTATGATGGCAGAGAAAATTTTGATTTATTAGCTTGATACAAGAGTGGTTTATTGGAGTAAAATTCTGGAATTTTTTTTTTTTTTTGAAGTTCAAATGAGTTTTGGTTAGAGTGATCTTAGGAGATTTTTGAGGTATGATTATGGAGTCCAAGAATTCAAGGTAAGTGTGGAGGTTAATGGTGGTCAGTCCATGGCTGAACAAGGTTCAATTTCCAAAGATTTGAAGGGTGTTCTTCGGCCTTGGCTTTGAGAGACAAAGCTGGAAAATTTTCTGGTTTCAATACTCAAGAGTTTTGAATGATGAAGACTTTTGGTGCAGAATTTTTACATTTACTTAGCTCGATTTACAGCTGGTTTTCTGGGGTGTTTGAAGGTCTTACAAGGATGGTTTTCTAGCCTTCTTTCTGGAGAAAAATAGAGGGTGTTTCAGCTGAATTGCTAACAAAAAGACAGCTCCAATTCCAGCTTAGAATGTAGTGAATTGTGTAGGAATTTTTTCCTGGTTTTGTGCAGTTTGTGCAGTCCAAAAATTGCACAGAAATTTCAGCCTTCAAACCACATGAAATGACCATTTTTCTGGCAAAAAATGAGTAGATTTACTGGCTGAATTTTTCGAAAAGCTGGTCTGCAAAAATTCTGGAAAATTTCCAGATTTTCCTTCATTAAAACTATGAACAACATGAAGGTAAGATTGAAGGTTCTACCATGGTAATTTATTTCTCTTGGGAATTCATCCTAACTACTCTTCTATTTTCGGCCAATCCTCTATCCTCCAAGACTGATTTTTTGAAATTCAAGGCTGAAGAATCATCATAGAATTTTTGGAATTTAAAAGGAGAGATTTAATGGATTTTGGTTTATTTAAATTATGAAGGTGCTAGGACAAAGTTAGAGGTAATAAAAGGACAAGAATTCCTCTAGAATTCTTTTTATGACACAATGATAAGATTAGGACATTCTCTTCATGTCCCCCTAAGACAACATTTCTATTTTTATGGAATGCAAGAAAACAAAATTCAAACTTAATCAAGATAATCATGATAAAAACTTAAATGGTGGGATTTGAACTCATGACCTTAGCAATTAAACCACAAAGCTCTAACCACTAAACCACACTAACTCTTGCTCTTATTTTCTCACCCACATATTCCTCTTATTTTATCCTCAAGCTATCTTCCTATTTTGACCTTAAGCAAAATTACCATTTTACCCTTCCTACTCAATAAGCATAACTAAGCCTTTTAGCCTATAAACCACAATTCTAAAGCACATAAAATCATTCAAAAAATATATATATTCATGCAAAATAATATGATATGCATCCTGACCCCCTTACTCTAGGGTTAGCTTTAAGTGGGGTTTCACACCTGTGGTGTTTATGGATTTGTTGGATAGAGTTTTCCAAACGTATTTGAATAAGTTTGTTGTAGTATTCATTGACGATATTCTCGTTTACTCCAAAAGTCCTGAGGAGCATGCTGAGCATTTGAGACTGATTTTGGAGAAGTTGAGAGAACCTAAACTTTTTGCTAAATTTAGCAAATGCGAGTTTTGGTTAAACTCAGTATTAGTCCTTGGCCATGTGGTATCCAAGGATGGTATTAAGGTAGACCCTACAAAGATAGAAGTAGTGGCAAACTGGAAGTAGCTAGAAAATATCATCGAGATTCATAGCTTTCCCAGTTTAGTTGGGTATTATCGCCAATTTATCAAGAGTTTTTCTACCCTGGCCTCTCCAATGACTCAACTTTTGAGGAAGGGCATGCCATTTATTTGAAATGAGAAGTGTGAGAAAAGCTTTCAAGAGCTTAAGAGGAGACTGGTGACGACTCCTGTACTATGTTTGCCTGAAGAGGATAAACCCTATGCTTTATATACGGATGCGTCAACTAAGGGATTAGGAGCAGTCTTGATGCAAGAAAGGAAGGTGATTGCCTATGCTTCAAGGAAACTAAAGCCACACGAAGTCAATTACCCAACTCATGATTTGGAGCTTGTAGCTATAGTGTTTGCCTTGAAGAAATGGCGATACTACCTATACGGAGTAGACTATGAAGAGTTCACCAGTCATAGGGTCCTTAAGTACATTTTCACACAAAAAGATTTGAATCTTAGACAACAGAGGTGGATGGAGTTTCTAAACTACTTCAATAAATATGCTAATTAGATGGCTTAAAAGAGTTAGTATGGTTTTTGATAGGTTTTAGGATATGTAAATAGAATTTTGAATTGACTAATATAAATTCTATAAGGTAAAGTTTCTAGTTATATATTTTGTAAAAAGTGGTTGTTTTGGTGAGTTTAAATAATCTACTAAAGAAGAAAAATATGAGAATCATATTATCAAATTGTTAAAGAAGTATGGAATGAGTTTGGAAGAAATAGAAAATGCATACGTTCTCTTGAACAAAATCTTTTAGTTCTTAGCTTAACATTTATAAAATAGTCAGGGATACTTTAGAGTAAGGTTTGGCACATAAACCAAATGTTTAATTATTAGCTAGTATTCTTTGAATAGATTCTTGTCCAAAAATAATATAAAGTTGTCATACAGGTGATTGTGAAGAGCAAGACTATTGTACTTAAAAGAGGTATAGGTAACAAGAACGAGTTGTGTTCTACTACTTTTCACAGAGTATTTTGATAACTAGTCTTTTAATATGCTTGAACTTAAGCAGTTTTGAAACATAGATTGCTTAATAGATTGTGGGACTTTAAACTTTTTATAATGTTTGATGAACTGCATAGCATTTTTATGCATGAAATTTTTGTAAGTATCATTAGAAATTTTTCTTAACAAGTAAATCATGTTTTTTACAAATATACATTATGTGATATTATGAATCTTTTCTTGTTATTTTGATTAAATTCGGATATGATATCTAAATCCTTATAATATGATTTTCACAAACTTAAATTACTTATCTTTTATACTATGTAAGAAAGAATACTTTGAACTATTTGGCATTATGTTGGAACTAAATGCATATGCTTCGAAAACTATTTTTCTGGAGCTTGGATGAAGTATATGAATCTTGTTAAAGACATTGAGTACTCAGTAGAGGCTTTAACCATTGTACTAACTCACAATAGAGATAGATGACCTTAAATAGCCTGATCAGTTTTGGGATTCATTCTACTTCGAACAAAGTAATAGGACATTGAAATTAACCATCTGTAAGTAGCAATATCCTTAGCCATTAGCTAATAAGCTGTGTGTGAGTTGGTTGATCACTTTGTATTATTGTTGGGCAGGACACCCATCTCTAATCAACTCTTGTTAACTTCTATGTGAGATGGTACAAGAGTGAAGACCCCATACTACCACAAGAAAAATACCTTATTTATGATTTGCATTAGAGCATGGTGGAAACGTTTACTGAGTCAGCAGGATATGGTTTAGTGACAGGCTTTCAAACTTAGCACAGAGATACCTTCAACCACCAGAGGCAAGGTTTATTGAATTGGACTTTGTAGCTAGTAGGGCAAGGTTAATTAAGTGTTGGGTTTAGACTTTAACAAAAAAGCATCATCAACAGTCAAAAGACGAAGTCTATTCCCGATCTAAACATTGCATATAGGTTAACCCTCTACAGAGAAAAGTACCAGCTTAACTATAGGGCATTTGTTTTGACATAATTTAAAATTCATGTTCGTATATGTTTTTCTCCACAATAGCATATATTTCATAACATAACTACTATTTGCATTCCAAAACTTATTTGGTTAAATGAGCCACTAATACATATGGAACTCATTGAGTATAACTCACACATTTGTTGACTTCTATTTTTATGTAGGGTTTAGATTCAATCCACACTGAAATCATTGACCTGATTAAAGGATGCATAGCCTATATATAAGAGATTGGAAATGATGTATTGTAAATTATATAGTAATCAAGTTTGAATCCTTTCGGATGATTGTATAATTATGTGAAGACTTTATATTTACATTTATACACATTAGCTTTGTTTTCTTTTTTAAATGAATGTTCTTTAGCTATTATATCATTAAGACTTGACAAGTTATGAAGACTTTTAGTCTAGAGTATAGATGGAGCAATAATATAAATATTACAATTTACCTGTTTATTTGGCAAGGGGTGTAACATTTCTAGAAATATCTTTGTGTCTTCTCTCATTAAAGGTAGAGGTACTATAGATGACTTATGGCTTCCCACAGCTAGCTTTATTAGTCAGATTAAAAGTGTGGTTCATGGAAGAAAGGGTTTTTCACACTTGCAATAGGGGAAAGACAAAACTACACCATGAAAGACATTGGTAAAAAACTAAGATGATGCTACAACATTGATAAATGCTAATGCTGATAGGAATCTGCCCAAACCTCAAGGAGCCCTCAAAGAAGAGGGAAGGGGATTAAAACTACAACACTTAATGCCATGGAAAACTCTACAATTCAAGGATGATCAATGGAGAATTCAAGCAAACAAAGGTTCCAAGCCAAGATTTAAGAGAATGGTGAAGAAATGGTTGCCAAAGGGAAGAATAAATGGAGATCAATTGAAACAACAAATCATATGGAGAGTCAAGGAGATTAATCTACCAAGACCATAAAATCCTAAGGCAAAGGCTAGGATGATATGGATTTAAAAGGGGTTCCAAAGCTACAAGAAGACTCTGTTAAACTTAGAAGACCCTTCTTCATCAATTGGGGGCTTCAAGAAACATGTCCAAATGTCTAAACAAGCCAAGGGATCAAGAGGAGACCAAAAATCAAGCTAAGGAAGCTGACTTTGCAAAATAGGGGAAACCAAACAGAATGTAACCAGCGCCGGCTATACAAAGTTGAACCGGTGTTGCATGTTCATAGAAAAGATTGGCATTTCAATAGAACTGAACCGGCGCTGGTTGGAGCTAGAAGAACTAACACCAGCTCAACACTAAAGGTTGGATTTTTTAAGGAAGGCTTAAACCCACATCAGCTGGGCTTTTAACCACCGTCGAATAACTTTAGGGCATTTGAATTTCAACTAATTTTTGTTATATAATAGTTTAGTTGACTTCTATTTTAAATCCTACAAATTTTATGATGTATTTGCCTTATTTTAGGTTATTTTAAAAGGCATCTAAAAGTTAAGAATTAGTCTCAATTAGCTATGTTCTAGGATGCCTATAAATAGCTTGTTATAACATTTTTGTAGACAACTTTGGTATTGAGAAATCAAATTTTGAGAGATCAATTCTCTTGTGAGGCTAAATTCTCTTTGGGTTCTTTCATTAAATATCTGACCAATTCTTAGGTTTAGTCTTACCTAAGTTCAAGTTTTTAAACCTTTAAAGATATTTCAATGTGCAGCTCATGCTAAGGTCTTGGTTCTTTGTTGTTCTAAGGTTATAGTTTGGCTTCAAATTGAGTGCCTGGGTCTCTTTATTCTAAGGGTTCTTCAATCAATCTTGATTCTGGGGTTCTTGAATATTGATTTAGTAGATCTAATTCTAATAGTTTTGAGGTTCTAAGTCCCTAGTTATCTTAGGATTGCAAGCTTTGGGTTGTGTAACTTTTCTACTCTTTTTTTGTCTACTAAAATCCCTGATTTGGTTCTTACAATTGTTCCTTGAGTTTGCCTTTTGATTTAGCCAATAAATTCACTTAATAAGTATCCTCGAAGGACCATATCAAATTTGTTATCAGAGCTTTGGAAAGACTTTATGCTAATCAAGCATTGTTATTCAAGAAGAGTGCATGCAAAAAGAGCTTCAAAATAAAGCAATCTTGGAATTAAAATTAGGGCATCAAAAAGGTCATCAAAAAACTTAATTCTCTTAGAAAGTTGATAATATATAATTTCTGTATGACCTTGGTAAATGAAAATTCCATGTTGATTTTGGTTAATTGTGGTTCAAATTGATTGAAATTTCTAAGATGTCATGAACTTCGAAAAATTGGTTACGATGTGTTTGATGAATGGTTTGAGTTGAATTAAGGTATTGAATTGTGACCAATCTTCTTGTGAACACCTTCTATTCTTCTTTAAGTGTTGAATTCAAGTATCATTGGGGATGTACATGACCAATTGACCTATCTTAGATGTTGCCTTTTTTGTTTTAGTTCATTGAAAAATCATGAGTACCATGTTACTTATTCTAGAATGATAAGTGCTTTAAAGGTTCATGCTTATCTTTGTCTAAGTCTTGTTTAGTTACCTTTTAATTACTCAATCCACTTGAGAAAACTAGTTCTCTACATTATTAAAGGCTTCATAGTTGACTCTATTACTATTGCTCATTGAAGTCTTTGAACATCTTGTTCTTGCTCTAGCATGAATGATCTTTGAATGCTTGATTTCTTTAGCTTATGTTGTTAAATGCGACCTACGTTCATTGTGACCAAGCTCAACTAGTTACATAGTAGTTGATAATGTTGTCTATCTTTGAATTCCTATCACTCTTTCTTAGTCTTACTTAATTGCCATCTTGATTCTCTATTTACTTGTTGAACTAGGTTTTTGATCTCTATTACCTTGTTCTTCTTGTAAATTTCTTATCTTGTTTCCTATTTACTACTTTTGTTGACCTCTAACTAAGACCACCAATTAATTATCTTTAGGAGAATTGTTGACTTGTCTAGTTAGACTAATTTTCTAAGGAAATTGGAGAGGTTTTTGAGGAAGAGAACATTGAGGAATTTAGTGATTTGAAAAAAGGCAAGAGATAGAGTTTATCATATCAAAAGCCAAAAGAGTGTAAATACGAGTGAAAGAATGACCTTTGAATTGAGCGATATATGTAAGGGAGTGTTGTGAGGAATTTCCTTATCATTCTAATCAATTTTTTTGCAAGTATTTCTTTGAAAGAAAATTCACAATGACTAGTGGGAGTGAAAGTGATAGTATGACTTTGATGAGGAGTATTGTTCGAATGGGAATAGTTATGAGAAGTATGATGAATACGATTGTGAGCATGAGAGAGATTCTGGGGAAAAAGAAAATAATCTTGAGAACTTGCTTGAATATAAAGATGAGTCCTATAGAAATAGCTATGATGAAGGTTCATATATAAGTAGAGGAAGGAATGGTAGAAATAAGAAAGACTTTTGGGAGTACAATAGAGAACATGAGAATTTGAGCTTTGAAGAAGAGAAAGATCGAAATGATCATTCTTATAATGACCCTTGTACAAATACGAATATGGTGGGTTTGATGGAAAAGGATATTGGAGCTATGAAGAGGAAACCTTTGTTGAAGGAGTATAAAAGCCTTTTAAGCATAGAGTACAAAAGAAATTGAGGAGGTATGATTGCAAACTGTGTGGGAGTTTTAAGCACCCATCTTTTGAATGTCCAAGAAGGTTTAATCAAAGAATGAGTTGGAAACCTCAAACTCCTACAAGCCAAGCGCAACCAAAGAGTAGTGGAGAAATTGTATGCAATCATTGTGGAGAATATGAACATATACCACTCCAATGTCCTAAGATACATGACAAGCTTGGGCTAGAAATTGAGAAGATGAGTAAGACTCTTGATAGTATGACAGAGCGCATTGGAAAACAACTAAATAAGACACTTGAAGAAAAGGGTAAGAAAGAAAATGTGGAGTCTAAGAAAGAAGTGATGTAATATGGGAAGCCTTGAGTATGAAAAACTTCAAGAAGAAAAGAATTGGGAGAATGGACAAGGAGAAACCATTGAGTTAAAGGAAGAAAAAGAGTTTACTAATGTTGAGGAGGCTAATGTAGAATTTTTGTGTTCATTTTTTTGGAGCAACTAAGCAGTATACTAACATACTATTCTTCCTAGAAAATAAACCACACCTTTTGGGAGTAAAGAAGGAGAATAAGAAAAAAAATCTTGAACAAAATGGTGCAAAAATTGTTGAAGCATTCAAGGAATAAGGTGGGGAATGATCAAGTGTGAGCTATAGATGAAGGTCCCAAAAATACTTCAAGTACTTATGAAATAAGAGAAAGCTCACATCAACAAGAAGAGAAAATGAAGAGTTGGCTAGAAGTGGTACAAGAGCAAATGAGAAAGAGTGGAGTTAGAAAGGGTGAGTCATCTAACTCAACAGGGTACCAAGTCTGTGAAAAAAAAAAAAAGAAGAAAGATAAAATTACAGGAAAATTGGATAGTAAAGATAGGATTGAGGATGGACAACTATGTTCACTAATTAGTGTTGGGAACACTTGTGTGACTGAATAAGAAAAGGAACTACAAAGAAAAAATATCTTCTATTCAAGGTGCTATATCAAACAAAGACTGTATAGTTTGATTATTGATGGAGGGAGTTGCAAGAATATAATTACTGCTACCTTGGTGGAGGAATTAGGAATGGAAACCTTGAAACTTCCTAAGCCTTACCAACAATAGATAAATAATTGTAGAGAGATAAAGGTGCACAAACAAGTCAAGATTAAATTTGACACAAGAGAATATAAAGATGAAGTGGTGTGTGATGTGTTTCCCATGCATGTTAGTCATTTATTACTTGGAAGACCTTGGCAATTTAATAGAGAGGTGGAGTTCAATAGAAGGAAGAATACTTGCTCATTGCACAAGAATGGGAGGAAATTCACTCTATGCCCATTATCTCCTTGTGATGCGATAAAAAATCAAAACATTTAAAAAGAGGAAGATAAAATGAGAAGAGACAAAAATGAGAGAGAAAAAAGAGAAAGAGTAAAACAAAATCATGAGAGAAAAGAGATTGAGAAAAGAGAAAAAAGAGAGCTTCAAGAGAGTGAAAAACAAGAGAGTCTTGAAGGAAAGATTGGAGGAAAGAAAGATAACAAGGGGAAAATGAGTAATCTTTCTTTAGAGTTGAGAAATGAAAACAATAAAGGTGTGTAGAAGAATAAGAATGGAGATAAAATGAGAGTGATTCTTTTGAGTATGAAGAATAGGAGCCAAGAGGGTGAGATTAAAAGGAAGAATGGAGATGAGAAACACAAAGAGATCTATGTTGGGGACCATAAGCTCGTATTTTTATCTTCACATCACAAATCTTATTGGCATTCTTATGTAGGTGTTGATTCGAGGACAAATCATCTAAAAAATGGGGGATATGATAGGAATATGCTCAAGCCTCAAGGAGCCTTCAAAGAAGAGGGAAGGGGATTAAAACTATAGCACCTAATGCTATGGAAAACTTCACAATTCATGGGTGATCAATGGAGAATTCAAACAAATAAAGGTTTCAAGCCAAAAGATAAGAGAATGGTGAAGAAGTGGTTGCCAAAGAGAAGAATGAATGGTAATCAATTGAAACAACAAACCATATGGAGAGTCAAGGAGATTAATCAACCAAATCCTAAGGCAAAGGTTAGGTGATATGGATTCAAAAAGAGCTCCAAAGCTACAAGATGACACCATTAAACTTAGAAGACCCATGTTGATCAATTGGGGGCTTCAAGAAACATGTCCAAATGTCTAAACAAGCCAAGGGATCAAGAGAAGACCAAAAATCAAGCCAAAGAAGCTGGCTTCGTAAAACAGGGGAGACCAAATAGAATGGAACCGGTTCCAACTATACAAATATGAACCGGTGTCATATGTTTGCTAAAAAGATTGGCATTTCAACAGAACTGAACCAGCGCCGGCTAGAGCTAGCAGAATTGGCACCAACTCAACACTGGAGGTTGGACTTTTGAAGGAAAGCTTAAACCTGTGTCAGCTGGGCTTTTAACCGGTGTCGAATAACTTCGGGGCATTTGAATTTTAGTTAATTTTTTCTATGTAATAGTTTAGTTGACTTCTATTTTAAATCATACGACTTTTATGATGTATTTAGCTTATTTTACGTTATTAAAAATGCATCCAAAGGTTAAGAATTAATCTCAATTAGCTATGTTCTAAGATGCCTATAAATAGCTTGCTATAACATTTTTTGTAAACAACTTTGGTATTGAGAAATCAGATTTTAAGAGATCAATTCTCTTGTGAGGTTAAATCCTGTTTGAATCCTCCCCTCAAATATTAGACCAATTCTTAGGTTTAGTCCTACCTAAATTCAAGTTTTTAAACCCTTAAGGATAATTCAAGTTGTACCTCATGCTAAGGTCTTGGTTCCTTGTTATTCCATGGTTGTAGTTTGGCTTCAAATTGAATGCCTAGACCTCTCTATTCTAAGGGTTCTTGAATCAACCTTGATTATAGGGTTCTTGAATATTGATTTAGTATATCTAATTCCAATAGTTTTAAGGTTCTAAACAAGCTTTAGTTAGATAACTTCTCTACTCTTCTTTTGTCCACCAAAATTCCTAATTTGGTTCTTACAATTGTTCCTTAAGTTTGCCTTTTGATTTAGCCATGAAATTCACTTGATAAATATCCCCCAATAGCCATATCAATTGCTAAGGCAAGTTCCAACAAACAAGATAAGCTGTTTACTTAGATCAAAATATTAAGATAATGTAAAATTTTATGTAATTTAGACATCTTTCAAGTTTGTCAGTGCACATCAAGTCTAAGACAATTATCTGGTAAAGAAAATTCGATTTGCTACCGAATTAATTTATACATTTCCATTTGTATTTTTTCACACACTCAAATAAGCAACAACTTTGAGTAGTATATTACAACTACCACACTTTATTTCTCATACTTTCTATTCAATATGCACAAAAAAACTACCTTCTACATTGAGGACCAAGATGGATGAAATGATAAGTGCATAGATGAGGTAACAAATGCATACATACCCAGTATTTAGTTGGTATACATATTCTTGTTTTTTATTTTTAGAAGAAGATATTGTGTATGTTTCAATTTTATCAAGTTATTATTGGTTTTTTTTTTTTAAAAAAAGATAATTCATAGACATGTAATGACAAGTGCATAGCTTAGGTAACATATAGACAAATATGAAGTATTTAATTGGTATATTTACTTTTTGGTTTTTTTGTTAGAAAAAGAATATTGCACACACTATTGAAAAAGATAATTAATAATTGAGCAAAATCTACATGCATTTTGTGAAAACATCCACCAACTATAACTATTTGTAGTCATATACTCACGGATATTTGATAGCACCTATTTTGATTGTTATTTTCTATGTCATTTGTATCAAAATTGTTATGAAATCATGTTCAAATGACTACTCACTACTACCTTTTTACCTTCGCTTGTGTAAAACTTATGGGATGAAGAAATAGGAGAAAAAATGTGAAAATGTAGCAAAAACAGGGGAAAATTAGGGCTGAATGGCACCGCCTGGATTAGGTTGAGCGGCGACGCTTGCTAAGTAAAGAAAATAACTGCCCCAAAGAAATAGAAACCAAGCGATGCTGCTTGGAAGGCCTTGAGTAGTGCCACCTGGTGTCATTTAGTGAAAGTTCAAAGACCAAGCAGAGCCGTTTGGTGCATCTTGAGCAAAACTACTTGCTTCATAGAATCCTTCTCTGATTTGATTTCTTGCATGATTTTTGGGAAGTAAAGGCCTATAAATAGAAGTAATCAAAGAAACCCTAGTAGGCTAGGCTAGATGGAGGCTCAAGACCCAAAGGTGGTTGGCTTAAAAGGGAGAACTATCACAAGAAAGAACATCTTGGAGAAGAAAGGAGCAAAGTTCAAGGGAATTGTGGAAGATGAAGAACCCAAACTTGTTTATGAGTTTCCTTCTTTCCTTCTTCTGTATTTTTGTTTAATGATAGGTGATATTGTGTTAATTACATTTGGAGAGATGAACTCTAGTTAGATTATTGTATTGAACATTCTCTTGATTTGTTGAATTCTATTTTCTAATATTTGATTACTTGAGCATATTGTGTCAAATTGATTGTTTGTATTTACTTTCTTCTAATAATTTCGATAGATAGGGTCACTACAACATTTTTTTCCTTTTAATGACATTTTTATGTGTCACTATAGAAGATTTTTTTCTGACATTTAATCTATTATGACACATAAAAAGAGTGCCATCTAAAGTGATGTCAGGAAAAGTCTATGACATTTATAAATATCAGAAATAAATGTTACCATAAGAACCTATGATAACATACGTAAATGTGCTTATAAATTCTTCTTGTGACATTTGTTAATGTTATAATAAAGTTAAGGCAGAATAAATATTTAAATATTTTTTAATACATAATATTGTCACATTATAAAGCTATGGTGACATCTACATACATTAGAATTTATGTATTTCATGACATTTTATAATGTTAATAATTGTTTCAAATATAACATAAACAAATGTCAAAATAGTTATTGTTTTCTGACATTTAGTATAGAACATATATATTCTAATGTGACAAATTTTTATGTCGGTAATCATACATCTCATAATACTTGTGTGTGATATATTATCCCTAATGTGATAACATTTATACATGTTCTCTTCTTCTGATAACCCTGACATATAAATGTCACTATATTTCGAATATTGTAACAATTTAATATGTTAGACCATTTTCAACTAATCCCTGTGACAATTTATATTGAAAGAAAAGAAAATATCCATAAATTTAATTTAAGTTCAATGTACCACCAAAATACATTTATTATGAAATATCCTAGAATCAACTAAATAAACATCAAAGGTAATAGTACTTAAACTGTAAAAATCCTAATTTATTAATTTCTATAAGTTTGCACAAAAACCATAAAATAATGTATCCTATAAAAGTTGTAGACTAATGCCTGCTCCAAGTCAACAAACCTACTTCAATCTGGATTTCTTTCCACCTACATAACAAAAAAAATTTTATCAATTAATTGAAAAAAAATATGATTTTGACAGAGAGTGAAATGAATTTGTAATATACCAAAGAGCTTGACCAAGCAATATTAGTGCCAAGAGCATTTCCAATGGTCTCCAACAATGAAACCAAAAGCTCATCCCCAAATTTTTATATTATACCTGGCCTTTTTCTGTGCTCCAATACTCTAAAAGTCTCACAAATTGTTCTTGTATGAGACATTCATCCACAGAAGCAAGTTAAGTCGACATAGGTTGATTAAGATCAAAATATGTAGCCTTCAAATATGCCTTAAAGCTTCTCCATTTCTTTTTTTTTCTTTGCCACTCCATCATGACTATTGTTGTGTTTATCAATCCTATTGACAACTGTTATACATAAAAAGACAAGTAAAATAGAATTACCATTTAAAAGGCAACTTCAATTAACCCAAACCCCATCTCTGGGAATCAAAAAAACAAGAAGAGCATTTCTCCATTTTCAACATCATCAAGCAAAATCAATGTTTTCACTGGTTTCACAATCAGAATCGTTATGTCATCATGATGCTACTGACCCTATAAAGTTCTAGAACAAATATAACATTCAGTATGCATAATTACTATTTAAACTTCATTGGCTCATTTAAACTTCCAATATAACAATTTAATACCACCAATGAACAGTAAACTTCATCGTCCCATTCATTGGTATTAACTATTTAAACTTCATTAGCCCATACTATTTAAACTTCAAAGGCCCATGCATAATTACTATTAAAATAGAAATATAACTAGAAAATAGAAATATAACTAGAGAACTTCCTTACTCCAACAACATGTGAGCACTGAAATTTCTGACAAAAAGCATGTTATGTATGTTGTTCCTCCCTTCCTAAGCTTCAATGCTGCCAATAATATAGAAAAAGTTAGAATATAAATTTATGCTCGTGAATATAAATTTGACCCCTAGAAAGAAAATCAGAAACAGAAAATACAGTGGCAAAGCATTATGAAAGTTAGAGGAGTCAGGTAGTACTATTTTGCAATGAACTTAAAGTAGAAGAAAATACAGAAGTTATCTTAACATACCATGTCCATATTCAATACGAAAACCAAGGAACCTTGTAACACCCCACTACCTAGGCCCGACAGGGCTAGGGATGTCACCACATCCAAAGGACAAGGAGTCTTTATAACTAGGTCACACATTCAAAATAATGGAATAAAACAATACCTAAAACTTAAAACTTATACAATCTAAGAATTCAAAAACAAATCCAGAAATAAAATTATTCACTCTCAGCTCCCAAAGCATTACAAAAATAAATAATAAAATCTCTTCCAAGGTGGACAATACTAGCTACTCATCCCCACAGTAGGATCGACCTGAAATCATGGTAAAAAGGGTGATGAGATAAAAATCTCAGTAAGTCTGTGTGTGCTTTAAGTGTCCAGTGAAACCAGTTCGTGGATGCAAAGTATAAAATCTTCATAAGAGAAATACTGGCAAGCAATAAACAATAGTCAAAATCAAGAGTGGTGTTTTGGCTTCTCCAACTATACATGTACAATAAAATCAAACACATAAAAAGGTGGTCATGGGTTACCACACGTTGGGCCCCATAACCATACAACGGTCAGAATGCCACACTTTGTGCAGACTAACAAAAGATAGGTGATCGGCCTACCAGGCAAGATACTCCTCCTTCTCTATACCCAAACAAAACCGGTTGTTCATTCCGGCAACACATAGTCCACTTGACTAAAAACTGCTAGCTCGGACCGGCACGACCTACTGGACTGACATCTTATCTGGGAAGGACTCACCCCTCAAAGGTGGCCATCTACTAAGAGACTCACCCTAACCCTTCAAAGACTAGTCCTAGCTGTCCACCCTTATTGAGTACTCAACGTAATTAACCCCACTTGGGGAAAAATGAACAAAACATAGTTCCACTTGAAAATGGCAATTAAGGATTTCCAAAATCTTTGTCAAAATCAGTTTTAGAAAAAGTTTTAGGATTTGAGTAAATCTGTTCATTGATTTTTCAAATAATTTGTTTGACTAAAATGGGAAAGAGGACAATCCTCAATTGCCTTTACAGAAGTGAGTATCCATACACTCTACATTTGGCTTGCCATAATAATCATTTTGCATCAAACGGTTTTTATGTAGGAACTTACCTAATCCTTGCTCAAAGTAACGGTCTCCAACCACTGACCTAACCCCGCCTGGGTTAAACATGAGCCATAATCAAACTCAAGCCAAAGATTCACTTTCACAAATAAAACTAGCTCAACTTACTACCATCATGTCCCTAGTGTCCCAAGTTTTAAGGCTAGATAACAAATAAAAGGGTTTATAAAATAACTCTAGCTTGATATTAAAATAACTAGGGTTTGGAAAATAGGTACTATAAGTTGAAAGTTTAAATCTTGCTAAAAGTAAATTAGGGTTTATTTGATGAAGGGTCATAGGACCTAAATGTAATTATTTAAAATAATAATCTATTGATAATTAATTGTTAGAAAATAATTGGTAACTAAAATTAGTTGTAAGTAAATTTTAATAGGTTTTGATTAAAAGATAATAAATAAATTTTAATAGTATTTATGAATATAAGACTTACAAAATTAATATTTCACTTATTATGATTACTTATATAAAAGGCTTTATTTGATATTATTATTTTATATAATATCTATATATTTTATTTTTTAATAAAAGCTACCATTTATTTGACTAAAATATCACTATTTTATATATATAAGACAAAATCCACATTTTCCTAGAATTTTCGAAATTTACTAGAAGAAGTCATAGTATTAATCATTTTATTGATGAAATAAAATTAGTTTAGGGACAATAAGGTCATAATCATATTTCCACTTGCTAACCACAATTATATACTCCACTTCAATTCATCAAACCATCTAAATCATGAATAAAGGCATAAATCTAAATTTACCAAGACATAATCCAAACTCTACTGACATAAACATAATCATGGCTTTAATAATCATACATGAACATAAACCCTATTCACCAAAGGTGACATAATCTCTAACATGCTTGATCACATATACTACTCACGACATGGAGACATGCATTAAACCTTAAAAATGCCATACAATCAACCAAGACAATCAACTCATGCATCAATCTCATCTCCATCCTATACGCACATTTATTCATACTTCAATCTCAACTCATCACAACAACATATGCTCAAACCCTAATCATAATCCGTCTTCTTCCAATATCATCCTAGAGACATAAATCTAGAATTTAAAGAGAGGGTTGAAGAGGCTTACTTAATTGATGACTACCTTGGAGTAGTTTCGAAGGGATCCAACTCCTAGGAGACTTAATCCGACCAAGAGAGATGAAGGAACTATGGCCATGGTTGAAGAAACCATTCGGCCAAGAGAAAGAGAGAGTATTCGGCCAAGAGAGAGAGAGAGAGAGGGAGAGAGAGAGAGAGAGAGAGAGAGAGAGAGAAAGAGAAAGAGAAAAGAGGAAAAAAGAGTCCATTAGCATGTTTATAAATACATATATTCGTTAGAAGTTGAAGATGAGAGAAGGTGGTGTGATTGATCATGCTTACCTTGAAAATGTTCTTGAGCCTTTACAAAAATACTGGTTTTTTGATCCAAAAGAGAGAGTTGGATTTTAGTATTTGATGTTAAAAATTGCAGAAGTGGTTTCAAGGGGTGGAGTAGGTGTGATCCAGAGTTTTTGGAGAAGATTGGAGTGGTATTAGGCGTATGGATGCTAGTAGGTATTCTTGGTGTTCTAGGTGTTCTTGAAGGTTGAAGAGAATGGAAAGGATTTGATTGAAGCTGGCTGAAATTCTGTGGGATTGGAGTGGCCGAATTGTTTGACAGGTTTTGGTAGTTTATTTTTTTGGTTTGAGAGGAAAATGAATGCTTGTTGCTTGAAATCCTAAAAGAATATTTTAGAGAATGAAATTTAGAAACAAAATATGGCAAGAAGATCTTTGATAGAGGAGAGCTTTGGCAGCTCTAATGGCCGACTGGATGGCTAGGGATTCTACTGGAATGAAAGCTGTTTGAAGTGGCTTAATGGTGGCCGAAAAGAGGGAGTACAATGGTGAAGGAATGTCTGGTTGTTTAAGGGATGTTTTATGGAAGTTTACTAAAAATATTTGCTGGAATTTTGGTCTTCAATCAATGGCTTGATTGGAGTAATTGTTGGAGAAATTTTAGGGGCAGCCATGGACAGGTTTTTCGAGCAGAAGGTTGGAGAAGATGATGGAGCTTAGTTCATGGCTGTTCAAAGGAAGTTTGTACAGAAAAATGAGGAAGGTTTCGGACAAAGCTGAAGATGGTGTAAGGCTGGAAAAATTCTTGTACAGATTTTCGCTAGTTGCTGGAATTTTCTGGGCAGCTTTTGCTGCCATTTTTCAGTCAGTTTGCAGAGGATTTGAAGGGGCATTCAGAGGGCTTTCAAGGTTAGTTTCCTGCCTTCTTTATGGAGGAAAAACATGGCTAAGGTGCTGGATGAAAACTGGAAGAAAACAGCTTGGTTTAGGATCACCAAAGCTGCAAATTTGCCCAGAAATTTGTCTGGTTTGCACAGCATTTGTGCAGTCCGGTTTTGGCCTCATAATTTCAGACTTCAAGCTGGTCAAGAGGGCTATTTTTCTGCAACATTTGGGAGGGAATGATGGCTGAGAATTTTGACACTTGGACTGAACAAGAAGATGGAAAAATTCCAAATTACTTCATGAAGAAAATAAACATAGCTAGGGTGGAGTTTTGAAAGTTCAACCATGGAGATTAAACTCTTGGGAACCTTGCACAACTCCTACCCAATTTCGGCCCACAAGATGTCTTACTCTTAGACATTTTTAAACCTTCAAAGCAACAGCACTTTGCTGGAATTTTCTAGAATGAAGTTGGCTTGAATAAATTAAACATTCTAATGAATTGAAAAGTAAGAAAACTAAGGATCAAGAAGATTATGAATTCCCTTGGAAATTTTTGTAGGGCACAAGAGTAGGATTGGGATACTCCTATCATGTTTCTCCTAGGACAACACCTCTACTCTTCCCTAAAGCATACAAGGCTAAAAATGTAACCTTCCCAAACAAAAATAAAATTTAATTATGCTAAAGCTCCAATGATGGGATTTGAACCCAAGACCTCAAAAATTAATTCCAAAGCTCTAACCACTAAACCACAACAACTCTTGTTCTTATTTTCTCTCCCAAATATTTTTCCTATTTAATTCTCAAGCTATCTCCCTATTTTCACCTCAAGAAAAAATTACCATTTTGCCCTTCTTACTCAATCAAACACAAATAAGCCATTAAGGCTACAAAACATAAATCCAAAGCACATAAAATCATATAAAAATATATTTATTCATGCAAAAAAATATGATATGCATCCCAACCCCCTTTATCTCTAAGGTTGGTTTCAATTGGGTTTCACAACCCTATTGTACTAGGATATAGCCTCCTCAATTTCTTCTCTATGTTCAGTATTCTGGTGACGTTTTCCCTCCTATTTCTTCCCTTTCCTTCTTGAAATACTAATCCAAATACCTAAAACCCAAACCCTCAATTTCTTCTCCTCGCCTCTCTCTTGGCTTCCCTTAATGTAAACAGGATGCTTGTTTACAAGACACTTTCATGCTGGCTAAGGAAAAGTTTAAGCACCCTGCTAAGACAAATGAATCAAAGAAAGAAATTGGTCACCAAGTCCAAGAGTTGGTTAACACTAAGAATGTCTAACGAATTAATGGAAAGAGAGTTTTTTTAGATCTGATTGACTTCCACTTGGATTAGGAAATGATTCTTCATCCATTAACCCAGATGGTTCTATAATCTGAGGGCCAAAAAGGATAACACATACTTAGTCAAGATCAAAGTGTAATCATAATAAATGGTAGGAAAATGATGTTTCAAAGATAACCTCATCAAATGACTGAAACTCTATAAGAGCATGTGGAGAAGATGGGCATAGTGTCTCCATGAATAATGGAATACCCAATGGAAAAGCGTCATCAAGTGAAAATCCCAGTTGAAGTTGCTTATTTATTCTTGACAATTCATCCTGGCAAAGTTATACAAATAGATGAATCTTGCGGTAGAGCTTGAAGATCGAATTCTAATTCACAAAAAATCTGAAAACAATAAAACAAAGAAGCAAGGGTATGAATAAAATACATAACCTACCTCCCTCCCCCCCCCCCCCCTTCATCTCTCTTCTGAAACAAAAATTTTTCATGGGATCAGTACATTCAAACTAAGTAGCTCTGTCCTCTTTAGCAGATAAAATCACATATAAATTTAACCATCAAACAGTAGTAATCAATCACAACTTCAATAAGATGGATTAAAACTTTAGGCATTTTAATGCGGAGTAACCAAAAAAATTACCTTGCAAGAGATTCTCCTAGCAGTTTGAAACAACCAAAAAAAGGAAGACGAGCAATCACTCTTGGATCCTGTAGAGTATTCTTTAAAAATCATTTTGATATTGAGGACTATAAGTAGATTACTTCAACCGTCAAAATATTTCTTTAGTGTGACTTAAGCTAGCCAAACTAATAGTTGGTAACCATGGTTTATGCATAACCATTTCAAAATATACCCAGTAATCCTATTACCATCAGATATTATTCTAAGCATTGTACTACCACTATCCATATAGAATTTTGTATCTCCAGTGTTTCTACATCTTGAGGCCTTTGCATCCAAAGAAATAGTGGTCAAATAGCTTAAACTTATGTAGAATAGTTTCATTATACATCATTCCACTGATAGATGTGCTTCTGACTAAAACATTGTACTAAAATGTTAAGCCCAATAGCAAAAAAAAAAAAAAAAAGAAAAGAAAAGAAAAAAAATCAAATCCATGTAGAAAGAGTCGGGAACATAGGATCGATTACCATCGTCTAGCAACTCTATTGTGTGCATGATTATTGACTCTATGGCTCTCTCTAAAAAGAGTTATCTAAAGAAGAAAGTAACAAATAGAGCATGCAAAATATGAAGATTACCTCTGGCAATTTTTTATACTTATTAAAGAAAAGTGATATGACAAGTTCTTTTAATGGCCTGTCATTTGAATCAATCACTGACAGGGATTTCAAAGCAGCATATTCATCTTCTGGTGAAGCATAGCCTTGGGCTTCAATACTAGGTGTTAAAGAAAGAGCCTGTAGCCTAATATCCTCAATTAATTGGAGGTATGGATCAACCTAAAAAAAAGATATTTCAACAAGTACATTCATCACATTAACAAAATGTATAGGTATAATAGTACTTCAAAAGTAATATTTGAGCCCAAAATTGCAATTTGCAGGAAATGACCAATCTACTAGGGGTACAAATTAAATTATAGCTTTCTAAGTGTAAATTATAGATTCTTAAGTGTAAGAAATATTACTATTTCATTAGTCAATGATGATTTAACAACAAGAATCAGGTCCGAAAAATTGCCTGCCCTAGCCACAAATAAGAGCATATACGAAGCTAAGGTAAAGAGAGATCTCCTCAGACATGGTTGCAGACCACCTTCAATCAGCAAGGATTTGCATCAGAGAAAACTCCAGAAAAAAATATATAAGGTAAACTTGGCAATAGAACACACACACACACACACACACACACAAATAGAGAGAATAGAACAGCTAGTATAGCATTGTCCATTAAGCAACCAAACTTTGCCATGCTATGATTTATTTTTTAATCAACTACAAATGGTCAATTTCAGAACTCAGCATTTGATGACTGTATAATTAGTGGTCTATTGCCATCAATGATTATCACAAGGAATGATATTAAGAGTTAACAAATTAAGAAAGTACGTTTAATTTAATTTATTTCAAAGATAAAAGTAGATATTAACAAATTAACAAAGTACATACATTTCCCTTTACTTTAATTTATCTCAAGCCTAAAAGTAGACGAGCATACATTACTGTTCTCCATAAGTGGATAACACTTTTACATATTAGAGGGTATTTTTGCATTTTGCTTGTGTTTTAGCAACAGTTACTGTTCGTTCTCTAAGATTTATATAAAAACCAAAGTGTGTGTGTGTGTGTGTGTGTGTGTGAGAGAGAGAGAGAGAGGGAGAGAAGGAAAGAGTTCTTTGGTGCATTCGTTTTTGCTGTGGTTGAATGGAGTAAAACTAGACATACCCTGGCATTACTAGAATGAAGTATTGATTTCTATACGAAAATAAAGATCTAGAAGAAAAATGGATAATTGTCTTTCCTTCGTACAAACATAGGGAGGTTTAGAATGGCATAGTAAAGAATCTACATGCAGTATTCTCTGGAATACATATTGCTGGTGTGGTACTTTTGCAGATGCTATATCAATGGATATACATCAGTTGCTAAATTCAGTTTGCGAAACTTCGCTTTGTCATATTCTAGTTAATAGATCAAATAGTAATGAATGCTCTAAGGAATTCCTTTCTTCCATATTTTTTGTGAAACATAAGTTTATCTTTGTCTGTCCTGTGTATACATGTCACAAAGGTAAAAATAAAAGGGTAGTTCTGATATTTTAAATTTATGGTGCTTGGTACCAAAATTGTTGCCTACAAGTAAAATCGAAGTTACTATTGGCTGCCAGTTTCACTGAACATATCCTAGTTCTAGCATAAGTTTTAGCATGCAGGCCTAAAAATTTTGTGGCAGATCATTCCTGGAATGTTCTTCTTGTACGAAGATCACAGTAGTATTATTGGGGAATTTTTCTAGTCACACTAATAGGAAAATGGACATCTATTCCTTCTAATGATATTAACCATTGTCAAATTTCAGAATGATATATATCCTAACCAATCGAGAAACAGACAGAAAAGGAGAGGAGACAGGAACATAAATATCAAGAAAGTGACATTTGATTACGAGCATACTACACCAATGCCATGCAACAAGTCAATGCTTCTCCATATAAAAAACAAAAATAAAATGAATTCACCTATTGTATATCCTTGTGAATTTAATGGCATGTTAAGACAAATCTAACTCACCATCGTTTTCCAAGGAGATACTCCTAAGAGAAAAGGCTAACTGGAAACATCGAACTAGGGCCATGTGACTGGAATTCTGTATTAAACAACACTAGCACTCAATTCCCGAAATGATAATTATGTAGAAACAAAAAAAAAAAATATACAAAGATTAAACAAAATAGCAAAAAGAAAGGAAAACAAACAAAAATAGATTAAACTTATCAGATAACAGATTGTAATTACCCATAACACAACAATTAAACCGTTAACAGATATTTGCTGAATTTCTTTTGACCCCTATCAATTTATGTGCAAACCAAAATTCCCTTATGTTTTTGCTCCGTTATCAACACCAATAAATGCAATTACGTGTTACCTTACTATAAATATTCCTATTAAAGGTATTTCACTACAATTGGTATTGTCAATTTCTGCATGGGTCCATTCCACACATAGGCACAGATGCACAAGAAATTTCTACATGAACATATACCTACAAGAGCTTTGACCAAATCATCCTCTGCCTCTCTCAATTCCACTTGCAGCTGCCCAAGCTTTATTGAAACAACAAGCATAAATGAAAAGCTCAATCACATAAAAATGACAAATAAAAATCCATTTCAAGCAACCTCAGACCAAACAAAATTCCATAGAAGAGGGAACTGCAAAATGTTAAGAATTTAACATTTTCAAAACATGACACCCTGAAAAAAGAAAACTCTAATTTAGTTCAAAAACTGAACTTGGGATTTAACCCCAAATAAGGAAAAAAAGAAAAGAAAAGCAAAATACATAAAAATTGAACCTTGAAGTTCAAGGGTTTGCCCAACTTTAGATTTTGCAGATTGAAGAGAGTCTCGAAAGTACCCACAGGCTGAATCTATCCGCTGTTGTTGAATAGGGATTTCTCTATAGCATATCAACCTCAAATTCCCCACCTTTGCCCTCACACTTTCATCTCCTTGAGACCTAGAGATGAACTGGTAAGAGGACACACCGACCTAGCTGAAAGAGAATTCAGCAACCAAATCGAACGCGAATGAGACACGCGCACCATAATCGGAGTCTAAGGCTAAACAAAGAAGCTGCCTGGTGGTTTAAGGCTGGAAAGGGAGACCTATTAAGCACCAGAAGAACGATGCTGGCGAAAAAGAAAGGGAAGGGAGTTTTGGTGTGAAAAAATTAGCCAAGATGCCAGAATAATGTAATTTTAGTGCCTTTTTCTGCCTCATATTTTGTGTCTTTTGGCTAGCCAAGAAATAGAAATTACCTCATATCTTGTGTCTAAATTTTGGCTAAGTTTTTTGCAACAACGTACCTCATATCTTTGTCTTCTGCCTATAAATAATATTACAAATTAAGATTTTTTTAAAGAGAAATATTATACTTTAATTATGACATATAATTGTTATTATATATATTTATTGTTACACTTAATTTTAGATTATTTCAAAATTACATTATTAAACTATATTTGTAATATGTGTTGAAAAGTAAATGTCATAATAAATGTTTATTTTAACATTTCAAAAAATGTGTTATTAAAACTATGTCACAAAAGCCATTTTTTGTTGTAGTGTTAGAAGGTTGAGATTTGAATTAATTGGTTGAATGTTTGCTATCTTTAATTGACTCAAGAGATGAAATTGGGATTAGAACTTGGTAATCATTGAGATTTTTAATATCACAAAGAAATAGGGATATTGAATTCTTCCGGATTTACCTTTGGTAATTTGGAGTTTTGTGTTTAATGCTCCCTAGGACTAAGTTAATGAGATATAAATATCCATTGGTTTTGTCTAAGGATAGAAAATTCATAATTCGAGAGAAAGTGGAATTCACTGTTGTAACCCGTACCAATATTAGGTTGGTAATTTGATTTTCTTTTGCTGGTGTTAAATAGTTGGCTAATTTTGGGAGTTTCTACTTAATTACATGTCTTTGACTCTTTCTCTTATTCCTGAATATTCTTTTGACCAATCTTGTAGGGGGTTGTATTTATTCTCTATGCCTATCCTAATAATTATGTTATCGAGTAGTTTGGTCAGCTAGACAATAGGAAACGAGGTACTTACCCCATCTCTTGGGTACTTTGATAATTGCCATTATCACTTTATATTACATAATAGGTATATTTAATTAAATATGTGTTTTGTGAATAATTGTAACATTTTATTTAAAATTCAATTGAGTATGACAAACTTATCATATCACAAAAAGTACATCAATATTTATGGGCACATTTATATATTAATATTCACTTACGAGTATAATTTCGTCAGAAGAAAATATGATGAGCCTCAAATGAGATTCCAAGTAAGAAAAATACGTTCCAATGTTATGAGTAAACCAAGAAAGCTGAGTGGTACAAAACAAAATAATTTGTACGAAAATATTTCACAACTATACATTCATTAATAATTTTAAAACCATATACTCTACAACCATATAATAGAAACCTTAATAAATATGTCATGTAAAATATTAATCATTCATTATTACTCATATAACCCTCTGTCAAATATATACACCTGTATTTATTTTGGAGGATATATAAAACTATTTAACAAAAGAATTATGCAAGTCTTATATATCTTTTGTAAAATGTAATTCAATTGAATAGCTACACTACTTCTGCTAATTAGTACCATCACTCCTCCCCTCTAATTCTCATATGTACATATATTTTTTATTACTAGGTTTTATTTGGCTTCCACTGCTAACATTTTAGGTAATTACTAAATATTTTTTAAATAATTTTGAAATTTGAAAATTAAAGTTTAGATATTTAATTGTTGATTTAAAAAAAAAATTGAAGTCTTAAATTTTAACTATGAATTTGAAGATTTAATTAATTATAATTTATTTTTATATTATTTTTGTTATAATTTAAATTAAATAGAAAATAATAATAATTAAATAAATATTTAGATTAATTAGACAAATATTTAGTATATTTAGATTTCAAATTTAAGTAATTTTTATTTCATTTTAAATTTATAATAAGATTCCACTAAATTAATTAAGAGATAAGTAAAATATATTACTAAATGCATTAAACTAATTAAATACTTAATATTATTTATTATTAAATACTCAATTAAATAAATTTTTAATTTTTTAATTTTTGCTCAACTTCCCTAATCGTTAGTCGATGTTTTTCCACGTTTTTTGTAGCCTAGCCCAACTATAATTCATTTATTGAGTGCATTTTATCAGTCAACCATGGGTCAAGCCCAAAATCTCTATTGAAACTTACTGATAGGTTCCACAAAATATCTTTAAGAAGCCCAAATTCCTAACTCAATCGACTTCGCGCAACCATCTTCTCCCCCCCTGCTCAACCTAGTCGCAGAACAGGCCGCCCGTTCTTCCTTCGTTCTCTCACACCTTCAACTATATTCGTTTTCCTCATCTTCTCCCTTCCCTCATCTCTCAAGCAAGCCGACCATCTGCTACGCTGAATACCGACCAAACTCCAATATCCTTCGACTTTAAACTCAAATCCATTTTCCTCTCTGCGCTGCTTCTCTGTTCTTCCTAGCTTCCTGCTGAATTTTTTGTCAACGTCATTGAATCATTTTCCAATTGAGCTTCCCGGTCAAGTTCAATATAACAATCAAAATGGTGAAGAAAAGCAAAAGTATGCAATCGTTTTCTTCCCTTCTGTTTTTTGCTAATCTCTTGCAATTTTTTGGTTGTGAAATCTGTATAAGAAAATTTGTTCTTTTGTGGACTGCAGAGAGTAAGAGCAAGAGGGTTTCTTTAAAAAAGAAATACAAGATTATTAGGAAGGTGAAGGAGCACCATAAAAAGAAGGCAAAAGAGGCGAAGAAGCTTGGGCTGCACCGGAAACCAAAGGCTGAGAAGGACCCGGGAATTCCCAATGATTGGCCGTTCAAGGAACAGGAGCTCAAGGCCCTTGAGGCACGCCGAGCCCGTGCCCTGGAAGAACTTGAGCAGAAGAAAGCTGCCCGCAAAGAGAGAGTATGGGATTTGAGTACCAATTTTTAGAACTGTCAATTCATTTCTCTGTTTATTGTTTAGTTCTCAGATAGAGGTATCTCTCAGTTATGCTTCAGTTGCCACAATTAGAGATTACTTTCCTTTAAAGAGATTGGATTATACTTTTAATTGCCCTAATTTCTCTATTAAGACATGTAGTTCTAAGTTGGTTTTTATATGTATTACAAGCATTCTTTAATGGTGACATTTTGGGTGATTTTGTTTGTGTAGCACAGATACAGTTGCACATGAAAAATTTTATGGTTTTGCTGTTCATTGTGGTTGTGGGAGTCATAGTAAAGGACATTCTGTGCTGAACATAAAAGGAATGATCTACCATATAAAAAATTCATCAGTGTGAGCTGAAAAAGTGGTCTTCTGCTTTGAATGCTAAAGGTCGTGCTTCAGTTTTTCTTTGGGGTTGGCTTGAATTATAATACTTTTGAGGCCACCAAGGAAGTTTGGAACCCCTCTACAGTACTTAAATTACTGTTTAGAAGCAATCTGCACTCTAACTGGTGATGTAACATATTCAATTTTACTATAAAGCACCATGCACTTCAATCATGGTTTGACATTGCACTTTAACAACACAATGCCTTGCTATAATGATAAATTTAGTTCCCAGGCTGGTAAATATAATTTTCCAGTTCTATGTTAATGCATTTTATTCTTTCTCTTCAATTATTTGTAATTGACTCATTTATTTTGTGTTTCTTCAGGCACAAAAGAGAAAGCTGGGACTGCTTGAGGATGACAATGCATCAAATTTTGAAGTAGGTGTTTCAACCAAAAAACAGAATTTTGGAGAAGACTGGTCTAATATTAATTCGACTTCAGTTGGAAAAAACAGAGGTTTGTTCAAGATTAATGTGCTTGATAGATTTTCTTATATAGGATTTAATTTTTCTATTAGATCTTCCTTCATAGGATGTAATGTTCTCAGTCCTTTTTTTTTTTTCTCTTTAACTATCTCACACTCCTTTCTTTTGTAGACAACTCGGATAGAGCTTTCTATAAGGAGCTGGTCAAAGTAATTGAAGTGTCAGATGTCATTTTAGAAGTTCTTGATGCTCGAGATCCTCTTGGTACACGCTGTGTAGACATGGAGAAAATGGTGATGAGATCAGGACCTGAGAAGCATATTGTTTTGCTGCTAAACAAAATAGGTTTACTTCTTTAGTTGTTGGACACCTTATATGAGCTTATTTGCATAAGATATATAATTCTCTCCGTAGCTGTTGCTTCTCTTGGTTAGGATTCTTTTTATCAAATGGAAACACAGAGTCACATGGTTAGCATAAGAAATAGTGTACTTTATTGACTTTATCCCTAGAATTATGTGATAGTGCTACCAATGAATTTACAGAATTTTAATTCTGAATCCTAATGGAAGTTCTAGGATTTGAGATGAGAATCTTAAGTTCTTAGTTTTGTTAAGCAACTATTTTTTTTGCCCCCCCCCCCCCCCCTTCTTTGTCAGATCTTGTTCCTCAAGAAGCTGTTGAGAAGTGGCTAAAGTATCTTAGAGAGGAACTGCCAACAGTCGCTTTTAAGTGCAGCACCCAGGAGCAAAAGTCAAATCTGGGTTGGAAAGTTTCCTCAAAGGCTGGAGAGACGGGCAGTCTGCTGCAAACCAGTGATTGTCTTGGAGCAGAAACTCTTATAAAATTGCTAAAGAATTACACAAGAAGCCATGAGGTATTAGCTTGTGAAAATTGCTTAGCATTACCCTAACAACCCTTGCCTTGTGTGAAATTGAAATAATTATTCAGTACTGTGCTGCATAAGCTTCCCTCTAGATATGCTACATGCTGTTTTAGTTAAGTGATTTTCTGATCTATAAAGATAATTCTTAGACCTCTTTTTTTTTTTTTTTTTTGTTCTTGGTACCTCATGGCTTGTCTGTTGGTTTAGTGAAAACCTATTTTACTGCTTATATGTTATACAACTTTGCTGTACATTATTTTTTCAAACATTGGCTTAACCCTTTCATTTTCTACCGCTTCAATTTACTATAGCCTGGTCTTCACATTTTCTTTTTGATGGAAAAGACACTTGATATTTTTCATTTCTTGTTTTACAGAATAAATTATTCTTTCTCTGTAGGTGGGTGAGAATTCAGGAAAGTTATATTCTATGGCATGCATTATCACTGGGGTTTTGACTTTTTCATTGAGTTGTGGTCTCTGGGGACTCTTGTAGTTATTATACTGTTTCAGTTCGTTTATGAGCTGCCATCATGCGTCAGCCAAAAATGGAATATTTATGTACTGTGTATGTGATTGAACATACAGACAAGTTTGACTGCTATGACCGAAGTTTGTGCATGTGTGGTTTATAGCAAGTCTCCCAAAAAATTTGGATGTTCTACTGAAACTTAAGAATCTTCGATAAATCTCTGTTGCTCTTTGTAGTGCCATGAGTTAGGTCTTCTTAATTGTAAATCACTGGAATATAATGTGATATTTTGTTTACACTTCTTGGACAGAAAACTGTGGCTTTTTAATGACCTTTTCGTAGTTGCTCAGGTGACTTGCCCAAAGTTGGCTTTGCATAATTTATGCGTTTCTAGTACTTTGTAACTTCACCATCCCCTTTCCTTCTCTGGAATACCAGAGATGGGGAAATAGGAGCAAAGAGTTTTGCTTGACTGGACTTGTGTGGCACTTGATACCATGCTTTTGCAGTTGTTTGCGAGCATCCCTTTCTTATTAGATGATCACAAATGTGGACACGAGGGGCAAATCTTTTACTTCTTGACACTTATATTTATTGTAGTCATTTCTGATCTGATGTGATCTTTCTTGCCCATCATCACTTCATTTTGTCTATAACTGGCCTTTATGCAACTGAAATTTGATATTTATTGAAGTTTCACAAAGTACAGATATTAGTTATTCTGTATGAGATGGTTTTCTTCATTAGCATATTATCTTTTATATATATGTGTGATTCTGTTGGTGCCTTTAACCATCTATACGAAGCATCGACTAATAGCAAGTATTTTCCACAGATCAAGAAATCTATTACAGTTGGTATTATTGGCCTACCTAATGTTGGTAAAAGCAGCTTGATTAATAGCTTGAAGAGATCCCATGTTGTCAAAGTTGGTGCTACTCCAGGATTAACAAGATCTATGCAAGAAGTTCAGTTAGACAAGAATGTCAAATTGTTGGACTGCCCTGGAGTTGTTCTGCTTAGATCTTCTGAAAATGATGCATCTATAGCACTTCGAAATTGCAAGAGAATAGAGAAGTTGGAGGATCCAATTGGCCCTGGTAATTGAATTCTATTTGTTCAGGTTAGTGTGAATAATTTTTTGTCAATTGTCTGCAACCTTAGTGGTTTCGAATATTTTGCAGTGAAAGAAATCCTCAAGTTGTGTCCAGTCAGATTGTTGGTAACTTTGTACAAGCTCCCTGGCTTTGATTCAGTTGATGACTTTCTTCAGAAGGTTGCTACCGTTAGGGGTAAACTGAAAAAAGGGGGCATTGTGGATGTTGATGCTGCTGCTAGGATTGTTTTGCACGACTGGAATGAGGGTATGCACTATTAAATTATGTTCTTCCCGTCTCCTGTGTGAATTTTTGGGAGTTAAGTTACTCTCATAACATTAATAGAATTGAGTTACTAGCCTGGTGATACTTTGGAATTTGACACTATTAAGCTTTGTTCCAGGTAAAATTCCTTTTTACACAATGCCTCCACCTAGAAGTGATGGAGAACCTTCTGAGGCAAAGATTGTCTCAGAAATTGGAAAGGAATTCAATGTGGACGAAGTTTATGGCACTGAATCCTCATTTATTGGCAGCCTGAAATCAGCAAATGATTTTAACCCTGTTGAAGTCCCATCAAACTGTCCTGTCAATTTTGATGAGAGGATGCTAGAGGTTTGTGATCTCTCTAAATGTCTCTTTCAGTAATGTACTGTACAGTCTTTAAATTTTCTTATTCTTAGGGTCTTGTGCATCGTCTCTTGTTGCATACTCTGCATTCCTGCAATCGTTTCCCTTGAAACACCAGGATTTGCACATCAACTACTAGCTTTCAGATTTACATCCTTTTCAGATTGGAGAAAAGACAACTGTCTTGGCAATAACTTAATGTCTAAAACATAATACGTGAGATATTTTATTCCCATAAGGACAGATTTGTCTTGTACGGCTTACCTTCTACATCTCATGATTGCACGAGTTCCACTTTATCCTTTATATTAGGCCCATCAAAGAACTTCTGAGACACATTCAAATTCATTTTTGGGTGGTTTGCTGCAGCGCTTTCTCTAATTGCTCTAATGTGTGTATGTCAACTTTGCTATTGCGATCATTTCTTTCTTTTGTGACAATTTGATATTTGGTTTTGTGAAGTAGAATTCTCCCTCGAGTCAAACCTCAAACCGAATATAGGCATTATAAAGAATGCATGCCACTTGACTTCATGTATGCATTCTGCAGGCTGATGCTCAATCTGCAGCAATGATGGAAAGCAACGATACAGAAGCCAACATGGCTGATGCTAACGACCAGCCCATGGGATCCGAAGAGGATGAAGCAGTGCCAGCAAAAACCCAGACTGCCAATAGTAGACAAAATGAGAGGTTATATGCTGAAGAAGGCATGCTCAATACCAAGCTAAGAAAAGCAGAAAAAAAGAAGATGATGAACAAATCAGCAATGATGGAAGATGATGATTACAACTTCAAAATAGATTACGTCAGAAAGGATATTGCAATGGATGCTGACGAGGAAGATGGAAAGGCTGATGAAATGGGCAAAAACAAATTCGAGCTGCCATCAGGAGTTGACCTGGAAAATGAATCCTGAAATGGGAGTTGCTATTTTACAATTTTGGCCTTTTTGTTATTCAGACGCTATGTATTTGTATGCCATCCGGAGTTGTGATGTTTATCATCAACAATGTTTTTGGTTTAATATTGGTTCTCTCTCACTTTGAAGTGTCACCTAAGGTTTTTACATATAAATAGAAGAACTTTAAATCTTGTTGTGAATATGATAGAATTAGTGAAAGTTTTACTAATTCTATTAGTGGATATGGATGTCTACTATTAACACTATTAATACATATTAGTGGAGTTAGTAGAGACAATACTAATACATTAGTGGGAATAAATTATTAACTTTACTAATAAGAGTTGTATAAATTGAGTTTTTTTTTAAACTGGAAAAATATTTCATTTTTGTGAGAGAATTGTGAGAGAAAAGAAAGAAAAGTTTGAAGAAATTTTTTTGCATAATAGCCAAATCTATTGGTGTATCTAAACCTTCTTTGAAAGTTGATTGAACAATAATTTGAATAGCTCCTATATGAACCCATCCTAAAGTGGAACGAATATCAGGAGATATTTTCTGCAATTTATTTTGTAAATCTGCTTTGGTGAGTAAAGGAATCATTACTTTATTTCCTCTTAAGGAAATATCTAATGCTCTTTCTTGCATATTTATTCCATAAAATAAATGATGCTTTCTAGTTAATATATTAAATTTATCAAAATTAGAAACTTTAAACCCATCATAATTTGATAAAGAAAAATTTTCCTTTTGGATCTGTTTAAGTTTTCTTTTATCAATTAATATATTTTGTTTATATTCTCCCGAATATTCTTCAATAGTATTTATTATACCAGAACTAGAACTAGCAATATTACTAGGATCCATTTTCTTCTTCTGAAGATAGATAATCAGATTCGGTTAGGATAAATATGCTCTCATCCGAGCTTACTTCTTGAAATTCATTTATTTGGACAAATTCTCCTTGAGAGATTAACCATTCTATGTCATTATCAATTTCAAAATATTTTTTATTTTTAAACTTTTTAGGACACCTATTTGCATAATGTCCAACTTCATGACAATAATAACAGCGACATTCTGTTGCTTTTTCATTGGCTTTAGTGCCTATTTGCTTTTTTCTTTTAAATGTTTTCTTTATGGGTTTTTTAAAACCTTGCGATTTGAAATATCTAGCTTTCTTTCTTTTGAAGAATTTTCTTTTATCATATCTTCTTTTCTTGAATTTCTTTTTTATTTTTTGATAATAAAATGGACTATCACATCCAATTAATAAAGGCATTTTAGGTGTATCACAACATAAAGCTATACGCTTTTGTAATCCTTTAGTTCTTTTTGCTAAAATTGCATCAGCACACCATTCACTTAATTTATCTTTAACATGGGTTATTCTTTTTCCTAATGTATCAGTGGTTCCTGGATTATAGGTGTCTATCAACTTTTTACCCCAAGGGTCCGGTATTTTAGCAAAGAACAAAGATAAATAACTTTGCATTTCTGAGACGCGATTATATACATGATAATAGTAATCTTGAAAAACACAAATATATTTTTCAATTTCACAGATATCACATAACTGCAGTCGTAATAATGCAATTTTATATTTATTTATGGTTGCAGGATCTTTAATAATACTACCTTCACCAACAAATTCTAATCTTAAAGCTTCTGCAGCTCTTGTGATTAAATTTGACATATTGTCATCTGTATCAAAAATAGTTTGTTTAGTGGCATCATCAAGATTTTGCCAAAATCTTAGTGTACTACTAATCAAACTTCTTTCTAAAAAGTGTTTTGTAGTCTCATAATCCATTTTGTTAACTGTAATAGCAATTCTCATTGCTGTTTCCCATTTATCTATGGCATATTCTGTATTAGCAATACAATCTAAATTTAAATAAATTCCAAAGGGATTAATAGGTTCATTTTTCATAGCTCCAAGAGGAGTAAAAACTTGATCCTGTTGGATTGTTGTACTTATTCCAGCATATCCTTTTGCTGGTTTAGTAAAACCAGTATATGAAGATGGGGGATTCCTGCTTGTACTTGGTATATCTATAAAACTTTCTTCTGATTTTGTTATTTCTCCTGATTTGATATTTATAAAATTATCTAAAAGAGATAAATCTCCAATCTGCGTGATTAAATTATCAATATCTGGATTAGATTCTGAATCTGAATTTACCATTTTAAAGTTTTTCCTTTATATCCTTGAGGAATTATTAGTTGATTTAGTAAATTAGCTAAACTGGGTTTTTCTTCGGATTTAGGTAATTTATTTATAAGTTGTTTAACTTCATCTAAATATTGGAGGATACGAATACCATAAAAGATTATTGTTTTTTGTAATTCAATTAAATTTGTATCAATAGGTAATTGTTGATTCTTTTCTGATAAATCTTTATATTCTAGTTTATTTTCCATAAGTTTTTCTTTATTTTTATCCATTTAGATGTGCATTATGATAATGCTGAGCTAAAGATTTATGAAGTTCAATTTGTTTTTCATAAATTGGGCACCAAAGTACTAAAGCCTTATTGTAGGATTCTTCAGCTTGTTGTAAAGCAATTTTATGTCCATACCTACGACTATTATTCAAATGCCATTCAGCAAAATCACAAGACTGAGATAATTCTCTTTCTTGTCCGTCAATTTCTTTTATTTGAGCTAAAAGAGTAGCACAGATTTGACAATTACAAGTTTTACAAAAACTTTTACAAAAAGGACTGGATTTATCAGTTTGAGAAGAACTAGAATTACAATCCATAACGTTGATGATATCGATCAATATGCTGCTGTACTTCTTCAACTAAATGAAGTTTTTGAATAACAAAAAAGTGTAATTGCTCTAATCTTTCTGTATTAACTCTTCTTGTTTGAACAAGTCTTGTACTATTAAATCCTGTGGATTCTAAACCGGCAAAAGCTCGATCTTAATAAGACAATATTTCTCTCAAAATCCAAAAGAAATTTATTTAATTTTAAAGATATTTACAGAAATGGATATCATGTTTAAATAAATGAAGAAAATGGTATTAAGTATCTTTATATTACTCAAATTAATTTGAGTAAAAAATCTGTATTAGAAAAATTACCATATTTTTTTACTGGCCTATAACAAAAATATATACAATTGAAATTCATCATCTAATAAACTAGAAATTTACTGATCTTACTACTTTTAACATTTGGCATGACCAGTTGGGTCGTTCGGGATCTACCATGATGAGAAGAATAATTGAAAATATATATGATCATCTATTAAAAATTAAAAAAGATATTGACATTAAAAAAATTTTCATGTGTTGCATGTGCCCTAGAAAAATTAATTATTAGACCATCACTAGTAAAAGTAGGAGTTAAAGGTCTTACATTTTTTGAACGAATTCACGGAGATATTTGTGGACCTATTTATCCATCATGTGGACCGTTCAGATATTTTATAATCTTAATTGATACATCATCCCGATGATCACATGTGTGTTTATTATCTACTCGCAACCTGGTATTTGTGAGATTACTTACTCAAATAATTAAATTATGAGTACAATTTCCTGGCCATCAAATTAAAAATATCTGTTTGGATAATATTGGTGAATTTTCATCATATAATTTTGATGCATATTGTATGTCAATTGGAATTAATGTTGAACATCATATAACTCATGTTCATACACAAAATGATCTTGCTGAATCTTTTATTAAAATATTACAATTAATTACTAGACCATTATTAATAAAATAAATCTTCTAACATCTACCTGAGGATATACTATTTTACATGATGTAGAACTTGTACGTAGAAGGCCAATTAATTATCTCTCATTTGCAATTAACTTTTAGTTCAGAACCAAATATTACTCATTTAAGAATTTTTTGGTGTGCTGTATATGTTTCAATTGCACCAAAGCAACGTACAAAGATGAGTCCTCAAAGAAGAAAGTAGATATACATTGGATATGATTCTCCCTCTATTATCAAGTATGTTGAACCATTGATAAGAGATGTATTCACAGCAAGATTTGCTGATTGTCATTTTGATGAATCATTATTCCCTAAATTAGAGGGAGAACATAAACAGCATAAGAAATATCTTACTTAGACAACATCATTAAATTATCTTGATTTGCGCACAAGGTCGTGTGAACTTGAAGTTCAAAAGATAATTCATTTGCAAAACATTGCAAATCAAATGTTAGATGCTTTTGTTGACTCTAGAAGAGTAACAAAATCGCATATTCCAGTTATAAATATTCCTATTCGAATTGAAGTCCCAATAGAATAAAAGATTATTCATATAGCTGCTAAGTCAAAAGCACGTCAGAAGCATGACCGACCTCTTGGTTCTAAAGATAAAAATCCTCGAAAGAAAAGAGGATTAAATAATGCAGATGATCATATTGAAGAAAAAAAATGAAAAAGACTAAAAGAGAACTAATGACAAAGAACCAGAAGTTGATGAAAGTAACACTGAAATTTCTATCAATTATACCACTTCCGGTAGAAGTTAAAATTGGATAGAAACAGTTATTGATAATATGTTTACATACAATATATCTTTATCATGTATGATCTTGAACCAATATCAATTGATGAATGTTGGCATAGAAAAGATTAGTTACAATGGAAAGATGCGATTCAAGTAGAATTAAATGCGCTTACAAAGCGTGAAGTCTTTGGACCTACAGTCTGAATACCGAAAGGTGTAAAACTGTTTGGTTATAAATGGATATTTATGTGAAAGCGCAATGAAAATAATAAAATCGTACGAAGACTGCAGGTCCGAAGACTTCACGTATTAAGAAATAATAAAGTTAGTAGCTCAAGATTTTTCACAAAGACTAAGTATTGTTTATGATGAAACTTATTCTTCTGTTGTTGATGCTATTACACTCCGATATCTTATCAGTTTGGCAGTACATGAACAGATAGATATGCGCTTATTAGATGTTATCACTGCTTACTTGTATGAAAATTTAGAAAATGATATTTACATAAAAATTCTCGAAGAATTTCGCATGCCTGAAACATATAAACATTATCCTCGTGAAAATTACTCCATCAAGTTACAGAAATCATTATATAGCCTAAAGTAATCTGGGCGCATGTGGTTCAATCGTCTTAGTGAATATTTATTGAAAGTGGGATTTAAAAATGATCAGATATATCCATGTATTTTTATTAAGAAATCTGGTTCTAAATTTGCGATATTAGCTATATATATTGATAATATTAATCTTATTGGAACTCCAAAAGAGCTCTAAGAAATAATTGATTATTTAAAAAGAGAATTCGAAATAAAATTTTTTGGTAAAACTAAATTTTGCCTTAGTTTACAAATTGAATATTTGAAAAATGAAACATTTATTCATCAATCAACATATACAACAAAAGTTATAAAAAGATTTTACATGGACAAAGCACAACCATTGAGTATTCTAATGATCGTCTGATCATTAGATGCGAATAAAGATTATTTCCGACCTTAAGAAGATAATGAAGAACTCCTTGGTCCTGAAGTACTATATTTCAGTGTAATTGGTGCATTGATGTATCTTGCTAATAATACACGACCTAATATTGCATTTGTTATTAATTTATTAGCAAGATTTAGTTCTTACCAACACAATGACATTGGAATGGAATAAAACAAATCCTTCGATATTTCCAAGGTACAATTGATCTCGAATTATTTTATTCAAATAAAACCAGCCAAATATTGATAGGTTTATGCAGATGCTGGTTATTTATTTGATCTATATAAAGTACGTTCTCAAATGGGTTATCTATTTATATGTAAAAATACTGTTATATCATGGTATTCTATAAAACAATCTATAATAGGTACTTTCTCAAATCATGTTGAAATTATAGCCATTCATGAAGCAAGGGAGAGTGTTGTGAATATGTTAGAATTAGTAGAAACTCCACTAATTCCATTAGTGGATATGAATGTCTACCATTAATACCACTAATACATATTAGTGGAGTTAGTGAAGATACCACTAATACATTAGTGGAAATAAACGATTAACTCCACTAACAAGAGCTCTATAAATAGAGCTCTTCCCAAGCTTGAAAAATATACCATTTTTGTGAGAGAATTGTTAGAGAAAATTGTGAGAGAAAAGAAATAGAGAAGTTTGAAGAAATTCTTGTGCAAATAATAGTTAGAGATTTATTGTATATAGATTTTATTCTGACACTGTCAAAATTTTATAACAAATCTGAAGTTATTAGAGATTTTTTTTTTTGGAAATTATAAAATTAGTGGAAAACTTAATAGTTAATTAATATAATAATTTACTACAATAATAAATAATAAGGGTAATTAAAAATATTAATATATTTTTTGTTACAAAATGACAAATAATGTAGAAAAAGTAGCTTAAAATGACAATTAGAGAAAAAAATGGAATGAGTAATTGGAATCACAATCTGAATGGCATTAAAAAAATAGGAATAATTAGTATAAAAAAATCATAAAAAGACAATTAAAAAAAAAAAAAAAGAGGAAGTCATTGGAATTAGAGAATACAAATAATTAATAAAAATATCTTAAAACAACAATTTTTAAAAATGGAAGGAGTAGTTGAAATCACAATCGAAATGGCAAATTAAAGACTAAGAATAATTAGTATTTTTAGGTTAAAGGCAAAAATGCCTTTCAAAAATATATAATTTTTCAATTATACCTCACATTTAAAATTCAATAATACCACCATTCTTAAATTTAAATTAGGGTTAAAAGCAAAAATGCCCTTAAAAAATGTACACTTTTACAATTATATCCATCGCATTTAAAATTTAGTAATAGTACCATTCTTAAATTTAAATCCTTTTAGATATACCCATCACATTTAAAATTCAGTAACAATATCATTCTTAAATTTAAATATTCTTCTTAAATTTAAATTCTTTCAAATATACCTCTCACATTTAAAATTTAGTAATAGTACCCTTCTTAAATTTAAATCTTTTTAAATATGCTAGTCGATCAAGAATTTAATAGAATGCTCCATATTTGACCCTTTAAAATGACGTGATTGCAATATACTTATTATTGTTACAAGGGCAAATTGGTAATCTCAACTTTTGTCTTCTCCAAACAATGTTTTTTTTTTTTTTTTGGGTGAGAATGAAAAAATTGCTCCATTTTTGTAAATCTCATAGGAGCGATTTTGATTATAATAAATCCTTTCTACCAATGATTTTGATGATAATATTCAATATTTGTGAGATTTATAGTAATAAAGTAATTTTTTTCATTCTCACCAAAAAACATTTATTGGTTGGTGAAGATAAAAGGTGAGATTACCAATTTGTCCTCAATAATAATGATATATTATAGTCACATCCTTTTAAATAGTCAAATGTGGAGCATCTCATTAAATTCTTGATAGAATGGTATATTTGAAAGGATTTAAATTTAAGAAGAGTAATATTATTGAATTTTAAATATGATGGTATATTTGAAAAGATTTAAATTTAAGAATGGTATTATTATTGAATTTTAAATATGAAGAGTATATATTTGAAAGAATTTAAATTTAAGAAAAGTATTATTGCTAAATTTTAAATGTGAGGGGGTATAATTGCAAAATTATATATTTTTGAAGGGCATTTTTGCATTAGCCCTTTAAATCATTTCAAGTATAACCATCACATTTAAAATTTAGCAGTAGGACCCTTCATAAAATTAAATCCTTTAAATATACCATTATATTAAGAATTTAATGGAATACTCCACATTTGAATGAAAAATCCTTTCAAATATGCCTCATACATTTAAAATTTAGTAATAGTACCATTCTTAAATTTAAATCGTTTCAAATATACCATTCAATCAAGAATTTAATGGGATGTTCTACATTTGGCCCTTTTAAAGGACGTGATTACAATATACTCACTATTATTAAAGATAAATTTGTAATCTCAACTTTTATCTTTTCCAAACAATAAATGTTTCTTGATGAGAATGAAAAAAATTACTCTATTCCTGTAAATCTCCGAAATATTGAAAATTATTATAAAAATCATTAGTAGAAGGGGTTTTGTTAATCTTCAATGGTTATATCGTTTTTATGAAAATATATGTAATCAAAATATATAGTCATTGAAGATTATAATAAAAACTATTCGTATGAGGGATTTATTATAATTAAAATCGCTCTTGAGATTTTTATAAAAATTGAGCAATTTTTTTCATTCTCACCAAGAAATGTTCATTGTTTGGAGAAGATAAAAGCTAAAATTACTAATTTATCCTTAATGATAATGAGAATATTGTAATCACACCATTTTAAATAGTTAAATGTGGAGCATGCCATTAAATTCTAGATAGAAAGGTATATTTGAAAGGATTTAAATTTAACAATGGTACTATTGTTGAATTTTAAATGTAAGGGGTATATTTGAAAGGATTTAAATTTAAGAAAGATACTATTGTTGAATTTTAAAAGTGAGGTGTATATTTGAAAGGATTTAAATTAAAGAAGGGTATTATTGCTGAATTTTAAATGCGAGGAATATAATTGCAAAAGTATGTATTTTTGAAGGGTGTTTTTACCTTTAACTTGTATTTTTTAAAAATATATTTTGCAACCAAATTAGCTAAGTTTGAGTTCTATATGATTTTCTTTTTGGGCAAAATATGTCAGATACCCTTAAACTTTTACAAATTTTAATTTACACTATCGAACTTTAAAATATGTGAATTTTGGCCCTTGAATATTTGAAACATCTAAAAAATAGTCCTTATGTCAATTGAAATTATTAAGTACTCATACAAGTTCATCAGATGGCTTTCACATAACCTGTTTTAGAAACAATTTATGGTGCTTTCTTCTTTTCCAAATTTTCAGTGAGAACGATTCTCAGTAGTATTTTCCGTTTTAAAGCTCAAAACAACAACCAATTTGTTAGTTTAAACAAAACCAAAATAGAAAATTAAGATGAAATGGAAGGCAACAACCATGCTCTTGAAAACATTTTTCTGTAGAAAATTCTCAGCACCTAAAGAAAGCATCTTTTGAAATACGCTGTGACTTTAACACAATCATATTGTGCTACGGACCCAACCCATAACGCTCGAAACAATTTCGACTCGAGTGAAAACAATTTTCACAACAAACAAAGATAAACACAAATCCATGAAAACAGTTTTTCATGCCAAACAATGTCCGTAGACCACACATAGCATGGCTTTGATACCACTGTTGGGTATCTCAAGCTCGTATCCTATACAGCGCAGCGGAAAATAAACGAGATACCATCCCAGGACCCGCCTATGTGTGGAAAATAAGACATAAAGATAATAAAGGTAGCAGTTTTTTACCTTTGTTTGATCGTCCAAAGAACAAAATTTCTTCTTTAAGTCGAGGCGCGATCCAGCAATCCTCGTGATCAACCTTCACGTGAGTTGAACGTCTAACCACTATAATCACAGTGTGTGATTATCTCTAACAGTAATCCACACAGAGGAATATTCAAACTCCAAACTTTCCTGTGCTAGCAGGAACAAGATGGCGGCTACGGTTGTTTCTCAAGACAATCGAGAGAGATAAAGAGAAGAGAAGGTCGAGTGTTGTTGGTTTTTTGTGTGTCACTTTTCAGCTAGGGTTTCGTGTGTCTTGTTAATATGTCACACGAAATTTCCCTTCCCAAAACTGAGAATTCTAATCCTATTAGAATTCCCTAATTGTAATTGGAAATATCATATTTTCACAATTACAACTTGGATCACAAATTATAACTAATTATAATTTGTCCACAATAACTTCTCTTTCTCTCAATTAACCACATTATGTTATCAAATAACATCTTGAGTATATAATCCTCTATTGTGTGTGACCTATTAGGTTTCCCAATCAATTAGCAGTGAACATGAATTAATCCAAACGTCTTTGAGATTAATAATCCATAATTAATTAGAATTAATCTTATTAATTCTAATTAGGATTGGTTTATTAATTCATCAATTAATAAATCCATATTCCCATATCATGAGTGGTATCTAGCAATACATCATGACCATCTAAGAGTCCAGGAAGTCAAGTGGCTTGACATGAACCCTTCAATAACAAACTTCAAGGCAATTAACTCCTTTCACCATACAATGTCTCATTCGATTTGGAGTATGAAATTAGTGCCAATTCCCTCCAGAAATAATTCTGGCCCGAATACAATAGTACTTGTGTGAAACCCCAACTAAAACCAACCTTGGAGTAAGGGGGTCGGGATGCATATCATATTTTTTTGCATGCATAAATATATTTTTGTATGATTTTATGTGCTTTGGATTTGCGATTTGTAGTCTAGATGGCTTAATTGTGTTTATTGAGTAAGAAGGGCAAAATGGTAATTTTGCTTGAGGTGGAAATAGGGAGATAGCTTGAGGATTAAATAGGAAAAATATTTGGGAGAGAAAATAAGAATAAGAGTTGTTGTGGAGTAGTGGTTAGAGCTTTGGAATTAATTCTTAAGGTCTTGAGTTCAAATTCTATCATTTGAGTTTTAGTATGATTAAATTTTATTTTTGTTAGGTAGGCTATATTTCGACCCTTGCATGCCTTAGGGAGGAGTAGGAGAGTGTTGTCCTAGAAGAGGCATGAAAGGAATGTCCTAATCCTACTCTTGTGCCCTATAAAAATTTCTAGGGGATTCATACCTTTTTTTTTTATCTCTAGCTTTCCTTAATTCTTAATCAATTAAGTTGCTTAATTTAACTAAGCCATTTTGTTTTAGAAAATTCCAGCAAGGTTCTGTGATATTGAGGTTTCAAAAAATGTCTATGTAAGGATATCTTGTTGACCAAAAATGGGGAAGAGTTGTAGAAGGATCCCAAGAGAATTAATCTCCATGATTGAACCTTCAAACTCCAACCTATGTGTGTTCATCTTCGTCATGTAGTAATCTGGAAAATTTTCCAGCTTCTTGATCAGTTCAATTGTCAAAATCTTCAGCCATCTTTCCCTCTCAAATACTTCCAGAACAATAACCTATTCCCTCGGCTTGAAGACTGAAAATTTCAGCCAAAATCGGATTGCTAAAAAAAAATTGTGCAAACCAGGAAAATTCCTAGATAGTTTTCGCAGCTTGGTGAGCCAAGAACCAAGCTGTTTCTTCCAGCTTTTCAACCAGCAATTCAACCTTATCTTTCCTCCATAAAGAAGGTTGGAAACCAGCCTTAAAGGACCCTCCAATACCCCTTCAACCCTTCTGCAAATTGGCTAAAATATGGTAGAAAAATCTGTCCAGAAATTCCAGCAAGCCTTACGAAAGGCCAACCAGAATTTCCAGTTTTGTTTCTTCTTCACCCTTGACCGAAACTCGTTTTATTTTTATGTAAAAGCCACCTTGGTCAGCCATGAACTGAACTTCATCATCCTCACCATTGTTCTGCATGAAAAGAGCTCCATGTCTGCTCCTAAAATCTCTCCATCAATCACTACAATCAAGCTATTAATTGGAGTCCAAAATTCCAGCAAAATATTCCAGCAAACTTCCTGGATTAAGCCTCAAACATCCAGAAAATTCCCTCACCATTGTACAGCATATTTCAGCCACCCTAAAGCTCATTCAACCAACATTCATCTCAACAGAATTCCAGCAATTCAGTCGGCCATTGAAGCTTCCAAAAGGCCTCCATCAATCAAGATCTTCTTACCATATTTACTACCATAATTTATTCCCTAAATCATTCCTTTTGAATTTCAAACAACCAACTTTCCTTTTTCTCCCAAATCTGAAAATCCAATTACCAAAATTCTCCAAACCAGTCAGCCACTCTTTCCAAGCAGAATTTCAGCCAGCTTCCTCCATTCTCTTCATTCTCTCCAAACCTCCAAGAACACTAAGAACACCTACCACCATTCTCACGCCTAAGACCACTCAAAACCTCTCCAATATTCTCCAAAAACTCCAGATCACACCTACTCATCCTCTTAAATCCATTTCTGTAATTTTTAACATCAAACGCAGAAATTAAAGTTTCACTTTTGGATAAAAAACCAGAATTTTCTTGAGGGCTTAAGAACACCTTCAAGGTAAGCATGAACAATTAACTCCATCTTCTTCCATCTTCGATCTTAATGAGTATTTACTAATAAACTCTCTCTCTCTCTCTCTCTCTCTCTCTCTCTCTCTCTCTCTCTCTCTCGGCCGAATGGTTATTCCAACCATGGCCATTTTTCTTCTTCCCTCTTGGACGGATCAAGCCTTCCAAGCGTGAGGATCCTCTTGAAACGTCTTTAAGGTAGTCATCATTCAAGTAAGCCTCTTCAATCTTCTTTTTAAATTTTAGATTCATGTTTCTAGGATGTTATTGGAAAAGGATGGATTATGATTAAAGTTTGAGCATGTGTTTTGTGATGGAGTTGGGATTGAAGCATGAGAATGAATGTGTTTATATGATGGAGTTGGGATTGATGCATGAGATGATTTGTCTTGGTTGAAATTTATGGTGTTTTTAAGGGTTGATGCATGTCTTCATGTCGTGAGTAGTATGAATAATTGAGCATGTTAGAGATTATGTCACCTTTGGTGAATAGGGTTTTATGTTCTTGTATTCTTGTTGAGGCCATGAATATGATTATGTTTAGTGGAGTTTGGATCATGTGTTGATAGATTTAGATCTATGCTTTTATTCATGATTTGGATATTTTGTTGATTGGTGTAGAGTTTATGTTCATGATTATGGTTAGCAATAGAAATTATGATCATGACCTTGTTGTCCCTAAGCTAATTAAGTTAGCCAATTTTATTTCATCAATAAAATAATTAATACTAGTCCTTCTAGTGATTTCGAAAACCCTAGGAAAATGTGGATTTGGACTATTATATAAAATAATGATATTTTAGTCAAATAAATGATGGCTTTTGTTAAAGAAATAATATATATATATATATATATATATATTATATAACAATAATATCAAATAAAGCCTTTTATATAAATAATCATAATAGGAAAAATATTAATTTTGTAAGTCTTATGTTCATAAATAATAATAAAATTTATTTATTATCTTTTAATCAAATGTATTAAAATTTACTTACAACTAATTTTATTTACCAATTATTTTCTAACAATTAATTATTAATAGATTATTGTCTTAAATAATATCATCTAGGACCTAGGACCTTTCATCAAATAAACCCTATTTTATTTATAGCAAAATTTAAACCTACAACTTATTAGTAACTATTTTACAAACCCTAGTTATTTTAATATCAAGCTAGATTTATTTTATAAACCCTTTATTTATTATCTAGCCTTAAAGCTTGGGACACTAGGGTCATGATTGTGGTAAGTTGAACTAGGATTATTTGTGAAAGCAAATTTTGACTTGAGTTTAATTATGGCTTATGTTTACCCCAGACGGGGTTATGTTAGCTTTTGGAGATTTTTATTTTATCTCGAGCAAAGAATCAGGTAAGCTCCTGCATAAAACTTGTTGTTGTAAAAGGTTACCATGGCAAGCTAAACACAAGTATGTGAACACTAATTTGGTAAAGGCAATTAAGGACTGCTTCTTTTCTTGTTCCAGTCAAACCAATTATTTGAAAATCTTCAAGTAGTTTTACTCAAACACCAAACTGTTTCTAAAACTGATCTTTTACATGGACTTTGGAAACCCTTGATTGCCACTTTCAAGTAAAGCTATGTTTTATCAGTTTTCTCCCAAGTGGGATAAACTACGTTGAGTAGTACTAGTTTTGAATAGCAAGAGTGAGTCTTCTAGCAGGAGGCCACATCTAGAAGATGAACTCAACTTAGAGAAACGTCAGTACTACTTAGTCATGCCGGTCTGAGCTAGCAGGTTTCAGTCATGTGGACTGTGTGTTGCTGGAGTGGACAATCGGTTTTGTTTGGGTGTAGAGAAGGAAGAGTATCTTACCCAGTAGGCCGATCAGCTACCTTTTGTCAGTCTGTACAAAGTGTGGCATTCTGACCGTTGTATAGTTATGGGGCCCAACGTGTGGTAACCTATGGCCGCCCTTTTGAGTGGTTGATTTTATTGTACATGTATGGATGGAGAAGCCAAAAAGCCACTCTTGATTTTTAATATTGTTTATAGCTTGCTAGTATTTTTCTTATGAAGTGTTGGGGATATGCCCTAGAGTCAATTTGTACTTATACTATTGTCGTTATATTTTATATAATAATATGAGGATTTCCTTTCCATGAATAGTGCATTTTGTTTTGTGGTCATTAAGTACGTGACTTGATAGTAAAACCCAACAATGAATACAATGACTATTCGAAATCTGTCCCTGATTGTTTATTATTATTGGAACAATAATAAATTAAGATTAATATGTTTGTGACTGGATGGCTATGTTTTACCGGTCATGGATATTTGTAATATCAAGTCAAAACATAAATAAATGTTAAAGAACATTGTATTGGACATGACTCACTGTGAGAGTATTTCATGGAACATTTCATAAGTAATTTCTAGCCATAATAATATTAAAAGTCATTCGACCTAAATTCATCATAGTTTCCTACTTGATAAATTTTGTATTTTGACGTTGTCTAAAGTTGTCTTTAACCAGATAATAAATTAGACTACTATTAGATATAGAATAAATCAATGAAAGGAATATGATTGATAGTAAAGGAATTTGTCCCTCTCAATTATGGGAGAGATATCCATGGGCCCCTTGATAAGTTAGACTATTAAAATGCATGGCCATGCTTAAATGTATCAATCTGAGATATTGATATAATTTGTTTGAACAGTCTACTATGAAATCAAGAAATAATTGATTAAGCTTAATAAGGATGACATGCTCCGTGCCTTATGCTTAATTTGGATATCACGTGACAAAATGACTAAATGTAAAATTACGGTTTGGTTCAAAGAGATCACCGATCTTCATTTAACTTAGATAGTTATAATGTTTTGCTAGAAACCGCTTATAACTTGTGGGCCATTTAAATATGATTTAGGCACACTACCAGTGTTAAATGAACCTTTAGGGTCACACAATAAGTGAACTTGTTAGGTTATTTTTCTGATGACCAGATTTGATGAATCTGGAAATATATCTAAGTCAATCGAACTTAGAAAATTTACCAGATACAATGAATTTGGAATTATGTCCACATTTGATGTATCTGGATAATGTCCAGATTATAAGAATCTGTCTCGGTAAATTAACTAGTTAAATTATCGAGATAATGACAGAATCTTTTCATATCAGTTTTAATTTAATTTAAATTTAAACTAAAATGCGATAAGATATTATTGGGATTGGACTCTAAGAGGTTCGGAGTGGGGTTTTAAGAAAACCCTAGCCGTCTTCTTGGGTGTGCCAATTTCTGTTGAGAATATTCGTGCCTCTATTGATCAGAAAAAAAAACTCTCTCAAACCCTAGGCACTAGCACTCCCCGGGTAACGAGGGAGTTCGCGGTGTGTATCCGATAGAGGACGTTCACACACTGCAGCGTCTAGTGATCATTCGGGTTGCACGTACAATGACAGAATCGGAATCGAAGGATATCGATTGCACCAAACAGAGGTAATTCTACAAACCTACGATCTTCTTAATCGTTTACTTGGATCCTCGGAAGGGATTCGTGGATGTTTTTTGCGTTTAGGAGTCCACGAATCCTAACATGAAGTTCTTACACTTTGCATTCATGAACTATTTTCACTGGACACTCAAAGCACACACGGACTTACTGAGATTTTTATCTCATCTCCCTTTTTACCATGATTTCAGGTCGATCCTGCTGTGGGGATGAGTAGCTAGTTGTTGCCTGCCTTGGAAGATATTCTGTTATTTAATTTATGTAATGCTTTGGGAGTTGAGAGTGAACAATTCTTATTTTGGATTTATTCATGAATTTTTGGGTTGTAATAAGTTTTAAATTTTAAAGTATTGTTTTATTTTTGTTGTGTGTCCTAGTTATAAAGACCCCTTGTCCTTTGGACAGGGCGATATCCCCGGCCTTGTTAGGCCTAGGCAGTGGGGTGTTACAACTTGTACCAGAAACCCACTGCTCTAGATGTGTATCAATTGGAACTATTTTCAATAAACAATCGCCTTGGCCAAGAACTTTTCGAGTAGTAATTCCTACAAGTGGCCGTGAGATATTCGCGCCTACTATTAGGAGTGGTGAATCCTTTATTGACCCTCTCAACTACTTTCGTTTACCTTACAATGTACCCAATATCCATCCCATAGGCAGCCCTCGATCGAACTCTGGAGATTGGAATCAAAGTACAAAGCTTAGCAAACAAAGTACCTTGGAGATCTCCAGTCTAAGGATACTTGCACGTTTACTATATTGAGATTATATCACTAGCACTAAATAGTTATCCATGTGATTATCTCAAAGCTAGGTCATCCAATGAACTTGTTCCATTAACAAGCATCCATGTGTTAACTTTGAGTATCTCAATACTCACGGTTATGAGAATCACCGCCTAATCAAATCAGGAAGTCTAACACATGCTAGTCTTAACGCATTAATGATGTCCTATCTTATTAATACCATGACTAGGGACTATTTAAGTACTAACACCATCCAGTGTAGTAGGAATCTCATATCATGATCTCTATCATAATTTCCTTAACACAGTGTTGTACTTTGGACTTTATCGAACAGTTATATTACTTAAAGTAAACAAAAGAAACTGTAAGATAAATAATGCTTTTTATTAAAATAAAATGTGTTATATACAATGTACAAGTGATTGCCTCTAGGGCACAACACTAATACTATCAAAATCCCAAGTATAGGAATTTCTCTAATACAGTCCACACGAGGAATTGTACTCAAGAACAGCACCAAGAACATATGCTAGCAGGTTTAATTTGGTGCCATTAGGGGTTAACAATTTGCAGTGAAGAAAAACAAACGAGATAAGGCTTTCTTTTTTATTTTCTTCAAGATGGCAGTTTTTCTTAAATCCAGAGAACCAATTCTCTAGTTCTTCATAAACATTCCATGCATAGAAACCCTTTCAATCGTTCCCTAAATCTTTTAGAAAGCAAAGATTTCAACCTTTTCAATTATGGGCTTTGATTAATTGCAATTTGGTCCTCAAGTTATAACGTGTTTATAACTCACCCACAATAATTCCATAATTATAATTCAATCCTAACTAATTATAATATTTTATAATTAGCCCATAACAAATATTTTTTCTCACAAAACAACCCCATAATATTATCAAATAATATTTTGAGTCTTAATTCCTCTATTATGTGTGACATAGTAGGTTTTATAGTCAATTGGTAGCTAATATGAATTAATTTTATCATAATAGAATTAATAATATTTTTATAATTAGAAATAATTTATTAATTCTCAAATTAATAAATTCATATTGAGTAGATTAAGGGTAACATCTAGTAGCAATACATCATGACCCCCCAAAAGTCTAGAAAATCAAGTAGCTTGACATGAACATTTTAACAACAAAATATCAGTGTAATAAACTCATTTCATCATACTATATCTCATTCAATTTTAGAGTATGGAATTAGCGCCAAATCCTATTAGAATATAATTAATTCTAGCCCGAATTTATTAGTACTTGTTTCAGAATCTATTACTCAACATGTGCATCAATTGAAACTACTTCCAATACATAGTCATCTTGGCCAAGGATTTCTCGAGTAATAATTCTATACAAGTGGTCGTGAGATATACTCCGCTACTATTAGGAGTGATGAATCATTTATTGACTCTCTCAACTACTTTCGTTTACTTTATGTTGCACCAAATATCCATCCTATAGACAGCACCAGATGAGACTCTAAAGATTAAATCAAAGTACAACACTTATTAAACAAAATACTTTAGTGATTTCAAATCTAAGGATACTTGCACATTTACTATAATGAGATTTTATCACTGAAACTAAATAGTCATCCATACAGTTATCTCATAGTTAGGTCATCTAATTAACTTGTTCATTTAACAAGCATCCATGTGTTAATTTTGAGTATCACAATATACACGGATGTAAGAATTGCAACTTGATCAAATTAAGAAGTATAACATGTGCTAGTCTTTGCACGTTAATGATATCCTATCTCATTAATACTATGATTGCGGATAATTTAAGCATAAGTACTATATAGGAGGAATCTCATATTATGATCTCTATCATAATTTTCTTAACAGTATACTATGTGTTTGGGACTTTATCTAACAGTTTTATAAACATATACATGAAGTAATTAATTAAATTGGAAGATAACGAATGTGTTTTTTATTAATAAATGTGCAAAATACATCGTATAAATAATTAGCTCTAGTGCACCACACTAACAGTTGTAGCAACAAAGATTGAAAGGAGTTCAATCATTGGAGTTAGGTGTAGCAAAGGTCTTCAAGAGTTTGATACAAGAATATTAGTGTGATGTTTTTTTAGAATCCATTGGGGATCACTTGATAATTGAGATATGTGTATTCTTTATAACTTTAATAATATTTTAGTGGATCTTTTTACTGGTTTAAAACTCGCAGATGTAGGCTTATTGACAATCAAAATGCGTTAGTAATTTGTTGTGTTTGTTGAATTTTTTATATCTGTCTGTGAAGTTAACATAACTATAATAAGAAAGTTTAACAATAACATAGGAGATTAACAAACCAAGCCACACAACTGGTAACAGAACTGTTCACTGTGTTGAAGTTACTATTAATATAGCAAGTGAGATCTTGGTAGTTAATTTGGAAAACCATGTCTAGATTAGTGAAAGAAAGAGAATCTGTTAATCGACCACCATTGCTAAAAGAAGCAAGTTTTGCATATTCGTAAAGTAGAATGAGAATCTTCATTAAAAATTTTCAAACTACTACCTGGAAAGCTGTTAAACAAGGATGAATACCCCAACAATGCCAAATATTAGTACTAGAGTGGAAGAATTAAAGTAAATGGATCTATGGACTGATATTGAACATCGTCTTGACAATGCTAATGCTAAAATGTTAAATTTGCTATTGTTGGCATTGATGAGTTCAAATTGATTTTATTTTCTAATCTACTAAAGATGCCTGGGAAGTATTGCAAACGGTGTATGAAGGAATAAGCTCAGTTAGAATATCAAAATTACATATGCTGACTGTTGAAATTTGAGGACTCCAAGCCATGCAAAACATCCTATGATTCCTTTAGAGGATCCAAGCTAAACGACTAAATTGACTAAGGATTCAAAGTCATACCTCAGTATATTCAGTATAGTTTAAAATTTCAAATTTTGTGCGTGAGTTTAAGTGAAGTATTTGTTTAACAAACAATTACTAGATGAACGATCACCAGACACTGCAATAGCAAACACCCTCTATAGTTTCACACAACGAATAGAGTTTAAGAACCTAGAAGTGCAACGCCTAGGGTTTCTTATGAGGTTACATTTTTTTGGATTTCTGAAGAACGAAGTTATTAGAGGAGCAAACTCACTAGATAGTCAGGGTTGGTTTTTAATCTACTAAAGCCATGGCGTCTGAGAATCTAAAATATCTTATTATATCTTATTTTGAAATCAAATTTAAAAAAATATACGATAATATTTTGAAATGATCTTTTACCAAGCCAGATTCTAATAATCTGGACGTCCTCTAGATAAATTGAATGTGGACAATAAATTTGGATGTCTTTCTAGGTTTGATGAACCTGGACACATTTCTAAAGACATCGAACTTGGTCACTAGAAAAACAACCTAATATGTTCTCTTAATGTGTGACTCTATAGGTTCATTTAATACTGGTAGTGCATCTACATAACAGTTACATACACCATAAGTTATAAGTTTCTAGTAAAATATTATAATTACCCAAGATAAAATGAAGATTGATGATCTAATAGAACCATTCCATAATATGATATTCAGTCCTATTGTTACATGATATTCCGATTAATGATAATGAACGGATCAAGTCATCTATATTAAGCTTAATCAACTATTTCTTGATCTTTTAAGTTAACTGTTCAAACAAATGATATCAATATCTCTAATTGATATATTTAAGCATGACCATATATATTGTGAAACCCCACCTAAAGTCAACCCTAGAGTAAGGGGGTTGGGATGCATATCATATTATTCTATATGAAAATATATATTTTTGAATGATTTTATGTGCTTTAGAATTGTAGTTTATAGGTTAAAAGGCTTAGTTATGCTTATTGGGTAGGAAAAGTAAAAAGGTAATTTTGCTTGAGGTTAAAATAGGAAGATGGCTTGAGGTTTAGATAAGAAGAATATTTGGGTGAGAAAATAAGCACAAGAATTAGTGTGGTTAAGTGGTTAGAGCTTTGTGAATTAATCTCTAAGGTCATGAGTTTAAATTCCATCACTTAAGTTTTATTCTTGATTATCTCAGCTATGTTTGAATTTTAGATTTTCTTACATTCCTTAAAGATACAAATGTTATCTTAGGGGAGACATGAAGAGAATGTCTTGATCATATAATCATGTCCTAAAAAGAATTCTAGAGGAATTATTGTCCTTTTTATTACCTCTAGCTTTGTCCTAATATCTTCATAATTTAAATAAACCAAAATCAATTAAATCTCTTCTTTTAATTCCAAAAATTCTGTGATAATTCTTTAGCCTTGAATTTCAAAAATTAGTCTTGAAGGATAGAAGATTGTCTAAAAATAGGAGAGAAGTTAGGATAGGTTCCCAAGAGAAATAAATCACCATAGTAGTGTTGGAGTTCGTGGACTCCTAAACGCGGAAAACATCCACGAATCCCTCCCGAGGACCCAAGTAAACGATTAAGATGATCTAAGGTTTAAGAATTACCTCTGGTTGCCGTAATCGAAATCCTTCGATTCTGGTTGCGCTGTTGTACATTCAACCCGAACAATCACCAGACGCTACAGTATGCGAACGTCCTCAATCAGATACACACCGCGAACTCACTCGATACCCGGGGAGTGCTAGCGCCTAGGGTTTGAGAGGATTTTTTTTCCTTTCTGGTAGAGAATGGCACGAATGTTCTCAATCGAAAAATTGGACTTCTGAAAAGACGGCTAGGGTTTTCTTAAAAAACCCCCGAACCTCTTAGAGTCCAACCCTAATAATATCTTATCATATTCTAATTTAAATTCAAATTAAATTAAAATTGATATGATAAGATTCTGCCATTATCTCGGTAATTTAACTAATTAATTTACCGAGTCAGATTTTTATAATCTGGATATCATCTAGATTCATCGAACCTGGTCACCAGAAAAATAACCTAACAAGTTCGCTTATTGTGTGACCCTATAGGTTCATTTAACACTGGCAGTGCGCCTAAATCATATTTAAATGGCCCACAAGTTATAAGCGGTTTCTAGCAAAACATTATAACTATCCAGGTTAAATGAAGATCGGTGATCTCTTTGAACCAAACCATAATCTTATATTTAGTCCTTTTGTCACACGATATCCAGATTAAGCATAAGGCACGGAGCATGTCATCCTTATTAAGCTTAATCAATTATTTATTGATTTCATAGTAGACTGTTCAAACAAATGATATCAATATTTTAGATTGATATATTTGAGCACGGCCATGCATTTTTAACAGTCTAACTTATCAAGGGGCCCATGGATATCTCTCCCATAACTGAGAGGGACAAATTCCTTCACAATCAATCATATTCCTCTCCTTGATTTATTCTATATCCAACAGTAGTCTAATTTATTATCTGGTTAAAGACAACTTTAGACAATGTCAAAATATAGAATTTATCAAGTAGGAAACTATGATGAATTTAGGTCGAAGGACTTTCAATATTATTATGGCTAGAAAGTACTTATAACATATTCCATGAAGTACTCTCACAGTGGGTCATGTCCAATACAATGTTCTCTAAGATTTATTTATGTCTTGACTCGATATCACAAATATCCATGGCCAGTAAAACATAGCCATCAAGTCACAAACATACTAATCTTAATTTATTATTATTCCAATAATAATAATCGATCAGGGATAGTTTTAGAATAGTCATTGTATTCATTGTAGGGTTTTACTATCAAGTCACATACTTGATGACCAACAAAACAAAACTCACTATTCATGGAAAGGAAAGCCTCATATTATTATATAAAACATAATGACAATTGTATAAGTACAAATTGACTCTAGGGCATATCCCCAACAGTCTCCCACTTGCACTAAGACCAATTTGGCATAAGCCGTAATCCCATTGATCTAGTATGACTATCATGTATAGACGATGGGAGAGGCTTTGTCAGTGGATCTGCAACATTGTCATCAGTTGGCACCTTGCATACATTGACATCTCCTCTATCAACAATTTCTCGAATGAGATGAAAACGTCTAAGTATATGTTTGGATCGCTGATGTGATCTTGGTTCCGTAGCTTGTGCAATAGCTCCATTGTTGTCACAATAGAGATCCACTGGGTTCACAATACTAGGAACTACATCTAGTTCTGTAATGAACTAGATGTAGTTCCTAGTATTAGTTCTGTAATGAACTTTTTAATCCAAACTGCTTCTTTAGCTGCAGCTGAGGCAGCTACATACTCAGCTTCTGTAGTAGAATCGGCCACGGTGTCTTGCTTTGAACTTTTCCAGCTTACGAGCACCTCCATTCAAACAAAATAGAAAACTTGATTGCGATCTATAATCATCTATGTCGGACTGAAAACTAGCATCAGTGTAACCATTTACAACTAGCTCGCCTTCTTGTCCTCCATAAACTAAGAACATATCTTTAGTTCTTCTTAAGTACTTTAGTATGTTCTTGACGACGATCCGATGTGCCTCTCCGGGATTTGATCGGAACTCGCTTGTCATGCTCAATGCATATGATACATCGGGTCGAGTACATAACATAGCATACATGATAGACCCTATAGCGAAAGCGTATGGTATCTTGTTCATGCGCTCTTCTTCATCCTTCGTAGAAGGACTTTGAGTTTTGCTGAGTTTAATGCCATGTGACATTGGCAAGAATCCTCTCTTAGAGTCTTGCATACTGAACCTTTTCAGTACCTTGTCAACGTATGCACTTTGACTTAGTCCAATTAGCTTTCTAGATCTATCTCTATAGATCCTTATACCTAGAATATAGGCAGCTTCACCTAAGTCTTTCATTGAGAAACAATTTCCCAACTATGTCTTTACACTTTGTAGAGTTGGGATGTCGTTTCCAATGAGTAAGATATCATCAACATAAAGTACCAAAAAGACTATTGCATTCCCACTTGTTTTCTTATAGACACAAGGCTCATCTTCATTTTTGATAAAGTTAAATTCTTTAAGTGCTTCATCAAAACGAAGATTCCAGCTTCGAGATGCTTGCTTCAATCCATAAATGGATCTTTGAAGCTTGCACACTTTATTAGAATTCAAAGGATCATCAAAACCCTCAGGTTGTGTCATGTACACATCTTCGAGTAAGTTTCCATTAAGAAACGCGGTTTTGACATCCATTTGCCAAATTTCATAGTCATAATATGCTTCTATGGCAAGAAAAATTCTGATAGATTTAAGTATTACAACTGGTGAAAAGGTTTCATCATAGTCTATACCATGAGTTTGTCTATAACCTTTTGCTACCAGTCGTGCTTTGTAAGTATGCACATTTCCCTCCATGTCTGTTTTCTTTTTGAAAACCCACTTACACCCAATGGTTTTTGAACCTTTAGGTGGGTTAACTAAAGTCCAAACTTGGTTATCATACATGAATTACATCTCAGACTTCATAGCCTCTAACCATTTTCCAGAGTCAGAACTCTTAATGGCTTCTTGATAGGAAGTGGGCTCATCATTAACCATAAGCTTCACATTGTGATCGTCAGTGATGAGAAATCCATATCTCTCAGGTTGTTGACGAACCCTATCAGATCTTCGAGGTCCTTGTTCTATAGATGTAGGCTCATCTTGGACTTGTGAGCCATCTAATCGAGATTCATTATTTGGTTCAGGCACTAATTGTGGCTCTTGAATCTCATCTTGATGAGGTTCAGGCACTAATTGTGGTCCTTGAATCTCATCAAGATGTATTTTACTCCCACTGATTCTTTTGGAAATAAATTCCTGTTCAAGAAAGAATCCATTTCGAGTAACAATTACTCTATTTTCTTTTGGGAGATAAAATTGATATCCTTTAGTTTCTTTAGGATACCCCACAAATATGCATTTATCCGATTTAGGTGCAAGTTTATCAGATAATAAATGCTTTACATAAACTTCACAACCCCAAATCTTCAGAAATAACAAACTAGGATGTCTCCCAATCCATCTCTCATATGGCGTTTTCTGAACCGATTTAGATGGAACTCGATTTAGTATGAATGCAGCAGTCTCCAAGGCATAACTCCAAAAGGAGATTGGAAGATCAGTTTGACTCATCATTGATCGAACTATATCTAATAAAGTCCGATTTCTCCGTTCAGATACACCATTCCATTGAGGTGTTCTTGGTGGAGTTAATTGGGAAATAATTCCACAATTTTTAAGATGCTCGTCAAACTTGTGACTTAAGTATTCACCACCTCGATCCTATCGAAGTGTTTTGATACTTTTGCCAAGTTGATTTTGTACTTCATTTTGAAATTCTTTGAATTTCTGGAATGATTCAGATTTGTGTTTCATCAGATACAGGTAGCCATATCTGCTGAAATCATCTGTAAATGTAATGAAGTACTGAAATCCTCCTCTAGTGAGTGAATTCATTGGTCTACATACATCAGTATGTATTAGGCCCAATAAATCAGTTGCCCTTTCATTTTGTCTCTTGAAAGGAGCTTTAGTCATTTTGCCTAATAAACAAGAATCACATGTTTTGTAAGATTCTAAATCAAACGATTTTAGAAGCCCATCATTATGAAGCTTTGTTATGTGTTTCTCATTTATATGGCCCAAACGACAATGCCAGAAGTAAGTCTGATTTAAATCATTGGATTTCAATCTCTCAGTATTTATATTATAGATAGACATGTCTGAAGATCCACGAAGATTTAGAATATAAAGCCCATTCGATAATGAAGCATCTCCATAAAAAATGCCGTTTTTATTAATGGAGCAAATGTTATTCCTAATAACAAATTCAAAACCTTCTAAATCCAAACAAGAAACTGAAATAATATTCCTACTCATAGCAGGAACATAAAAACAATTGTTCGGTTCTAAAACAAGCCCACTGGGCAAAATTAATTCAAAAGTTCCTACGACTCATTGCAGCAACTTTTGCTCCATTCGCAACTCGTAGGTCCACCTCGCCTTTTGCCAAGGCTCTACTCCTTTTTAGACCCTGCACATTTACACAAATGTGAGATCCACAACCGGTATCCAATACCCATGAATCAGAAGTAGATAAATTAATTTCAATAACATAAATACCTGAAGCGGCAGTCTCACTGTCCTTCTTTTTCTTTGCTTCCAAATAGAGCTTGCAATTTCTTAACCAATGTCCTTGTTCTCCACAATGGTGGCAAGCTCCCTCCTTTGGTGTCTTGGCCTTAGGTTTGGGCTTGAACTTGGACTTTGCCTTGTCCTTACCCTTACTAGCCATGACCTTGCCCTTTTGGTTGTTCTTTTTGCCTTTCCCCTTTTGAACCATTAGAACACTAGGAGTATTCTTCTTAATGTTCAGTTCAGCTTGTTTTAGCATCCCATGCAATTCAGTAATGGATTTCTCCATATTATGCATGTTAAAATTCATGACAAACTGGTCATACTCAGCGAGCAAAGAGCCCAAGATCAAATCCGTGGCCATGTCATGATTAACAGGAGCACCAAGCTTATCAAGATGATCTAGATAGCCCTTCATTTTAAGGACATGAGCACTTACCGAGGTGCCATAAACCATCTTACATGCATTTAACGCCTTGTGAGTTTCAAATCTCTCTTGTCGTGCTTGCTCTTGGAACATTTCCTTGAGATGCACAATCATGTCATATGCCTCTACTTCTTCAAACTGTTTTTGAAGTTCAGAGTTCATGGTTGCTAGCATGAGGCAAGTAACATCGTTGGAGTCATCTTTGTGCTTACTATAAGCATCTTTTTCAGCTTTTGAGGCGTTATTTGTTGGAGCAGGGGGAATAGGATTTTCAAGAACATAGAGCCTTTTTTCTTGCTTAAGAACAATTCTTAAGTTTCGTGCCCAATCAAGAAAGTTAGTCCCACTAAGCTTGTCTTTCTCAAGCACAGATCGCAATGAATTATTCCAACTGTTTGTTGCCATTATCTACATACAAAAATATGCAAAGTAATTAATTTTTGAGACTCTAACGAAAAACTCCCACTAAAAGCATTTAAACTTTTTGAAACTTCAACATTTTGATGTTTCGTAGTGGGGAAAAATATTTTGTTTTAATCATAAGTAAGATTTGACTTTAATCTTATAATTAAATAAAACTCTAATTTTAAATGAGATAGACATCAATATCCCGGCTAAAAATATCTCATAAAATGCCCTAGGCCCAAAACCATTTTGATAGCCCAGTTAAGTCAAACCATATCAAACATATGGAAAACCATTTTCCATCTTATCTCACTCAGATAATCAAAAGCATCCTACTTTGATAGGAATGACCATATGATGATCCAAGTAATAACAAGTGTTTGATTTTGGAAGGCATTTAACACTCAAAATTTTTTTCTTTAAAAAAATTTGATTGGATTGTAGTAAGCAGGAAATAAACATATCAAATATGCATGCATGACATAAATAAAAGTGACATAGCATGGCCCATAACCTATGTTGATCATCACGAGCAAAGTGAAGATCAAGGTGGTCAATCTAGGTATATGAACTCCTTAAGCATTCTCTAATGCCTTGAGCATACTCCTCCTTAGTTGTAAATGTCGGCTGCCGTCTTCTTTTACATTGGATAGTAAAATTAAAATAATTTCTATTCTAGGAAAGCAGTACAATTTTACAACAATAAATAACGACACGCAGGCCGTATTTAAAAAATTACAACTTAAAACAACCATAATGTAACCAGCCAATCACATTGGGATGAAACGGGCCATGCTATGCACTATTCAAAATAATCCACAACTACAATAAAAAACATTGACGAATAACACACAACGAACAGTTAATTGGAGTTCCAAGGGGCAGCGCCCCTGGCGGAGGTCCCGCTGGCCGGTTAGCGAGCGGGGGTCAAGGGGGCAGCGCCCCCGGAAGGAAAAACGATTTTTCCTACTCTCATTGAATGATATTTTACCTTCCGATTTCCGAAAATTAATCAAATTAACGTTCGGACCCCTTAGTAACCATCGCCGTGAAAATTCATATTACAGACAATATGCATTCTTTTAATCATATTTATACATATAACATATTATTATGGCCGATTAATAAAAGCAATTCGCAAATATAGAACGACGAATAGCATGCTTACGATACCATATCATATTAAAACAGACCAATTTACAGACAATCTGCAACTAATCTGGTCTGATCAGGCGACTAAGACGCACACATTAAACTAAATTCAGGCAGTCTGCATGCTAAGTATTCTAAAATCATAATCATGCGAACATGCTGATACATACCAGTTAAATTCATATATACATATTATACATGTATTCAACAATACGATTAATACAGATGAATCAACCTAATCATTTAGCAAGTTTCTCTGATACCACTGTTAGAGTTCATGGACTCCTAAACGCGGAAAACATCCACGAATCCCTCCCGAGGACCCAAGTAAACGATTAAGATGATTTAAGGTTTAAGAATTACCTCTGGTTGCTATAATTGAAATCCTTCGATTCTAGTTGTGCTGTTGTACGTTCAACCCGAACAATCACCAGACGCTGCAGTATGCGAACGTCCTCTATTGGATACACACCGCGAACTCACTCGATACCCGGGGAGTGCTAGCGCCTAGGGTTTGAGAGGATTTTTTTTCCTTTCTGGTAGAGAATGGCACGAATGTTCTCAATCGAAAAATTGGACTTTTGAAAAGACGGCTAGGGTTTTCTTAAAAAACCCCCGAACCTCTTAGAGTCCAACCCTAATAATATCTTATCATATTCTAATTTAAATTCAAATTAAATTAAAGCTGATATGATAAGATTACGCCATTATCTTGGTAATTTAACTAATTAATTTACCGAGTCGATTCTTATAATCTGGATATCATCCAGATTCATCGAACCTGGTCACGGAAAAATAACCTAACAAGTTCGCTTATTGTGTGACCCTATAGGTTCATTTAACATCGGCGAGTGTGCCTAAATCATATTTAAATGGCCCACAAGTTATAAGCGGTTTCTAGCAAAACATTATAACTATCCAAGTTAAATGAAGATCGGTGATCTCTTTGAACCAAACCATAATATTATATTTAGTCCTTTTGTCACACGATATCCAGATTAAGCATAAGGCACGGAGCATGTCATCCTTATTAAGCTTAATCAATTATTTCTTGATTTCATAGTAGACTGTTCAAACAAATGATATCAATATTTTAGATTGATATATTTGAGCACGGCCATGCATTTTTAACGAGTCTAACTTATCAAGGGGCCCATGGATATCTCTCCCATAATCGAGAGGGACAAATTCCTTCACAATCAATCATATTCCTCTCCTTGATTTATTCTATATCCAACAGTAGTCTAATTTATTATCTGGTTAAAGACAACTTTAGACAATGTCAAAATATAGAATTTATCAAGTAGGAAACTATGATGAATTTAGGTCGAAGGACTTTCAATATTATTATGGCTAGAAAGTACTTATGACATATTCCATGAAGTACTCTCACAGTGGGTCATGTCCAATACAATGTTCTCTAACATTTATTTATGTCTTGACTCGATATCACAAATATCCATGGCCAGTAAAACATAGCCATCAAGTCACAAACATACTAATCTTAATTTATTATTATTCCAATAATAATAATCGATCAGGGACAGTTTTAGAATAGTCATTGTATTCATTGTAGGGTTTTACTATCAAGTCACATACTTGATGACCAACAAAACAAAACTCACTATTCATGGAAAGGAAAGCCTCATATTATTATATAAAACATAATGAAAATTGTATAAGTACAAATTGACTCTAGGGCATATCCCCAACAGGTAGAACCTTCAATCCCACCTTCATGTTGTTCATGGTTTTAACGAAGAAAATTTGGAAATTTTCCAGATTTCTTAACAGACCAGTTTTCGAAAAAAATTCAATCAGAAATCCTAACCATTTGCTACTAGAAAAATGGTCATTTTATGTGACTTGGAGACTGCAATTTCTGTGCAAATTTTGGACTGCACAAACTACACAAAACTAGAAAAATTTATTGTACAAATTCGCTGCACATTATGCTGAAATTGAGGCTGTCTTTTGTCATCAATTCAGCTGAAGCACCCTCTGTTTTTTCTCTAGAAAGAAGGCTAGAAAATCACCCTTGAAAGACCTTCAAACCCGTCCTCAAAACCAGCTGCAAATCGGGCTGAAGAAATGCAGAAAATTCTGCACTGAAAATCTTCACCATTCGAAGTCTTGAACAACTTTGAAACCAGAAAAATTCCCAGCTTTGTCTCTCTATGCCTAGACCAAAAAATACCTTCAAACCTCTGCAAAATGGACCTTGTTCAACCATGGACTAAACACCATTAACCTCCACACTTACCCTGGGTACTTGGACTCCATGATCACACCTAAAAAACCTCCTAAGATTACTCTATCCAAAACACTTTTGAACTTCAAAAAAGTTCTAGAATTCTTGCTTCTTTAAACCACTTTTGTACCAAGCTAACAAACCAGAATTTCCTCTGCCATTGTAAATTGAATTTTGGCCAGCAATAAAGCCTGAACAGCCTTCATTCCTTGCCTTAAACCTGATTAGGCCAGCTAGCACCATTGAAGAGCAACGAAACCTCCCTTAATCAAATACCATTAGCTAATCTCCTACCTCAAACAACTCCACAATTTTCTCCATTTGAATTTCAAACAAAATCTGATCATTTTCTCTCCTTCTAACTGAAAACCGAAACTCCCATCTATCCTTGACAATTCAGCCAACATCATTCCAGAATTTTGCAGCCTTTTCTCTCAAATTCTCTCAAATATACCAAGAATACCAAGAACACCAAGAACACACACTACACTTCTTCAAGCCTAAACCTACCCTAAACACCTCTAATCACTCTCAAATACTCTAGATTACTCCTACTTAGTCCCTAGTATTCATTTCTGGTCTTTATAACACAAAATCACGCAAAAGAGAATTTTGTATAGGATCAAAATCAATTTTTTTCCTTGAAAGTCTCAAAAACATCAACAAGGTATATCAAAAACAACCTTCTTGTTCATCCTCTTCCATTCAATTTTCAATATACCATACTAATGGTCTTTCTCTCTCTCTCTCTCTCAGGCGAAATGGTTGATCAACCATGGCTATTTTCCCTTTAGACCACTCAAGACTCTCAAACACGCGTGGACCTTCTCTAGTCTTCATCAAGTGATCATCTATCAAGTATTTATTCTTAAATCCTCATTTTTATTTCTGAATTCATGTTTCTTAGATATTAATAAGAAGATTGAATATGAATGGGGGATTGAGTGTATGCATGTGGATTAAGGGGTTAGGGTTAGGACATGAGGATTGTTGTATATGACTAAGCTATGTAGATTTTCCTTTTGAATCTATGTATGTTCATCATGCTTAATGAAATTTATGGATGTTTGAAGCATGTTAGATATTATGATACCAAAGGTGATTAGGCTTTTATGTTCCTATTTTGCATTGAAGCCATGAATGATGATTATGCCTAGAAGGAAATTAGCCTTGTGATAGTATGTGATAATTCAAGCATATGTTCATGAATGGATTAATTTATTATTTGATATTGGAGAATGTGTTCATGAATCTTTTCTAGCAATAGAAAAATCATGGTGAAAGATTATTTTCTTGTTAATTCTAGGTTGTTTTTATTAAAAAATTTTATTACTTTAATTAGAATTACTATTATATTTTTCTCTATAAAATTTGAAACTCTAGGAAGATTTGGATTTGAGTATTAATTAAAATATTAATATTTTATTAATCAAATAAATAAAATCTTTTATTAAAAATAATATATAATAATAAATAAATATTTTATATAAATAATAATAAAAGAATTAATTAATGACCTTGTAGACCGTAGTTAAAACTTTTACTTATATTCTTAAATATTATTTATAATAAAATTTATTTGTTATTTATTAATTAAAAATTTAATATAATTCATTTATTATTAATTTTATTATTTATTACTAATTATTTATTATCTATTAATTATTAATTAAAAATTAAGTGTAATTATTTATTTATTTATTTATAATAATACTATTTAAAAGTTACCATTTACTAATATTATTTAGGACTTAGTATTATTCAATATTTCATTTATTAGCAGTAATACTCAAAATTTATTATTTAAAACCATAACTTATTAGTAATTATTTTAGAACACCTAATTATTTTAACTTATCAAGCTAGAATTATTTTATAAAGTACTTTATCATCTAGCCTTAAAGCATAGGACATTGTGGTTTTAGTTAGTCATGGTTGTAACTAGTTGAGTTAGGAATTATTTATGTAAGGCAGATATAGCTCGAATGTAACCTTATGCCTTGTCTTTACCCCAGGCGGGGTTAGGTTGACCTTGGAGGATTTTTTGAGTTCAAGAAGAGTAAAGGATCAAGTAAGCTCCTGCATAGAGTCATTTGAAGGCCAAAAATTATTGTGGCAAGCTAAATTCGATGTGTATGATCATTTGTTTGTAAAGGCAATTAAGGATTGTTTTTCCTTTTTATTTCATTTAAGCAAATCATTTGAAAATTAGACAAGCAGTTTTACACAAGATGCTAAACTCTTTCTAAAACCCAACTTTGACAAGTATTTTAGAAACCGTTAATTGCTATTTCTAAGTAAAGCATTGTATGATTAATTTTTTTCCAAGTGGGACAAGTAATGTTGAGTACTCAATAAGGGTAGACTACTAGGACTAGTCTTTGAAGGGTTAGGGTAAGTCTCTCAGTAGGTGGCCACCTCTAAGGGTGAGTCCTTCCCGAATAGGATGCCAATCCGATAGGTCATACCAATCCGAGCTAGCAAGTTTCAGTCAAGTAAACTGTGTGTTTTCGGAGTGGACAACAGTAAGTTTGGGTGTAGAGATGGAGGAGTATCTCACCCGGTAGGCCGTACACCTACCCTATGTTAGCATGCTTAACGTGTGGCAGTTTAACTGGCAACATGCTCAACGTGTGGCATTCTGACCATTATATTGTTATGGGGCCCAACATGTGGTGCCATGGCTATCTCTTTGGGTGGTTGTATTTATTGTGCACATGTATGTTTTGGAAAGCCAAATGCCACTCTTCATTTTTAACATTTTTTTAATGCTTGCCAGCACTTTCTCTTATGAAACTTTTACAACTTGCATACATGAACTGTTTTACTGAAACACTCAAAGCACACATGGGCTTACTGAGATTTTTATCTCACCACTTTTTGTACCATGTTTTCAGGACGATCATGCTGTGAAGGTCATTAGCTAGATTGTTGCCTATAATTTTGAAGACTCTTTGTTATTTTGCTTATGTATTGCTTTTGAGAGATTATAGCAGACAATTATTTTTCAATTTGTTCATGTATTATTGGGTTGTAATAAGTTTAATTTTGAAGTATTTATTTTATTTTATTTTATGTGACTTAGTTATAAAGACCCCTTGTTCTATGGACGAGGCGACATCCTCGGCCCTAATGGGCCTAGGTAGTGGGGTGTTACATATATTAATAGTTTGACTTATCAAGGGGGCTATTGATATCTCTCTCAAGAATGAGAGGAACAAATTCTTTTACTATCATTCACATTCCTCTCCTTTACTTATTTCATATCTAACAGTGGTCTTACTAATCATTTAGTTAAAGATAACTTAAGATTATTTCATATCTAACAGTACGTTGAGCCTATTTATCTATAATGGAGTTGTGATTTTCTTTTGAACTTGAGATATAGATTTCTCATTCATTATTGTCGGGCTTTTATTAAAAAGTTAACTTGTGTATCAAGTTGGATTTTGCTAACTCTTGAGAATTTAAGTTAACCTTGGTCATATTTGGTATTTGAGTTTTTTTTTTATTCGTTGAGTATGAATATGGATGATATGATGAAATACGAGAAGAGTTGTTGAATAATTCTTGTATTATAGATTTAAAGTTTGCTTGACTTTTAGTTTTGAATAAAGAATGTGAGGAAATAAAAAAAAAAACTTGAGTGAAAAGAAAAAAATATGAATTGAAAAAAAAAAATGTGAGTTGAAAAACACATGGAGTTGAAAAAAATTTTCTTTCATCTTTTGAGGGGAAAAAAGGGGGGGGGGAAGAGACATTTTGCTAAAAAGGGGGTTAATATGAAGAGAAGTAGTAAGTATTATTCGGTGCACTCTCTTGGGGCTATCCTAAAAGCAAAAAGGTAAGAAAAAAAATTTGTTGAAAAATGATAATGACTATAAGGTGGCCAACACGGTGCATGAAGAAAAACCTATTCACTTGAGGCTATCAATTCCCTAAGTCATTGAAAAAAAAAAAAAAGTGGAGCATTTTTTTTATTTCATTAACTTAAGTTGTGTAAATTTGAGTTTGTAATGCTAGAATTGGTTAAATAGCTTGACTCATATGATTTATTTTATCTATATTTTTGCTTCAAGAATAGGATGATTTTCTTGTACTAAATATAAGCTTGTTTAACTTAACCTTGATGGCCTTGAGATTGTTCAATTTAATACAAGAGCTTACAAGGTTTTGAAAGGGTTGAATGAATGATGAATTTATATTTACAGTTGGAAGAAATTGATGTCTTCACAATAGCTGAATTTGCTAAGGAAAAATTTGCTAAATGGTTTTGTCTTGTTCTAAATGCATACTGTCTAATTCTTGTTTGCTTGAGGACAAGCAAAGTTTAAGTGTGGGGGAATTTATAGGGGCTAAATTTATCACTATTTTTCTAGTTATTTGATGCTCTTTTGTGATAGTTTTGATGTAATAACTAGGTGTATTCCTTCCTATTTGACATTTTGCTTGTAAAAAGTGTTTTTGACAAATTTATACAAATTTAAGTGGATTTTGAGCAAAGAATGAAAGATTCCAGATTGTACCTGGCACCAGGTCTAGTTATGGCACCAGGCACCAGGACTATTCTGGAAAAAAGAAGCAAACAGTGAGAAACCAGATTGGACCCGGTGCCAAGAGGGTCGAAGGGACACGGCGCCAGGTCCATTCTTATCAGAGCCAGTGAATTTTCTTTTCAAGAAGAATTTCGTAATCTTAGTTGGATTCTTTTAGAAACTCTTTCAACTACAAAAAAGGACTCTTGTAGACATTTTTTGGCAATTAGAATTCCTTTAAATACAAGAGAATAATAATGTACAAGAGAGTTTTCATATTTTTCAAGTCTTCAATGTAATATCGTTAGAAAAACCCTAGAGAAACATCAAGATTTTAGAGGATCAAGGAGATTTCTTGGAAAGGAAGAGGATACTGCTTAAGAAGGTTTCAAGGAAGAAAAAGAAGTCTTATTTGTCTATTAGTGGTTTCTTTTTCTCTTCTTTGTAATTTATTGACAAATGGAGATTAATGTTTTAAATGTCTTTAGATGATATCTTTTGGATTCATAATTTTGTATTAATTTTAGTTCTTTTATCAATTTATTGCTATTCTTGGTTTTGATAAAAAATATGATGTGAAAATTTTGGGTGTATAAAAATCATCAAATCTAAATCCACTCTTTAGCCATGTTTTAATTAAAACATTAAAACCAAAATACACATACGAGCAAGTATACTTATCGCAAGTATAGCATAGGGAATTAACAAGTATTGATCCTCAAAGCAACATGTACACGCTAATCACTTTTCATTCATTGTTTAACCGACCAAATAAAGTAATAAGATAATAAAAAGAAAAATAAAGAAATATATACAACTCAAAGATGTAAGAATATACAATTTAGACAACTATCCAAGAAAGAATGATAATGAATCCTCAAGCAATTATCTCAAGTAATCGTTATCTTGGTATCATGAAGGAGTATAAAGTAAAATTCAATTATTTCCCAAATCATGAATCTACTTATATAGATTTTACATCTTTCTCAATCTATGGAATCACTATCTTTTGATTAAATTAGAAGATTTCTCAATCAGACCAATATAACCAATACATGCATTAAACACAATTCCTCATAAATTGGAAATTAGCTAATGACCCTTTGATCGAGATGAAATAAACTAATCTTTGATCACATTAGTCCTTTAATCTTAAATTCATTTCTCAAGTCCATTAACATTTGACAAATATGAAATCAATGCAATGAACTCCTAACATCGTTTTCCAAGTCAATTCGAAGAACCCACATCAATAACCAAGGATAACAAGTAATCAAATATCAATGATGATAGAAAATTGATTAAAGAACTAAATTAACACAAAACCATGAATCCCAAATTAATGTCAAATTACATTTAAAACATTGAATAAATCATTGTTTAAGAACAAGAAAAGAAAGTTAAAAGAAAGCCCTCATAGGCAAGCCTCATTCTTTTCCTTTGAAGACACTTTTGAACAACCCTCCTTGAATGGTAAATCTCTCCTTCTTTGAATGATTGGGATTTTTTTCTCTTGGATTCACTACTTTTCTCTTTTGTTTTCTCTTGGTTTTATAGGCTTTTTTTATGCCAATTTCATTGCTTGTGGAATCTTGGCCAAGTAGGCTTCAGACAATACCACAATCACTAGAAAATTACTAAATTCGTGCATAGGATTTCACCTCTCCAGAGCTAACCAAGCGCTAGAACCAGTCAATCCACCTGACGCCGTGTGAAACCCCAGTCGAAACCAACCTTAGAGTAAGGGGGTTGGGATGCATATCATACTTTATTGCATGTTTAAATATATTTTTAAATGATTTTATGGGCTTTGGATTTGGGTTTTATCGTCTAGAGGGCTTGATTATGTTTATTGAGTAAGAAGGGCAAAATGGTAATTTTTGCCTGAGGTGAAAATAGGGAGATAACTTGAATATTAAATAGGAAAAATATTTTAGAAAGAAAATAAGAACAAGAGTTGTTGTGGTGTACTGGTTAGAGCTTTGGAATTAATTCTTGAGATCTTGGGTTCAAATTCCATCTTTGGAGCTTTACTATGATTAAATTTTATTTTTGCTTGAGAAGGGGTATTTTCGGCCTTATGTGCTTTAGCATAGGGTAGAGGTGTTGTCCTATGGGAGACATGATAGGAGTACTCTAATCCTATTCTTGTGCCCTACTCAAAAATTCCTAAGGAAATTCATTCCTCCTTGATCTTTAATTTTTCTTAATTCTCAATTTATTAGATTGGACAAATTTGTTCTAGCCAATTTCATTCCAGAAATTTCAGTAAAGTGCTGTGGCTTTGAAGGTTCAAAATGTCTAAGGGAAAGACATCTTATGGACCGAAAATGTGGAAGAGATAGGGAAGGTTCCAAGAGAATTAATTCCCCTAACGAACCTTCTAAACATCACTCTAGCTAGGTTCATTTTCCTTCATCTAATGAATTGAAAATTTTCCAGCTTCTTGTGCCTTTAAGGTGTCAAAATTCTCAGCCATTATTCCCACCCAAATGCTGCCAGAAAATGGTCCTTTTTATCAGCTTGAAATCTAAAAATTTCTGGTTAATTTCGGGCTTCACAAATGCTGTGCAAAACCAGAAAAATTTCTGGTTGAAATCACAACTTTGGTGGTCTTCAACCAAACTGTTTTCTTCCAGTTTTCTCCCAGCTCCTTAGCCACGTTCTTCCTCCATGAAGAAGGCTGGAAAACAGCCATGAAAGACCCTTGAAATCTCCTTCAAACTCTTTGCAACCTGGCTAGAAAATGGCAGCCGAGACTGCCCAGAAAAATTCTAGCAATAGCGAAATTCTATGCAGTAATTTTCTAGCTTTGTTTCCTATTCCAGCCTTGGGCAAAACTTCATCTTTCTTCTACACAAACCACTCTTAAACAGCCATGAATTGAATTCCATTGTCTTTCCCAAGCTGCTGCATGAAAATCAAACATGGCTGCCCGAAAATATCTCTAACAAATCACTGCAATCATGCCTTGATTGGATACCAAAATTCTAGCAAACTTAATTTAGCAACCTTCCATAAAATGTCCCTCAAACAACCAGACCTTCCCTTCACCATTACACTCCTTCCTTTCGGCCACCATTAACCTTCTTTAACCAGCTTTCATGCAGCAGAAACACAGAGCAACAATTTGGGCATAGCAGCTTTCAAAAAGCTTCTATTGAACAAAGATATTTTTACTATATTTTGTTTCCAAATTTGATCCCCAAAAATATTCTTTTAGGATTTCAAAAACCAGCCTTTCCTTTTCCTTTCAAACCAGAGAAATCATCTACCTAAACTACACAAACAATTCGGCCACTGCACACACAGAATTTCGGAAGCCACAAACCCAAAATTCCTCCATTCTCTTCTACCTTCAAGCACACATAGAACACCAAGAACACCTACTCCTTTCTTTCGTCTAATACCTCAACAAACTATTTCAATCTTCTTCCAAAAATTCCAGATTTCATCTACTCACTGCCGTGAGTTAATCCATACCATTTTTAACATCAAACACCAAAATCCAACTTGCTCTTTTGGATAAAAAATCAGAAATTTTGTGAAGGCTCAAGAACACCTTCAAGGTAGGTTTGTTCATACAACTTCATCTTCACAAATCTTTGATCCCTAATGAATATGTATATGAATAAGCATGCTAATGGACTCTCTTCTTCTCTTCTCTCTCTCTCTCTCTCTCTCTCTCTCTCTCTCTCTCTCTCTCTCTCTCTCTCTCTCTCTCTCTCTCTCTCTCTCTCTCTCTCTCTCTCTCTCGGCCGGACACACTCTTCTTCTTGGCCGAATGGTTCTTCACCAATGGCCATGCTTTCTTCATCTCCCTTGGACGGATTTTGACATCTAGGAGTTTAGATCCATTCGAAACTCCTTTAAGGTACTCATCAATCAAGTAAGCCTTGTCAACCCTCCTTTTTAAATTCTAGATTCATGTCTCTAGGATGATATTAGTAGGAGATGGATTATGAATAGGATTTGAGCATGTTTTGTTGTGATGAGTAGAGATTGAAGAATGAATAAAGGTGTGCTTATGATGGAGATGGGATTTATGCATGAGTTGATTATCTTGGTTGATTTTATGGTGTTTTTACGGTTTAATGCATGTTTCCTTGTCATAGGTAGTATTTGTGATCAAGTATGCTAGAAATTATGTCATCTATGATGAATAGGATTTATATTCACGTATGATTATTAAAGCCATGATTATGTTTATGCTAGTAGAGGTTGGATCATGCCTTGATAAATTTAGATCTATGCTTTTATTCATTATTTGGATGGTTTGATGAATTGGAGAGAGTATATGTTCATGATTGTGGTTAGCTATAGAAATATGAACATGAACTAGTTGTCCCTAAGCTAATTTTATTTCATCAATAAAATATTTAATATTATAATTTTTGCTAGTAAATTCGAAAACGCTAGGAAGGTAGATTTGGATTATTATATAAGGATATTTTAGTCAAATAAATGATAGCTTTTATTTCAAGAAACAAAATATATAGATATTATATATAATAATAATAATATCAAATAAAGCATTTTATATAAATAATCATAATAAGTAAAAATATTAATTTTGTAAGTCTTATATTCATAAATATCATTAAAATTTATTATCTTTCAATTATTATCTTTTAATCAAAACCTATTGAAAATTATTTATTAGCTTTCAATAAAGACATATTAAAATTTATTTTCAACTAATTTTAGTTAGCAATTAATTTCAAACAATTAATTATTAGTAAATCATTATTTTACCTAATACCGCCTAGGACTCTTCATCAAATAAACTCTAAATTATTCTTAGCAAGAATTAAACCTTCAACTTATTAGTACCTATTTCCTAAAACTCTAATTATTTTAAATACTAAGTTAGACTTACCTTATAAACCTTTTTATTGATTTTTTGACCTTAAAGCCTGGGACACTAGGATCATGGTTGTAGTGAGTTGAGTTAATCTTATTTGTGAATGTGAATTTTGGCTGGAGTGTGATTGTGATTTATATTTACCCCAGGCGGGGTTGGGTCAGCCATCGAAGATCTTTATTTTATCTCGAGCAAAGGTTCAGGTAAGCTCCTGCATAAAACCTGAATGATGTAAAATGTTTATTATGGCAAGCCAAATGTAGAGTGCATGGACACTCATTTCTGTAAAGGCAATTGAGGATTGACTTCTTTCTTATTTCAGTCAAATGTATTATATGAAAACCAATAAGCAGATTTACTCAAACTCAAAACTCTTTCTAAAACTGATTTTGACAAAGACTTTGGAAACCCTTAATTGCCATTTTCATGCAGAACTGTGTTTTGTACATTTTTCTCATGTGGGATACGTTACGTTGAGTACTCAATAAGGATGGACTACTAGGGCTAGTCTTTGATGGGTTAGCGTAAGTCTCTCAGTAGGTGGCCACCTCTGAGGGGTGAGTCCTGCCCGGATAAGATGTCAGTCCTGTAGGTCGTGCCGGTCAGAGCTAACAGTTTATTTTTCAGTCAAGTGACTGCATTTTGCAGAATGGCCCCCTAGTTGTTGTTTGGGTATAGAGAAGGAGGAGTATCTTGTCCGGTAGGCCGATCACCTACCTTTTTTGTCAGTCTTCATAAAGTGTCGGCATTCTGACCGGTTATGGGGCCCAACAAGTGGTAACCCAGGATCATTTCTTTTGAGTTGTTGATTTTATTGATTATGTATGGTTGGAAAAGCCAAAATACCACTATTGATTTTAACTAATGTTTATTGCTTGCTAGTATTTCTCTTATAAAGATTTATACTTTGCATTCACGAACTGTTTTCACTGGACACTCAAAGCACACACGAACTTACTAAGATTTTTGTCTCATCCCCATTTTTTCCATGATTTCAGGTTGATCCTGCTGTGGGGATGAGTAGCTAGATATTGCCTGCCCTGGAAGATTTTCTGATAATTTGTTTTGTGTAGTGCTTTGGGGAGACGAGTGTGGATAAATTTTATTATGGATTTGTTTTTGGTATTCTTGAATTTTTTTCTTGGGTTGTAATAAATTTTAAGTTAAAGTATTATTTTTATTCCGCAATTTTATTTGTGTGACCTAGTTATAAAGATCCCTTGTCCTTTGGACAGGGCGACATCCCCGGCCCTGGCGGGCCTAGGTAGTGGGGTGTTACAGGTGGTATCAGACACTATGTTATAGACAAATATTTATAGTATATATGCTATTTATTTAAGTTTAAATCTTTATCTAACCAATCTTGTTGATGCTGTAGGATGGTTAGGATGCTTAGGACTGCGAGGAAAAGGCAGCAGTGGCACCCGCCTATCCCCATTTAGCTGAAAGACCTTCCAGTTCCCCAGCCTGCCTCTCAGCCAGTTATCCCTATAGAGGATAGCAGTGACGATGAGGTCCAGATTCCTGAGCCACCCCCAATCCCGGTGATAGACATAAGCTCTTACAGTGATGATGAGGTGATGGCAGTGGAGCCTGTTCCCCACCCTCCTAGTCTCGTAGTAGACTTAGCAGCAGATAGTGATGACCCGGGGGAGATAGACTTTGAGTCTCCACCTAGGCCTTTTTTCATTCCTTCTTCTAGTCAAGTTGAGCCTGGGGAGAGTTCTAGGCGCCCAGGGAAGAAGCCAATGGAGGGGTTTACCAGTGGGGTTGGGGTAGATTTTTTCAAGAATTCTTGGGGCTGGTTGTATGAGGCTAATGATAAGGGTTCTGATGAGGACTAGAGGACTAGGAGTTATTTTGAATTGGATGTTTATTTATTTGTTGTTTTTCGAGAACTTTTATGTCAAGAATTTTCAATTCTGGTTTTTGTCAAAATTTTGGATTTCGGCAAATTAATTTTGAAAGAGAATTTATTGGTAAATCTTTGGAACGAATTTGCATTTGATTTCTTTTTACTTATATTTGTCTGTGAATGCATGCGCACCTAAAATGACTTGATTCTTGAATGCATACACTTATCATTTGGGGTGTGGTTTAGAATGGCACCCAAGTGTCGTGCAGTTTCATTAGGTAGAAGGGTTCCAGAAGCATATCATGAGGCACCGAAAGTCAAGGCAGTTCAGATGCAATCACCCAATTGGGGTGATGGGAGTGGCCCGGATATGGAAGTGAGGTCTGAAATTCCGATTGATGTGTCGATGGGCCAGGAATTCAGTAAGATGGCGGAGATTCTGCAGACTTTGACCGAGATAAGGAACCCTTGGGGTGAAGATGAGGTCTTAGAGCGGTTTCTGAAGTTTCAACCGCCCGTTCTCTTGGGCAAAGCGGAGCAAGATTAGAAGGCAGAGCAGTGGATTGAGTAGATGGAGGACATATTAGCAACGCTCCAGTACACTGAGGAGCGGATGGTTAAGTTTGTGGCTTTCCGATTGAGAGGACTAGCTCGGGCATGGTGGCAGAGAGTTCAAGATGACTGGGAAATGAGCAAACAGGAATGGACATGGTCCAACTTTGTTAAAGTCTTCTGAGCTGAGTACATCCCTCAGTGGATTGTGGAAAAGCGGGAGGATGAATTTTAGAATTTAAAGCAAGGGAGCATGTCAGTAGCTCAGTACGCGGTGCGATTCACTCAGCTGTCAAAATACTGCCAGAGATTAGTGGATACTAAGCAAAATAGGACGAGGCAGTTCATCAAGAGACTGAGGCTAGAATTGAAGAGGGCGTTGGCATCTTCTCTGCTAACGACCTATTCGGGGGCAGTGGACGTGAATGCCCAAACGGAAAATGAGGACCGCAGTAGGATGGCGTCAAGGCCTTTCCAGCCGCCAAGGCAGCCGTAAGGGCATTTCTAAGGATAGCAATCTAACAAGCGCCCCGCCAATCAGCAGTGGCAGAACCTGGGAAAGTAAGCCCGGATAGCACTAGTGGGTCCTACCCAAAACCTTCCAACATCTTGGCAGTGTGGAATGAAAGGCCACACTGAGAAGAACTGTTGGTCCAAGGGTGGTGAGAGGAAATGTTATCACTGTGGCGACCCGAACCACTTGAGGAACACTTGCCCCAAGTTGCATCGAGCTGGGCAAGGAAATCTCGCGTAGAATCTAGGGCTGAATAGAGCCAACACAATGGGCTCATCTGGGAGTGGAGCACCGAAGCCTAAGTGAAGGCCAAGGTATTCGCTCTCAACAAAGAGGAAGTTGGGATCGATGCAACGGTTGTGGAAGGTACATTTACTATATAAGGATGACTTGTTAATGCATTAATTGTTCCTGGCTCTACTCATTCCTATTTAAACAAGATTTGTGCATGTCATTTGGGTTGGGATGGAGTAGAGCTACCTTTTACTTTAGTGGTAAGCACACCTTTGGGGAAAATGGTGCAAGCAGATCGGTATATGAAAAATGGTAAAATTGATGTGGGGAGAGAAAGTCTGGAGGAAGACCTGATAGTATTGGATATTGAAGACTATGATTTGATATTAGGGATGGATTGGTTAGCCAAGTATGGGGCTAGGGTAGATTGTAAGAATAAGTCGATCCAGTTCGTTAGATCGAGTTGTGATATATTGGTGTTCGATGGCAAGAAGGTAAAGGAGTTAAAGTATTTGATAGCGGGGGCTAAGGCCCGAAAATTACTGAAGCAAGGATGTCAAGGGTACCTAGCTTACATGATAAACAAGCTGAAGGACCAGTGCATTTTGGAGGACACCGAAGTGGTGAAGGACTTTCCTGATATGTTCCCAGTAGAACTTGATTCTTTACCTCTCAACCGAGAGGTGGAATTCACTATTGACTTAGTTCTGGGAGCGGAACCAGTATCGCGGACCCCATACCATATGGCACCAGCAGAGTTGAAAGAGTTGAAGGAACAATTGGAGGAGTTAGTGAGTCAAGGTTATATCAGACCGAGCACGTCGCCCTGGGGAACGCCTGTGCTATTTGTAAAGAAGAAGGACGGAACTCTGAGACTATGCATCGACTATTGGGGTTTGAACAACTTGACGATCAAGAACAAGTATCCCCTACCACTGATTGACGAGCTATTCGATCAGTTGTAAGGATCCAGTTGCTACTTCAAGTTGGATTTGAGGCAAGGGTACTACCAAGTACGGATAAAAGAGGAGGATATCCCTAAGACTGCTTTCAACACTAGATATGGACATTACGAGTTCGTGGTGATGCCGTTCGAGGTGACCAATGCTCCAGCAGTATTCATGGACCTGATGCATCGAGTGTTCCGACCCTATCTGGACAAGTTCATGGTGGTCTTCATCGACGACATTTTGATTTACTCCAAGAGTGCGGAGGAGCATGCAGAGCATCTGAAGCTCGTATTGGACAAGCTTTAGGAGCACAAGCTGTACGCCAAGTTCAGCAAGTGCGAATTCTGGCTGGATAGTGTGGCATTCCTTGGCCATGTGGTGACCAATGAGGGAATCAAGATAGACTCGGCAAAGGTCGAAGCAGTGTCAGACTGGAAGCAGCCAGAGAATATCACCGAGATCCGAAGTTTCTTGGGATTGTCTGGTTGCTACTGGAGGTTCATCAAAGGGTTCTTAACACTCGCATCGCCAATGACCCGACTGCTGAGAAAGGATGATCCATTTACGTGGAACGAGAAATGCGAGAAAAGTTTTCAAGAGCTGAAGCGGAGGTTGATGATGGTGCCAGTATTGAGTCTGCCAGAGGAGGGTAAACCTTACAAGATATATACCGATGCTTCGAAAGAAGGATTGGGAGCAGTGTTGATGCAAGACCGGAAGGTGATCGCTTACGCTTCTCAAAAACTGAGACCTCTTGAAGTTAACTATCCTACTCATGATCTGTAGCTGGCAGCTATCGTGTTCGCCATGAAAAAATGGCAACACTACCTGAACGGAGCCGAATATGAGGTGTTCACCGACCACAAGGGTCTGAAGTATATCTTCACTCAAAAGGATCTGAACTTGAGGCAGTGAAGGTTGATGGAATTTCTGGAAGAATACCATTACCCAATCAACTACCATCCTGGGAAGGCCAACGTCGTGGCAAACGCCCTAGGTAGAAAAGTTGGAATGGCCAAACTTAGAGTGCAAAAAATTCAAGTAGTTCAGGATGTGTTGGACAGAAGGGCGGAAGTGCAAGAGAAGAGAATTGTCATTAGCAATTTAAAGTTGGTACCGAATTTAAGACGGGAAATCGTGGAAGCTCAGCATAGAAACACCGAGTTTCAGCTTTTCAAGGACAAGGAACTCAAGCGGCCAAGTAGTGATTTTTGTTAAGATGAAGAAGGAGTTTTGCATTTTAGGGATTGGTTGTGTGTACCCAGAGAGCAGCAATTGAAAGACAAAATCTTGGAAGAGGTGCACAAGAGTAAGTACGCCATTCATCCGGGGGAAGTCAAGATGTACCAGGACCTGAAGAGAGCCTATTGGTGGCCCAGACTGAAGCGGGAAGTGGTCAAGTATGTCTCGACCTGTCTCACCTACTAGAAAGTCAAAGCGGAGCACAAGAAGTCAGCGGGACTATTACAGCCATTACCAGTACCGGAGTGGAAATGGGAGGAGGTGACTATGGATTTTGTCACCAGACTTCCCATATCAAAGACGCAAAAGGATGCCATATAGGTAGTGGTGGATCGACTGACCAAGTCGGCCCATTTCATACTCGTGAATGTAAGAGACTCGATGGAGAAGCTAGCTCAGACTTATATTCGAGAAATAGTCCGACTGCATGGAGTGCCTTCGAGTATTGTGTCCGACCGAGACCCGAGATTCACGTCTCATTTTTGGGGAAAGTTTTAAGAATGGATGGGGTCGAGTCTGAAATTCAATATGACGGTGCATCCGCAGACCGATGGGCAGTCAGAAAGGGTTATACAAATATTAGAAGATATGTTGAGAGCCTTTGTTCTGGATTTCAGGGACAACTGGATAGAGTGCGTACCGTATGCGGAATTATCATACAACAACAGCTATCAATCTTCAATTGGGATGTTACCGTATGAGGCTTTGTATGGGCGAAAGTGTCAGGTACCATTATATTAGAGTTGGTCAAAAGATGGTGACGTGAGCAGAACCGGGGAAGTCTATGTCCAAGAAATGTTGGATAAGGTGAAATTGATTAGGGAAAGGTTGAAGGCGGCTCAGAGCCGGCAGAAGTGCTATGTGGACAACTGGCGGCGAGAGTTAGAGTTTCAAGTCGGGGACAGCGAATTTTTGAGATTGACGCCAAATATGAGAATCTTGAAGCATCCGAATGGTGGAAAGTTGAATCCGAGGTATTTGGAGCCGTTCTCGATTAAGGAAAGGATTGGACTGGTAGCTTACCGATTGGACCTGCTAGGTGGAGAAGCCTACGAAGATATTCGACAGCAGTATCAAGAGTCTTCGAAACAAGCAGGTACCGATGGTCAAGGTTAAGTGGGAGCACCATGGCATGTAGGATGCCACATGGGAATCAGAAGAGTCGGTTAAGCGAAAGTATCCTAATCTGAAATAGAGGAATGCTTGAATTTCGGGACAAAATTCTTCTAAGGAATGGAGGATGTGAAATCCCAGTCGGAACAAACCTTAGAGTAAGGGGGTTGAGATACATATCTACTTTATTGCATGTTTAAATATATTATAGTCTAGAGGGCTTGATTATGTTTATTGAGTAAGAAGGGCAAAATGGTAATTTTTGCATGAGGTGAATATAGAAAGATAACTTGAGGATTAAATAGGAAAAATATTTTAAAGAGAAAATAAGAACAACAGTTGTTGTGGTGTACTGGTTAGAGCTTGGAAATTAATTCTTGAGGTCTTGGGTTCAAATTCCATCATTGGAGCTTTACTATGATTAAATTTTATTTTTACTTGGGAAGGGGTACTTTCGGCCTTAAGTTCTTTAGCATAGGGTAGAGGTGTTGTCCTAGGGAAGACATGATAGAAGTACTCTAATCCTATTCTTGTGCCCTACTAAAAAATTCCTAAGGGAATTCATTCCTCCTTGATCTTTAATTTTTCTTAATTCTCAATTTATTAGATTGGACAAATTTGTTCTAGCCAATTTCATTCCAAAAATTTCAGTAAAGTGCTATGGCTTTGAAGGTACAAAATGTCTAAGGGAAAGACATCTTATGGACCAAAAATGTGAAAGAGATGGGGAAGGTTCCAAGAGAATTAATTCCCCTAACGAACCTTCTAAATTTCACTCTAGCAAGGTTCATTTTCCTTGATCGAATGAACTGAAAATTTTCCAACTTCTTGTGCCTTCAAGGGGTCAAAATTCTCAGCCATTATTCCCTCCCAATGCTGCCAGAAAATGGCCCTTTTTATCAGTTCAAAATCTGAAATTTTATTGTTAATTTCGAGCTGCACAAATGTTGTGCAAAACAAGAAAAATTTCTTGTTGAAATCGCAGCTTTGGTTGTCTTCAACCAAGCTATTTTCTTCCAGTTTTCTCCCATCTCCTTAGCCATGTTTTTCCTCCATGAAGAAGGCTGGAAAATAGCCATGAAAGACCTCTGAAATCTCCTTCAAACTCTCTGCAACCTGGCTGTAAAATGGCAATCGAAACTGCCCAGAAAAATTCCAGCAATGGCGAAATTCTGTGCAGTAATTTTCTAGCTTTGTTTCCTATTCCAGCCCAGGCCGAAACATTATCTTTCTTCTGCACAAACCACTCTTAAACAGCCATGAACTGAACTCCATTGTCTTTCCCAAGCTTCTGCACGAAAATCAGACATGGCTACCTGAAAATATCTCCAACAAATCACTGCAATCATGCCTTGATTGGATACCAAAATTCCAGCAAACTTAATTTAGCAACCTTCCAGAAAATGTACCTCAAACAACCAGACCTTCCTTTCACCATTACACTCCTTCCTTTCGACCACCATTAACCTTCTTCAACCATCTTTTATCCAGCAGAAACACAGAGCAACAATTCGGCCATAACAGCTTCCAAAAAGATTCTATTGAACAAAGATATTCCTGCTATATTTTGTTTCCAAATTTGATCCCCAAAAATATTATTTTAGGATTTCAACAACCAACCTTTCCTTTTCCTTTCAAACCAGAGAAATCATCTTCCAAAACTACACAAACAATTTGGCCACTGTACACACAGAATTTCGGCTGCCACAAACCCAAAATTCCTCCATTCTCTTCAACCTTCAAGCACACATAGAACACCAAGAACACCTACTCCTTTCATTCGCCTAATACCTCTCCAAACCACATCAAACTTCTTCCAAAAATTCCAGATTTCATCTACTCACTGCCGTGAGTCCATCCATACCATTTTTAACGTCAAACTACAAAATCCAACTTGCTCTTTTAGATAAAAAAAAAAAAAAAATCAGAAATTTTGTGAAGGCTCAAGAACACCTTCAAGGTAGGTTTGTTCAAACAACTTTATCTTCACTAATTTTTGATCTCTAATGAATATATATATGAATAAGCAAGCTAATGGACTCTCTTCCTCTCTCTCTCTCTCTCTCTCTCTCTCTCTCTCTCTCTCTCTCTCTCTCTCTCTCTCTCTCTCTCTCTCTCTCTCTCAAGCTAATGGATTATGAATAGGATTTGAGCATGTATTGTTGTGATGAGTAGAGATTGAAGCATGAATAAAGGTGTGTTTATGATGGAGATGGGATTTATGCATGAGTTGATTATCTTGGTTGATTTTATGGTGTTTTTAGGGTTTAATGCATGTTTCCTTGTCATAGGTAGTATTTTGTGATCAAGTATGCTAGAGATTTTGTCATCTATGATGAATAGGATTTATATTCATGTATGATTATTAAAGCCATGATTATGTTTATGCTTGTAGAGGTTGGATCATGTCTTGATAAATTTAGATCTATGCTTTTATTCATTATTTGGATGGTTTGATGAATTGGAGGGAGTATATGTTCATGATTGTGGTTAGCTATAGAAATATGAACATGAACTAGTTGTCCCTAAGCTAATTTTATTTCATCAATAAAATATTTAATATTATAATTTTTGCTAGTAAATTCAAAAACGCTAGGAAGGTAGATTTGGATTATTATATAAGGATATTTTAGTCAAATAAATGATAGCTTTTATTTCAAGAAATAAAATATATAGATATTATATATAATAATAATATCAAATAAAGCATTTTATATAAATAATCATAATAAGTAAAAATATTAATTTTGTAAGTCTTATATTCATAAATATCATTAAAATTTATTATCTTTCAATTATTATCTTTTAATCAAAACCTGTTGAAAATTATTTATTAGCTTTCAATAAAGACCTATTAAAATTTATTTTCAACTAATTTTAGTTAGCAATTAATTTCAAACAATTAATTATTAGTAAATCATTATTTTACCTAATACCGCCTAGGACTCTTCATCAAATAAACTCTAAATTATTCTTAGCAAGAATTAAACCTTCAACTTATTAGTACCTATTTCCTAAAACTCTAATTATTTTAAATACTAAATTAGACTTACGTTATAAACCTTTTATTGATTATTTGGCCTTAAAGCTTGGGACACTAGGATCATGGTTGTAGTGAGTTGAGTTAATCTTATTTGTGAAAGTGGATTTTGGCTGGAGTGTGATTGTGATTTATATTTACCCCAGGCGGGGTTAGGTCAGCCATCGAAGATCTTTATTTTAACTCGAGTAAAGGTTCAGGTAAGCTCCTGCATAAAACCTGAATGATGTAAAATGTTTATTATGGCAAGCCAAATGTAGAGTGCATGGACACTCATTTCTGTAAAGGCAATTGAGGATTGACTTCTTTCTTATTTCAGTCAAATGAATTATTTGAAAACCAATAAGCAGATTTACTCAAACTCAAAACTCTTTCTAAAACTGATTTTGACAAAGACTTTGGAAACCCTTAATTGCCATTGTCATGTGGAACTGTGTTTTGTTCATTTTTTCCATGTGGGATACGTTACGTTGAGTACTCAATAAAGGTGGACTGCTTGGGCTAGTCTTTGAGGGGTTAGGGTAAGTATATCAATAGGTGGCCACCGTTGAGGGGTGAGTCTTTCCCGGATAAGATGTCAGTCCAGTATGTCGTGTCGGTCTGAGCTAGCAGTTTATTTTTCAATCAAGTGACCGTGTTTTGCTGGAATGGACACCCAGTTGTTGTTTGGGTATAGAGAAAGAGGAGTATCATGCCCGGTAGGCCGATCACCTACCTTTTTTATCAGTTTGCACAAAGTGTCGGCATTCTAACCGGTTATAGGGCCCAACATGTGGTAACCCAGGATCATTTCTTTTGTGTGGTTGATTTTATTGATTATGTATGGTTGGAAAAGCCAAAACACCACTCTTGATTTTAACTAATGTTTATTGCTTACCAGTATTTCTCTTATAAAGATTTATACTTTGCATTCACAAACTCTTTTTACTGGACACCAAAGCACACACAGATTTATTGAGATTTTTGTCTCATCACCATTTTTACCATGATTTCAGATCGATCCTGCTGTGGGGATGAGTAGCTAGATATTGCCTGCCTTGGAAGATTTTCTAATAATTTATTTTGTGTAGTGCTTTGAGGTGATGAGAGTGGATAAATTTTATTTTGGATTTGTTTTTTGTATTCTTGGATTTATTCTTGGGTCGTAATAAATTTTAAGTTAAAGTATTATTTTTATTCCGCAATTTTATTTGTGTGACCTAGTTATAAAGACCCCTTGTCCTTTGGACAGGGTGACATCCCCGGCCCTGGCGGGCCTAGGTAGTGGGGTGTTACACGCCGGGTGTGTTCTATTTTTTTTCTTGAATTTGCTATGTTTTCACTATTTGGTCAAATTGGACCTGGCATCGGGTCCACTTGCCAGCCCTAGCACTAGGTGTATTCTAGAATTTGCCAGTTTTTATTCGAAATCAACTTAAATCTGCACAAATTTTTTAAAAACACTTTCTACAAACAAAATGTCAAATAGGAAGGAATATGCCTTGTTATTACATCAAAAGTACCTCAATTTAAACTCTAATAACCTAGAAAATAGTAATGTTTTTAGCCCATAAAACATACCGCCACACATGAACTATTGCTTGTCCTCAAGCAAAACACTTTAAGCTAAGAAAATCATCAAGAAAACATAAGCTTTTTTCACAATTCAACAATTTTAGACATAACAAGGATTATAACTTCCTTTCAAACTCTAGATAAAACTCTTGCCATTCATCAAACTCTTTGAAGACAATTCAAACTTTGAAATATTTGATAAGACATCACAAAATTCTTGAAGTCAAATCAATAAAGTTTATACCTTAATCTAAGAAAATTATTTCACCCTTTAAGTAAAAAATATAGATAACACGAATCACACAAGTTAAGGTATCTACAAACTCAAGCATTATAAATCCAAATATTGCACAACTTAAGTCATGATGTAAGGAAAGCACTCCAATTTTTTCTCTATTTTTTCAATAACTTAGGGAATTAATAGCCTCAAATGCATGGATTTCTCTTTACACACCGTATTGGCCCCTTTTTATTCATCATTCATCATTTTTTCAACATCTTTCATCTTTTTTGCTTTTGAAAATTCACAGCCTTAAGAAAGAGGATTTCTCTTCACTATCCATATTAGCCACCATAGTCAAGCGAAAACAATACTTTCTTGTCTTTAAAGAGAAAACAACAGTCAACAAATTTTCATAATTTTTCAATTCACAAAAATTTTCCACAAATTTTCGCAATCTTTCCTCCCAAAGATCTTTTATCTCCTCACATTCCTTAGCACAACACAAAGCTAAGCATAGTTTAAATCCATAATACATGAGTTAGCTAACAAACCTTCGCTACATGCATCATATTGTCCATATTCAAACTCGATGAGTCAAATAACACTCAAACACCAATGCATAAAGAAGATTAATCCAAATTCTCAAGTCTTGAAAAATATCCTATCCAATAAACCAATTGCATAAAAATCCACCAAATGAACGACAAAACTCATATCCAAGTAAGAAAGAGAATTTCAACCTCGCGAAACAATGAAAACCGCCCAAAAAAAAAGGAAAAATTTCACATAATTAGACATTGTCCTCAATTGAAAATACGTTTAATTCCTAAACTCTCCCATCACATTTAAACTGGACATTGTCCTCAATGGAAACAAATACAACTATGAGAGCAAAGCCAAAGGACCACAATAAATAAAAGGGAGGAATAGAGAAAAGAAAATGCTACCATTATGAAGTAGCTTCAAAATTTTCAAACTTTAAATTTTCAAAATATTTAAGGAAATTGCAACAAAACATATCACAAAACTACCAATTCAAAATTTTCAAGGAAATTGCAACAAAGCATATCCCCAAAGCACTAAGATGATTGATAAAAACATAGACAAAGAATATCAACAAACCACTCCCCAACACTTAACCTGTACAATGTCTTTATTGGCCAAAAACTAACATAAGAAAGCATCGCCAAAGGGACAAAAAATGATTAAGGAGGAGAGGGTGAAATAATACTCCACAAGTGCAATAAGCTCCCATATATATCAAAGTTGGAAATAGAGAAAAGAGCTTGTCCAAAAGACTTTATTTCTACCTACAAAAGAAAGCATAAATCAAAGTACAAGAAAAATAATAACAAAATAAAGACATACCTAAATAAGAGAAAAAAAACTAAAAATCCTATGAAAGAAAATAAAGACACGACTCACTTCCCCACACTTAAGATGAAAAACATTTTCCTTCTTTGGGAGAGGAAAAATAAAACACTTCACAAAACCAATCACAAAATAAAGATACAAGCTCTTTCCACTCATCATGCTTCCTTATCAAACCTTAGTAAAAGAGATTAAAGCTCAAAGTAGAAAATAGGCATAATGAATGTAGAAAGAAAGGAGGTTTTTGAGAAAGCTAATGTTTATGAAAATAATTTTTCTCAGTAAAGTAAAACACGTAAACCTCATTCTCTAACATTCCTTTAGACACACAAATATATTTTTCAACATATGAGTGCATATGGTATCTAACGGATGTATTCACTCTGAAATCAACAGTTAACCCTTTAAAAGAATTTTCACATTTCAAATTCCCCTTTAAACATAGTATTTGAGTTCTCAAAGATGGAATCAAGAAATCTTTACCTTTCAATGAGTGATTAACAAAAACTAAGTTATGTCCCTTTGGATAGGGTAAAGGTTAGAATTTGTCAATATCCTCCAAGGACATCGTATGATGTAGCTTTGAAAGGTCCATTCCTTGGGGCATGTTAAGCTCAACACATCATTATTTGGACCATTGTTCTCCAAGAAATGAGAGGACCCTAAAAAAATCATGTGACAAAGAGAAATTAGAATTCTTAGCACATATAGTAGAATGAATACCTCTCTTGCCACATCATGCAATTGTCCTTCATAGCATCTGTTTTTTTCCATGGTCAATTGTACAGGTCAGCATGAACTCATGAGTCTTCTCAACAATCTTATCTAATTGTGTCCATTGATAGCACAATTGTTGGGAAGCTTCTTCATGCCACTAAACAGATGAATTTGAATTAGCAACAAAAGAATTCATTAATGCTTCTAATGAAGTCTTACTAAAAACATCAATATGAGCTTGTAACTTTTCCAATCTATCAACAATATAACTCCATTGATCTTTTGCCCAAAAGTAATTGTCCATGATTATGTCAATCTTACGCTCAAAGAAAAACAAAAATGAAATCGAAAATAAAAATAAAAATAAACAAAAAGAAAAAAAAGAAAAGAAAAAAACAAATAATAGAAAAATAGGAAAAGAAAAACACATATTCGATATATTCACAAACTACCTAAATACGAAAGTTAATGGCATTTACAAGTATAACATGAAGTATGCTAGTCAATTAAGTCACACAATGTTACAAAGAACAAGATATAGCACCTATTTACATAACCAACATATATACATATTTACATATAGACATATAGATAAATAAACAAATAAACATGGTTAAATTAATGAAATCCTAACTTTCATGATATTATTCCCCGACAATGGAGCAAAAAACTTGATATGTAAAATTCAGGTGTATAAAAATCATGAAATTTAAATGCTTGCGTTAGTCAAGTTATAATTAAAACATTAATTCCAAAATACATATACGAGCAAGTATTCTTATCGCAAGCATAGAATAGGGAATTAACGATTATTGATCCTCAAAGGAACAAGTACACACTAATCACTTTTCATTCATTGTTTAACAGAACAAATAAAGTAATAAGATAATACAAGAAAAATAAATAAATATATACAACTTAAGAATGTAGGAATATGGAATTTAGACAACTATCCTAGAAAGCATGATAATGAATCCCCTAGCAATTATTTCAAGTAATTATCATCTTGGTATCATGAAGAAATATAAAGAAAATTCAATCATTTCTCAAGTCATGAATCTACTTTTATAGCTTCCACTTCTTTCCCAATCCATAAAATCACTATCTTTTGATTAAATTAGTAGATTCTCCAATCAAAACAACATAACCAAAACATGCATTAAACTCAATTCCTTATAAATAAGAAATTAGCAGATGACCCTTTACTCGAGGTGAAATTAACTAATCTTTGATCACTTTGGTCCTTTAATCTTAACTTCATTTCACAAGTCCATTAAGATTTTACAAATACGAAATCAATGCAATGAACTCCTAACATTGTTTCCCAAGTTAATTAGAAGAACCCACATTAATAACCAATGATAACAAGTAATCAAACACCAAGGATGATAGAAAATTGATCAAATAACTAAATTAACACAAAATAATGAATCCCAAAATAATATTAAATTATAATAAAAACATTGATTACATCATTGTTTAAGAACAAGAAAAGAAAGGTAAAATAAAGCACTCATAAACAAGCCTCCTTCTTCTTATTTAAAGACCATTTTGAACAACCCTCCTTAAACGGTAAATCTCTCATTCTTTGAGTTATTTGGAATTTTTACTCTTGGATTCATACTTTTTTCTTGTGTTTTCTCTTGGTGTTATACGCTTCTTTGATTCTAAATTCATTACTTGAGAAGTCTTGGCAGAGTAGGATTTGGGAAATACCAAAATCTGTGGAAAATTACTAAATTTGTGCATAGGATTTCGCCTCTCTAGAGCAGACCTAGCGCCAGGTCTCCTTGACCCACTTGGCGCCCGGTGTGTTCTATTTTTCTTCTTGAATTTGCTCTTTTTTCACTATTTTGCCTGATTGGACCTCGCTCCAAGCCCATTTGCCAGGCCTGGCGCCAGGTGTGTTCTAGAATTTGCCATTTTTTTGTTCAAAAGTATCTTAAATCTACACAAAGTGATTAAAAATACTTTCTACAAGAAAAATGTCAAATTAGAAGGAATATGTTAGGTATCTCGTGCAAAAAGAGTTTGCACAGCGGAAAATTAGGAAACCAAAACCAGAATCTGCAAGATATGAATAACAAAAAAACAATACGAGTAATATATCTTCCCTATGCAGTGCTATAAAATTAAAAATTTCAATCAAATACTGAGGCACGATCTAGAATCCAACCGCAACCTTTTTAAGAATGGTTTCTCAATGTAGATGGTTCAACATCGTGTAGATGTCTTGCCGCTTCATTCTCAATGTGAGATTGACTCTGATAGTATCCACACCATGAATGCTCTCATGAAAACCAAAAATTCTCTACTAGGGGAATTTCTTGGTGGCTAAGGTCACTCACAGAGAAGAGAAGAAAAAAGGAGACGTGTGTATCAAAAAAATCCCAGAAAATAAATTTTTTCTGTATTTTAAAAATAAAATAGTGATGGCTTATTCTAAGAGAAAAATCCTAGAAAAATAGCCGCTGATCAAACATCTTTTGAACTCTAAAAGAGTTAGAATTCTTTAATTGTAATTGGAACCTATAATTTCTCACAATTACAATTTAGCCCAAAAAATTATAACTAAATATAATTTAGCCCAAAAAACTTCTACTTCTCTCAATTAAACCCACAAGGTTATCAAATGACATTTCGAGTACATAATCCTCTATTGTGTGTAACCGATTAGATTTCCTAGTCAATTGGTAGCAAAATATAAATTAATCCAAATGTCTTTCAGATTAATCGTCCTTAATATTTTAGACTTAACTCATTAATTCTTATCACGATTGGTTTATTAATTCATCAATTAATAAACCCATACTTAGCAGATCATAAGCGATATCTAAAAACACATCATGACCACCCAAGAGTCCAGGAAGTCAAATGGCCTGAAATGCACCCTTCAATAACAATCTACAATACAATAAACTCCTTTCACTATACAATATCTCATTCGGTTTGGAGTACATAATTAGTGCCAACTTCTTCCAGAATAAATATCAATTTCGGCCTGAATATGTCAGTTCTTGTACTAGGAATTAACTACCCTACATGTGTATTAGTCAGAACTGTTTCCAATAAACAATCACCTTAGCCAAGGATTTCACGAGTAGTAATTCCAACAAGTGGCCGTGAGACATTTGCCCCTACTAATAGAAGTGGTGAATCCTTTATTGACCCTCTCAGGTACTTTCATTTACCTCACATTGAACCAAATGTCCATCCTATAGGCAACCCTCGATCTATCTCCAGAGATAAAGTACCTTAGAAATCTAGAGCCTAAAGATACTTGCACGTTTGCTATAACGAGATTCTATCACTAGTACTAAATAGTTATCCATGTGATTATCTTGTAGCCAGGTCATCCAATGTACTTGTTCTATTAACAAGCATCCACATGTTAACTTTGAGTTTCACAATACTCACGGATGTAAGAACTACTGCCTAATCAGATCAAGAAGTCTAACACGTGCTAGTCTTAATGCATTAATGATATCCTATCTTATTAGTACTACAACTAGGGATTATTTAGGTACTAACACAATACAGCGTAGTAGAAATCTCACAACATGATCTCTATCATGATTTTTTTAACACAGTGTTGTATTAGGGACTTTATCTAACAGTTATTTTACTTGAATGTAAAGAAGACAAACTGAAAGATAAATAATGCCTTGTATTATAAAAAAAATATATCATATACAAAGTACAAGTGAATGCGTCTAGGGCACAACACCAACAAACTCCCAGTTGCACTAGGGCCAATCGTTCATGTATCTAATACAAACTTACTTAACATGCCTGTCATGTTTTTCTTTTGGAATAATGCTTTTGTAAACGGGTCAAGAATGTTCTTATCTGTGGGAACTCTCTCTATCTTTACATCCTTCCTATCCTTAATCTCCCGAATCAGGTGATTGCGTCGTAGTACGCATTTGGATCGTTGGTGAGACCATAGCTCATTTGCTTGTGCAATGGCTCCGTTGTTGTCATAACATAAAGACATTGGACCATCAACGCTAGGGACCACACCCAGTTCTGTCACAAACTTCTTAATCCAAATGGCTTCCTTAGCTACTTCAGAAGCTGCTATATACTCAGCTTCAGTCGTAAAGTCAGCAATAGTCTCTTGTTTGGAACTCTTCCAACTTATTGCCAAGAACACATCATTAGTCCATCATAAGTACTTAAAGATATTATCAACACCAGGGTTAGGTTGGTATATGCTCGTTAAACTAAGAGCACAGGATATATCGGGCATTCTACATATCATAGCCTATATTATAGATCCAACTGCCAAAGCATACGGAATCTTACTCATGTGATCCCTTTCAGCATATGTCGTAGAAGACATCGACTTTGAAAGGTTTACTCCATGCATAATGGTTAAGAATCCCTTTTTGGATTAATCTATGGTAAACATTTTTAGCATTTTGTTTTCATATGTAGAATGTAAAAAACCTAGCAACCTTTTTGACATATCTCAATATATCCTTATTCCAAGAATGTAGGTTGCTTTTCCAAGGTCTTTCATGGAGAATTTCTTAGACAGCTAAACTTCAAGTAATTGAAGGACAGGTACATCATTTCCTATTAGCAATATGTGATATACATAAAGCAATAAGAAAACGATTGCGCTCCCACTAGCCTTCTTGTATATATGAGCTTCATCCATGTTTTGAATGAAACCAAACTTTTTGATTATTATATTAAAATAGATGTTCCAACTCCTACAAGCTTGCTTAAGTCTATAAATGAACCTTTGCGGCTTATACACTTTTGTGCTATCATTGGATATGAAACCCTCAGGTTATGTCATATACACCTCCTTAGTTAGATTTTCATTTAGGAAAGTTATTTTCACATCCATTTGCTAGATCTCATAATTATGATGAGCAACAATGGCTAGAAATATCCTGATGGATTTTAGTATAGTTACTGGCGAGAAAGTTTCATCATAGTCAATACTATGTTGTTGACGATAATCCTTAGCCACTAATTTACTTTTTAGGTAACTATGTTACCATCCATGTTAGCTTTCTCATTGAAAACCCATTTGCAGCCAATAGGTTTAATTCCACTGGGTGGATCAACCAAAGTCTATACTGGTTGTCATATATGGAATCCATCTCAAACTTCATGGCCTTAAGCCATTTGGAAGATTCTGAACTATTCAAAACTTCTTTGTAGATAGTAGGCTTATTTTCATCTATGAGCAATACACTATTATGGTCACTTATGAGAAATCCATATTTCTTAGCTGCCACACGTATCTTACTCGACCTACAAGTATCTTGTGCAGTAGAAGGTTCGTTTATTCTCTCAATAGATGTGGGATCAAACGTTTGATCCTTGTTTATTTGTTCTTCTTGAACTTTATTAAGTTCAATTTTACTCCCACTATCCCCTTTAAGCATGTTCTCCTTCTCTAAGAAGACAACATGCTTCGAAATAAACACTTTATTTGTGAATGTGAGATAGAAGTAATACCAGAAAGATTCTTTCGGATTTCCTACAAATATACACTTGTCAGACTTAATATCAAGTTTGTCTGATAGTGGCCTTATAACAAAGGCAGGACAACCCCATACTCTTACGTGAGATAATTTTGGTTTCTTGCCAAAGAACATCTTAAATGGGGTGGTATCAACTATTTTTTACGGAAATTTGTTTAAAATATAAACAGAAGTCTCTACTATGTACCCCCAAAATGATTTTGGTTTATTGCAGCAGCCATCATGGATCATACCATGTTTAGAAAGGTTCGATTCATTCTCTCAGATACACCGATATGTTGAGATATATATGTTGGAGTCTATTGAGATAATATCCCATTATTTCTAAGATAATTTTGAAACTATTGGCTTATTACTTTTCCCAAGCTATTTTTCTACTTCATTCTTGAAGTCTTTGAACTTGCCAAAGTCCTCAGATTGGTATTTCATTAAATACAATTACCCATATCGTGAAAAGCAATGATAAAGGTTATGAAATAGTTATAGCCTCCTCCTGCTTGCGTAGACATTGGGCCACATACATCAGAATGTATGAGTTCTAATAAATTTTTGGCTCTTTCTCCTTCTATTTTTATCCATTTTACCTATTAAACAAGACTGGCAAGTGCCATATGATTCATTATCAAATGACCCTAAGTCACCAAGCTTGTGTAACTTAGAAAAACAATTCTCGTTTACATGGCCTAAACGGCAATGCCATAAGTAAGAAGTGTTTGAGTTCTCATTTTTGGTTTCTTATTATTTATATTGAGAATTGGATTATCCATGAATAGAAAATATATAAACCATTAACCAAAGTTGCTGAACTAAAATGAATATCATTTAATGAAATGAATAACATTAATTCTTAAATATCAAATAAAATCTATACAAGTCTAAACATGTAACTGAGATAATGTTTTTCATTAAAACTAGTACAAAATAACAATTTTGCAGATCTACAACTAATCCTGAAGGTAGGTTCAGCTTATATGTCCCAAAACAAATGCAGCAACCTTTGCCCTATTTGCAGTATGCAGGTCCACGTCGATTTTCTCTAGCCTTCTACTACCCTTTAGTCCTAGCAACTTATTGCATAAATGAGATCCACATCCAGTATCCAATACCCATATCTTATTTCTAAAGACAGTATTTATCTCAATCAGAAATATACCAGGAGTAAAAATAGAAGGGTCTGCGAGCTTCTCCTTCTACTTATTTTCCTTAAAGGTCTCTAAGTAGGCTTCACAGTTGTGCCTCCAGTGGCCTATTTTTCCATACTGATGGCATGAGCCTTTGGTGGCTAAATCCTTCTTTTTCACACCACCTTTGAGCTTAGTGGGAGCCTTCTTCTTCGTCCTTTGAACTTTCTTCTTGGAAGAAGATTCTACCAATAGGACTGTATTGGAATCCTTCTTTATAGAGGACTCTGTAGTCTTGAAAAGATTAATCAACTCAGAAAAGGTGGACTCAATCTTGTTTTTTCGATAGTTAATCAGAAATTGTGAAAAACTATTAGATAAAGATTATAGAATTAAGTCAACACTAAATTCATGGTCCATAACGAACTCAAGAGACCCAACATCTTCAACTAATGAGTGGCCACAGAAGCACCCTCAGCCATTTTACAAAAGAACAGTTATATCGAGATCTCATATCTCTCAGTTCTGGCTTGGGCATAAAATAGCTCTCGAAGATGGAGAATCATTGATTGAGCTTCTATATGCTCGTGTTGTTTTTGCAGCTCAAGAGTCATTGATGCCAGCATGATACAAGATGTCATGTCACTATCATCCTTGTCCTTTTTGTGGATAGCATACTCATCGGCATGAGCATCTTGAGCTGGAGGTGGTGAAATAGGAGTATCTAGCACATAGTGTAACTTTTCCAACTGGAGAACAATTCTCCTGTTTCTATAGCAGTCGAGACAGTTCGACTCAGTTAATTTGTTGGTTTCCAAGATTCTATTTAAGTTTAGGTTGGTTGACAAAATGCACGTCACCTAGATGTAAAGATAGATAACAGTAGTTAACTTTATATGCATATGTAATGCAAAATAATTGTCTTTAATTAAACGCATTATCACTCCACTATTTTTCTCAAACTAATATCCCTTACTATTTATTTGGGAAAGCCTATTGGAAGCTTTCTTAGTGGACCGGTATCCATATTCCTCTAGAATAACCTTGAATTTGCCCAACAAGCCACCCTTGAGTTGAATGGTAGGTATCCAATACCAATTGCATCGTATGTAATTACCGAATCATTGTGTGATTAACATCATTTAATCTTCAAGCCTTTTCGTCTACCCCAATATTTTCTCTAAATTTCTTATGGTTGAGTGAGCCTAACCAGAATAAAGTATTTAATCAGGAATTTAATTCTATAGCTTGAACATGCCAGATGTTGAGTAGACTTAGGTTAGCCCAACAACCTAGTCTAAAAAAAGTACTCTCATTTTTGCCATATTAACGGAAGGAATTAGGTTTAATATTTACTGAGGGATTTATTCCTTTTAGTGATTTTATGACATGCACAAATATATCAATAAATCACATAAATTTATAATTGGGTCAATAAAGTGATTATGTGGTATAGTTATGGACTTTCCTTAAATTAATTTTCTCGAGCCAAAAAAGAAATTAACATGGTTTACCCTATGTGTTCATGCATGATTTAAGTAGAAGGTCTTATTACCCTCTCGTCATGTTTTGGTCACCATCTCTAAAATTAATATAATTCTATCCATATCTATCCTATGTAATCTAATTACATAAATTTCCTAAGTAGAGAAATCTCAAGTTACATTTGAAGGGAATTAGATGAGAAGAGAATTACATAAGAGCTTTACAGAAGGCAGGAACCATAGGTCCTATTTAATAAAACCAAAACTATATATAACGCATGAACATATATAATTTGGTTTTAGTCCATAACCATCCGCCATGCCATTAATTATGATTAAACAAAAACTAAACATATAATTTTATTATTCCAAATTCTCTATTTTGGAAAAATAAAACAAATTCTAAAATCAATATTTTAGATTTGATTTCTAAAATCAAATTCTAGAAATTAAATTAAGATAAAATATAAAACCAGTATTTTAGATTTAATTTCTAAAACTAATTTCTAGAAATTTAAATAGGATAAAATCTGAAATCAATATTTTAGAAAATTTATTAATTCCAAAAATAATATTTTAGGAATTAAATAATAATATATAATCTATGATTGATATTTTAGAAAATATATTAATTTTTAAAATATAATTTTATCCCAAATCATGGGTCTCATAACCATAATTAGATTTAATTCTTAAAATAAGAATTAACAAAAAAACTTATTTTTTATTTTTTTATATATATCTAAAATCAATATTTTAGATAATATATATTAATTTCCAAAACCATCTTTAGAAATTAATCTTGGTTAGTCCCAAAATAGAAGTTTGGAAAGTTTTGGCGCAAGGGGGGAAAAAAACTTCATGGGGCCGCTGAAAGGAAGTCAACTTAAATGGAGAAAAACAAAAGATTTTGTTTTTTTAAAACCAGTGAATGCATCTTACATCATCCTCCCCATGATGAAAGCTGTGCATAGGAACTTGTCCTAGACTAGCAGTGGCTCCAGGCTATCGCTGGGGCCAATTGTGCCTTAAGCCATGGCTTGGCTCCTCATGAGCCGAGGCTTGGGGCCAAAACATTTTTTTGTCTGCCACTTCTAGAAATAATTTCTGGATGGTTTCCACTTCAAGTTTTGCAGCATTTTTCAGAGAATAGACAATCTATTCATCTTCAACTAGTAGTGTTCACAAACTTGCAATTTAAAACCTTATGAAACATTTTCCATCTATGTTCAATTTTTGCAAAATAGACATTCTGTTATGCATAAAATAAAACTAAATAGAAACTTTGTTACTTTGAACAAGTAGAATACACAAAAACATATTTTCTATATTCAAACAAAACTGTAATTTTTAGAAAACTAAATTTCTTGAAAATCAAACAAGTTTACATCGGTTTCTCGTGCAGAATAGACCGTGACGTAACACAACTTGAAACAGTTTTTGAAACCTTTTGTAACCTTTACAGAATCACCATGCGTTACATCCAAAATGCACAAAATCAAATTTTCCAGAAAACAAGATGCAACCATAACAATTTTGGAACACAATATAGAACCACAATCCTTGAAACAATTTCCAAAAATAAACTGAAGCGGTTTCTAGATATCAAGGCTCCATGAAACAAATTTCACCAAAGACAACAGAGATGTAATGAAATGATTTCATGACATATAGATGATCTGTAAATTACACACAAGCATTAGCTCTGATACCACAGTAGGGTATCTCGTGCAATAAGAGTTTGCACAGTAGAAAATTAAGATACCAAAAATAGAATCCATAATGTGTGAATATTAGAAAAATAATACGAGTAATATACCTTCTCTGTGAGGCACCGTAAAATAAAAAATTTTAGTCAAATAATGAGGTACAATCCAGAATCTAATAGCAACCTTTTTGAGAACAGTTTCTTAATGTAGATGGTTCAACATCGTGCAGACGTGTTGCTTTATCAATCTCAGTGTGAGATTGACTCTAATAGTATCCACACGAGGTATGCTCTCAAGGAAACCAAAAATTATTAACTAGGAGAATTTCTTGGCGGCTAGGGTCACTTACAGAGAAGAGAAGGAAAAAGGAGACGTGTGTATAAAAAAAAAATCCCAAAAAATAAAATTTTTCTACGTTTTAAAAATAAAACAACTGCGGCTTATTCTAAGGGAAAAATCCTAGAAATAGCTGCTGATCACACCTCATTTGAATTCTAAAAGAATTAGAATTCTTTAACTGTAATTCAAGTATACAAGTTCTCACAATTACTATTTGGCCTAAAAAATTATAAATAATTATAATTTAGCCCAAAAACTTCTACTTTTCACAATTAATCCCACAATGTTATCAAATAGCATCTCAAGTACATAATCATCTATTATGTGTGACATATTAGGGTTCCCAGGGAATTGGTAGCAAAATATGAATTAATCCAAACGTCTTTGACATTAATAATCCTTAATAATTTAGAATTAACATATAAATTCTTATCAGGATTGGTTTATTAATTCATAAATTAATAAACTTATACTTAGCAGATCATGAGTGGCATCTAGTAACACATCATGACTACCCAAGAGTCCAGAAAGTCAAGTGACTTGACATGGACCCATCAACAGCAAACTACAGTGCAATAAACTCTTTTGGCTATACAATATCGCATTTGGTTTGGAGTACAGAATTAGTGTCAACTCCCTCCAAAATAAATATTAATTCTGGCCGAATATGTGAGTACGTGTACAAGAATTCACAACTCTACATGTGTATCAATCGGAACTGTTTCCAATACATAATCACGTTGTCCAAAGATTTCAGGAGTAGTAATTCCAACAAGTGGCCGCGAGATATTCATGCCGAATATTAGGAGTGATTAATCCTTTATTGACCATCTCAACTACTTTGTGTTACCTCACATTGTACCCAATGCCCATCCCATAGCTAGCCCTTGATTTGGCTCCAGAGATTGGAATTAAAGTACAATACTCAGAAAAAAAAGTACCTTCGAGATCTTAAATCTAAGGATACTTGCACGTTTACTATAATGAGATTCTATCACTGGCACTAAATAGGTATATAAGTGATTATTTCATAGCAGGTCATCCAATGTACTTCTTCTATTAACAAACATCCACGTGTGAAATTTAAGTATCACAATACTTATGGATTTGAGAACCATCGCCTGATCAGATCCAGAAGGCTAACACGCACTAGTCTTAATGCATTAATGATGTCATATCTTTTTAATACTATGACTAGTGATTATTTAAGTACTAACACAATACAGTGTAGTAAGAATCTAACATCATGATCTCTATCATTATTTTCTTAACACAGTGTTGTATTAAGGACTTTATCTAATAGTTATTTTGCATGAAAGTAAAGAAGAAAAACTAAAAGATAAATAATGCTTCATATTTTAAAACAAAATATGACATATACAAAGTACAAGTGATTGCCTTTAGGGCACAATATTAACAAGCTCCCACTTGCATTAGAGCCAATCATTCATTCTCTATTACCGAATGGCTCAACATGCTTGTCATGTTTCTTCTGGGATAGTGCTTTTGTAAGTGGGTCAGCTATGTTCTTATCTATGGGAACTCTCTCTGTCTTTACATCTTTCCAATCTATAATCTCCTGGATCTGGTGATAGCATCGTAGTACGTGTTTGGATTGTTGGTGAGACCGTGGCTCCATTGCTTTTGTAATGCCTCCGTTGTTGTCACAAAATAAATTAATTCACCCTTCAAGTAAAAATATAGATAACATGAATTACACAAGTCAAGATATCTATCAAATCAAGCATTATCAATTCAAAAATTGCACAACTCAAGTCATGATGTAAGGAAAGCACTGCAATTTGTTTCTTTATTCGTTCCATGACTTAGGGAATTGATAGCCTCAAGTGCATGAATTTCTCTTCAGATACCATATTGGCCCCCATTTAGTCATCACTCATCATTTTTCCAGTATCTTTCCTTTCTTTTGCTCTTGGGAATTCATTGCCTTAAGAAAGTGGATTTCTCTTCACTATCCGTATTAGCCCCCATAATCAAGCCAAAATAATATTTTCTCATCTTTAAAGAGGAAATAACAATCAACTCATTTTCTTAATTTTTCACTCACAATAAATTTCCACAATCTTTCCTCTCAAAGATCTTTATCTCCTCACATTCCTTATCACCACTCAAAGCTAAGCAATATTTAAACCCATAATACAAGAGTTAGCTAACAAACTTTCCCCATATTTATAATATTCTCCATATTCAATCTAGACGAGTCAAATAACACTCAAACACCAATGCATAAATAAGATTAATCCAAATTCTCAATTAGAAACATACCAGGAGTAGAAGTAGAAGTGCTCGGGAGCTTTACCTTCTGATTTGTTTCCTTAACAGTCTCCAAGTAGGTTTTGAAATTAGGCCTCCAGTAGCCCATTTTGCCACACTGATGGCATGGGCCCTTGGTGGCTGCATCTTTCTTCTTCACAACACCTTTAGGCTTAATGGGAACCTTCTTCTTCATCATTTGAACTTTCTTTTTGGAAGAAGATTTGACCATCAGGACTGTATTGGAATCCTTCTTTATAGAGGACTCCACAATCTTGAGAAGATTGATCAACTCAAGAATGGTGGACTCAATCTTGTTCATCTAATAGTTAATCACAAATTGTAAAAAACTATTAGACAAAGATTTTAGAATTAAGTTAACGCTTAATTCATGGTCCATAACGAACTCAAGAAACCCAAGCTTCTCAATCAAGTCCAGCATCTTCATCCCATGAGTGGCCATAGAAGCACCCTCAACCATTTTGCAATAGAACAGTTATATCGAGATCTCATATCTCTCAATTCTGGCTTGGGCATAAAATAGCTCTCGAAGATGGAGAATCATCGATTGAGCATCTATGTGCTCGTCCTGTTTTTGCAATTCAGAAGTCATTGACGCCAATATGATATAAGATGTCGTGTCACTGCCATGCTTGTTCTTCTTGTGGACAACATATTCACTAGCACGAGCATCTTAAGTTGCTGGTGGTGAAATTGGAGCAGCTAGCACGTAGTGCAACTTTTTCGACTTGAGAATGATTCTCCAATTTCTATACTAGTCGAGATAGTTTGACTCTATTAATTTGTTGGTTTCCAAGATGCTATGTTAGTTTAGGTTGGTTAACGTAATGCACGTGACATAGATATAAAGATGGAGAACATTACTAACTTTATATGCACATGTAATGCAAATAATTAGGTCTTTAATTTAACGCATTATTACTCCAATCTTTTCTCAAACCAATATTCCCCAATATTGATTCGGGAAAGCCCATTGGAAGCTTTCTTAGTGGACTGGTATCCAAATTCCTCCAAAATAACCTTAGATTTGCCCAACAAGCCACCTAGAGTTCAATGGTAGGTATCCAATACCAATTACATCGTATGTAATTACTGAATCATTGGGTAATTAATATTTTTTAATCTTAAAGCCTTTTTAGCTACCTCAATATTTCCTCTAAGTTCTTTATGCTTGAGTTAGCTCAACTGGGATAAAGAATTTCATTAACCTCGATCCATATATTAGGAATTTAATTCGATAGCTTGAACATGCTTGATGTCGAGTAAGCTTGGGTTAGCCCAACAACTTGGTCTCAAAAAAGGACTCTCATTCTTACTATATTAATGGAAGGAATTGGGTTTAATATTAATTGAGGGATTTATTCCATTTAGTGATTTCATGACATGCACAAATATATCAATAAATCAAATAAATTTATAATTGTGGCAATTAAGCAATTATGTGGTATAGTTATAGACTTTCCCTAAATTAATTTTTTCGAGCCAAAGAAGAAATTAACATGGTTAACCCTATGTGTTCGTGTATGATTTAAGTAGGTGGTCTTCCCATCTTTCCTTGTTTTGGTCGCCATCTCGAAAATTAATATAATTCTATTCCTATCTATCCTATGTAATCTAATTACATAAATTTCCTAAATAGAGAAACCTCAAGTTACATTCGAGTAGAGTTAGATGAGAAGAGAATTACATAAGAACTTTAGAGAGGGCAGGACTCGCATATCCTATTTAATCAAACCAAAACTATAGATAATGTATGAACAGATATAATTTGGTTTTAGTCCATAACCATCTACCTTGCCGTTAATTTTGATTAAAGAAAAGTAAAGCATATAATTTTATTATTCCAAAATCCCTATTTTGGAAAAATAAAACCAATTCTAAAATCAATATTTTAGATTTAATTTCTAAAACCAAATTCCAGAAATTTAATTAAGATAAAATCTAAAATCAATATTTTAGAAAATTTATTAATTGCTAAAATCATATTTTAGGAATTAAATAATAATATATAATCTAAAATTAATATTTTAGAAAATATATTAGTTTTCAAAATATAATTTTATCCCAAATTATGGGTCCCATAATCATAATTAGATTTAATTTTGAAAACAAGAATTAATTTAAAAAAACTTAGTTTTTTATTTTTTTATATCTCTCAAATCAATATTTTAGATAATATATATTAATTTCCAAAACAAATTTTAGAAATTAATCTTGGTTAGTCCTAAAACAGAAGATTGGGAAGTTTTGGGCGCAAAGGGGAAAAAAACTTCATGGGGCCGCCGAAAAGAAGTCAACTGAAATGGAGAAAAAACCAGTGAATGCATCTTGGGGCGGATGAATATCATCCTCTCTATGATGAAAGTTGGGCATGGGAGCTTGTCCCATGTGAGCTGTGGGTCCAGGCCATCGTTGGGCCCAATTGTGCCTCAAGCCACAACATGGCTCCTCATGAGCCACGGCTTGGGGCCAAAACATTTTTTTTCTGCCACTTCTAGAAACAAGTAGAAACATATTAAACTGGATAGAAACTTTCTTACTTTGCACAAGCAGAATAAACAGAAACATATTTTCTATATTGAAGCGAAACTATAATTTTCAAAAAACTAATTTTCTTGAAAATTAGACAAGTTTACATCGATTTCTCGTACAAAATACACCGAGTCATAAAACAACTTCAAATGGTTTTTGAAACCTTCTATAACCTTTATAGAATCACCATGCATTGCATCTAGAACCCACAAAATCAAATTTTCCAGAAAATAAGATGCATCCATAATGATTTTGGAACACAACAGAGACTTACGATCCTTGAAACAATTTCCAGAAATAAACTGAAATGGTTTTTAGATCTCAATGCTTTGTGAAACAACTTTTACCGAAGACAACAGAGATTTAGTGAAATGATTTCCTGACATGTAGATGATCTGTAAATCACACACAATCATTTTCTCTGATACCACAATAGAGTATCTTGTGCAATAAGAGTTTGCACACTAGAAAATTAAGATACCAAAAATAGAATCCGCAATGTGTGAATAATAGAAAAATAATACGAGTAATATACCTTCTCTGTAAGGCACCGTAAAATAAAAAAAATCAATCAAATACTAAGGAACAATCCAGAATCTGATAGCAACATTTTTTAGAACGGTTTTTCAATGTAGATGGATCAACATTGTGCAGACGACTTGCTGCTTCAATCTCAGTGTGAGATTAACTCTGATAGTATCCACATGAGGTATGCTCTCAAGGAAACCAAAAATTCTCAACTTGAAGAATTTCTTGGCAGCAAGGGTCACTCACAGGGAAGAGAAGGAAAAAGGAGACGTGTGTATAAAAAAAATCCTAGAAAATAAATTTTCTCTTTGTTTTAAAAAGAAGACAACCATGGCTTATTCTAAGGGAAATATCCTAGAAAAATAGCCGCTGATGATACGTTTTTTGAATTCTAAAAGAATTAGAATTCTTTAATTGTAATTGGAACCTACATTTCCTCACAATTATAATTTGGCCCAAAAAATTATAAATATTTATAATTTAGCCCCAAAACTTCTACTTCTCACAATTAACCCCGCAATGTTATCAAATAACACCTCGAGTACATAATCCTCTGTTCTATATGACCTATTACGTTTACCAATCAATTAGTAGCAAAATATGAATTAATCTAAACGTCTTTGAGATTAATAATCCTTAATAATTTAGAATTAACTTATAATTCTTATTGTGATTGGTTTATTAATTCATCAATTAATAAACCCAAACTTAGGAGATAATGAGCAGTATCTAGCAACACATCATGACCACCCAAGAGTCCAGGAAATCAAGTGGCTTGACATGGACCCTTCAATAACAAACGACAGTGCAATAAACTTCTTTTACCATATAATGTCTCATTCAGTTTGGAATATGGAATTAGTGCCAACTCCCTCCAAAATAAATATTAATTCTGGTCTGAATATATAACTACGTGTACCAAGAATTTACTACTCTACTTGTGTATCAATCGAAACTATTTCCAAGGCACAATTATCTTGGCCAAGGATTTCACGAGTAGTAATTGCTATAAGTGGCCGTGAGATATTCACCCCTACTATTAAGAGTGGTTAATCCTTTATCGACCCTCTCAACTACTTTTGTTTACCTCACATTGTACCCAATGGCCAACCCATAGGCAGCACTTGATCAGACTCTAGAGATTGGAATCAAAGTAAAATGCTTAGCGAACAAAGTACTTTCGAGATCTCAAGTCTAAGGATACTTGAACGTTTACTATAGCGAGATTCTATCACTGGTGCTAAATAGTTATCCATGTGATTATCTCATAGTCAGGTCATCTAATGTACTTATTCTATTAACAAACATCCACTTGTGAACTTTAAGTACACAATACTCACGAATTTGAGAACCACTGCTTGATCAGATCAGGAAGGCTAACACGTGCTAGTCTTAACGCATTAATGATGTCCTATCTCATTAATACTATAACTAATGATTATTTAAGTACAAACACAATATAGTGTAGTAGGAATCTCACATCATGATTTTCTTAACACAATGTTGTACTAGGGACTTTATCTAAAAGTTATTTTACATAAAAGTAAAGAAGACAAACTAAAAGACAAATAATGCTTCGTATTATAAAACAAATGTGTCATATACAAAGTATAAGTGATTGCCTTTAGGGTACAACATTAACAAACTCCCACTTGCATTAGAGCCAATCATTCATGTTTCTAATACCGAAATACTCAACATGCCTGTCATGTTTCTTCTGGGACAGTGTTTTTGTAAGCAGGTCAGCTTTGTTCTCATCTGTGGGAACTCTCTCTATCTTTATATCCTTTCTATCAATGATCTCCTAGATTAGGTGATAGTGTCGTAGTACGTGTTTGGATTGTTTGTAAGACCATGGCTCCATTGTTTTTGCAATGGCTCCATTGTTGTCATAAAATAAATTATTTCACCCTTCAAGTAAAAGTATAGATAGCACAAATTGCACAAGTCAAGATATCTAACAACTCAAGTATTATAAATTCAAAAATTGCACAACTCAAGTCATGATGTAAGTAAAGCACTTCAATTTTTTTCTCTATTCTTTCAATGACTTAGGGAATTGATAGCCTCAAGTGCATGGATTTCTCTTCACAAACCATATTGGCCCACATTTAGTCATCACTCATCATTTTTCCAATATCTTTCCTCTCTTTTTGCTCTTGGAAATTCATGACCTCAAGAAAGTGGATTTCTCTTCACTATCCGTATTGGCCCTCCATAATCAAGCAAAAATAATATTTTATCTTCTTCAAAAAGGAAACAACAATCAACTCATTTTCTCAAATTTTCACTCACAAAATTTCCCACAACCTTTTGTATCAAAGATCTTTTATCTCCTTACATTCCAAATCATAACTTAAAGCTAAGTAAAGTTTAAACCCATAGTACAAGGGTTAGCCAACAAACTTTTCCCATTTTCATCATATTCTCCATATTCAAACTAGATGAGTCAAATAACACTTAAACACTAATGCATACACAAGATTAATCCAAATTCTCTAGTCTTGAAAAATATCCTATCCCGTAAACCAATTTCATAAAAATCTACTAATTGAATGACAAAAATTCATATCCAAGTAAGACAAAGAAAACAATTATTCTTAGTAAAACAAAACACATGAACCTCTTTTTCTAACATTCCTTTAGGTACACAAATATTTTTGTCAACATATAAGTGCACATGGTCTCTAAATAATGTATCAAACTTGAAATCACTATTTTTCCCTTCAAAAGATTTGTCCCAGTGAAAATTCCCTTGAAAACTTAGTAATTGAGTTCTTAATGATGAGATCAAAAAAATCTGTACTTTTCAATGCTTCTACAAATACCAAGTTACCTCCCAGAAATTGGGGTGAAGGGTAGAATTTGTCAACATCCCTCTTGGACTTCTTATGAAGTAGCATGGATAAATCTAACTCCATAAGACATGTTAATCTCCATACATCATCATTTTGAGCATTATCCTCCAAGAATGGAGAGGAACTTAAGAAATCATGTAACAAAGAGAGATTAGAATTATTAGCACATAGGGGTGAATTGAATACCTCCTTTTCCATGTTGGGCAAAAGTTCCTTATATCCTTTCTCCTTTCCATAGGGACTCTCTTATACAAGTGTATGGGTCTTTGTGGCATTTTTAACCAACTTGGCTAGTTGTGTTCTTGCAGAGCTCATTCATTGGGATGCTTCTTTATGCCATTTAACATATAGCTTTGGGTTGGTGACAAAAGAATGCATTGAGACTTCAAGTGGCATCTCACAAAAGGCTTAATCCAAGCTTGCAAATTTGCCAAATTCTCATCTTTGTAGCTCTTTTTATCTTATGCCCAAAAGTAAATGTCCATGATGATGTCAATCTCGCGTGAAAGATAAATAAAAATCAAATAAAAAATAAAATTAAAAACAAACAAAAATAATCGAAAAACAAATAATAGAAAAATAAAGAAAAGAAAAACACACATTAGATATATTTACAAACAAGCTAAACACAATACAACATGAACTAAGCTAGGCAATTAAGGCACACAATGTCACAAACAACAAGATATAGCACCTCCTTACACAAGGAACATATATACATAGTTACACATTTACATATTGACATATAAACATATAAACATGGTTATATCAATAAAATCCAAGCTTTCATGATATTGTTTCCTGGCAACGGCGTCAAAAACTTGATGCGTAAATTTTAAGTGTATAAAAATCATCATATTTAAGTATATTATTTAGTCAAGTTTTAATTAAAACATTAATCCCAACATACACATACGAGGAAGTATACTCATCGCAAGCAAAGCATAGGGAATTAACAAGTATTGATCCTTAAAGGAACAAGTATACACTAATCATTTTTCATTCATTGTTTAACCAACCAAATAAAGTGAGAAAATAAGAAAAAGAAAAATAAAGAAATATATACAACTTAAGGATGTGAAAATATGCAATTTAGACAACTATCCTAGAAAGCATGATAATGAATCCTCTGGCAATTACCTCAAGTAATCATCATCTTAGTATCATGATGGAATATAAAGTAAAATTCAATCGTTTCTCATGTCATGAATCTATTTATATAGATTCCACTTCTTTCCCAATCCAAGGAATCACTATCTTTTGATTAAATTAGTAGATTTTCCAATCAAACCAACATAACCATAACATGTATAAAACTCAATTCCTTATAACCATGAAATTAGCTAATGACACTTTGCTAGAGGTGAAATCAACTAATCTTTGATCACTATAGTCCTTTAATCCTAAGTTTGTTTCCCAAGTACATTAAGATTTGATAAATATGAAATTAATACAATGAACTCCTAACATTATTTACCAAGTCAATTAGAAGAACCCGCATCAATAACTAATGATAACAAGTAATTAAACACCAATGATGATAGAAAATTGATCAAATAACTAAAAAATGTCAAATTACAATAAAAAAAATTAAATACATCATTGTTTAAGAACAATCAAACAAAGATAAAAGAAAGCACTCATAGATAAGCCTCCTTCTTCTTCTTTAATGACTCTCTTGAACAACCCTCCTTGAATGGTGAATTTCCTTCTTGTTTGAGCAATTTGTAATGTTGATTCTTGAATTCACTACTTTTCTCTTATGTTTTCTCTTGGTTTTATAGGCTTATTTGATGCCAAATTTTTTTCTTGAGGAGTTTTGTTCAAGTAGGATTCAAAAAATGCCAAAATCTGTGGAAAATTACTAAATTCATGCACAGGATTTTGCCTCTCGATAGTTGACATGGCGTTGGGTCTAGTCGACTCAACTAGTGCCAGTTGTGTTATGTTTTTCATCTAGAATTTTCTCTGTTTTCACTATTTGGCAAGATTAGACTTGGCTCCAGTTAAACTTGCCAGGCCTAGCCCTAGGTGTGTTATGGAATTTGCCATTTTTTTCTTGAAATCAACTTAAATATGCACAAATTTGTTAAAAACACTTTCTACAAGCCAAATGTCAAATATGAAGGAATATGACTAGTTATTACATCGAAAGTATCTCAATTTAACCTCAAATAACCAGGAAAATAGTGATTATTTTAGCCCTATCAGATAGACATCAAATGTCCTAGCTAAAAATCTCATATAATGCCCTAGGCTTGAAACCATTTTGATAGTCCAGTTCATTCAAGCCATATCTAACATATGGAAAACCATTTTCCGTCATGTCTTGCATAGATAATCAAAAGCATCCAACTTTGGTAGGATTGACTATATGATGATCCAAGTAATAACAAGTCTTCGATTTTAGAAGGCATATAAAACTTAATTTTTTTAATAATAAAAAAATTTTTGATTTTTTTAAGCATGAAATGAACATATCAAATATGCATATAAGGCATAAATTAAAGTGACATAGCATGGCCCGTAACCTATATTGGTCATCACGAGCAAAGTGAAGATTAAGGTGGTCAATATAGGTATATGAACTCGTTGAGCATTCTTTAATGCCTTGAGCACACTCCTCCTGGGTTGTAATTATAGGCCTTTGTCATTTTTTACATTCCGTAGTATAATGAAATAATTCCTATTCTAGGAAGAAAATACAATTTTACAACAATGAAAAATGAAAAGCAGGCCATTTTGAAAAAGTTACGACTCAAAATAACCAACATAAAACCTGCCAATCACATTGGGACAAAACGAGCCATGCTATGCATTGTTCAGATCTATCTACAACTACAATCAAAATATGCTAACAAATAACATGCAATGAATAGTTATATTGGATTGGGTTCCAAGGGGCAGTGCCCCTGGCAGAGGTCTTGCTGGCCGGTTAGCGGGCAACAGTCAAAGGGATTTTTCTTCCAAATTTTCCTTCTCTCATTGAATGAGATTTTGCCTTCCGATTTTCAAATATTAATCATATTAACATTCGACCCCTTAGTAACAGTCGCCGTGAGTTACCACATTATAGACAGTCTGCATTCCCTTTTAACCATATTAATATATATAACAAATTATCATGGTAGATTAATACGAATAATTTGCAACTTAGAATGACAAATAGCATGCTAACAATACTATATCATATTAAAATAGACAGTTTATAGACAATCTACAAATAATTCAGTCTGATCGAACAATTAAGATGCACAGAATAAACATAATTTCAGTAGTCTACATGCTAAGTATTCTAAAATAAAAGTTATACAGAATATATATACACCTTTCAAATTAAATGACATTTATTCATTCACACACACACATATATATTCAACAACAAGATTAACACAGATTAATCAACCGAATCATTTAGCAAACTGCTATGATGCCACTGTTAGGTTTCAAGGACTCCTAAATGTGAAAAACATCCACAAATCCCTTCCGAGGACCCAGGCCAAACGATTAGATCAATTAAGGGTTTACAGAATTACTTCAATATTGTCGAAAGCAAGACTTTTGTCTTTAGATTTATAGGCGTATGTGCACTTAGGACGATCGCTAAACACTGCAATGAGCGAACATCCTCTATCAGATACACATGGCGAACTTAGATCGTTACCTAATAGTGCTAGCGCCTAGGGTTTTTTGAGAGGCTAAATTTTCTGGATGTGGAAGCATGAAAATTTTATGAGAAGTCTACCACAAGAAAACAGTTAGGGTTTTCCTTAAAACCACACAAACTTATTAGAGTCCAATTCTCAACATATCTTATCGTGTCTTATTTTAAGTTCAAATTAAACTTTAAAAAGATATGACAAGATTCAACCATTATCTTGGTAATGTAACTAATTAATATACTGAGTCAAATTCTTATAATCTAGACATCCTCTAGTTACATCGAATGTTGATATATTTTTAGATTCTTTGTATCTGGTCAATTTTCTAAATTCGATAACCTAGACACATTTCCATATACATCAAACATGGTCACAAAAAAAAAAAAAAACTAATGTGTTCATTTAATGTGTCACCCTATAGGATTATTTAACACTGGTAGTGTGTTCAAATCATATTTAAATGGCCCACAAGTTATAAGTGATTTCTAGTAAAACATTATAACTATCCAGGTAAAATGAAGATTTGTGATCTCTTTGAACTAAACCATAACTTTATATTTAGTCATTTTGTCACACGATATCCAGATTAAGAATAAGGCATGCAACATGTCATCCTTATTAAGCTTAATCAATTATTTCTTGATCTCATAGCAAACTATTCAAACAAATGATATCAATATCTCATATTGATATATTTGAGCACAACCATGCATTTTTACAGTCTAACTTATTAACGGGCGTATGGACATCTCTCCTAAGAATAAGAGAGACAAATTCTTTCACTATAAATTATATTCTTCTCATAGGTTTATTCTGTTAGTGTTGTGCCTTAGAGGTAATCACTTGTACATTGTAATGACACATTTTATTTTAATAAAAGGTATTATTTACCTTATAGTTTCTTTTGTTTACTTTAAGTAATATAACTATTCAATTAAGTCCTTAGTACAACATTGTGTTAAGGAAATCATGATAAAGATCATGATATGAGATTCCTACTATACTGGATGATGTTGGTACTTAAATAGTCCCTAGCAGAAGAGATGTTGCTAGAGAATGAGCTGCTGGAGTTAAGCTGCTACTAGAGATACTCCACTATTGTCATTGCTGGGGTTGGAAGCCGCCATCACTACTTCCTTATAAACATGATATTAAGTTAAGGTGAAATCTACCTGTACTTTGGTATCCTGAAAACAACATTATCTCCATGAATAGACAGAAGTTGGTAATCAATTTTAGTTTGTTCAACCCAAGTTCGGTCCATTGGCTCATTTTTCCTTAAATTTTCTGTTATTTTATGTCATCCTTCATAGTCCTGAATTCAGCTCGTTTTCTAGCTTCTTGGGAGGGATAAGCCCTATCCGTTCCTCCTTACTTGCAATTCCCAGCCTCTGATTATTGAAAATAGCTTTTGTGCCAATGAAGCCAGTTTGTCAGTAGTATTACTGGTTTCCAACTGCCCTATTTGACCTTTGACAGACTACGTCCAACTACTCCAACTTATCCACATAATCTGATTTTAAACTTAAATTGCCCCTTCCCACCTATGCTGTGCTCGAGACCAAGCCTCTCTGTTAAGCCCCAGCTTACTGGCCCCAAGCCGAGGCTAGTGTCTGCGACTAGTCTCAGCCGATCCCCTATGCTGCAACTTATGGCCCAGACCAAAAGGAAAAAGTGGATAACCAGGCCATCATTTTCTAATGTTTTGGCTACCAATACTATGCAATCACAAGCTTGCCAATCACTCAATGGTCCCTTTCTATCCCCAACCCAGCAACTACCTACCCAACACTTTGTTTCATCGACTGACCCTGTGGCCCCGGACACAACTAGCACCTCGGAACCCCCAGCTGACCCTATACCCTCAGAGACCTCATAAAAAATAGGCTCGTCCTTCATTCCTAAAACCATTCCTATGCATAATCAGCCTGCGGCAGAACAAACCGAACAAGGGGTCCTGAAGGAGTCTTGGGTTAACATTGTGAAAGGCAATCGGGAACTTGGTAATGGCATGCAACTGACACATGTTCCTTTTACTAGGAACTATGTTGATATTGACGAGATCGATTCAAAGACGTGGAACTAAAGCTTGGATTCTACCTAGTGGGAATCTTTACTGGACGATTTTCGGGGTTGAAGGCTGTCACTAATTTAACTAAGCAATGGCCTGTCCCATCCAAGATCTACACCCATGCTCTTGGCTGGATTATCTTTCGTTTTAACACTAACAAGAACAGAAAGAAAGTGCTCCGAGGAGGCCCCTACACTGCCTATGGCCAGTCCCTCATGCTCAAAATTATGCTAAGGTAATTGTATTTCTCCCTTGAAGAGGTTAGTGTTATGCCCCTGTGGGTCACCTTCCCGTACCTTCCTCTTGGATGCTGGAACCGACTTTCACTAAGTAAGATAGCCTCAGGCGTTGGAGTCCCCTTCATGATAGATATGTTGACTGCCCACCTAGAGAGGCTTTCTTTTGCCTGTGTGCTAATTGATGTAGACGTGACTAAACCGTTGGTTAAATCTGTCCCAGTCTGCCTGCCCTCTAGGAAAATTAAGGAACAATTGGTCCATTTTGAATTTGAGCTAACTTTCTGCTCAAAGTGTTGCAAGTTCGGGCATTTACTAGAGAACTGTATGGGGAACACAGTGCAGAAAGACGAAGTGTTCCTAAACAAACCTGCCCTAAATAGCCGTTCACCCAAGCTAGCTCGAAGGACAAAATGCAGTGTCTCGGTTTCACACCCCAGCAGGACGCGCGATGAGAAGGGGAAAGACACTATGCATGATTCAATTCCTCCAGAAACACAACCGTCTTAACTGGCCCAACTTGAGAATCAGACAACTACAAGTAAGCAGGCCCCTATCTGTGCAGAGATAGAATTGGATGCCCCAAAGGAGGTTCATTTTCAACAGCCGGATGGCCATAGACACTTCCGAGGTAGGGCGATTGTGCGGGGTAGTTCTAGATAGAGCAGAGGCCAATCGAGAAGTAGAAACTACAACAAGTCCCAGCTTCAGTATCGCTAACCAAAATCCACTTCCCCTACTCAGTCTTACCCAAAGAAGATTTCTGTATGAATCCCTAATACTGCTATCAAAGCAGGCCAGGCAACAATGCAGGCATTAAAGTTTTTGCACACTGCTTGGACAAAGTACACATAGAACAACCTGGCTATGTCTAGTGCCTAAAATGCACTGGTACTGCCTCAATGATTATTGGTTGTTGGAACATTAAAGGGTTCCATAAGACCCTCAAGCAGTAGGGAGTGAAGGACTTCTTTTTGAGATACAGTGTGAATGTTTTTGGAGTATTGGAAACAAAATTATCCAACAACAGTTTGCTGTCTGCCTTACGGTACTGATTCCCGGGTTGGTCTTATGCTCATAATTTCGAACTAGACAAAAATGGTCACATTCTTCTTTTGTGGGACAGTGATAGAGTTGACCGCCATCTCCTCAAGCCATTACTTGTCAAATCATCGCAAGACCTACCACTTCTCCCTAATGTTCTCTTTTGTATATGCATACAATACGGTTATTGCACGCCGTTCTTTGTGGCCCGAGCTTGGTAATATAGCTATGCAAGTATCTGATCCTTGGATACTCATGGGTGACTTTGACACATATCTTTCTCCGGGGGAAAAGCTTAACAGTGTACCCCTCACAAATTATGAAATCAAAGACTTTGTTGATATGTGTAGGGAATTAGACTTGGTTGATCTCCCTTCTGTTGGCCCCGTATACATTTGGTCTAACTCACATGTCTGGTCGAAGCTTGACGGTATTATGGGCAACCACCTATGGTTCGTGTCTTCGCAACAAGCTACTGTAGAATTATTCCCTATCTCAGCACTATCTAACCACTGCCCATACTTATGGCGATTCCATCAGCACCAGGGGCCTATAAAATGGCCTTTCTGCTACTTTAATTTTTGGGGGGGATCATGGCTCATTTCAAGAATTACTGCAACAAAACTGGGGCATACACGTGCAGGGACACTAATAATTTGTCTTGTGTAGGAGGCTAAAACTCTTGAAGCGCCATCTTAAGGCCCTCAATGTTAATGAGTTTTCTAACATATTGGCCAGAGTTAAGATGGCTTAAGAAGTTGGTTGAAATGGTGCAGGCTCAACACTAGCTAGACCCAAGCAATCAGGCACCTGTGGAGTAGCTTAAGGCAGCACGCCGCGAGTCCTGGAGACCGGCTAAGGCATAACTTAAATTTTACCAGCAACTTGCCAAGGCAAAATACCTTGCAAATGCCGATGGATGTTCAAAGTACTTCCATAATATCGTTAACTAAAACAAGAAAAAGCATTTCATTACCTCAATCACACGCCAAGATGGTTCTCAGATTGCAAGTTCGAAGGATATGGCTACGAAGTTTGTGGAATTCTACCGAATGCAACTAGGAACAGCTTCTCTGTGCACTATGTTGGACTCTGATACTGCCCGTGCTAGGCTAGTGCTATTGCCCTCTGATGCGATGGATTTAATCCATGAAGTCAATAAAGCACTCTGGGACATTAGAGACAATAAAGCACCAGGACTGGATGGATACAATTTGAGCTTCTTTAAGAAAGGTTGGCCAACTGTGGTAAAGATATTATAACCACATGCAAGGAATTTTTCCACTCCGATAAGGTACTGAGGCAAACTAACCATTCTTTGATCACTCTGGTCCCAAAAGCCGGCTTGGTAAAAAATATGGGGGACTACAGACCAATATCGTGCTGCAATGTTGTCTACAAGATTATCTCAAAGTTTTAGTAGACAGGCTGTGGGGGGTTCTTCCTGCACTGGTAGACTCGGCACAATCAGCATTCATTGAAGACCGACTCATGGCGGATAACATTTTTCTTGAGTAGGAATTGCTTAGGATGTACAGTCGAACAAGGATATTGCCCCAGTGCACCATTAAAATTGATCTGTGCAAGGCATATGATTCGATCCATTGGGGCTTCATCCTCGACCTCCTTACCGAGTTGGGATTCTTGGGGGAATATATTGGTTGGATATCACAATGCATCACTACACTGTCCTCCTCAGTTGTTGTCAACGGACGTGTACATGGCTTCTTTCGTGGACAACAGGGTCCGAGACAGGGAGACCTTATCTCTCCCTTCCTCTTTGCTCTTTGCATGGAATAGCTATCAAGAACCATCAAGGTAGCAACTCTGGGGACTGGCTTCAAGTACCATCCCAAGTGTTAAAGGATGGGCATCACGTACTTGGCGCTTGCAGACAACCTGATGCTCTTTGCCAAGGCAGAAGAAGCATCCATTTCTGTCCTATTAGACTGCCTCGAACATTTTAGGGCATGCTCAGGACTTCATGCCAACAAGCGCAGGTCACAAATCTACCTGGCTGGACTGCCTGAACTGGACAAGGATTGTTTAGCTCGCACAGCGGGCATCCTGATTGGCTTGTTTCCATTCAAATACCTCGGTGTTCCTATAATGTCCGCTAGGATACGGCTAAAAAATTACAAGCCATTGCTAGACATGATTGGTTCCTCTATTGGACGATGGTCTACTCGTTCTCTTTCATATGCTGGATGAATCCAACTTATTAGGGCTGTCCTGCAAGAAGTGGATTTCTTTTGGTTATCTATCTTACCTTTCCCTTCAGGGGTTATTGATCAATTAAACTGTATGGCTAGAGACTTCTTTTGGGACAACAAAAATGCTATGGCGGCCAAGGACAACATATGCTGGTCAATGTAAGAGGGTGGGCTTGGCCTGATGAACCTGCGCATATGGAACTATGCGCAGTTGGCCCGGGTGCTATAGGACATCAACATGGAGAAACCAACCTTATGGGTGAGATAGGTCTCCCACTACTATATGAACGGTCAGTCAATATGGGATGTCCATCCAGCTAAAGGACAATCCTACTTATTTCGACATATTTTGAGCATTAGGGACTTAATACTCAACTCGGCACAGGACAAAGGCAGTGCGGCACAAATCTTATCTTCCTGGGCCGAAGGGGACTGATTTTTCACAAGAAAAGCATATAAATACTTTTGCACCAAAGGCCAGACATGTCCGTGGGCTCGTACTAAATGGCAACAGGGTCTTACACCGAAGCATTCGTTCACGGTGTGGCTTACTGTACGGGGTAAACTCAAAACGAAAGACACTCTTCCATTTCATGTTGGAGACACTACATGTCCATTCTGTAGGATGGAGCCTGAGATGGCCACTCACTTATTCTTTGCTTACGCATTCACTAGCGCAGTGTGGGCTGACATCCTGGACTGGCTTCGAATTTCTCGGGCTGTGAAATTGCTGTTGGACTGCCTTCATTGGTTCAAATGCCATAGCAATGGACTAAGTTGGGTGCCTAAAGCAAAGACTACTACTATGTGTGCCACAGTTTATTTCTTATAGATAACTCAGAACCGCATTGTATTCGATTGACACCAATGCCAACCGACTGACGTAATAACAAGGATAAAAACACATGTGTATAGAGTCGTTTTCACCATGTACCCTCATGTGTTGACCTTTTTTGAGTCTTATGTAAACAAAACCGGTTATGACCCCCCCTCGGGCCTAAAACTAAAAAGAACTCTTTGTATATCTTATTTTGATGTTTAATATACTTTTACATTTTCATTAAAAAAAAAAATAAGACAGGACATCATTAATGCGTTAGGACTAGCAAGTGTTAGACTTATTAATTTGATCAAGCGGTGGTTCTCATAACTTGAGTACTGAGATACTCAAAGTTAACACATGGATGCTTGTTTATGGAACAAGTTCATTGATGATCTAGCTTGTAGATAATCACATGGATAACTATTTAGTGCCCGTGATATAATCTCAATATAGCAAACGTGCAAGTATCCTTAGACCTGAGATCTCCAAGGTACTTTATTTGCTGTTGTAATTTAATTCCAATCTCCGGAGCTCGATCAAAGGCCGCCTATGGGATGGATATTGGGTACATTGTGAGGTAAACAAATGTAGTTGAAATGGTTAATAAAGGATTCACCACTCCTAATAGTAGGGGCAAATATCTCACGGCCACTTGTAAGAATTACTACTCGAAAAGTCCTTGGCCAAGGTAAATTGTGTATTGGAAATAGTTCCAATTGATACACATCTAGTGTAGTGGGTTCTTGGTACAAGTACTATTGTATTTGGGCTAGAATTATTTCTGGAGGGAGTTGGCACTAATTCCGTACTCCAAACCGAATGAGATATTGTATGGTGAAATGAGTTAATTGCACTGAAGTTTGTTATTGAGGAGTTCATGTCAAGCCACTTGACTTGCTGGACTCTTGGGTGGTCATGCTGTGTTGCTAGATACCACTAATGATCTGGGAAAATGGGTTTATTAATTGATGAAGTAATAAACTAATCCTGATTAGAATTAATAAGATTAATTCTAATTAATTATGGATTATTAATCTCAAAGACGTTTGGATTAATTCATGTTCTCTACCAATTGACAGGGAAACCTAATAGGTCACACATAATGGAGGATTACATACTCAAGATGTTATTTGATAACATAGTGGGGTTAATTGAGAGAAAGAGAAGTTGTTGTGGACAAATTATAATTAGTTATAATTTGTGGTCCAAGTTGTAATTGTGAGAATTTAATGTTTCCAATTACAATTAGGGAATTCTAATAGGATTAGAATTCTCGGATTTGGAAGGAATTTTCGTGTGACATATATTATGAGTCACACGAAACCCTAGAAGGGTGATTTACACGGAAATAGGAGCCATAAAAAAAACACACGATCTTCTCTCTCTCTCTCTCTCTCTCTCTCTCTCTCGTTTTGCTAAAAATGTGGAGAAGCCCAAACCTCCATCTTTTTCTACTAGCACAAGAAATTTTGGTGCTTGAGTATTCCCCTGTATGGATTACTATTAGAGATAATCACACACTGTGATTATAGTGGTCAGATGCTCAACCCACGTGGAGTTTGCAGAAAAGGATTGTTGGATCGCGCCTCGATTTGAAGAAGAAATTTTGTTCTTCGGACGATCAAACAAAGGTAAAAAGCTGCTACCTTTATTATCTTTATGTCTTGTTTTTCACACATAGGCGGTTCCTAGGATGGTATCTCATTTTATTTTCCGCTGCGCTGTATAGGATACGAGCCTGAGATACCCAACATATTCTATATCCAATAATGGTCTAATTTTATTTTATGTTTAAAGACAACTTTAGACAATGTCAAGATATAGAATTTATCAAGTAGGAAACCGTAACGAATTTAGGTAGAAGGTCCTCTAATAACATTATGGCTAAAAAGTACTTATGACATGTCCAATGAAGTATTCTCACAGTGGGTCATGTCCAATACTATGTTCTCGAACATTTGTTTTTGTTTTAACTTGATATCCTATTTATCAATGACCAGTAAAACATAGCCATCAAGTCACAAACTTACTAATTTTAATTTATTGTTATTCCACTAATAATAATCGATTAGGAACAACTTTAAGAATAGTCATTCTATTTTTTACAGAGTTTTACTATTGAGTTATGTACTCGATGACCATAAAACTAAATGCATTATTTATGAAATGAAATGCCTCATATTATTACAAAAGACATAACGACCACAACATATGTTCAAATTGGTTTAGGGCATATCCCCAACACTTTGAACCTTCGATTCATATGTTTCTTATGTTTTCCTTGCTTAAATAAGCTTATAATATGCCAAAATTCATTCTATAAGAGTTGTAGGTTGAGTACAAGTTAGAAAAATACCAAAACTCTCAGGGAATTCCTGCAACAAGAAAAATTCGCCACCTTAGACAGCATTGGGTCAGGGCAGGATGTGCTAGCTGTGCTCTAGTCAACTTGACTGTGATCTATTGTTCAGATTTCTTCCCCTATTCCAGCCTAGGGCCAGCGTTGGCTCCATGGGACACGACCCGTGCACTGTAATGACGATGGTTTTTCGTCATTTTTTCTTTCGTTCTGTAACAAAATAATAAAATACCTTTCAATAAGCAAAATATCAAATATGAAGGAATATAAGTAGTTATTGCATCAAATGTATCACAAAATGCTGTCAAATAACTAGGAAATTATTGACGAATTTAGCCCATATCAGACCGGAACAAAATTTTGAAAAAATTTCAAAATTTTGAATAATTATAAAACAATTTCATACTGCCAAATTTATTTTAAAACAATTTCAAAATAACAATAAAATTGTAAAACACATATGAGATGGCTTTGATACCAGTTGAATTTTGATAATGTAAACTAGTTTATACGCAGCAAAAAATTAAAACAAAATCCACTCAAAAGATCACTCATATGTAATTAAACGGGTTCAAAGTGGGAAGAAAAAATTGTTACCTAAAAAATGTGGTTTTTAAAATTTTTTATTCAACGCAAATATCCCTTAAAAGTCAATCCAATCAAGCCACCAAATTCTAAGAATAGGAATTCTCTAACAGTAATCCACACAAGGAATTGCATTTAATAATGGTGCAAAAAAATCGATGCTAGTTGGTATAATTTTTCCGACATTAGGGATTTAGTTTGGAGAAGAAAACAGAACAATTGGAAAGGAGTAAACTGCCGTATTTTTTTCCAAGAAAACAAAAGCTCTATTTTTCTTAAAGAAAAATTGTGTCACCTTTCTTTTGCTTACGTGAATGTATATACATATAGTATATCGTAGAGAAAACACTCTATTCCTTTCTATATATACACCACACAAAAGATTTCCTAAAGCTTTTAGGAATCAAGATAATGCTTAAATTCCCTTTCCATATTATGAGCTTTATTTTTACAAGAATTGCAATTAGGCCCTATGAATTATAACAAGTTTATTTAATTCACCAATAAGGATTTAATAATTGCAATTCAACCCTAACTAATTATAACACTTTATAATTAGCCCATAATAATTATTTCTTCTCTTCAATTATCTTACGACAAGAAAATTGAGTTTTTGTAACCCGATTATTTACGTCGAATGAATTTTGGTTACAAATGAGTACTCAATTATGTCGAAATAAACATCCATTGCAAAAATCATGAATATTTAATTCCATGCAATGAAAATTAACCAATTGCAACCGAAGTGTGTGGTTGCATGAACCATCTTTATTTAAGACAAAAATGATAACCATTGGCAATGAAGAAAATGGTGGGGATTATAATTTTGAATTTTGATATTTTATTTAATAATTTAATTTAAAGCACTTTTAAAAACAAATATGAAGTGAATTTAAAAAAAATTAAAATTAATAATGTTTATTAGCTTAATGATTCACTACAAAAAATTCTATTTTAGCTACACTTTTTGACATAAAAGTGTCCCTATAATAAAAATATTTCCAACATTTAGAATAAAATATCGACATATAAAAAAATATCTTGACATTTTTTAATTAAAGCGTCCGTATAGTATATATTTTTCCCAACATTAAATTAAATAATGTCAAACAACCCCAATGCTTATTGATATTGTTGGGTATCTCAGGCTAGTATTGTATATGGCGTAGGGAAAAATAAAACGAGATACCATACCAGGACTTGTCTATGTGTGGAAAACATGACATAAAGTGAGTAAAGGTAACAGCTTTTACCTTTGGGTGATCGTCCGAAGAACAAAAATGTTCTTCTTCAAGTCGAGGCACGATCCAGCAATCATCGTGATCAACCTCCACGTGAGTTGAACGTCTAACTACTATAATCACAGTGTGTAATTATCTCTAATAGTAATCCACATAGAGGATACACTCAAGCACCAAAATTTCCTATGTTAGCAGAAACAATAATGGTGGCTAGGGTTCTCTTGTTTTTAGCAAAATGAGATGGAGAGAGAAGAAGGGAAAAACGTGTGACTTAGCTAAGGATTTCGTGTATCTCATCAGCGAGGGTTTTCTGTGTTATATCTACTATATATCACATGAAATTACCTTCCCAAAACTGAGAATTCTAATCCTATTAGAATTCCTTAATTGTAATTGGAAACATCAAGTTCTCACAATTACAACTTGGGCTACAAATTATAACTAATTATATTTTGTCCACAACAACTTCTCTTTTTCTCAATTAACCCCACTATGTTATCAAATAACATCTTAAGTATATAATCCTCGATTATGTGTAACCTATTAGGTTTCCTAGTCAATTGGTAGAGAACATGAATTAATCCAAATGTCTTTGAGATTAATAATCCATAATTAATTAGAATTAATACTATTAAACTAATCAGGATTGGTTTATTAAATCATCAATTAATAAACCCATCTTCTCAGATCATCAGCGGTATCTAGCAACACATCATGACCACCCAAGAGTCCAGGAAGTCAAGTGACTTGACATGAACCCTTCAATAATAAACTTCAGTGCAATTAACTCCTTTCACTATACAATATCTCATTTGGTTTGGAGTACGGAATTAGTGCCAACTCCCTCCAGAAATAATTCTGGCCCGAGTACAACAGTACTTGTACCAGGAACCCACTACTCTAGCTGTGTATCAATTGGAGCTATTTCCAATACACAATTTGCCTTGGCCAAGGACTTTCCGAGTAGAAATTCCTACAAGTGGTCGTGAGATATTCACCCCTAGTATTAGGAGTGGTGAATCCTTTATTGACCCTCTCAACTACTTTCGCTTACCTCACAATATACCTAATATCCATCCCATAGGCGGCCCTCGATCGAGCTCCGGAGATTCGAATACAAGTACAATGCTCAGCAAATAAAAGTACCTTGGAGATCTCAAGTCTAAGGATACTTGCACGTTTGCTATATTGAGATTATATCATTGGCACTAAATAGTTATCCATGTGATTATTTAAAGTTAGGTCATCCAATGAACTTGTTCCATTAACAAGCATCTATGTGTTAACTTTGAGTATCTCAATACTCACGGATATGAGAACCACTAACTTATCGAATCAGGAAGTCTAACACATGTTAGTCTTAACACATTAATGATGTCCTGTCTCATTAATACTATGACTAGGGAATATTTAAGTACCAACACTCTCCAGTGTAGTAGGAATCTCATATCATGATCTCAATCATGATTTCCTTAACACAGTGCTGTACTAGTGACTTTTTCGAACAGTTATATTACTTAAAGTAATTAAAAGAAACTATAAGATATATAATGTCTTTTATTAAAATAAAATGTGTCATATACAATGTACAAGTGATTACCTCTAGGGTACAACATTAACAAACTCGCACTTGCACTAGAGCCAATCATTCATGTATCTAATGCTGAATGACTCAACATGACAATCATGTTTCTTTTGGGATAGTGCTTTCGTAAGCAGGTCAGCTATGTTCTCATCCGTGGGAACTCTCTCTATCTTTATTGAGTTTTCTGTTTCAGAAACGGCTATGTACTCAGCTTCTGTCATAGAGTTGGCAATAGTCTTTTGTTTGAAACTTTTCCAACTTATTGCCCCTCTGCACAACGTAAACACGTAGCCAGATTATGATTTGAAATCATATTTGTCAGATTAAAAACTGGCATTTGTATACCCATTTATTTTCAAATCAACTTCTCCATATACTAAGAATATATCCTTGGTCCTTTGTAAGTACTTAAGAATATTCTTTACAACCACCCAATGACCCTCACCAAGATCGAATTAGTATCTACCCATCAAACTAAGAGCACAAGATACATCAGGTCTAGTACATATCATAGCATACATGATAGATCCAATTGCCGAGGCATATGGAATCTTACTCATGTGATCTCTTTCAACTTTTGTCTTGGGAGACATCGACTTTGAAAGGCTTATACCATGTGACATGGGTAAGAATCCCTTTTTGGATTGATCCATACTAAACCTCTTTAGCACTTTATCTATGTATGCAGAATGTGAAAGACCAAACAACCTTTTGGATCTATCTCTATAGATCATTATTCCAAGAAAATAGGTTTTTTCTCTAAGGTCTTTCATGGAGAATTGTTTGGACAACCAAACTTTAACCGTTTGCAGGATAGGTATATCGTTTCTTATTAGCAATATGTCATCCACATAAAGCAGTAAGAAAACGATTGCATTCCCACTAGCCTTCTTGTATACACAAGGCTCATCCATATTTTGAATAAAACCAAACTCTTTGATTATTTCATCAAAATGGATGTTCCAATTCCTGGAATCTTGCTTAAGTCCATAAATAGACCTTTGCAGCTTACACACTTCTGTGCCATCACTGGATGTGAAACCCTCAGGTTATGTCATATACACTTCCTCAGTTAGATTTCCATTTAGGAAAGCTATTTTCACATCCATTTGCCAAATCTCATAACCTTAATGAGCAACAATGGCTAGGAGTATCCTGATAGATTTCAACATGGCTACTGGCAAAAAGGTTTCATCATAGTCAATACCATATTGTTGACGATAACCCTTTGCCACTAGTCGTGCTTTATAGGTAACTAAGTTACCATCCATGTCCATTTTCTTCTTGAAAACCCACTTGCACCCAATAGATTTAATTCCTTTGGGTGGATCAACCAAAGTCCAAACTTGGTTGTCATACATGGAATCCGTCACTGACTTTATGGCCTCAAGCCATTACCAGATTTTGAACTATTCAAAACATCCTTGTAGGTAATAGGCTCATTTGCATCTATGAGTAATACGTCATTGTGGTCACTAATGGAAAATCCATATCTTTCAGGTGCCACACGTATCCTATTAGATCTACAAGGTTCTTGTATGTTAGAAGGTTCATCTATTCTCTCAATAGATGTGGGATTAGACGGTAGATCCTCATTTGTTTGATCTTCATGAACTTCACTAAATTCAATCTTAGTACCACTGTCCCCTTTGAGCATGTGCACCTTATCTAAGAAGACGGCATGCTTCGAAACAAACAATTTATTTTCAAATGATAGGTAAAAGTAATATCCAAAAGATTCTTTTGGATATCCTACAAAAAAATACTTGCTAGACTTACTATCAAGTCTGTCTGACTGTGACCTTTTGACAAAGGCAGGACAACCCCATACTCGCAAGTGAGATAACTTTGGTCTTTTAGTAAAGAACATCTCAAATGGGGTAATATTAACCGATTTTGTCGGAACTCTGTTTAGTATATAAACAGAAGTTTCTAGTGCATGCCCCCAAAACGATTTTGGTAGGTCTACAGAAGCCATCATGGTCCGTACCATGTCTAGAAGGGTTCGATTCCTTCTTTCAGATACACCATTATGTTGAGGTGTATGTGGTGGAGTCTATTGAGATAATATCCCATTATCTCTAAGATAACTCAAAAACTCTTGGCTCAAGTATTCCCCTCCTCGATCAGATCTTAGAGTCTTAATACTTTTGCCAAGTTGTCTCTCTATCTCATTCTTGAAGTCTTTGAACCTTTCAAAGGCCTCAAATTTGTATTTCATTAAATACATATACCCGTATCGTCAAAAGTCATTGATAAAGGTTATGAAATAGTTGTAACCTCCTCTTACTTGTATTGACATTGGGCCATATACATCAGTATGTATGAGTTCTAATAACTGTTTGGCCCGTTCTCCTTTTCTTGGAAAAGGAGTTTTAGCCATTTTGCCAAGTAAACAAAACTCGCATGTGCCATATGATTCATAATCAAATGACTATAAGTCACCAAGTTTGTGTAACTTAGAAATACGATTTTTGTTTACATGGCCCAAAAGACAATGCCATAAGTAAGAGGTGTTAGAGTTATCCATTTTAGATTTCTTATTGTTTATATTGAGAATTGGATTATCTAAGTCTAGAACATATAAACCATTAACCAAAGTTGTTGAACCATAGTGAATATCATTCAATGAAAAAGAACATTTATTCTTACATATTAAATGAAATCCACAAAAGTCTAAACACACAATTAAGATAATGTTTTTCATTAAAACTAGTACATAATAACAGTTTTGCAATTCTAGAATTAATCCCGAAGGCAGGTTCAGCTCGTATGTCCCCACAGTAAGTGTAGCAACGTTTTCCCCATTTGCAGTATGTAGGTCCATATTGCCTTTATTTAGCCTTCTACTGCCCTTTAGTCCCTACAAGTTATTGCACAAATGAGATCCACATCTGGTATCTAATACCCATATCTCATTTTTAAAGGCAGTATTTATCTTAATCATAAACATACCTGGAGAAGAAGTAGAAGTGCTTGTAAGCTTCTCCTTCTGCTTCTTGTCCTTGATAGTCTCCAAGTAGGCTTTGCAGTTGCGCCTCCAGTGGCCCATCTTCCTACAATGATGGCATGGGCCCTTGGTAGCTGCATCATTCTTGTTCACACCACCTTTGGGCTTCATGGGAGCCTTCTTCATCTTCTTTTGAACTTTCTTCTTAGAAGAGGAAGATTCTACCATTAAAACCACATTAGAATCCTTCTTCATGGAGGACTCCGCAGTTTTGAAAAGATTGATCAATTCAGGAATGGTGAACTCAATCTTATTCATCTGATAGTTAGTCACAAATTATGAGAAACTATTAGGCAAAGATTGTAGAATTAAGTCAACATTTAAGTCATGATCCATTGTAAACCCGAGAGATCCAAGCTTCTTGATCAAGCCCAGCATCTTCAGCCCATGAGTGACCATAGAAGAACCCTCTGCCATGTTGCAACAAAATAGTTGCTTTGAGATCTCATATCTCTCAGTTCTGGTTTAGGCATCAAACAGCTCTTGAAGATGTAAAATGATCGATTGAGCATCCATATGCTCGTGCTGTTTTAGCAACTTAGGAGTCATGGATGCCAGCATAATACATGATGTTGTATCACTATCCTCCTTGTGCCTCTTGTGGATAGCATGCTCATCAGCATGAGCATCTTGGGCTGGTGGTGGTGGAATAGGAGCATCTAGCACGTAGATCAACTTTTCCGATTTGAGAACGATTCTCAAATTTCTATACCAGTCGAGATAGTTTGATTCGGTTAACTTTTTGTTTTCTGAGATGCTACATAAGTTTAGGTTTGTTAACATGATGCAAGTGACCTAGATGTAAAGATAGAGAGCATTAGCTACTTGTATATGCACATGATATGCAAATAATTAAGACTTTAATTAAGCGCATTTTTACTCCACTATTTTACTCAAACCAATAGCCCCCACTATTGATTCGGGAAAGCCCATTGGAAGCTTTCCTAGTGGACCAGTATCCAAATTCCTTAAGAGTAACCTTGGGTTTGCCCAACAAGTCATCCTTAAGTTCATTGGTAGGTATCCAATACTAATTACATCGTATGTAACTACCGGATCATTGAGTGATTAACAGCTTTTAATCTTAAAGCCTTTTGGGGCTACCCTAACTTTTTCTCTAAATATTTTTATGCTTGAGTTTTCCTAACCGGGATAAAGAATTTAGTTAAACCCGACCCATTAATCAGGAATTTAATTTCATAACTTGAACATGCCTAATGTCAAGTAGGCTTGGGTTTGCCGAACAACCTGGTCTCGAAAAAGGACTCTCGTTCTTACTATATTAACGGAAGGAATTAGGTTTAATATTAATTGAGGGATTTGTTCCTTTTAGTGATTTCATTGAATGACATGCATAAAAATCAATAAATCACATAATTGATAATCAAGGTAATAAAGCGATTACATGGTATGGATATGGACTTTTACCCTAAATTAATTTCTTTGAGCCGTAAAAGAAATTAATATAGTTAACCTTATGTGTTCATGCATGATTTAAGTAGAAGGTCTTACCTCTCCATTTTGTTTTCGTTGCCATCTCTAGAATGGAATTATTCTACTCCTATCTAACCTATGAAAACTAATTACATAATTTCCTAAAGAGAGAAAACCTCGAGTTACATTCAAGGGGAGTTAAATTAGAAAAGAATTACACAAGAATTCCGGAGAAGGCAGGACACGCAGGCCCTATTTCATAAAACCAAAACTATAAAATGCATGAACAGATATAATTGGTTCTAGTACATAACTATCCACCATGCCATTTACTATGCTTGAACAAAATAAACATATACTTTTATCAATCCAAAATCACTATTTTGGAAAGACAAAATAGAATTCTAAAATCACCATTTTAGAAAGATACACTAATTTTAGATTTTCAAAATCATTATTTTGAAAAACAAAATTTTTTATCTCAAAACTAATTTTGAGAAAATACTTTTGGGTCCCGTTTCTCATCAAATGAGATTTTTCCTTCCAAAATTATGTTCCATTTTTTTTTTAAATACCTGGAAGTTGCAAACAGAGTAGAACCGGCACCAGTTTGGAAGCCGGAGCCAGTGCCAGCTCTGTTCTGGTTTCCAAAAAATTTTACTCTTCCAAAAATGATTTTTGGACATCGTGAACAAAATGGAACTGGCGCCGGCTTGGAGGCCAGATCCGGCGCTGCTTGTGTTCTACAATAATGGCGACGATTTTTCAAAAACTTCTAGAAACAATTTCTGGTGCTTTCTCCTTCTGCAAATTTTCAGTGAGAACAATTCTCAACTGTATTTCCTATTTTGAAGCTATAAACAACAACCAATTTGTTAGTTTAAACAAAATCAAAACGAAAAATTAAGATGAAACGGAGTACAACATCCATGTTGCAGAAAAACATTTTTCCTGCAAAAATTTTCAGCACAAAAGAAAGCATCTTTTCGAAATACGCTATAACTTTTACACAATCATATTGTGCTACGGACCCAACCCATAAAGATCGAAACAATTTCGGCTCGAGTGAAAACGATTTTCACAGCAAACAAAGACAAACATGAAAATAGTTTTTCATGCCAAAATAATGTCCGTAGACCACACATAGCATGTCTCTGATACCACTGTTGGGTATCTCAAGCTCATATTGTATACTGAACAGCGGAAAATAAAACAAGATACCCTCCCAAGACATGTATATGTGTGGAAAACAAGACATAAAGTGAGTAAAGGTAACAGCTTTTACCTTTGGGTGATCGTCCGAAGAACAAAAATTTTCTTCTTCAAGTCGATGCGCGATCCAGCAATCCTCGTGATCAACCTCATGTGAGTTGAACGTCTAACCACTATAATCACAGTGTGTGATTATCTCTAACAATAATCCACACAGACGATAAACTCAAGCACCAAAATATCCTGTGCTAGCAGAAACTATAATGGCGACTAGGGTTCTCTTGTTTTCAGCAAAACGAGAGGCAGAGAGAAAAAGGGAAAAATGTGTGACTTAGTTGGGGATTTCGTGTATCTCATCGCGAGGGTTTTCGTATGTTATATCTACTATATATCACATGAAATTCCATTCCCAAAACTGAGAATTATAATCCTATTAGAATTCCCTAATTGTAATTGGAAACATCAAGTTCTCACAATTACAACTTGGACCACAAATTATAACTAATTATAATTTGTCCAAAATAACTTCTCTTTCTCTCAATTAACCCCACTATGTTATCAAATAACATCTTGAGTATATAATTTTCTATTGTGTGTGACCTATTAGGTTTCCCAGTCAATTGGTAGAGAACATTAATTAATCCAAACGTCTTTGAGATTAATAATCCATAATTAATTAGAATTAATTATATTAATTCTAATTAGAATTGGTTTATTAATTCATAAATTAATAAACCCATTTTCCCAGATCATTAGCAGTATCTAGCAACACATCATGACCACCCAAGAGTCGAGGAAGTCAAGTGACTTGACATGAACCCTTCAATAACAAACTTCAGTTCAATTAACTCCTTTCACCATACAATATCTCATTTGATTTGAAGTTCGGAATTAGTGTCAACTCCCTCCAAAAATAATTCTGGCCCGAATACAATAGTACTTGAACCTGGAACCCACTACTTTATATGTGTATCAATTGGAACTATTTCCAATACACAATTTGCCTTGGCTAAGGACTTTCCGAGTAGTAATTCCTACAAGTGGCCATGAGATATTCGCCCCTAGTATTAGGAGTGGTGAATCCTATATTGACCATCTCAACTACTTTCATTTACCACACAATGTACCCAATATCCATCCCATAGGTGGCCCTCGATCGAGTTCCGGAGATTGGAATCAAAGTACAAGGCTCAGCAAACAAAGTACCTTGGAGATCTCAAGTCTAAGGATGCTTGCACGTTTACTATATTGTGATTATATCACGGGCACTAAATAGTTATCCATGTTATTATCTCAAAGCTATGTCATCCAATGAACTTGTTCCATTAACAAGTATTCATGTGTTAACTTTGAGTATCTCAATACTCACGGTTATGAGAACTACTGCCTGATCAAATCAGGAAGTCTAACACATGCTAGTCATAACGCATTCATAATGTTCTGTCTCATTAATACTATGACTAGGGACTATTTAAGTACCAACACCATCCAGTGTAGTAGAAATCTCATATCATGGTCTCTATCATGATTTCCTTAACACAGTGTTGTACTAGAAACTTTATCGAACAGTTATATTACTTAAAGTAAATAAAAGAAACTGTAAGATAAATAATGCCTTTTATTAAAATAAAATGTCATATGCAATGTACAAGTGATTACCTCTAGGGCACAACACTAACAGATATAAGTGTTGTCTTTTTGAAATGGATACTTTAAAAATAATTATCCTAATTCAGAAAGGATTTTTTACTCAATATTAATTAAAAACGTCTTCATAATATGAATATTCTCTATATTTAATACAAAATGTTGATTAATTAAACATTTTTTGGCCTAAAATAAAAAGGTTGACATATTTTATATATTATAGACATTAATAAAAAAAATGTATCAAAAAATATAAATATTTTTTATACTTTTTTGAAAAAAATAATAGTTTAATCATTAAAAATATTAGAACATTTAAACGTCCTCTTTTTAAAATTTCAAGTATATTTTAAAAATAATTGTTATATATTTTTTTTAAATCCACTGCAAGAAATTTCACTTGTCAACACTTTGGCTAGGCACTTTTTCTTTCTTCTTCCATTTCTTCTCTTTCTTTCTTATTCATTTCTTCTTCTTTTCCCCACCCCACCCCCCGTCACCTACTCCCGCCTTTGGTCACTCCGTCACCAGTGCACCATCCCCTCCGTCGCTTCTTATTCCTTCTCTTCTTCTTCCCTCCCCCCTCCGTTGCCATTTTCTCCTGGTCTACTTCTCCCCATCTCTTCTATTATACCTATTTCTCCTCCCTAGCTTCTCAACCACCACTCCAACCCACTACCTGTAATCCAATACACTGGTATAGTAGAACTCTTCGTCTTTCACACTTGCAAAAGGTAATTTTTTTTTTCTATTTTCCTTTAATGAATTCCTTGCTTTATAGTAGTAATTCTATGCTTTGTACAATGTGTGTCGATTTGATCTTTTCTTGCAGTTCATTCCAATTCCAGTTCAGGAATTGAGGTTCTGGATTTTTCTTGGGTCTCTTAAGCATTCTTCTGAAATGCATATGAAAATTTTAATTTTTGGATTGTTCTTTTGTTCATATTTTTCGTGCAATTTTTGTTTAATTATTCAGTGGTGGTAGCTCATTTTAGGTTTTTGCATGTGGGTTTTGAGGACTATTGGGCACCTTTTAAATTTTACTTTTTGGTAGCTCATTTTGCTCATTTTGTGTAATTTAATCTTTGTGGACTAGGTAGCAACATCATGAAAATTGAGTACCTTTAGTAACATTTTGTTTTCCTAGAATCATTGTGACTATTAGACATCTACTTGTAGCAACCAACTATATTGTTAGGCAGTGGTGCAAAGAGGGGGAAGGTGAGTTTGTTTGTAAGAATTTTATGTGGAAAATGATGAATGAGTATCTTCCGTTTGATTCCATCTTGAAATGTCTGGGTTTTTCTTTACCTTCAAGATGCCACTACTGGGACTCTATCAAGACTACCAATTTCTTGAGATCTAATTAGATGCTAGATTCTTCTACTTAGAGAAGTGAAAAGTATTCTGTATAGGCTGCAAAAATAGATTAAAATAAAAAGCATTAGTGTTATTTTCTACACATGAGCTCCTTGTGAATTGTATTTTGCATTTCTTGTTAAATCTTTTTATTATCTGCCTTTATTTTTTATGGTTTACCAGTTTCTTTCACGTAGAACTGTATGTTATTAGGGTGAAAATCTTTAACGAATGTATCTATTAGTGAAAATATTATGGAAATATTTCATTTTGAATAGTAGAAATTAGGATACTAGCATTCTTTAGACTATTTTTGTCCTAATTGTTGAATTTTCTTCTTTTCTTCCTTGAACAAGTTAAATTCACATTTGCAAGTTATTCTTGGAAGATCAACTAATGATGTTGATGTTCATAGTGTGTTCATTTCAATATTCTCATTAATTTATCCAGTACTTTTCCCTTTCTTCAGTACTTGGATTTGTGTAAACATTGTTTCCCTTCTCTGCACTTAAAATGTTTGTAGCAGTATATCTTGTCATCATTTGTTCTGGACATCTTCCCTGAATGGGAAATGTTCAAAAAGATTGAAAAATTCTGGTATTTTTAAATTTATGCGAGTTTATATGAGGTATAGGATCAGAATCCTACAAAAGATGCAATATTTACTACTAATTGTGAGCTTTGTTTGTCCTATTTTCCAGGTTTTGTAGCATATTTTAGTGTAAAATAATATCTCAAAGGATGCATTCTCAATTCAGGTACTTTCAGCGGTGATAAAACTCTTTAATAAGTGGGCATTAGTCTTTTCGTAAGATTAAGCTTGAATTGATTATTTTACATTTTCATTGAGACCTCTTATTATAACTTTTATGGGTTTTGTCCTTTGCCATGAACAGTCTTTCTTAAGTTTTGAATTTGATTTACTTGATGCATATCAAGAAATTTCAGAATCTTAGAACTGCTAGAGCTACATCTTAATTAAAATTACCACCTAATCAATATTCTGTATCTTCAATCCTAAAAAAAATCTGTAGAAAATGATAATCCTCCAAAAGATATTTCTCAAGACAAAGGATCTCTAATGTGCAGGAATTGGCATTTGTCATATATACATCTTCAAGACATATTAGTGCATTTTTTTGTTTTTCTTTGAGAAATTTGCTACCAAAATTTGCAATCTTTTTAACCTTTTAATAATTTAAACAAGAAAATAGTTGCCATTATATTAAATTTCAGGTAATAGGGAAAATCAGGGTGAAATTGTCATCCTTGTTGATGACAAACTCATGTGTGCTAAGTAGCCCTCAAGTTTATGCAAACAATATTGTGGTTTTTTAAAATAAGGCAATATGCTTATTTTGCAAAATTTTTGGTGACGTAGGTCGAATAATAGGATTTTTGAAGATCAACATTTGCCTTTTTATTACTCTAAAATAGACAACAGAGTTATTTTTCTTTCGTCTATTTGATTGATAGCATCGGGTGTCTGTAGGACAATGCATTAAGAGACGTGCAAGGAGATTGGCAGGCTGCTCTAATATACATGTGAGGCAGCATATGCATCAACCAAACAAATAGTTGGCCCTCCTTTATCCCCAATGTGATCTCTACTGCATCATCATTAATGTTCTGCTTCAGTATGCAATATTACAAAACCCCAAAACACGAAGGCTGTTGCCCAAAAGCTTCTCAGGTTATAGCAAATCATATAGCTAATGATGATGAAGATAAGGATGACCTCCCATATGATTACCAACCCCCCTCAACAAGTATTGGGCTTGCGAGTGGAAGGCCAGCTAGAAATCATTCGCCATTGGTAATATGCTGATTGTGTTTTTTGTTTTTGTTTCTATAAGATATGTTGCAATGAATCTTGCCTTGTTTTTGTAGTGTCATACTACTAAAAGGAATAATTATAGGGACATGCAAAAAATGACTAACAACATGTACATGTGAAGATCAGGCAACCATTCAAAGAAAGATTTAGTGTAGATGAATTAGGATGCTCCTATTAGGAAAATTGAGTGATGGAGGTTGGATAGATAGAATAGAGGTTAAGGCATTCCTAAGACAATATGGATGGAGGTGATTAGAAGAGATACGTTTCTATTAGATTTGGATGAAAGTATAATAGTGGATAGAAAGAAGAGAAGGGAGAGGATTCATGTGACTGACCACACGTAGTAATGTATTAGTTCATGTAACTGACCCTAAGTTTCATTGGATTAAGGCTTAGTTTTTTTGTTATTTTGTTATTGTTGGTTTAAAGTAAATGAATTCGTTTATGAAGTGTGTTCCCTAATATTTTAATCTTATGTATGTACTTCTTTCAAATGGTACATCTAATTTATTTTTTGGTCCCTTTTGTTTGGAATACCTTCTATTATTTGCCATTCATTAGGATATATATTTTGCTGAATATAGTCTCAAGGCTTTTATATCTTTGGTCTTAAACAGTTCGTAACCCTGTAGAACAACTTTCTGTTGCACATTCAATACCTATTCAAACATCTCCATCTGTTAGCTCACTGGAACAACAAGTCTCATTGGCTTGTATGAGCTCAGGTATTCAATCATCTTAGTTGAATATCTTACAACAACCTCTATCTATCCACACATCTCCATCTTTCAATTCATTGGAATAGCATGCTTCATCAGCTCGTACAACCTCAGCTACTCGACCATCTTAGTCTCTGCCCAATTCATTACAACAACCATCCTCTGTTTGTATAGCTCTATCTGTCAGCTCACTGGAACAAAAAACTGCAACACTCATACATATTGGGATATTAGATCATCATCTAATTCCTTAGAACAACCTTCCTCTGCTCATTCTGCCATGGCTGGTATTGCTTCTCAATCAATAGAATATGTGGAACAAATGTAGCCTAAGTCTAATTCTACTAATAGAGTATCTCAGTCCAATGTTTTGTAACATTTTATTTTCCTACAATCATCGTGACTATTAGACGTTGTTTTCATTAAGCAGCTTTCCATTCTCAACTAACATGGAATAAATTTTCACTTTCATTTCCTTGTTTCTTCTATATAGCTTTTTAAGCTCATGAAAAATGTTGAAAAGCAGCTCATTCGGGTCATCATGTTTCTCACAATTAGAATCATGCAATTTTGATATTAAATTGGGAGAAGTGGGATTTACCTTATCCTCCATGGCCATAAAGCGAATGTTTGCTCTTTTATTTTCAGATTCACAGCTTTCTTCAGTCTTAGATTCAGCTTGGTCCCAAGTCCCAATCAACCTTTTTTCCTTTCTTTATCTTGGTGTCCTTTTTTTTCTTCTTTCTTTCTTTCTTTTTTTTTTTTTTTGAATTTCCTAGCCTCCTTTTCTTTTGTTATTAGACAATCAATGATGAAGTGTTCAGTGCTTTTGCATTCAAAATGTTGAGGCTTGATGGAAAAAGGTTGTCCCTTCTTTTTGAAAAGCTTCTTACCCTTTTTGAAGTGGTCTTTTTTGAACATTTTTCTAAATTTTCTGGCAACTATAGCCAACTCTTCTGTATCCAAATCAGTATCGTTATCATTATCAGTTTGATCACTGTTGGCTTCTTCATCAACTACTTTTAAGGCAATGCCTCGTTTTCCTTTGACATCATCATCATGCTCTTGAAATATTTTAAGTTTCATTTCATAAGTCAAGAGAGAGCTGATTAGCTCTTTAATTGGCTATCTATTTAAGTTTTTATATTCCTCTATAGCCAAGGTTTTTGGCTGCTAAATTTTTGGCAAAGAATCAAGTAGGTTTTTGTTTTGCTCACCGAGAAATAAGTTTCCCTATCAGCCATTAATCCATTCATGATATTTGCAAATTGAGTGAACATATAAGTTATGTTCTCACTTGGCTTCACAGTGAATATTTCATAGTCTCAGAAAAAATCCTAGCTTTGATTCATTCATTTGATTAGTCCCCTCATGGGTGGCCTCAAGTAGTCTCCATATGGCATGAGCTGAATCACAACCATTCACACGGTTGTATTCATTTGCATCGAGAACACAATATAGAATGTTCATCGCCTGATAGTTTATGGTCATTTTAGCATTTTCATCATTGTTGTATTCATCACTTTCTTTAAGCACTATTTTGCCTTCAACAAATTTGGTTGGAACAAAGGGTCATTTTTTAATCAGATTCCACAGCTCAAAGTTAATTGAGCACACATATACCTTCATTCTATTTTTCCAGAATGTGTAGTTGCTTTTATTGAATAGAGGAGGTCTATTTATTGAAGACCATTTGATGTAAGGCGTAGTGGATGTGTTTGCCACATGGATCATTTCTACAAGTCTGTTAAACTAAAGATAGAGTAAACCAACACTCTGATACCAATTGATAAACCTTAGAGGGAGGTGAATAAGGTTTATGACAACAAATGAAAATTAAAGAAATTTATGACTTTTGCAAAAGGGGAACTGAAAGGCAGAGTTGTTTCACAGGCATAGGAGAGTAGATAGAGATCTCTCAAATCAGCACAAAATGGTGTGAGGATGGTATGAAATAAAGATGGGTAGTTGGTTTATCAATGACAACTTACTACAGAATGCAAGAGTTTTAAATGAGCTATTGATTTTAGTGAAAAGGTCTAGAATTTAAGATTTGAAGATTGGCGAAAATGCAATAAAGAAATTTGAGCAGCTAGCAAAAGAAGAGACTCATTAATTTATAGTGGTTCGATCCTTAAATGATCTACATCAACTACTTTAAGTTCACACTTAAGGATTTCAACACCACATACCAAAATCTTTTTGCAAATCAATAGTGGTAGGTAACACTAATCTTACACAAGTGGATCACCACACTTGGTTTTACACCTAACCTCTTTTAACATAACAATCAAGGCTCACCCCAACTGGGTTATACCTTTTTAACCTTGATACAAAGTAGAATTAAGAAATACTACAGTGATAGCTCACAAATTGAGCAGAATATGAACAACTATGGACAAATACCTTTTACCTTTGAAACAATTTTATTTCACTTTGAAGCACAAATAAAGAAGTGAGACTTTTGTATTTTAAAGTGTAATAATGTTTTTGAGAGAGACAACACAAAAAAATATGTTTCAAAATAGAGTTTTTGAAGCTTCTAAAAGAGCCAATCCCGAAGTCCCAATGGCTAGTAATCACTAGTTACTATTGTTAAGATTTTTAGGGTTTTGGATTCACAAAGTGGAAGGATGTTCGTCTAAAAGGTGAGTCCAAAATGGTACTTTTTGCAAGGAGACATATTTTTTTTTTAAAAAAAAATGGTACAGATTATTAGATGACATTTTGAATTTAGAGGTCCATCAAAAAACACTTCAACCGAAAATTCAGATTTATAAACATTCTTTTCTTTTGAAATCATTTTTAAGTGCTTCAAGGTAAAACAAAACTGATCATAAAGTAAAGAAACATATGAATTTACAATTAATACCTTGACAACAATTAAGAATTAAGAATCTCATTAAGAATGTCCCGTACAGTGTGTAAATAATGTTTATTGTTCCAATCAACCAAAAAAAGCATATTGCATAGAATTAGTTAATGAAGATAGTTCGAAAAGCATTTGCGCAAGTAAAGCAGTTATTTTGTTATATAATATGCGAAAAGAATACTTGTGATGCACATTTGAATTTAGATTTATTCATAGTACAAAGAATTCCAAATTCTTTATAGAAATTTCTCATTTCCAAATATTCAAATATTTTTCAGTAAAAAAAAAAAAAAAGAAAAGCTAAAGACTTGCTCAGGACAACCAAAATGATTTGTTAGTCGGATTTCCATGTTCTGAGGGAAATGTAAAATAATCTTTTAGAATCATAATCATAACGATTCATTGCTACATTTAACATATCTCCTAACTCACAAATCAATTTGCTTTGGAAAATCATGTCTTGGTTCAAAAAAACCAAAAGGATTCCCAAAATGAATTAGACATAAACATAGCATATTTTGGAAATCATTTAGCATAAAAACGGGAGTCATTAAAACTTCGATGGGACTCACCTTCTATAGCATAAGCGTTGCCCTATAATGCTTTTAACCTCACTAGATCCTTAATAGAAAACACCTGTATTAAGGATGAAGTTTTTTTTCATTGAGTTGTGCATAAGAAAAATAGATACACAGTGACCATGTATAAATATACATAGTTAAAAAGAAATATTCATTTCTTTCCACAAATGACAGGTATTACTTGAGATAGTCCACATTCCTTAATTCATTTCATTATTTTCTCAAGTAAGGCGCAAATCATGTATATGCCCTCTAAATTTCCATTCAACCATTTAAACCAATAAAACAAAATGACATATTGCTAAAACTGAAAATTCTGCATTTTCATCACTTGGCATGTTTTGGTGTTTTCAATATAACGTCTGATCTGTAAATCTAATTAACCTCATAATTGTGCCAAAATGTAAGGTCCAATTAAATTTCTCTAGACAAGGTTGCAAACTACTAGCCACAAAATCTCCCAATTTTACCAAGCCTTCATGCTTTTTCTTACCAAACACTTAGCCATGCGTTCGAACTTTGCTATAAGCCATAAACAACATTTCATTCAATTCATATATCCTTTTATAAACATGAAAACAGCCTGATTTTAGTCATGAAGAAAGCTAAAAATCACACAATCATCACAATATAAACCTGCAGCCACGATTAACATATGTCAAGCTTTGATTTCAACAAGAACAAGCTTTCTCATGTTTTCTTCATTCTATCTTTACTTTCAAACTTTCATTCATGAACAATTCACTATAACTCCAGAAAATCTTCTCCAAATAACATAAAAATTACACCAAAACACTCTCCCCTTGAACTGGCAGCCATAGTAGAAATAAAAACCATAGCTTAATCATAATGCTTCATGAAGAATAAATGTAAACTTTGCTATTTCCATGAAAAAGCACTGTCACAATGGTCCTTAAAGCATGTATAAAAACTTTAATTCGTGGAAACAAAGTTCTTACCTTTTCTAGGATGAGATTTTGCAAAGAAAAGCTTCAAGTTCCTTGCTATTTCTCTCCTATTTGCCTCTCTAGGTCCTGAACTTCTTTCTCCCTCTTCTAGCTATTTTTCTCTTACTTTATTTGTCGAAAACCGATTCCAAAAAAGCCTTCTACCACCACCTCTCTCTTTTACTTTTAGAAGATTTAGCCATCTTTGTCAAAAAGTCATTAAATGGCTTATACCTTGTGGAGTTTTCTTATTGGTCCAAGGAGTAACTTCAGTGGTATCTTTGAAACTTATGGAAACTTCTAGGATTTTGTGGACTTTACGAAAGTTCTTTAAATCTTGCATGAACTTCTTACTCAACCAATCCTTTGATGACACCTCACTTTCACCACCAATCCCAAAATGGCACACAATTCATTTTTATTCATTATCCTTTTATTTCTCAAAAATAATAATACTAGGGTTACTATTCACCGTAGTTAGGAAAATTTTTTCTCCTACCAATGCAATATAATCTTTACCCTAATCGTTATGGTGCTTTTCAGAATACCCAAATTCTTTCTCAATTTTTCTTAATTTGCGACTAAAAATTATAAAAATACCCTTGGAAAATTTTATCACTTCAAAATTTTCATTGTATTAAATGAAACATTTCTTGTTCTAATATTAGATGCAAATCCTCATTCTATACATAATAGTTACTACTTGAAGTCCTTAAGGGTGGGTTGTTACAATCTCCCGTTCTTTAAAAATTTTGTTCTTGAAATTTGGTTTACCCTTAAAAAGCTCTAGGTACTTCTTGTGCATGCCCCCTTCTGTCTCCCAAGTCATGTCTTGGATCGAGTGATGATTCCACAATACCTTAACAACAGTATTTTCTTATGGCATTGCTGCTTCTCAGCGTACTCCAGAATTCCATTTGGTATCTCCTCATAACTCAAATTTGGAGTCATCTAATTACATTCTTCGTTCAGCACATGATCAGGATCAACGACATATTTTGTAGCTGTGAAACATGGAACACATCATGAATTTCTTGTAATTCTACTAGCAGGCTCAATTCGTATGCTATATTCCCAATCTTCTCCATAATGGGAAATGGTCCAAGGTACTGAGGTGCCAATTTCCTCTTTTGTCTTTTTCTCCCAAAATGACTCTACGGGATCAATTTTAAAAATGCTTGATCTCCTTCTTCAAACTTCAAGTCTTTTTTGCATTGGTGGGTGTAATTTTTTTGCCGACTCTGCACGACTTCTAATTTTGCTTTGATTAACTCCATAGTTTGCCATACCTTGCCAATATCTAAGGCATCTTGTGCATTAGGTTTTCACCCCAAGACTTCCCCAATATATGGGTGATTGACATTTCCTTCCATAGAGAGCTTCAAATGCAGCCATTCCAATTTTTGATTGATAACTATTATTATATGCAAACTCAATGTATGACAAGTTATCAATCCACTTTGTTCCAAAGTCCAAACTATATGCCCACAACATATCTTCTAAATTTTGAATTACTCTCTCCGTCTGCCCATTAGTTTGCGAGTGTGCGGTAGTTCTGAACTTCAACGTAGTGCTATAGAACTATTGTAACTTGCTCCAAAACTTTGAAGTGAACCTTGTGTCACAGTCAGACACAAAGCTATAAATTACTCCATGTAATTGAATCACTTCTTCCATGTAGAGCTTATTTAGCGTTTCTTAGGAGTCTTGATGATTAATGGGGATAAAATTGGTAGATTTAGTTAATCGATCTACTACAACCTAAATGGTACCTCGTTGTCCCATAGTCATAGGTAATCCAGCTATAAAGTCCACGATGATTTCATTCCATTTCTATAATAGTACTGCTCGCGGTTGTTATAATCCCGCAAGCCACTACTAATCGGCCCTTACTTGTTGACATGTAAGGTATTCAGCTACAAACTGAGAAATGTCCTTCTTCATCCCAATCCACCATTTATGATGTTTTAAGTCATGATACACTTAACCCCCTCCTGGTTGGATTGCATATTTCCATTGATGTTCTTATTCTAAAATATCTTGTTTAATGGCATTTTGTCTTGGGACACATATCAGGCTCGAAAGCACAAAGTTCCTTTATCATCCAATTGGAAGTCATTCTCTTCCTTGTTCTCCTTTGTCATTACTAAATTATGCAATTCTTCATCTTTTTCCTGAGTTTGCTTCAATTCTCGCTGAAAGATATATTAAATTGAAAGAGTTTTCATCCTTCTTCGTCCTTTAACTACATATGTTTCCAATTCTGAAACTTGTGTCATTTGAAGTTCCAATAACTTCACTTTTTTTTTCTTACAGTATCCGCTAGCACATGCACTTTCCCAGGATGGTATTTAATTAGGTAATGAAACTCCTCCAAAAATTCCTTCTAACGACGCTATTTTATATTCAAACCTTTTTGGGTAAACATGTACTTTAAACTCTTATGATTAGTAAATACTTCAAACTTAGCACTATAAAGATAGTGCATGTACTTTTTAATGCAACTACAATCACTCGCTAACTCCAAGCCGTGGGTGGGGTATTCTCCTCATGAGGTTTTAGTTTCTTGAGATATATGCAATTACTCTCTTCTCTAGCATTAATACTCCTCCTAACCATTCCTTAGAAGCATCTATGTAAACTTCATAAGCTTTATCCATCATAAGTAATGCCAAGACTGGAGCTATACTTAATCTTTATTTCAGTTCTTGAAAACTTTCTTTACAATTTTCCGACCAAACATAAGCAACTTCTTTTTTGAGTCAGTCAGATTAGATGTAATGTGATCTTAGAAATGTCTTACAGTACCCAGCCAATCCCAAAAAGCTTCGTATTTTCATCGAATTCTCTACCTATTTCCTGATTATTACTGCTTCAACTTTAACAGGGTCTACCATAATCCCTTCCTTGGATATAACATGCCCCCCAAAAGTCACATTTTTGAACGAAATTCACATTTAGCATACAAATTAGCCTCCTGCAACTTTTGTAACACATTTTCGAAGACACCTATCATGGTCTTGAGGATTTAAGGAATACACCAAGATATTATCTATAAAGATAACAATAAAACTATCCAGGTATTATTGGAATTATGATGCATTAAATCCATAAACGTCGCAGGGGCACTTGTAATGCCAAACAAATTTACCACAAATTCAAGATGTCCGTATCACGTATTAAATATGATCTTAGGGATATCCTCTTCCAGAATCCGAACATGATAATATCCTTACCTTAAGTTTAATTTGGAAAAATATTCTACTTCTCGCAACTAATCTAACAATTCATCAATCATATGCAATGCGCATTTGATTATCACAATTGACGCATTTAACCCACGATAATCTATACACATACTCAAACTGATGTCCTTTTTCTTAACGAATAATACAGGCTATGTTAGGAATTCTTGTCTTGCAAATACATGTAGCGCAGTAGAATAAAACCAAGAATTCCAACCGAGGATCTCATTAATAAAAAGGAACTGAAACGGGTGCAGAAACTACCTCACGTGAAAGCTTCTATGAATGAAAAAATTTTCATTCTCTATTCATGGTGTGATCTAAAAATCTCCAGGCACATTTTCTCCTTTGTTCCATCAAGTCACTAAATCTTAAGGTTAGAGATTTCTCTAATAGAAATCCACACAAGAATCAAGCTCAAGAACACGTTAGGATTTTGTGCTAGCAAAACCACTTGGTGGCTAGGGTAATATTCCTTTGTTCAGAAGAAGATGTTGTATAGAAAAAGGCTGTCCATTTTACTAAAAAACTTTATGTGTAATTTTCTAAAATCATCCTCACACAGACTCCATATAAATCACATATATATATTTTCATCCTTTTTCCCCTTGGTAAACAAGATCCATATTGCATATGAATTATTTATTGCTGATTATCATTATGGTGTTAGTTAATTACAATATAGCCTACAAATTATAACTAATTATAATTTGACCACAACAACTTCTTCTTTTCACAATCAACCTAGTAGTGTTATCAAATAACAATATGAGCACTTAAATCTCTATTATGTGTGAACTATTAGGTTACCCGATCTATTGGTAGCATAATATGAATTAATCTAAATGTCTTTAAGATTAATAATCCTTAATAATTTTAGAATTAACTTATTAATTCTAAAATATTTATTTATTAATTCTTTAATTAATAAACTCATATTAAGTAGATCATGAATAGTATCTGGAAATACATCATGACCACCCAAAAGTCCAGAAAGTTATATGGCTTGACATGAACATTTCAATAGCAAACAATAGTGAAATAAATTCCTTTCATCATATAATATCTCGTTTGATTTAGAGTACGGAATTAGTACTAACTCATTCGAGAAAAATAAATTCATTCAGGCCTGAATATTTTAGTACTTGTTCCAGGTATCCCGTACTCATCACATATATCAATCAAAACCATTTCCAATATAAAATCACCTTGGCCAAGGACTTCTCGACTAGTGATTCCTTCCAGTGGCCATGAGATATTTGCTTCTACTATTAGAAGTGGTGAATCCTTTATTGATCCTCTCAACTACTTTCATTTACTTCATGTTGTACTCAATATCCATCCTATAGGCGGTCTTATCACAACTCTAGAGATTGGAATCAAAGTCCAACACTTAGCAAATAAAGTATCTTGGAGATCTCAAGTCTAAGGATACTTGCACATTTGCTATGATGAGATTTTATCACTGGCACTAAATAGTTATCCATGTAATTATCTCCTAGTTAGGTCATCCAATATACTTATTCAAGTAACAAGTATCCAGATGTTAACTTTGAGTTTCACAATACTCATGAACGAACCACCGTCCGATCAAATCAGGAAGTCTAACGCGTGCTAGTCTTAATGCATTAATGATGTCCTATCTCATTAATATCATGACTAGGGATAATTTAAGTACAAACACTATCCATTGTAGTAGGAACTGCTTATCATGATTTCTGTCATGATTTCCTTAGCACAGTGTTAAACTTGGAACTTTATCTAACAATTATTTTACATGAAAACATAAATGAAACAAATTGAAAGAAAAAGAATGCCTTATTTATTTAAGTATGCACAATATACGGAATGCATGTGATTGCCTTTACGGCATACCACTAACAAATTTTCACTTGCACTAGAGCCAATCATTTATGTATCTAATACCGAATGACTCAACATGTTTTTGTGTTTCTTTTGGGATAGTGCTTTTGTAAGTAGGTTAGCTATGTTCTTATTCATAGGAACTTTCTCTATCTTTTGCATCTTTTCTATCAATGATTTCATAAATCAAGTGCTAAAACTCAAATTGAACAAATAGCCAGATTGTGACTCATAGTCATTACTATCAAATTCGAAACCGGTATCAATATACCCTTGTACTCATTAAAGAATAGAGACAATAATTCCTATTAGCAATATGTCATTCACATAAAGTGATAGAAAAACAACTGCACTCCCACTAACATTTTTGTATACAAAAGGTTCATCTATGTTTTGAATGAAACTAAACACTTTGATTGTTTCATCAAAATGGATGTTCTAACTCCTAGAAACTTGTTTAAATCCATAAATGGACCTTTGTAGCTTGCACCCTTTTGTGCTACCATTGGATGTGAAACCCTCATGTTGTATCATATACACTTTCTCAGTTAGGTTTCCATTTTAGAAAGCTATTTTCATATCTATTTGCGAAATCTCATAAGCATAATGAGTTGTAATAGCTAGAAGTATTCTGCTGGATTTCAACATAACAGCAGGTGAGAAGGTTTCGTCATAGGCAATACCATGCTATTAACGAAAACCCCTAGCCACCAGTCATGCTTTACAAGTAACTACCATCTATGTCGTTTTTCTTTTTGAAAATTCATTTGCACCGAATAGGTTTAATTCTTTTGGGTGGATCAACCAGAGTCCATACTTAGTTGTCATATATGGAATCCATCTCTGACTTCATGGCTTCAAGCCATTTGTCAGATTTTGAACTGTTAAGAACTTCCTCGTAAGTTGTAAGCTCATTATCATCTACGAGTAATATGTCATTGTGGTCATTAATGAGAAATCTATATCTCTCAGGTGCCACACATATCCTAATCGACCTACGAGGTTCTTGTGTAGTTGAAGGTTCATCTATTTCTCAATAGCAGTGGGACCAAAAGATTGATACTTGTTTGTTTGTTCTTCTTGAACTTCACTAAGTTCAATTTTACTCCCATTGTCCACTTTAAGCATGTGCTCTTTCTCTAAAAAAATAGCATGTTTTTAAACAAACACTTTATATTTAAAGGGCAGATAGAAGTAATATTCGAAAAATTCTTTCAGATAACCCACAAATAAACACTGTCAGACTTACTATCAATTTTGTCTGACTGTAGCCTTTTAACAAAGTCAGGACAGCCCCATACTCTCAAGTGAGATAACTTTGGTTTCTTACAAAAGAACATCTCAAACAGAGTAGTATCAACTATTTTTTATAGAACTATGTTTAGCATATAAATAGAAGTCTCTAGTGTGTATGCCCAAAACAATTTTGGTAAGTCTGCAGAAGCTATCATGATCTGTACCATGTCTAGAATGGTTCAATTCCTTCTCTTAGATATACTGTTTTGTTGAGGTGTATATGGTGGAGTCCATTCAGATAATATCCCATTATCTCTAAAATAACCTTGAAACTCTTGACTTAAGCATTCACCTCCTCGATCAGATCTTAGAGTCTTAATACTTTTCCAAAGTTGTTTCTCTACTTTATTCTTAAAGTCTTTGAACATTTCAAAAGCTTCATATTTGTATTTCATTAAATACAAATACCTTTGTCTTGATAACCTCCTCGTAATTGTTTTGACATGGGGCCACATACATCAAAATTATAAATTAGCCCTTTCTCCTTTTCCAGAAAAAATGAGTTTTAGCTATTTTACCAAGTTTACAAGATTTGCATATGCCATATGATTCATAATCAAATGACCCTAACTCACCTAACCTGTGTAACTTAGAAACGCGATTCTCATTTACATGGCCTAAATGACAATGCCATAAATAAAATGAGGTTAACCTATCTATCCTTGGGTTTTTATTGTTTATATTGAGGATTAGATTATCCATGTCTAGAACATATCAACAATTAGCATAATGAATATCATTCAATGAAAAAGAATAACATTTATTCTTAAATATTAAATGAAATCCATATAAGTCTAAACATGTAACTAAGTTAATGTTTTTCAGTAAAGCTGGTACACAATAACAGTTTTGTGGTTCTAAAACAAATCTCGAAGACAGCTGTAGCTTGTAAGTCCCAACAGCAAGTGCAGCAACCTTTTCTCCATTTGCAGTATATAGGTCCACGTCACCCTTCTCAAGCCTTCTAATGTGCTTTAGTCTCTGCAAGTTATTGCACAAATGAGATCCATATCCAATATATAATACATGTATCTCATTTTTAAAGGCAGTATTAACCTCAATTAAAAACATAGAAGGAGTAGAAGTAGAAGTGCTTGCGAGCTTCTCATTCTGCTTCTTTTCCTTGATGGTCTCTAAGTAGGCTTTGCAGTTGCACCTCCAATGGCCCATTTTTCATAATGATGGCATGGGCCTTTGGTGGCTACCTCCTTCTTTTTCACACTACCTTTGGGCTTTGTAGAATCCTTCTTCTTCTTCTTAGGAACCTTCTTCCTAGAAGAGAAAGATTCTACTAACATAACAGCTTTGGAATCCTTCTTCATAGAGGACTCCACAGTTTTGAGTAGATTGATCAACTCAGGTATGGTAGACTTAATCATATTCACCTGGTAGTTAATCACAAATTATGAAATACCTCTTAGTAAAGATTATAGAATTAAGTCAATACTTAATTCGTTATCCATCCCAAAACTAAGAGATCTAAGCTTCTCAATTGAGCCCAACATCTTCAGCCCATGAGTGGACAGATAAGTACCCTAGCTGTTTTTTAACAGAAAAACTATTTTGATATCTTATATTTTTTCGTCCTGGCATAGGCATCAAATAGCTCTTGAAGATGTAAGATGATCAAGTGAGCATCTATATGCTCATACTGTTTTGTAGCTCAGAGGTCATTGATGCCAACATCACACAGGATGCCGTGTCACTGTTGTCTTTATGCTTCTTATGGATAACATGCTCATCAGTATGAGTATCTTGAGCTACTGGTGGTAGAATAGGAGGCTCTAACACATAGAGCAACTTTTTCGACTTGAGAACAATTTTCAAATTTCTATACTAATCGATAAAGTTTGTTTCAATCAACTTCTTGGTTTCCAAACTGCTACGCATGTTGAGGTTGTTCAAAATGATCCAGATGACCTAGATATTAAGATAGAGAAAATTAACTAACTATATTAGTCGGGATGTTTGCCTTCATAAACTAGGTTTCTAATTAATAAAATATTTTTCTCAAGAAATTGTTTGCGTAATCTTCTTTATATTTGTGCACAATTTGCATTGGAAAAGACCCATTTTGTTTAAGTAAATAGTTCATGTGAATGGAGGTTTTTCACAGTAAGGTATGGACTATGGGTTACTTAACACATAAACTTATGTTCTTAATTAAGTGATGAGAATGGGAATCTCATCATAGTAAGGTTATTATGTTATGAATTCTAAATAGAGAATAGCTTACCTTTAGCCAATGAGTAGTCTTCTCATTTCATAACGCAAGTGTATTTCGAATACATAGAACTGGACTTGTATTAGTGGATTCAAAAAGTACGAAGTTATAGAAACCTAGACTACTACTGCAACAGTGTAGACTTGTAGTCTACAACTTGAGTATAAGTTAGTGGTCTGACGAAGCTGGAAACATATATTTTGATATACTATAGTTAAGGTTCTTCAATAGGGCCAATATACTTGTATGTTGGGTATATATAATTAGTTAGTTAAGACAGGCTTGTACAAGATAGTTTCTACACAATATTGCCCTTATGGTTGTCTGAATGATCTGATTATCCAGGGTCCTAGGAAACATAACTTGGATATTTGCTTTAGGATAGCTCCCTTGGAAAGCAGAAATATTCCAAGAAGTCTTAGATCATTAGACTAGAAGCCTAAGAATGGTAAATGTCTTTCAGAGAGGCATTGGTATACTTTTTCCTCTCTAAATGTACAACGATGTGTAGATGGGTGTTTTAGTCATTTTACTTGTAGGTCGAAGACATAGCTAATATAGAATTGTTTTTGGGGTCAATATTTCCTTATGGTTACATTAGAAAATATTTAAAATGCAAAATTTAGCTATTTATATAACAGGGGTATTTTGGTCATTTTAGTAGCCAAGACGATGTGTCTTTTTGGTCCTCGGAATAGCCCGTAAGTCCTAATTAATTTTAGGTCAAGGAAATGGCCTCAATTAAAAGAATTTTATTTTATTCAGGAAGTCTAACTTAGTTTTGGACTGGAATAAAATAAAAGAACGATAAAAATGAAATTTATTATATAGTTTAATTTATTAATTAATTAATCATAGCTTAAGTCCAGATTAAATAATTAGAAAATTAACATAGGCCTAAACTAGTTGCTAAAAAGGCTTAAATATTTATTTTAGTTTATTTAGGCTCATTAATTATTTATTAGGTTATTTTTATAGGTCCAAGAAATAAATAACTTATGATTATTATTTGGGGCTAATTAGGTCCAATGATAATAAATTATTAGTAGCTCAATAGCCTGAACAAAAGAGCTTTTTTTTTTTTTAATTCAAGAAAAATAAGTGTTTAGGCTAAGCCAAACCTCTTCTGTTGATAGCCTCTGAGTGTTTTGAAATATCGAAACCCCGGTGTTTAGGTTATCAAGAAAAGGTCATGTGTTTTGTTAGTATTTTGCCCGAGAGGTAATCACTGGTAAATTGTATATATAACACATTTATTTTATAATACAAGGCGTTATTTATCTTTCAGTTTGTCTTCTTTACCTTAATGTAAAATAACTGTTAAATAAAGTCCATAGTACAATAATGTGTTATGAAAATCATGATAGAGATTGTGATGTGAGATTCCTACTACACTTGTATTATGTTAGTCCTTAAATAATCCCTACTCGTAGTATTAATGATATAGGACATCATTAATGCGTTTAGACTAGCACCTGTTAGACTTTATGATCTGATCAGGCGGTGACTCTCATATTTGTGAGTATTGAGATACTCAAAGTTAACATGTAGATGTTTGTTAATAGAACAACTACATTGAATGACTTGATTATGAGATAATCACATTGATAACTATGTAGTGCCAGTGAGAGAATCTCGCTATAGCAAACGTGTAAGTATCCTTAGACATGATATCTCTAAGGTATTTTATGTGCTAAGCATTGTACTTTGATCCCAATCGCTGGAGCCAGATCGAGGGCTGCCTATAGAATGAATATTGGGTATAATGTGAGGTAAACAAAAGTAGTTGAGAGGGTCAATAAAGGATTCAGTACTCCTAATAGTAAGGGTGAATATCTCATGGCCACTTGTTGGAATTACTACTCGTGAAATCCTTGGCCAAGGTGATTGTATATTGGAAATAGTTCCAATTGATACACATGTAGAGTAGTGGATTCTTGATACAAGTATTAATATATTTTGGCCAGAATTAATGTATAGTTTGGAGAGAGTTGGTGTTGATTCTGTACTCCAAACTGAATAATCGTGGATCTTTGTTGTGTTGTAAATTTGTTTTATTTTCATGAAAATTAGTTTTCTGAAAAAACTATAGTTTCATTTTCAATACAGAAAATATGTTTCTGTGTTTTTTTCTTGTGTGACTTAAGAAGTTCTTCTGGTTTGATTTCCTGAATAATAGAATGTCTATTTTTATTAGATATGGAAATTGTTTTGTGAGATTTTGAATTGCAAGTTTGTGAACACTACTATATAATCATGAGATGTCTTGGGACACCCCATTACCTACGTACCCTATTAGGGCGGGGGATGTCACCTTGTCCATAGGACAATGGGTCTTTATAACTAGGACTCACAAAATAAATAAAAGAAATAATTCAAAATTAAACTTATTGCAATCCATGCAATACATGAATAAGTTCCAAAAATAAATACATGTCTACCAATGTCTCTCAAATGAAATACATAGGGAAGAAATAAGTCTTCAAATCAAGGCAATCTTTAATTAATAACCTTCATAGTAGGACCGACCTAAAAACATAGTATAAAAGGTGGCGAGACAGAAATCTCAGTAAACCTGTGTGTGCTTTGATTGTTTCAAGTAAAACAGTTCGTGTATGCAATTTGAGAAATTTTCATAAAAGAAAGTTCTAGCAAGCCAGCAAGCCTCAAATAAATTTCACAAACGAAGGGTGGTGTTTTCCTTTGCAACCATACATGTATACAATAAATATAACTACTCAATAGAGGTAGCTATGGCACCACACTTTGTGCACTATGACAAAAGAACATTCAGGATGCCATACTTTGTGCATACTGACACAAGGTTGGTGTACGGCCTACTGGGTGAGATACTCCTCTATCTCTATACCCAAACTTACCGGTTGTCCATTCTAAAAATACACAGTCCACTTGATTGAACTTGCTACCTTAGACCGGCACGGCCTATAGGACTAGCATCCTATCTAGGAAGGACTCACCCCTTAGAGATGGCCACCTACTAAGAGATTTACCCTAACCCTTCAAAGACTAGTCCTAGTAATCTATCCTTATTGAGTACTCAACCTTGTGTTCGTCTCACTTGGGAAAAGAAAGATCACACAATGACATTTTGTGAAATAGCAATTATGGTTTTCAAAAGTCTTGTCAAAGTTGGTTTTTAGGAAAAGTTTAACATTTTGTATAACATTACTTGTTCGATTTTAAATGGCTTGCTTGATTGAAAATGAATGGAAAATTGTCCATAATTGCCTTTACAGTACAAATACTTGTAGACATTGAGTTTGACTTGCCAAGGTAACTTTGGTTTTCAAATAGATTTAAGCAGGAACTTACCTGATTTTTTGCTCTTCTTGGGTGCAAAAGCCTTCCAAGGTAGTTTCAAGGCAACCTAACCTCGCTTGTTTGATGAAGCTTGAAGTTGAAGATGTTGATTGTCAAAGGAGAACCTAAAGTGCGTGATAGCTTTTTAGTGTTCTTTGAATCTTCTACAAAAAAGGGTGGTTTGATCCATTTGAAAGTTCAACTTTGTGTGTTTTGCTGTTATAAAGTACAACAAGGAAGAATATAGGTTGCATACTAATGGTTTAAAGAGCTTGGGAGTGATTGGAGATGTTTAGAAGGGATTTAGGCTTGAAGATATGTAATGTGTGTTCTTGGTGTTTTTGAGAGAGATTGAAAGGAAAAGGAATTTCATTTGTGCTATGTGATGGATGGCCAAATGGCATAGCTTAGGGGATCCTTTTGGTTATCCAAGAATGAGAGAAAGAGTTTCAGTTCTTTCGAAATTCAAATTGAGAAAAAAGTAGATATGCTTGAGGTATAGGATTGGGTAATAGTGTTTGCTCTTAGAAGGTTTCTTGTCCTTCACTGGTGTATGGCTGACCTAGCTATGATTTAACAAAGGAATAGAGAGTTTTTTCAGTCTTGGGCTGGCCGAAATTAGCTATAGAATAGTAGAGGATTTTTTGGTTTTATCAACTAGCTAGATAAGTGTTTAAGGAAACAAAAAACTGGAATTTTAGTTGATGTTTGAATAAGTTTGGATAGAGTGAAGATAGGAGTGTTTTGAGGTATGTTAATGGAGTCCTACTGATCAAAGTAGGTGGAGAAGATAAGAGGTTCTATCCATGGCTATATGAGGGCCAAAATTATGTTCAAGTTTGTTGAAGAAATTCGGCCTTAGCATGAAGAGGCAAAGCTGGAAAAAAAAAAATTGGAATTGAAGGTTAAGAACACTTAGAATTTGAAATAGTTTTAGTGCAGAATTTTTTGTCTTTTTTGGAACGATTTTGCAGCTGGAATTTAAGGATGTTTGAAGGTCCATTAATGGTGGCTTTCTAGCCATCATCTTGAAAAAGAAAAAAGAAAGTTTCAGCTGTTCATGAGTACTAATGGATGGGTTCAAGATCATGCTCAAACGTTGCTAGTTTGTTGGAAAAAAATTCTGGTTTGGCATTGTTTGTGAAGCTACGAAAATTCGAAGAATTTCAGCCTTTATCCTCACACAAGATGGTTGGTTCCTTGCAAGAATTAGGTAGAAAAACTTGCTGCAATTTTTCAAAAACCAGTCTTTGAAAAAACTCTAGAAAATTTTCAAGATTTCTAACCAAAACAAGAACAAGAAGAACGACTTTTGAAGAAATAGCTATGGTGATTTGATAGAAACCTCTTCCTATTCTTCCTCCACATTTTCGGCCAACTCCTACCCCACAAGAGTTGGAATTTCGAAATTCTAAGCAAGGTAATTTTCCAAGAATTTTATTGATATAAAAAAAATGAATTAAAGAATTAGGAAAAGTTTAAATTCAAAGAAGTTAGGATAAGGCTTGCAAAAATAATGGAGACAAGAATTCTTCTAGAATTCTTTTTAGGACAAGACCCCATGGTCACGATATTACCATTGTGACTTTCCTAAGACAACATTCCTAACTTAAAGAAATGTAAGAAAGAAGAAAATTCAAACATTGGTTAGGATAAATATGAATAAAACTTAAGTGATGGGATTTGAACTCAAGACCTTAGAGATTAATCACAAAGCTCTAACCACTTAATCACAATAACTCTTGTTCTTATTTTCTCAACCAAATATTCTTCTTATCTAACACTTAAGACTTCTTCCTATTTTGACCTCAAAATAAAATTACCTTTTTACCCTTTCTACTCAACAAGCGCAAATAAATCATATAACCCATAAACCACAATTCTAAGGCAGACAAAATCATTTAAGAAATATGTTTTATGCATGATGACATGACATGCATTCCATCCCTCCTATTATAGGGTAGGTTTCGGTGGGGTTTTACATGTTTGTTCTCTGAAAACGCTACGAAAATTGAAAGAAAATGATCTAGAAATTGTTTCTGGAAGACGAAAAAGAAAGGGAAAAAAAGTTTTTTTCTCTACCCAAGCCGTGGCTCACTAGGAGCCAAGCCATGGCATGCTTGAAACCTACTACATGAAGCTGGGAGCCTTGAGTTGATCATGGGAAGGACGTTATATCCTTCCTAGGGTGGGATTTTGTCCTATATTGGTTTTGCATAAAAAAAAAAAAAAATTCCTTCCATTTCATTGGTGTTGTTTCGGTGGGCCACGAAGATGTTTTTTTTTTTTTTCCTTCTTCCCCTTGCGCCCACCTCTTCCTAGAAATTATGTTTTGGTACAAACCAATATTAATTTCTAAAATGGGTTTTGGAAATTCAAATACACTATCTAAAATAGTGATTTTAGATATGTAAAAGAAATATGATTTTTTATATCCTATCTACAGTTTTTTTTTAATTAATTCTCATTCTGAGCATTAAAACTAATTAGGATTAGTTTTTTTAATTAATTCTCGTTCTGAGATAAAATTATATTTTAGAAATTAATATATTTTGTAAAATATTAATTTTAGGCTATATATTATTATTATTATTATTATTATTATTATTATTATTTAATGCATAAAATATGATTTTAGAAATTAAGAAATTTTAAAAATTTTTATTTTAGATTTTATCCTAATTAAATTTCTAGAATTTGAGTTTAGAAATTAAATCTAAAATATTGATTTTAGATTTTATCTTATTTTAATTTCTAGAATTTGATTTTAAAAATTACATCTAAATTTGTTTTATTTTTCCAAAATAGAGATTTTGGAATAATAAAATTGTATGTTTAGTTTTGTTTAAGAATAATAAATGGCATGGTGGATGGTTATAGACTAAAACTAAATTATATCTGTCCAAACATTTTTACAGTTTTGGTTTTTATTAAATAGAACATATGAGTCCTGCCTTCTCTAAAATTCTTATGTAATTCTTTTCTCATCTAACTCCCCTAGAATGTAACTCGAGATTTCTCTATTTAGGAAATTTATGTAATTAGATTATAAAGGTTAGATAGGGATAGAATTATTTTAATTTTGGAGATGGCAACCAAAATAAGGTGAGAGGGTAAGACACTCTACTTAAAACACGCATGAACACGTAGTGTTAACTATGTTAATTTCATTTTTGGCTCGAGAAAATTAATTTTAGGAAAGTCCATAAACATATCATGTAATCGCTTTATTACCATGGTTATCAATTTATGTGATTTATTAATATATTTATGCATGTCATTTCATGAGATCAATAAAAGGAATAATTCCCTTAATTAATATTAAACTTAATTCCTTCCATTAATATAGTAAGAACAAGAGCACTTTTTTGAGTCTAGGTTGCTGGGCTAACCCAAGTCTACTCGACATCGGGCATGTTCAAGCTATGTAATTAAATTCTTATAGAATTAAATTTCTGATTAATGAATCAGATTTAACTAAATTCTTTATCCTGGTTGGACTAACTCAAGCATAAAAAAATTTAGAGAAAATATTAGCGTAGCCCAAAAAGGCTTTAAGATTAAAATATGTTAATCACGTAATGATCCAGTAATTACATACAATGTTATTGGTATTAGATAACTACCATTGAACGTAAAGGTGTCTTGTCAGGTAAACCCAATGTTATTCTTGAGGAATTTAGATACCGGCCCACTAGGAAAACTTTCAACAGTGTTTCCCGAATCAATAGTGGGGGCTATTAGTTTAAGTAAAATAGTGTAACAACAACGCGATTAATTAAAGACCTAATTATTTGCATTATATGTGCATATACAGCTAGCTAATATTCTCTATCGTTACATCTAGGTCACGTGCATCATGTCAACCAACCTAAACTTATGTAGCATCTTGGAGACCAACAAATTAACTAAATCGAATTATCTCGATTGGTATAGAAACTTGAGAATCTTTCTCAAGTTATAAAAATTGTTCTATGTGGTAGATGCTCTTATTTCGCCACCACCGGCTCAAGATGCTTATGCCGATGAGCATGCTATCCACAAAAAGAACAAGGAAGACTGTGACATGGAATCTTGTATCATGTTGGTGTAAATGTCTCTTGAGCTGAAAAAATAACACAAGTATATGGATGTTGAATTGATGATTCTCTATCTTTGAGAGCTGTTTGATGCCCAAGCTAGGACAGAGAGATACAAGATATCAAAGCAACTGTTCTGTTGTAAAATGGTTGAGGGTGCTTCTATGGCTACTCATGGGCTGAAGATGTTAGGCTTGATTGAGAAGCTTGGATCTCTTGGGTTCTTGATTGACCATGAATTAAGTGTTGACTTAATTCTACAATCTTTACCTAATAGTTTTTTCACAATTTGTGATTAACTATCTGATGAATAATATTGAATCCACCATTCCTGAGTAGATCATTCTTCTCAAGACTACAGAGTCCTCTATAAAGAAGGATTCTGATGCAGTCTTATTGGTAGAATCTTCCTCTTCCAAGAAGAAAGTTCAAAGAAATAAGAAGAAGGCTCCCACTAAGCCCAAAGGTGGTAAGAAGAAGAATGATGCAACGACCAAAGGCCTATGCCATCACTGTGCAAAATAGGCTAAGGAGGTATAATTATAAAGCATACTTGGAGACCATCAAGGAAAATGAGTAGAATGAGAAGCTTGTGAGTACTTCTACTTCTACTTCTGATATAATTATGATTGAGAAAAATATTGCCTTTAGAAATGAGATGTGGGTATTGGATACTGGATGTGCATCTCATTTGTGCAATAACTTGCAGGGACTAAAGGGCAGTAAAAGGCTAAAGAAAGCCGATGCAGACCTGCATACTACAAATGGAGCAAATGTTGCTACTTTTGCTGTGGCAAGATACGAATTAAACCTGCCTTCGGGATTAGTTATAGAATTGAAAACTGTTATTTTGTACTAGTTTAATGAAAGATATTATCTCAGTTGCGTGGTTAGACTTCTATGGATTATATTTGATATTTAAGAATAAATATTGTTCTTTTTCATTGAATGATATTTATTATGGTTATGCAACTTTGGTAAATGGTTTATATGTTCTAGACATGGATAATCGAATTCTCAATACAAATAATAAGAAACCAAAGATTGATAACCCAAGCACTTTTTACTTATAGTATTGCCATTTAGGCAATGTCAACGATAATCGTGTTTCTAAGTTACACAGGCTTGGTGACTTAGGGTCATTTAATTATGAATCAAATGGCACTTGCGAGTCCTGTTTACTAGGTAAAATGGCTAACCCCCCCCCCCCCCTTTTTTTTTCTAGAAAAGGATAAAATGCCAAAGAATTATTAGATCTCATACATGCTGATGTATGTGGCCCAATATCTATACAAGCAAGAGAAGTTATAACTATTTCATAACCTTTATCGATGATTTTTCACGATATGGGTATTTATATTTAACGAAATACAAATCTGAAGCTTTTGAAAAGTTCAAAAAGATTTTAAGAATGAAGTACAGAAATGACTTGGTAAAATACTAAACTCAAAAATCGGATCGGGGAGGTAAATACTTAAGCTAAGAGTTTAAGGGCTATCTTAGAGCTAATGGGATTTTATCTTAATGGACCCCACCTCATACACTCAATATAATAGTGTATCTGAGAGAAGGAATAGAACCCTTCCAGATATGGTACAGACTATAATGGCTTCTACAAACTTGCCGAAATCGTTTTAGGGTTATACATTAGACCCTTCTGTCTATATTCTAAACGGAGTTTAGTAAAAAACAGTTAATACCACCCCATTTGAGATGTTCTTTGGCAAGAAACCAATGTTATCTCACTTGAGAGTATAGGGTTGTCCTGCCTTTGCCAAAAGACCACAGTCAGACAAACTTGCAAGTAAGTTTGACAATTATTTATTTATGGGTTATTCGAAAGAATCCCTTGGGTATTACTTCTATTTCCCCTCCAAAAATAAAGTGTTTGTTGCAAAGCATGCCATCTTTTTAGAGAATGAGCACATGCTTAAAAGGGACAGTAGGAGTAAAATTAAACTTAGGGAAGTTCAAGAAGAAAAGACAAACAAGGATCAATCGTCTGATTCCACATCTATTGAGAGAATAGATGAACCTTCTACCATACAAGATCCTCGTAGGTTGAGTAGGATACGTGTGGCACATGAGAGATATAGATATCTTATAAGTGGCCACATTGATGTTTTGCTCACAAATGAAGATGAACTTACTACCTATAAGGAAGTTCTGAACAGTTCAGAATCAAATAAGCGGCTTGAGGTCATAAAGCCAGAGATGGATTCCATGTACGACCACCAAGTATGGACTTTGCATGATACATCTAAAGAAAGCAAATCTATTGGGTACAAATGGGTTTTCAAGAAGAAATCTAACATGGATGGTAACATAGTTACCTATAAAGCACGACTAGCGGCTAAGGGTTATCGTAAAAAATATAGTATTGACTATGACAAAACGTTTTCGCCAATAGCCATGCTAATATCCATTGGGATACTTCTAGATACATGAATGATTGACTCAACTGCAAGTGGGGGTTTGTTAATATTATGCCCTAGAGGTAATCACTTATAAATTGTATATGACATATTTGTTTTATAATACAAGGTGTTATTTATTTGTTAGTTTATCTTTTTTAGTTTCGTGTAAAATAATTGTTAGATAAAGTCTTTAGTACAATACTGTGTTAAGGAAATCAAGATAGAGATCTTGATATGAGATTCCTACTATACTATATTATGTTAGCACTTAAATAATCCCTAGTCGTAGTATTAATGATATAGGATATCATTAATGCAATAAAACTAGCACATGTTAGTCTTCCTGATCTGATCAAGAGGTGATTCTCATATCCATGAGTACTGATATACTCAAAGTTAACACATGGTACTTGTTAATAGAACAAGTACATTAGATGACCTGACCATGAGATAATCACATGGATAACTATATAGTGCCAGTGATAGAATCTCGCTATAGCAATCGTGCAAGTACCTAGACTTGAGATCTACAATATACTTTATTTGCTGAGTATTATACTTTGATTCCAATCTTTGGAGCCAGATCAAGGGCTGCCTATGAGATATATATTGGGTACAATGTGAGGTAGACAAAAGTAGTTGAGAGGTCAATAAAGGATTCGCTACTCCTAATAGTAAGGGAAAATATCTCACTTTGGAACTACTACTCGTGAATCATTGGCTAAGGTGATTGTATATTGGAAATAGTTCTAATTGATACACATGTAGAGTAGTGGATTCTTGGTACAAGTACTAATATATTCAATCCAGAATTAATATATGTTCTGGAAGGAGTTGGTGCTAATTCCGTACTCTAAACCGAATGGGATTTTTTATGGTGAAAGGAATTTATTGCACTGCAGTGTGCTATTGAAGGGTTCATGTCATGCCACTTGACTTCCTAGACTCTTGGGTGGTCATGATGTGTTGCTAGATATTGCTTATGATCTACTGAATATGGGTTTATTAACTGATGAATTAATAGACCAATCATAATTAGAATTAATAGGTTAATTTTAAATTGTTAAGGATTATTAATATAAAAAATGTTTAGATTAATTCATATTCACTACCAATAGATTGAAAAACCTAATAGGCCTCATGTAATAGAGGATTAATGACTCAAGGGGTTATTTGATAACATTATGGGGTTAAATGCGAGAAGAAGAAGTTATTGTGGTCAAATTACAATTAGTTATAATTTTGGACCAAATTGTAATTGTGAGAACTTGTAGGTTCCAATTACAATTAAAGAGTTCTAATTCTTTAAGAATTCAACAGTGGCTATTTTTCTAGGATTTTTTTTCGAGAAAATAGCTGTGGTTGTTTTTTTTCTAAAACCAACAAAGAAAATTGTTTTCTCTGTTTTCTGACACACGTTTTTCCTCTTCTTCTTCTCTGTGATTTTACTCTAGTTTTAATTAATTTTTCTCTGCTAGCATAGAGACTGTGTTCTGGCATTGAGTAAGCATCCTCATGTAGATTACTGTTAGAGTCAATCTCACGTTGAGATTGAAGAGGTGAGATAAATTGTTAAACATTCGGTTGCTGTTTGATCGAGAGGTTTGCTAGATCATGCCTTAACCTTCACACACGAAGGAATAGTTTGATCGACAGAGGTAAACCCGTGCTTGTTCTTTTGCCGGTTTAAATCATATGCATGTGTTACAGTACTATAAGTGTTATTGTACTTCTAAAATCACAACATGTTTTTCATTCACAGGGGTGAATACACACAAAACAAAGAATGAAAAAAATTTCCTGAAGCCTTAGTGTTCCCTTTTCTTCCCTTGTTGACTATCCTTTCTTCATCTTCAAGATCTTGCTAACTAATATCAAGGAATCAAGAAGCTTTGAGACTGTTTTTTCTTTACCTATTTATTTCACCAACAAGAGATTATGCAACGGAATATTTTGAGAAGCAAAAGGCTTTGTTGTTCATGCCTAGGAGGAGCAGGAGATTAGTGGGTTATCAACCGGAAGCATCAAAAAGTGAAGAAGTTATCCCTGTTGTTCGATCAATCTCTTCACCGCTAAAGAAAATTTTAATGCGCAGAGATATATTCTAAAACTAAACCTTCCGTTATGTTCTTTGCGTGTAGTTTTTATTTTGCTTCTGTTTGTTTCTTGTACATGCATGGCCTTCTGTTATGTTCTTTTCATAGCATCAAATGCTATCAGAAAATGTTGCTTTGAAAGGCTTAGAAAGATGCATGCTTGAAAAGAAAATGGCAAGTTCATTATTTGATGAATGGTGAGATCCTTTGCTATTTTGGTTTGGGTAGAATTCGTTGTACACCTCGTGATTGAGGTTTAGAAAACTCTATAATATTTAAAAATTTTCTGTAGTAATCGTGTTAACCCAATTTGAAAGGGTGGAGGTAGATTTGGTATTTGTTTTGATGAAAAAAAATGTAACAAAATGCCAATTGGATTGATCGCGAAGAGTGTTGCAGAAGCATTTGGGAAAAAACATGCAGAAGAAACAGTGAAAAAAAAGGGCAGGAGAAGATGAAGAGCCGAGCTAAGCCACGATGTCAAGCCATGCTCGAACTGCCTAGAGCCGAGGTAGGCGCCCTGGTTAGCCGCGGCTTGCAAGCCACAACTGAGGCCGAGAAGCATCTCAGCTCGACAACAGTGCTTGCATCCTGGGCAGGATGCAAGGTATCCTCCCCAGGATGTGGTCACTGTTGTGACTGGGTCTTGGGGCAGCCCATGGGTCTCAGGCAGCCGCCCGTGGGTCATAGTCCATAGGTCTTCCCATGGTGGCATGATCCAATATGGCGGGTGGACAAGACTAAAGGGAAAAAACGTATTTTTCTTTTCTTTTATTTCCCTTGTTATTTTTTGACTATTTCTTTTTGGGTTTTTGGGTGTCATACAAGGTAAAGCTATTATTATTGCAATAGTTAATATTCATTGAATATTTTGCATGAAAAAATAATAGTAAACGATTTTATGATCAAACAAGACCATTAATTAATTTAATTAATGTGTTAAATTATATTATTTTGGGCACTTAGGTTTAAAAATAGAAAAGCATGAAAATGTTTATATTTTTCTAGCATGCTCTTTATTTTAATTCCTATGTGCACGTTTTCTCAAAGACCAAAGTCTTTGGAAAATTTTATTTGACAGGGAAAAATAATTTTCAATAATTTAATGGTTAATTTTAACTTAAAGAAAAATTAATCATTGGTTATTTTCTTAAGGGTTTTTAATCCTTAACATAGAAAATATTTTAAATTTAGGAATTTTTGTAAGTTAAAATGGAAAACCATTTTAATTCATTTTAGCAAAGAAAAAGTATTTTTGTCAAATAAACACTTGAGATCAAAATCTCGAGAATGTTTTAAATGGAAAAATATTTGGAAATTATTAAGTCCTTAATTTAAATAAAATTGATGCATGAGAAAATTTTCTCAAAGGGTATAAACCTTGACATCTAGATTATTTTTATGGATATTTTATTTTAAATTAAAGGACAAGTTAATTGAAATTTATCAAACGATATTTTTTCGGGAAAACCCTTATTTAAAAAAACTAAGTGGGTGAGGGGTTTGATGCCTAAATTTGGGTGCATAAAATCATCAATTTTAAATCCCCGCTTAGTCAAGTTTTAATTAAAGCATTAATCCCAAATTACACATACGAGCAAATATACTCATCGCAAGCATAGTATAAGGAATTAACCGGTATCGATCCTCAAAAGAACGAGTATACACTAATCACTTTTCATTCATTGTTTAACTGACCCAAAAGAAAGTGTGAAAATAATAAAAAAAAATAAAGAAATATATACAACTCAAGGATATAAGAATATGCAATTTAAACAATTATCCTAGAAAACATGATAATGAAACCACTAGTAATTCTCTCAACTAATTATCATCTTGTCATTATGAAGGAATACAAAGTAAAATTAAATTATTTCACAAGTCATGATTCTACTTAAATAACTCCACTTTGTTTCCTAATCCATGGAATCCTATATTTGATCAAACTAATAGATTTTCCAATCAATCTAACATAACCAAAACATGCATTAAGCTCAATTCCTTATAAAGATGAAATTAGCTAATAGCTATTTGCTCGAGGTGAAATCAACTAATCTTTGATTACTTAGTCTATAATCTTAACTTTATTGCTCAAGTCCATTAAGATTTGACAAATACGAAATCAATGAAATGAAACTCCTAATATTGTCGTCTGAAGTTAATTAGAAGAACCTACATCAATAACCAATGAAATCAAGTAATCAAACACCAAAGATGATAATTAATTAATTAATTAAAGAACTAAATTAACACAATATCATGAATCCCAAAATAATGTTAAATCACAATCAAAACATTGAATATATCATTGCAAAAGGAAAAAAAAGACAAAGAAAAAAGAAAGAACTCATAGAAAAGTCTCTTTCTTTTCCCTTAAAGACCCTCTTGAACAATCCTCCTTGATTTGGGTGAATTCCTAATTCAATGAGAGATTAAGAATTTCTTCTCTTCATTCACCACTCTCTCATGTATATTTCCAACCCATGTGTTCTCTTGTGCTTTTATTGGCCTCTGAGATGCCAATTTCATGGTTGAGAAAGTCTTGGCTAAGTAGTAGGAAAAAACTTAAATCAATGGATAAGTCCGAATTTCACGTACAAAATATTCACCTCCAGAGCATACCTAGCGCCAAATACCTTCGACCCATCAGGCACCAGGTGCACTCTATTCTTCCCCTATTTTTGCTCTATTTTCGGCCGCTTCTTCTTGACAAATAGACTGGACGCGACGCCAGGTGCACTTGCCAGAGGTGGCACCTGGTTTGTTCTAGAAAGGGCAAAATATGTCAGCCACCTTTTGATAAGGGCTAAATTAGTTATGTTTTTCCTAGTTATTTGAGGCTCTTGTGTGATATATTTTGTTCAATAACAAGTCATATTCCTTCATATTTGAGATTTTACCATTGGAAAGGTATTTTGTTCATTATTTTAGATTTTAGGGGTAAAATAAAGCAAAAATATCGCAAAATAGAACCAAGGTGGTGCCGGCCAGGGCAGAGGAACCGGCGCCGGCCATATGCTGATGACATGAACTTTGAAGTGATCAAAAATTATTGAAATGGACTGGAATAGAACATAACCGGCACCAGCTCCAGTAGCCAAGGTAGTGCTAGCTACATTCTGGACAACAGTGCGTGCAAATCAAGGAAAAATTGGCGAACAATAGGAGAACTAGAACACAACTGGCATCGGCTCCAGTAGCCAAGGCGATGCCAGCTGTGCTCTGAGGAAAAGACGGAACTTTGATTTTTGCATGTAGTTTTTGGTAATCTGCAGAATTTTAGTATCTTCCTACTTCTACTCGGGCAAGAACCTTACACCAACGAGTTTAGGCACTTCTTAAGCCTATAAATAAATGGAAAACACAAGAGAAAATGAGAGAATTCATAGATCATCATAGAAAATCACTCAAATCAAAGGAGGAATTCTCTAAATCAATGAGAGTTGTACAAGAAGGTCTTCAAAGGAAGAAGGAGGAGGCTTGTCTATGAATGCTTTCTTTTACTTTCTTTTCTTTTTCTTGAACAATAATGTATTAAATGTTTTGTTGTAATTTGACATTGTTTTAGATATTCATGATTTTTAGAGTTATTTGATCTTTCGATTAATTGATTATTATTCTTGGTATTTAATAACTTAGGTTGATTAGGAGATTAATTGGTTGTTTCTTTCATTAACTTGCTTGAGAAAGGGGTTGATAATGGTCTCAATTTGTTAACTTCATATTTGTTGTATCTTAACTTGCTTGAGAAAGGGGTTAATTGCTAAGAACAATGAACGAAAGGTAATCGATGTCCGCCAGAGTATGGATTCATTGGTTAATTTCATGTTTTAAGTTTGCCAGAGTAAGGAAATTTAGTCAAGGATTGTGTTTAATGCATCTTTCGAGTGAATTAGTTGAGACAGAGTATGTGATGCTAATTTGTCTAGAAGATAGTGATTTCATGGATTGGAAAAGAAGTGAGTCTACTTTAATCCTTCATGATGCCAAGAGAATAATTAGTTATGATAAAGATTCGGTTCTTTAAGATCATTTTTGTTTAAACAATGGCTTGGGCTACATAATTCTCCATCCTTGATATTTATATATTTTTATTTTATTTTATTTTCCTTTTTTTTTCGCTTTATTGAGTCAGTTAAACAATTAAAGAAAAGTGATTAATGCATACTTGTTCCTTGAGGATCGACACTCGTTTGAACCCTATGCTATGTTAATGATGAGTACGCTTGCTCATATGTGTTATTTGGGATTAACGTTTTCATTTAACTTGATTGGAAATGTGCTTAGTTTTTGTATGATTTTTATACCCAAATAAATAACACATCAATTTTTTGGTGCGTTGCCGGGGAACAATTTCATGAAAGCTTGTATTTTGTTGATTCAACCATGTAAATATATAAACACGTAAATATGTAAATACGTACAATGGTTCTTTTCGTAAAAATGTGCTATCTTTTGTATCTTGTGTATTTGTGTATACCCTTGTAACCTAACCTACTAACTTCGACTATGTTCTATTAACTAACTTTGTAATCTTTTAATTTTGTTTTAATCATAAATTCTATATCTAACTTGTTTCTTTTTTTTTTTTTTAGGTATTATCCTTGGTACATGACCCAAAAATCCGAAGGCGAGATAGTCAATTTTAACCCTGAAATTGAAAGGACACTGTCAAAGATCAGCCGGACAATCCAAAGGAACTTGATCGTCAAAATGGATGGTGCTCAAAATAACAATGCAGCGAATAGCAGGGTTATGGATGACTTTGTGAAAAACTGCAATCTCGGGCATAGGGTCGAGTATTACTAGGCCTAGGGTGGATGTGAATAATTTTGAAATAAAGCCCAATATTATCCAAATAGTTCAAAACATGGTTCAATTTGATGGGCTACTTAAGGAAGATCCTAATGCTCATTTAGCTAGTTTTCTTGAGATTTGTGATACTTTTAAGATGAATGGTGTTTTTGAGGATGCGATAAAGTTAAGACTTTTTCCTTTTTCTTTGAGGGATAGAGCCAAATCTTGGTTAAAGTCTTTACCTACAGGTTTCATCACTACTTAGAATACCCTAGCTGAAAAATTTCTAGCCAAATATTTCCTTCCAGCTAGGACAATCAAACTTAGGAATGAGATATTTGCCTTCTAACAATTAGATTCTGAGCCCTTATATAAAAGTTGGAAGAGATTTAAGAAGATGCTGAGAAAATGCCCACATCACGGATTTGAGCTCGGAATTCAGAAGCTCATCTTTTTTAATGGCCTCACATTTGCAACACGTCAAGTAGTGGACTCTTCTGCAGAAGGTTCCATCAATCATAAGACCTCAGAACAGGTATTCAAACTTATTGAAAATTTAGCTTCTAATAACTATTCTTGGGGAACTACAATGTCTAGAGCTCGTGTGCAATAAGTACACAAAGTGGATGTTGTGGCAGTATTGGAAGCTAAGGTAGACTCCTTAACTCAAAAGATGGAACAATTAGTGATGCCTCAAGGCCAGGTATTGAATGTACCTTGTGCTTTCTGTGGAGGGGGACACCCCAATCATGAATGCCAAAACATGGGTTCACTCCAAAAAATCCCGGAAAAAACGGCCTTTGTAGGTAATGTCCAGTCAGGTAACAACCATTATAGCTCTACCTATAATCCTGGTTGGAGAATATACCCTAATTTCTTTTAGAGCAATGGAAATCAACCTATGCAGGGCTCTTTCAATTTTGGAGGAAATCAAAGGAACCAAAACCCCTTGAACAATAATGCAGCACTTTCAAAGCCACCATTGGAAGAATTGATTGGACAATTGGTAAGTACAACAGAGACTTAGTTCCAAGGGGTTGATGTTACAACAAGGAACCTAGAGGCCTCTATGCGCAACTTGGAAAACCAAGTTGGTCTACTGGCTAAATTACTGGGGGATCGTCAAGCTGGGACATTACAAGGAAATACTGAGGAAAATCCACAGGATCAAAATCGTGGAAAGCATTAAAGCCATTTTTTTTCCGTTTATTTTACTTTCAATTTTGTGATTCAGACAATTTTTACTTCTATCATTCTTGATCAAATACTTTAAATTGTTCTTAAACCTATTTTTCTTCTAAAATTCATGGAGCATTCTAGAACTTACTTAAATATCTCTCGAGGTAAAATAAGAAAGACAGTCATGGTTTAACTTAGGGATTACGATAATAGGCCTTTTTTGGATAGTTTAAACTTTTCAGGCCTACCTATTTTTATATTATCCTTAGTGCCTATTTTGAGCCTAAATTGTTTATTTCTTTTTTAAAAACTCATTATCATACTTTGTCCATTGCTTTTTTCTGAGAGTTTGAATAATTTTCCAAATCTTTATACTCTTGATGGATGAAAGTATATGAAGGAGAACGTTGGGGGAGAATAAAAAGGAGCAAGATCATGACTTGTTGCTTTCAGTCATGTATCAATAATTGTATTGAGCTGGAAAGAGAAAAGAAAGAGAAGAAAGAGAAAAGAGAGATTGAAAACAAGAAAGAAAAACAGAAAGCTACTAAAAGAAAGAGAAGACAGAGAATAGATGAGAAAGAAAAGAACAGCAGCAAAGAAAGAGAGAAAAAAAAAGGGATGAGTGAAAGAAAAGAAAATTGAAAGAGAAAGAAAAGAAAGATCATAAGAAGAATGGTGATTGAGCTGTAAAAGTTGAGTTCATATTAAATCCTAGATACAATTGCTGAAAATATGAGTGGTCTTGTGAAAAATAGAGAAGAGTTGATGAAGGAAGTAAAAAGATGAGAAAAAGAAAAGAAAAGGAGTGAAAATGCAAGATTTACTTAAACTGAATTGTAATTGCTAAACAAGGTTATGGGTTTGATTGCTGTTGGAATAGGAAAGCAAGAAGAGTTTGGAAACTATTGATACATTTTGTTTATCCTTTTCTTGCGAACTCTCAGCTTCTTTGATATTTGATTTTCCTATACCCTTTGTTTGATAAGCTACATTACAAGCATAAAAGTCCTACTTGACCTAAGTAGAATCATGATATGTCTCGGGTTAGTGGAGAGAGTGTATGAAAAGTAAGCTTATGGAATGTATATTCTTTTTGAACTAAAAATTCTTTCCAATGGTTTGAGAATATTGTTAAGTATTAAGCTAGTTCTACTAAGTCATTATTCACTTACACAAGTTTTGCATTTGTTGTGAAATGTGTAGTAGCATGTGTTTTATGTTCTTGAATGAAGGAAGCATTAGAGATATTGTTTTGAAATTGATTGAGTGATTGATGAAACCTTGTGTTTTCCTACTTGCCTTTGATACTTTGCTTGAGGACAAGCAAACAGCTAAGTGTGGGGGAATATGATAGAGGCTAAATTAGTCATGTTTTTCCTAGTTATTTAAGGCTCTTGTGTAATACATTTTGTTCAATAACTAGTCATATTCCTTCATATTTGAGATTTTATCCTTGGAAAGGTATTTTGTTCATTATTTTAGATTTTAGGGGTAAAATAAAGCAAAAGCGTTGCAAAATAAAACCAAGGTGGCACCGGCCAGGGCAAAGGAACTGGTGCCGGCCATATGCAGATGACATGAACCTTAAAGCGACGAAAAATTGTTGAAATAGATCGGAACAGAACGTAACCGGCGCCAGTTGCAGTAGCCAAGGCGGTGCCAGCTGTATTCTGGACAACAGTGCGTGGAAATCAAGGAAAAATCGGTGAACAATGGGAGAACCAGAACACAACTGGTGCCGGCTCTAGTAGCCTAGGTGGCGCCGGCTGCGCTCTGAGGAAAAGACGAAACTTTGATTTTTGCACGCAGTTTTTGGTAATATGTAGAATTTTAGCATCTTCCTACTTCTACTCAGGCAAGAAACTTACACCAATGAGTTTATGCACTTCTTAAGCCTAGAAATAGATGGAAAACACAAGAGAGAATGAGAGAATTCATAGATCATCATAGAAAATCACTCAAATCAAAGGAGGAATTCTCCAAATCAATGAGGGTTGTACAAGAAGGTCTTCAAAGGAAGAAGAAGGAGGCTTGTCTATGAGTGCTTTCTTTTACTTTGTTTTCTTTTTCTTGAACAATAATGTATTAATTGTTTTGTTGTAGTTTGACATTGTTTTAGATATTCATGGTTTTTAGAGTTATTTAATCTTTCGATTAATTGATTATAATTCTTGGTATTTAATTACTTGGGTTGATTATGAGATTAATTGGTTGTTTCATTCTATTAACTTGCTTGAGAAAGGGGTTGATGGTGGTCTCAATTTGTTAATTTCATATTTGTTATCTCTTAACTTGCTTGAGAAAGGGGTTAATTTCTAAAAACAAGGTAATTAAAGGTTAATTGATGTCTGCCAGAGTATGGATTCATTGGTTAATTTCATGTTATAAGTTTGCCAAAGTATGGAAATTTAGTCAAGGATTGTGTTTAATGCATCTTTCGAGTGAATTAGTTGAGACAGAGTATGTGATGCTAATTTGTCTAGAAGATAGTGATTTCATGGATTGGGAAAGAAGTGAGTGTACTTTAATCCTTCATGATGCCAAGAGAATAATTAGTTATGATAAAGATTTAGTTCTTTAAGATCCTGTTTGTTTAAACAATGGCTTGGGCTATATAATTCTCCATCTTTGACATGTATATATTTTTATTTTATTTTATTTTCCTTTTTATTTTTTTTTCGCTTTATCAAGTCGGTTAAACAATGAAAGAAAAGTGATTAATGCATACTTGTTCCTTGAGGATCGACACTCGTTTGAACCCTATGCTTTGTTAATGATGAGTACGCTTGCTCATATGTGTGATTTGGGGTTAACGTTTTAATTTAACTTGATTGGGAATGTGCTTAGTTATTATATGATTTTTATACCCAAATAAATAACACATCACCCTTGAACTTTCACAAATTTTGATTTTTACTCTCGAACTTTAAAATGTGTGATTTTAGCCCTCGAACTTTTAAAACACCTAAAAAATATCCTTTCAACAATAAAAACTCAAGTACAATACAAAATCACCAAATTTTAACTCTTAAAATATTATTCTTCAACTTTAATCTCACTTTCTTTTCTTCGAATTTTTTCATTTATCAATAATAATTTTAAGATCTAACTTCAAACCTTTTATATGACTCAAAAATCTTAGGATTATTCTTCCGCACTTTTTCGAATCTAACCATATAACAAAAATAACATATTTTACCCTTTAATAAACAAAACTAAGACATAAAATTGTAGAAGAAAAAAAAAACAATTCAGTTCTTGATGAATAGTAATTTTCTTGGCATCTCTATAGGAAGGAAGAATAAATTTGAAAGTAGAAGTGAATTATCAAAAAAAAAAAAATCTAAAAAGAGAAGTGAGAGACACTTAAGTCGCAGTGGTCTTTTTCTTTCATATATGAAAGTTACTTTATAAAAATTAAAAGGATAACACCACATTTTGAGAGTTGAGTAAATGAAAATACCTATAAAATAGGTCATGTGGAAGTCATATGTTGAACTTCCATGAGCAGTTAATAGTTTTAATTGATAGAAGAGCTAATTCAAAGAGAAGAGAGTGAGATTAAAGTTGAAAAATAATATTTTAGAAAAATAAAAAATGAGAGAATGAGAGCAAAAATCTAGTAATTTTGTATTGTACTTGAGCTTTTATTGTTAAAAAGGCTATTTTTTTTTACGTGTTTTAAAAGTTTGAGGGCTAAAATCAAGCATTTTAAAGTTCGAGGGTGGAAATCAAAATTTATGAAAATTCAAAGGTGGTTGACATATTTTGCCCTTCTAGAAATCTCCCGACGTTAGCTTAATTTCTTCTGTTGGAAGAGAATGGACTCGGCGCCTGGCTCATTGGCTGGGCCTGGCACCAGGTCTATTACAGTTATATGCACTTTCTACTCGATTTTAATTTAAATCTGTACATATTTACCAAAAACACCTTTTACAAGTAAAATGTCAAATAGGAAGGAATATGCCTAGTTATTACAACAAATATTTTTTAAAACAACCTCAAATAACTAGGAAAAGAAGGGTGATTTTAACTTCTATCACATTCCCCCACACTTGAACATTTGCTTGTCCTCAAGCAAAACACTTTAATCCAAGAATGGTTATCAAGAAAACACAAGTTCTTTCTCATTCCACAAATTTCTTCAGCATAGCAAAGGTCATGTCTTCCTTTCAAAATTTAGATATAACCCTTGTCATTCATACCCTTTGAAAACAATACAAACATTAGAATATTGGATAAGACATCACAAAACTCTTGAAGTCAAATTAATCAAGTGCACACCTTAGTCTAAGAAGATTATTTCACTCTTTAATTAAAAATATAGATAATATGAATCACATAAGTCAAGCTATCTACCAACTTAAGTATTATAAATCCAAAATTTGCACACTCAAGTTATGATGTGAGGAAAGTAGTCCACTTTTTTCTCTCTAATTTTTTTTCAATGACTTTGAGAATTGATAGCCTCAAGTGTATGGATTTCTCTTCACACATCATATTAGCCCCCTTTACAGTCATTACTCATCATTTTTTTTCAACAATTCTTTCTTTCTATGCTTTTTCTTGCCTTTTTGCCTTTGGGATAGCCTTAAGAGAGTGCACCAAATTCACTTACTACTTCTCCCCATATTAACACCTTTTTTAACTAAAGATCTTCAATGATCATCAATAAGAGCATTTTTTCCCAATTCGCACAAACAATATTGTTGTTTCCACTCATTACTTTTTTTAAACTCAAAATAAAAAAAAAAATTCAGCATTCTCCTCAATCTTTCCTCTCAAAGATCTTTTTTGAACTCACATTTTTTTTTTAAATCATAACTCAAAGCTAGTAAAATTTAAACTCATAATACAAAAGTTAGCCAATAATCTCATCTCATATTCATCATATCTTCTATATTTCAACCAAGATAGGTATCCAACTTGTTAAATATCCTAGAGGAATAATTGAAGATGTCTTAGTTAATGTGGATCAATTCATATTCCTTGTAGATTTTGTAATTCTTGATATGGATGAAAATTCTAAAGTTCTTTGATCCTAGGTCGACCTTTTTTAGCAACTGTTAAAGCTAGAATTGATGTTCATGGAGGAAAATTGACACTTAGGATTGGGGATGAGGAGGTCATTATCAAAATTCACAAAAGCATGCAACATCCTAGTGCTTGCGGTGATTCTTGTTGAAGGGTTAATATTCTTGATGAGCCTATCTTTAACATTGTGCAGGAATCATTTGTCTAAGGTTATATAGAACAATCTATTGTACATGTAAAGGACTCAATTGAGGGTTATAGATTGGAAAATTTTGGGAAAAACGAAAAAGATAGTTTGGGAAGAATGAAGTCATCCATTGAGGAACCACTGGAATTAGATTTGAAAGACCTCCTCGAATACTTAGAATATGCATTTTTTTGAAAAAGATGCAAAAATTGCCCGTGATCCTTGTTAAAGACCTTAATGATGAATAAAAGACCAAATTAGTAAGTCTATTTGGAAAATATAAGGGAGTTATTGAATGAAAAATTATTGATATTAAAGAAATTAGCCCTTCCTTTTGTACTTATAAAATCTTGTTGCAAGAAGAAGCCAATGTAGGTTGAACCCAAACATGAGTGATGTGGTAAAAAATGAGGTGATTAAACTCTTAGATTCCGTCAGCATTTACCCTATTTCTACTAGTATTTGTGTTAGTCCAGCACAAGTGGTACAAAAGATGGGAGGAATAACTATGAGCCCTAATGAAAAAAATGAGTTGATCCCAATGAGATTGTTAATTGGTTGGAGGGTTTGCATTGATTATAGAAAATTAAATAAGGCAACTAAGAAGGACCATTTTCCTTTTCCTTTCATTGACCAAATGCTAGAAAGGTTAGCTAGACATGAGTTTTATTACTTCTTAGATGGTTTTTCTAGATACTTTCCAATTCCCATAGCACCGAAGGATTAAGAGATGACAACCTTTACATGCCCTTTCAGTACTTTTGCATATCGACATATGCCTTTCAGTCTTTGCAATGGCCACAGAACATTCCAACAATGTATGATGTCTATTTTTGAAGGGCTTGTGGGCGATATCATAGAGGTTTTTATGGATGATTTCTTTATTTTTTGTGATACTTTTGATTTATGTTTGACCAATTTGGAAAAGGTCCTTCATTGGTGTGAAGAGACCAATCTCATGCTTAATTAGGAAAAATTCAAATTCATGGTGCAAGAATGCATAGTATTGGGACATAAGATTTCAAGGAAATGTATTGAGCTTGATAGGCCCAAAATTGAGGCAATTGAGAAACTCTCCCCTACAACTTCTGTGAATGCAATTAGAAGCTTTCTTGGGCATGCGGGTTTTTATAGGAGGTTTTTCTTGGATTTCTCAATGATTTCCAAACCACTTACGTCTTTTCTTAGAAAAGATGCTATTTTTGATTTTGATGAAAAATGTCTCAATGCTTTCAATGTGCTTAAAACAAAACTGATTAATTCTCCTATTTAAATTGCATCAAATTAGTCTCTTTCTTTTGAACTAATGTGTTATGCAAGTGACTATGCAGTGGGTGTAATGGTTGAACAAAGGAGGAATAAGCACTTTCAGTTAAATTACTATGCAAGCAAAACTCTTACGGCGGCACAAGAGAACTATACCACAACGGAGAAAGAGTTGCTTGCAATAGTGTTTGCTGTTGATAAATTTTGTTCTTATCTTATTTTGTCCAAAGTCATTGATTATATGGATCATTCCACCCTTAAGTACCTACTAAACAAGAATGATTCTAAATCGAGATTGATAAGATAGGTTTTATTGTTGCAAGAATTTAACTTAGAGATTAAGAACAAAAAGGGAGCAAAATATTTGGCTGCAGATCACTTGTCTAGGTTGGAAAATCCCAACGTTGAGTCATTGGCCGAGAGAGACATCAACGACACCTTCTCGAATGAGCAACTTTTATTTGTTGATGGTGAGTTTTCTAAACTACCTCAGTATGCGGATTTTGCTAATTACCTGGTTGCAGGAATTCTTCTGGACGACTTCAATGCCCAACAAAAGAAGAAATTCCTCTCTGAGGTAAAGCATTACTTTTGGGAAGATCCGTACTTGTTCTGATATTATGTGGATTACATGGAAAGTATCAATATTTTGAAATATTGTCAAGAAGGACCCGCAAGAGGCTACTACTAAGATAACAATACCACCAAAAAGGTACTTGAGTCCAGTATTTATTAGCCTACACTATTCAAGGATGCTCACAAGTTTGTTCAAAGTTGTGATAGGTGTCAATATACAGGTAACATCGCTAAATCTAATGAGATGCCATTACAATTTTTTCAAGATTATGAAATTTTTTATTGTTGGGGGATTCATTTCATGGGTCCTTTTCCTAGTTCTTTGGGCAACAAATACATTCTGGTAGTGGTTGAGTATGTATCAAAATGGGTTGAGGTGCAAGCATTGCCTACTAATGATGCACGGGTTGTTGTAAAATTTGTAAAAAAAACTTTTCACTAGATTTGGAATACCTAAGGTGCTCATTAGTGATAGGGGAACCCACTTTTGTAATACCCAACTAGATAAAGTTCTCAAACATTTAGGGGTTACTCAAAAGGTTACTACTCCCTATCATCCACAAACTAATGGCTAAGTTAAGGTGGTCAATAGAGAATTAAAAAGAATCTTGGAAAAAGTGGTCAATCATACACGAAGAGATTGGAGTTTGAAGCTAAATGATACTCTTTGGGCTTATAGGACTGCTTTTAAAACTCCCATTGGTACAACCCACTATCACTTAGTGTAGGAGAAATCATGTCATCTACCCGTAGAAGTTGAACATAAGGCTCATTGGGTAATAAAACTTGTCAATTTTGACGTTCATCTTGTAGGAAATGAAAGAATGCTTCAAGTAAATAAGTTGGATGAGTGGCACAATGATGCCTACCATAATTCGAGAATTTACAAAAATAAGATGAAACCATGGCATGATTGACACATTAATTTTCCCCATGAGTATAAAAATGGAGACAAGGTGTTATTCTTTAATTCTAGGCTTCAATTTTTCCCAAGTTAAAATCTCGATGGTAGGGCCGTATGAGAAACATCAAGTTTGTCGATTTGGAGTTATTGAGGTTTGTCACCCAACTAAAGGAATCGTTAAAGTTAATGGAAGTCGATTAAAACCATATTTGGGGGAAGAATTAGGCACTTTAGAGTATCTCGACATTACCTTTGATGAGCCATGTTCCGTCTTTGCTTCTTTATCTTTCATTTTCTTTATCTCTTCTTTTCTTTTATTTTCCTTTCTATTTCTTTTTCTAGATTTATATTCTCTTTCTTCTTTGTTTTGTTTCTTTTCTTTGAGTAGGTACTCTTCTAATGACCCTTCCTTGAGGTGGTTTTGAGCATGGTGGCAGGACAATGTAATGGAAGTATTTTCTTCACTTTATTCTTCTTCTTTATTCATCTTGGTCTTCTTAGCTGTACTTTTATTATTCTATCCTTTGCCATTGAGGACAATGTCCAGTTTAAGTGTGTGGGGGAGAATAATGTTGAACAAGTGCTTTTCCATATCATTTTGAGAACATATTTTGTGTTGTGATAATTTTTTCGATAATTTCAGTGGTTTCATTGTTAAGCAAGGTTGTAATTCTGTTTCTTACTTGGGTATGAGTTTTGGCATTCATTATGAAGATTTTTAATGAAATTGGTTTTATTGGATAATATATTTGTCAAGACTTGAGAATTTTGATTAATCTTGTTTATGCATTGGTGTTTGAATGTGATTTGACTCATCTAGTTGAAATATAGAAGACATGATGAATATGAAAAGAGTTTATTGCCTAACTCTAGTATTATAAGCTTCAATTTTGCTAGCCTAGAGTTATGATGAAAAATGTGAGTTGAAAAAAAGATCCTTGAGAGGAAAGATTGTGAAAAATGTTGAGAAAATTTTGATTTGAGTTGGAAAAAAAAAAAAAAACAATGAGTAGAAACAACACTATTGTTGGTGTGAAGTGAGAAAAAAATTGCTTTTATTGATGATCGTTGAAGACTTTTAGTTGAAAAAGGGGTCAATATAGGGAGAAGTAGCAAGTGAATTTGGTGCACGCTCTTGAGGCTATCCCAAAGGTAAAAAGGTAAGAAAGAGCATAGAAAGAAAGAATTATTTGAAAAAGTGAAGAATGATGACTCAAAAGGGGGCCACTACGGTGTGTGAAAAAAATTCCATGTAGTTGAGGTTGTCAATTCCCTAAGTCATAAAAAAAAATTTTTTTGAGGGAAAAAATTTTGGACTGCATTCCTCACATCATAACTTAAGTTGTGCAATTTTTGAATTTATAATCCTTGAGTTGGTAGATGGCTTGACTTATGTGATTCGCATTGTCTATATTTTTACTTGAAGAGTGAAATAATCTTCTTAGACTAAGGTATACACTTAATTAATTTGACTTCAAGAGTTGTGTGATGTCTTGTCCATGTTTAGAGGTTTGAATTATTTTCAAAGGGTATGAATGACAAGAGTTATATCTAAAGTTTGAAAGGAAGACATGATCTTTCCTATGATGAAAAAAAATTTTGAATGAGAAAAACCTTGTGTATTCTCGATAATTTTTCTTAGACTAAAGTGTTTTGCTTGAGGACAAGCAAATGTTCAAGTGTGAGGGTATGTGATAGGGGTTAAAATCACCATTCTTTTTCTAGTTATTTGAGGTTGTTTTAAGATACATATGTTGTAATAATTAGGTATATTCCTTCCTATTTGACATTTTGCTTGTAAAAGGTGTTTTTGGTAAATATGTGCAAATTTAAGGTAAAATCGAGCAGAAAGTGAACGCAACTAGAATAGACCTGATGCCAGACCTAGTCAGTGGACTAGGCGCCGGGTACATTCTTCTCTAAAAGCATAAATTGAGCAAGCATAAGGGGTTTTCCAAAATAGACCTGGCGCCAGGTCTGGTTACTGCACCTGGTGCCGGGTCCATTTTGTCTGCCAAGGAGAAACGGCCAAAAACATAGTAAAAATAGAGGAAGAACAAAGTTCACCTAGCGCCAAGTGGGTCAAATTTTGAATCTCTCATTCAAAGAGGAATCCACCTATGTCGAGGAGGATTGTTCAAGGGAGTCTTCAAGGAAGAAGAAAAAGGCTTGTCTATGAGTGTTTTCTTTTCTTGTTGTCTTCTTTTTCTTTAGCAATGATATATTCAATGTTTTTATTGTAATTTAAAATTATTTTAGGATTCATGATTTTGTGTAAATTTAGTTATTTGATCAAATCTTTGTTATCTTTGGTGTTTGATTACTTGATTCATTAGTTATTGATGTTAGTTCTTCTGATTGACTTGAGACGATGATGTTAGGAGTTTCATTACATTAATTTTGTATTTGTATAATATTAATGGACTTAAGTGACAAAATTAAGGTTATAGGACTAAAGGATCAAAGATTAGTTGATTTCACCTCGAGCAAAGAGTTATTAGCTAATTTCATGTTTATAAGGAATTGAGTCTAATGCATGTTTTGGTTATGTTAGCTTGATTCACAAATCTGTTAATTTAATCGAAATATAGGATTCCATAGATTAGGAAATGAAGTGGAATTTATTTATGTAGAATCATAACCTGTGAAGCGATTGAATTTTACTTTATATTCCTTCATAATGCAAAGAAAATAATTGGTTGTGATAAGTGTTAAATAATTCATGTCATGCTTTTAAGAATAATTATTTAATTACATGCTTTTCTTTCCATAAGTTATATATCTATATCTATATATATGTGTATATATATATATATATATATAATATTTTTATTTTTATTTTTATTTCTTTATAAAATTAGTTTGTAGGTTAAACAATGAAAAAAAAGTAATTAACGTGACCTTGTTTCTTTGAGGGTTGATACTGGTTAATTTCTGATACTATGCTTGCGATGACTATACTTGCTCGCATGTGTATTTTAGGATTAATTTTTTAATTAAAAATTGATTAAGGGATGGATTTAGAATTTAAATTTTTATGCACCCAAAATTTATGCATAAGGGATTCTCTTGTTCAAGCGTATGGGCCTTTATGGCATCCTGAACCAACTTGGCGAGCTGTGTTCTTTGATGACTCAATCGTTGGGATGCTTCTCTATGCCTCTTAATGGAGGAATTTGAAATGGTGACAAAAGAATGCATTGAGGCTTCAAGTGACGTCTCACAAAAAACATTGATCTGAGATTGTAACTTTGCCAAATTCTCATCATTATAGCTCCTTTGATCTTGTGCCCAAAAGTAGTGGTCTATGATGATGTCAGCCCCGCACAAAAGTAAAATAAAAAATATACAAAAATAATTTAAAAAAAAGAAAAGAAAAAAACAAAAGGGTAAAACAAATAATAGAAAAAAAATAAAAAAACACACGCATTTACAGTACAAAATAGAACAACACGAAGTAAGCTAGTTAATTAAGTCACACAATCTTAAAAATAACAAGATAGAACACTGATTTACACAGAGAACATATATACATATTTACATATAAACATGGTTAAATCAACGAAATCCAAGATTTCATGATATTGTTCCCCTGCAACGATGCCAAAAACTTAATGCGTAAATTTTGGGTGTATAAAATTATCAATTTTAAATCCATCCCTTAATTAAGTTTTAATTAAAACATTAATCCCAAAATACACATACAAACAAGTATACTCATCGCAAGTATAAGACAGGGAATTAAAGAGTATTGATCCTTAAAGGAAGAAGTACACACTAATCACTGTTCATTCATTACTGAATTGACCCAAAATAAAGTGAGAAAGTAATAAAAATAAAAATGAAATTTATATAACTCAAGGATGTAAGAATATGCAATTTAAACAACTATCCTAGAAAACATTATAATGAACCAACTAGTAATTCTCTCAACTAATTATCATCTTGGCATCTTGAAGGAATATAAAGTAATTCAATCGTTTCACAAGTCATGAATCTACTTAGATAAACCCCACTTCTCTTCCCAATCCATAGAATCATATATTTTGATGAAATTAACATATTTGCCAATCAAACTAACATAACCAAAACATGCATTAAGCTCAATTCCTTATAAATATGAAATTAGCTAATAGTCCTTTTTCTCAATGTGAAATTAACAAATCATTGATTACTTAGTCCTTATACCTTAACTTCGTTGATCATGTCCTATAAGATTAGACCCAAAAAAAATAAAAATAAAAAATCAATGCAATGAAACTCCTAACATCGTCGTCTCAAGTCAATTTGAAGAACTTGCATCAATAACCACTGAAATCAAACACCAAAGATGATAATTAATTAATCAAAAAACTAAATTAACACAACATCATGAATCCCAAACTAATGTTCAATTACAATCAAAGCATTGAATACATCATTGCTAAAGGAAAAGAAGACAAAGAGAAAAGAAAGCACTCATAAATAAGCCTCTTTCTTCTTCCTTGAAGACCCTCTTGAACAGTCCACCTTGATTTCGATGAATTCCTCCTTTAATGAGAGATTTAGAATTTTTGCTCTTTAATTCACCTCTCCCTCTTATATATCTCCAACCCTTGTGTTCTCTTATGCTTTTATACGCCTCTTGGATGCCAATTTTATAGCTAGGAAAGTCTTGCCGAGTAGGAGTAGGAAAATACCAAAATCATTGGATAAGCCATAATTCCACATACAGAGTATTCGCCTCCAGAGCGTACCTGGTGTCGGGAACCTTCACCCCCCCTGGAGCCAGGTGCACTCTATTCTTCCTTTATTTTTACTTTGTTTTTGGCCGTTTCTCCATGGCAGATAGACTAGACTCGGCGCCCGGTGCACTTACCAGACTAGCACTAGGTCTGTTCTAGAAATCTCCTGACGTTAGCTCAATTTTTTCCACTGTAGTAGAATGGACCCGACGCTTGGTGTATTGGTTAGGCCTGGCACCAGGTCTATTCTGGTTGTGTACACTTTCTGCTCGATTTTAACTTAAATCTGCACATATTTGCCAAAACACCTTTTACAAGCAAAATGTCACATAAGAAGGAATATATCTAGTTATTACAACAAATGTATCTTAAAATAACCTCAAATAACTAGGAAATAAAGGGTGATTTTAACCCCTATCAGGGTTCCAACAGTCCTACGGCTTCCATCACGATCCTCATTAGAGATTGTGGGTCTCGTCGTGTCACCCTAGGAGTGAACCCGTATAGGGTGGAGATACCACATGGTTTCTGAAGTAATTGATGGATGTAGTTAATAATCCGGGACTTGTACTATGGTCAGCCAACCCACATTGGAGGTTATAGTGCGAGGCATGTCCATAGGAAACAAGAAGAAATGACCTTCCCCTCAATAAAGTTATCTTCAAGATCATTACCTAGAAGAGAAATTAATTTTTGGTGGTTAACACTCATAGCTTAGAAAACTATTAATCTTCCCAAGAAGCTACGTCAATTTTCCTAAATGCCAAATTAATCATGTCAAAGATAATAATGATGGGGTTAGGTATTATCAGTTTAATGTGAGGATAAAGTGTACAAAACTTATTTTGTTTGCACAAATATGAGAATTTCTTTTACTTTTCAAATTTCAAAAATAGTTGTTAGAGGTTCTTTCAGCCCTGTAGCAATTATTCTCCATGAGAATAAGCTAATGGGTCCTTATTATATGGATTGAAAAAAGAACTTGGACATACTACGCACAACTGAGGAATATAAGTATATCCTTTATGGGACCTGCCCTATAATCGGGGAAGATCCCACCGATGAAGAGCGTGAGGCTAAGAATGCATGGAAAAAGGCTAATGAGATGGCACAATGCTATATGTTAGCCTCCATGTCAAATGTGCTCAAATCTAAACATGAGCACATGGTAATTGCATACAATACCAGCATATCATTATCCACGATATTCGTGTACAAGAGTCGGCCCACAAGGTAGGAGGCTATTCGAGCAATCATTAACACCAAGATGGTTGAGGGAGCATCAGTCAAAGAGCACATATTGAAAATGATTGTTCCTTTTAAGGAAGCAGAAGTCTTGGGGGTTGTTATTAACCCCGAGAGCCCAGTGGACATGATTCTAGAATCTCTATAGGGCTGCTTTACATAGTTTAAGTTGAATTACAATATGAACAAGTTAAACATGAGTTTCACTAAGTTGATGAAATAGCTCCAGGTGGTTGAGAAGGTCATGAAGCCGCAAGCAAGGGTAATGATAGCTTCTTCTTCAAGAACTGGGCCCAAGCCTAACACATTCAAGAAGAAGAAGGGTAATGCAGTGCACCAGCCCAAGTCCTAACCCAAAGACAAACCTAAGGGCAAATGCTTCAAATGTGGGAAGAAGGGACATTGGAAAAAGGAGTGTCCGGATCTTCAGGCCAAGAAAAACCCCACAGGTAATGTTTTTTATCTAGAGTTTATATCAATGATTGGATCAACTTCCACTTTGATTGTTAGGAATTCTTGTCATGTAAATACAAGTTGCACAACGGAATAAAACCAAGAATTCCCACCGAGGATCTCATTTTTGTATAAAAGGAAAGTGCAACGGGTGAGGAAAATACCTTGCGTGAAAGCCTCTGTGAATGAAAATGATTTCCTTCTCTATTCGTGGCACGATCTAGAAATCTCCAGGCACGGTTTCTCATTTGTTCCATCCAAGTCACTAAATCTCAAGGTTAGAGATTTCTTTAATAGCAATCCACATAAGAATCGTGCTTAGGAACATGCTGGGATTTTGTGCTAGCAAAGTCACTTGGCGGCTAGGGTAATTTTCCTTTGTTCTGAAGAAGATGTTGTACAAAAAAGGTCTCTCCATTTTTCTAAAAAACTTTATTGTGTAATTTTTTATGGAATGAAAAACAGAGGAGCCCACATGGGTAGGAAATAAAGCGGACATAGCACAATGGAAGGTTAAAAAAATACCTCTTCGTGTCCTTTTTTGGTTTGGTCGAGAGGATGA